>OW387138.1:37118490-37839667 GCA_936440205.1 Lepidonotus clava | reverse complement strand
CAGGCCTAAAAAAAACTTTGGCGTATATGACAGGCGCATCCGCACCTCCCCAGGGCCAGGGATGCCACCAAAACCCGAACCGAAAAGATAGAAAGATACCCCTGGATGCGGAGAGGAAATCCTGAAAAGCACAGCCTCCTGGGAGGTGTTCCAGGGCGGTTTCTGACCCCCTCCAGATGGGCAATGCCTCCCAGCGCCACAGCCAGGCCCAAAAAAATGTAGGCGTATATGACAGGCGCATCCGCACCTCTCCAGGGCCAGGGATGCCACCAAAACCCGAACCGAAAAGATAGAAAGATACCCCTGGATGCGGAGAGGAAATCCTGAAAAGCACAGCCTCCTGGGAGGTGTTCCAGGGCGGTTTCCCACCCCCTCCAGATGGGCACTGACCCTCAAACAATGCATACTTTTCTCATATGATAGTCAGGTTATCTAAAAGACAGAGAATTATACTGGGGAACAGCACTCTCTGAGTGATACAACAATAAAATGTGCTATACTAGACCTTGTCAATGTCACTGAAAATAATTTCCATCTATTTGATTTTAAAAAGGCATGGTATAAAGCACTGCTTCAGCCTTGAAGAAATCAGTAGTCTCTCAGATTAATTTGCATTAATATTTCTGATAGATGATAACCATCCTTTGAAAAATATATTGGTTAAATTACTTGACTTCAGTGGTAAAATAGGATGGTATGAGGCTTCCACCATTCTCCTAGGGAGAGGTTATGGAGGTTATGGAGGTTATGGAGGTGATGGAGACAGGGGATCTGTGGCCAGGCCTAAAAAAAACTTTGGCGTATATGACAGGCGCATCCGCACCTCCCCAGGGCCAGGGATGCCACCAAAACCCGAACCGAAAAGATAGAAAGATACCCCTGGATGCGGAGAGGAAATCCTGAAAAGCACAGCCTCCTGGGAGGTGTTCCAGGGCGGTTTCTGACCCCCTCCAGATGGGCAATGCCTCCCAGCGCCACAGCCAGGCCCAAAAAAATGTAGGCGTATATGACAGGCGCATCCGCACCTCTCCAGGGCCAGGGATGCCACCAAAACCCGAACCGAAAAGATAGAAAGATACCCCTGGATGCGGAGAGGAAATCCTGAAAAGCACAGCCTCCTGGGAGGTGTTCCAGGGCGGTTTCCCACCCCCTCCAGATGGGCACTGACCCTCAAACAATGCATACTTTTCTCATATGATAGTCAGGTTATCTAAAAGACAGAGAATTATACTGGGGAACAGCACTCTCTGAGTGATACAACAATAAAATGTGCTATACTAGACCTTGTCAATGTCACTGAAAATAATTTCCATCTATTTGATTTTAAAAAGGCATGGTATAAAGCACTGCTTCAGCCTTGAAGAAATCAGTAGTCTCTCAGATTAATTTGCATTAATATTTCTGATAGATGATAACCATCCTTTGAAAAATATATTGGTTAAATTACTTGACTTCAGTGGTAAAATAGGATGGTATGAGGCTTCCACCATTCTCCTAGGGAGAGGTTATGGAGGTTATGGAGGTTATGGAGGTGATGGAGACAGGGGATCTGTGGCCAGGCCTAAAAAAAAACTTTGGCGTATATGACAGGCGCATCCGCACCTCCCCAGGGCCAGGGATGCCACCAAAACCCGAACCGAAAAGATAGAAAGATACCCCTGGATGCGGAGAGGAAATCCTGAAAAGCACAGCCTCCTGGGAGGTGTTCCAGGGCGGTTTCTGACCCCCTCCAGATGGGCAATGCCTCCCAGCGCCACAGCCAGGCCCAAAAAAATGTAGGCGTATATGACAGGCGCATCCGCACCTCTCCAGGGCCAGGGATGCCACCAAAACCCGAACCGAAAAGATAGAAAGATACCCCTGGATGCGGAGAGGAAATCCTGAAAAGCACAGCCTCCTGGGAGGTGTTCCAGGGCGGTTTCCCACCCCCTCCAGATGGGCACTGACCCTCAAACAATGCATACTTTTCTCATATGATAGTCAGGTTATCTAAAAGACAGAGAATTATACTGGGGAACAGCACTCTCTGAGTGATACAACAATAAAATGTGCTATACTAGACCTTGTCAATGTCACTGAAAATAATTTCCATCTATTTGATTTTAAAAAGGCATGGTATAAAGCACTGCTTCAGCCTTGAAGAAATCAGTAGTCTCTCAGATTAATTTGCATTAATATTTCTGATAGATGATAACCATCCTTTGAAAAATATATTGGTTAAATTACTTGACTTCAGTGGTAAAATAGGATGGTATGAGGCTTCCACCATTCTCCTAGGGAGAGGTTATGGAGGTTATGGAGGTTATGGAGGTGATGGAGACAGGGGATCTGTGGCCAGGCCTAAAAAAAAACTTTGGCGTATATGACAGGCGCATCCGCACCTCCCCAGGGCCAGGGATGCCACCAAAACCCGAACCGAAAAGATAGAAAGATACCCCTGGATGCGGAGAGGAAATCCTGAAAAGCACAGCCTCCTGGGAGGTGTTCCAGGGCGGTTTCTGACCCCCTCCAGATGGGCAATGCCTCCCAGCGCCACAGCCAGGCCCAAAAAAATGTAGGCGTATATGACAGGCGCATCCGCACCTCCCCAGGGCCAGGGATGCCACCAAAACCCGAACCGAAAAGATAGAAAGATACCCCTGGATGCGGAGAGGAAATCCTGAAAAGCACAGCCTCCTGGGAGGTGTTCCAGGGCGGTTTCCCACCCCCTCCAGATGGGCACTGACCCTCAAACAATGCATACTTTTCTCATATGATAGTCAGGTTATCTAAAAGACAGAGAATTATACTGGGGAACAGCACTCTCTGAGTGATACAACAATAAAATGTGCTATACTAGACCTTGTCAATGTCACTGAAAATAATTTCCATCTATTTGATTTTAAAAAGGCATGGTATAAAGCACTGCTTCAGCCTTGAAGAAATCAGTAGTCTCTCAGATTAATTTGCATTAATATTTCTGATAGATGATAACCATCCTTTGAAAAATATATTGGTTAAATTACTTGACTTCAGTGGTAAAATAGGATGGTATGAGGCTTCCACCATTCTCCTAGGGAGAGGTTATGGAGGTTATGGAGGTTATGGAGGTGATGGAGACAGGGGATCTGTGGCCAGGCCTAAAAAAAACTTTGGCGTATATGACAGGCGCATCCGCACCTCCCCAGGGCCAGGGATGCCACCAAAACCCGAACCGAAAAGATAGAAAGATACCCCTGGATGCGGAGAGGAAATCCTGAAAAGCACAGCCTCCTGGGAGGTGTTCCAGGGCGGTTTCTGACCCCCTCCAGATGGGCAATGCCTCCCAGCGCCACAGCCAGGCCCAAAAAAATGTAGGCGTATATGACAGGCGCATCCGCACCTCTCCAGGGCCAGGGATGCCACCAAAACCCGAACCGAAAAGATAGAAAGATACCCCTGGATGCGGAGAGGAAATCCTGAAAAGCACAGCCTCCTGGGAGGTGTTCCAGGGCGGTTTCCCACCCCCTCCAGATGGGCACTGACCCTCAAACAATGCATACTTTTCTCATATGATAGTCAGGTTATCTAAAAGACAGAGAATTATACTGGGGAACAGCACTCTCTGAGTGATACAACAATAAAATGTGCTATACTAGACCTTGTCAATGTCACTGAAAATAATTTCCATCTATTTGATTTTAAAAAGGCATGGTATAAAGCACTGCTTCAGCCTTGAAGAAATCAGTAGTCTCTCAGATTAATTTGCATTAATATTTCTGATAGATGATAACCATCCTTTGAAAAATATATTGGTTAAATTACTTGACTTCAGTGGTAAAATAGGATGGTATGAGGCTTCCACCATTCTCCTAGGGAGAGGTTATGGAGGTTATGGAGGTTATGGAGGTGATGGAGACAGGGGATCTGTGGCCAGGCCTAAAAAAAACTTTGGCGTATATGACAGGCGCATCCGCACCTCCCCAGGGCCAGGGATGCCACCAAAACCCGAACCGAAAAGATAGAAAGATACCCCTGGATGCGGAGAGGAAATCCTGAAAAGCACAGCCTCCTGGGAGGTGTTCCAGGGCGGTTTCTGACCCCCTCCAGATGGGCAATGCCTCCCAGCGCCACAGCCAGGCCCAAAAAAATGTAGGCGTATATGACAGGCGCATCCGCACCTCTCCAGGGCCAGGGATGCCACCAAAACCCGAACCGAAAAGATAGAAAGATACCCCTGGATGCGGAGAGGAAATCCTGAAAAGCACAGCCTCCTGGGAGGTGTTCCAGGGCGGTTTCCCACCCCCTCCAGATGGGCACTGACCCTCAAACAATGCATACTTTTCTCATATGATAGTCAGGTTATCTAAAAGACAGAGAATTATACTGGGGAACAGCACTCTCTGAGTGATACAACAATAAAATGTGCTATACTAGACCTTGTCAATGTCACTGAAAATAATTTCCATCTATTTGATTTTAAAAAGGCATGGTATAAAGCACTGCTTCAGCCTTGAAGAAATCAGTAGTCTCTCAGATTAATTTGCATTAATATTTCTGATAGATGATAACCATCCTTTGAAAAATATATTGGTTAAATTACTTGACTTCAGTGGTAAAATAGGATGGTATGAGGCTTCCACCATTCTCCTAGGGAGAGGTTATGGAGGTTATGGAGGTTATGGAGGTGATGGAGACAGGGGATCTGTGGCCAGGCCTAAAAAAAACTTTGGCGTATATGACAGGCGCATCCGCACCTCCCCAGGGCCAGGGATGCCACCAAAACCCGAACCGAAAAGATAGAAAGATACCCCTGGATGCGGAGAGGAAATCCTGAAAAGCACAGCCTCCTGGGAGGTGTTCCAGGGCGGTTTCTGACCCCCTCCAGATGGGCAATGCCTCCCAGCGCCACAGCCAGGCCCAAAAAAATGTAGGCGTATATGACAGGCGCATCCGCACCTCTCCAGGGCCAGGGATGCCACCAAAACCCGAACCGAAAAGATAGAAAGATACCCCTGGATGCGGAGAGGAAATCCTGAAAAGCACAGCCTCCTGGGAGGTGTTCCAGGGCGGTTTCCCACCCCCTCCAGATGGGCACTGACCCTCAAACAATGCATACTTTTCTCATATGATAGTCAGGTTATCTAAAAGACAGAGAATTATACTGGGGAACAGCACTCTCTGAGTGATACAACAATAAAATGTGCTATACTAGACCTTGTCAATGTCACTGAAAATAATTTCCATCTATTTGATTTTAAAAAGGCATGGTATAAAGCACTGCTTCAGCCTTGAAGAAATCAGTAGTCTCTCAGATTAATTTGCATTAATATTTCTGATAGATGATAACCATCCTTTGAAAAATATATTGGTTAAATTACTTGACTTCAGTGGTAAAATAGGATGGTATGAGGCTTCCACCATTCTCCTAGGGAGAGGTTATGGAGGTTATGGAGGTTATGGAGGTGATGGAGACAGGGGATCTGTGGCCAGGCCTAAAAAAAACTTTGGCGTATATGACAGGCGCATCCGCACCTCCCCAGGGCCAGGGATGCCACCAAAACCCGAACCGAAAAGATAGAAAGATACCCCTGGATGCGGAGAGGAAATCCTGAAAAGCACAGCCTCCTGGGAGGTGTTCCAGGGCGGTTTCTGACCCCCTCCAGATGGGCAATGCCTCCCAGCGCCACAGCCAGGCCCAAAAAAATGTAGGCGTATATGACAGGCGCATCCGCACCTCTCCAGGGCCAGGGATGCCACCAAAACCCGAACCGAAAAGATAGAAAGATACCCCTGGATGCGGAGAGGAAATCCTGAAAAGCACAGCCTCCTGGGAGGTGTTCCAGGGCGGTTTCCCACCCCCTCCAGATGGGCACTGACCCTCAAACAATGCATACTTTTCTCATATGATAGTCAGGTTATCTAAAAGACAGAGAATTATACTGGGGAACAGCACTCTCTGAGTGATACAACAATAAAATGTGCTATACTAGACCTTGTCAATGTCACTGAAAATAATTTCCATCTATTTGATTTTAAAAAGGCATGGTATAAAGCACTGCTTCAGCCTTGAAGAAATCAGTAGTCTCTCAGATTAATTTGCATTAATATTTCTGATAGATGATAACCATCCTTTGAAAAATATATTGGTTAAATTACTTGACTTCAGTGGTAAAATAGGATGGTATGAGGCTTCCACCATTCTCCTAGGGAGAGGTTATGGAGGTTATGGAGGTTATGGAGGTGATGGAGACAGGGGATCTGTGGCCAGGCCTAAAAAAAACTTTGGCGTATATGACAGGCGCATCCGCACCTCCCCAGGGCCAGGGATGCCACCAAAACCCGAACCGAAAAGATAGAAAGATACCCCTGGATGCGGAGAGGAAATCCTGAAAAGCACAGCCTCCTGGGAGGTGTTCCAGGGCGGTTTCTGACCCCCTCCAGATGGGCAATGCCTCCCAGCGCCACAGCCAGGCCCAAAAAAATGTAGGCGTATATGACAGGCGCATCCGCACCTCTCCAGGGCCAGGGATGCCACCAAAACCCGAACCGAAAAGATAGAAAGATACCCCTGGATGCGGAGAGGAAATCCTGAAAAGCACAGCCTCCTGGGAGGTGTTCCAGGGCGGTTTCCCACCCCCTCCAGATGGGCACTGACCCTCAAACAATGCATACTTTTCTCATATGATAGTCAGGTTATCTAAAAGACAGAGAATTATACTGGGGAACAGCACTCTCTGAGTGATACAACAATAAAATGTGCTATACTAGACCTTGTCAATGTCACTGAAAATAATTTCCATCTATTTGATTTTAAAAAGGCATGGTATAAAGCACTGCTTCAGCCTTGAAGAAATCAGTAGTCTCTCAGATTAATTTGCATTAATATTTCTGATAGATGATAACCATCCTTTGAAAAATATATTGGTTAAATTACTTGACTTCAGTGGTAAAATAGGATGGTATGAGGCTTCCACCATTCTCCTAGGGAGAGGTTATGGAGGTTATGGAGGTTATGGAGGTGATGGAGACAGGGGATCTGTGGCCAGGCCTAAAAAAAACTTTGGCGTATATGACAGGCGCATCCGCACCTCCCCAGGGCCAGGGATGCCACCAAAACCCGAACCGAAAAGATAGAAAGATACCCCTGGATGCGGAGAGGAAATCCTGAAAAGCACAGCCTCCTGGGAGGTGTTCCAGGGCGGTTTCTGACCCCCTCCAGATGGGCAATGCCTCCCAGCGCCACAGCCAGGCCCAAAAAAATGTAGGCGTATATGACAGGCGCATCCGCACCTCTCCAGGGCCAGGGATGCCACCAAAACCCGAACCGAAAAGATAGAAAGATACCCCTGGATGCGGAGAGGAAATCCTGAAAAGCACAGCCTCCTGGGAGGTGTTCCAGGGCGGTTTCCCACCCCCTCCAGATGGGCACTGACCCTCAAACAATGCATACTTTTCTCATATGATAGTCAGGTTATCTAAAAGACAGAGAATTATACTGGGGAACAGCACTCTCTGAGTGATACAACAATAAAATGTGCTATACTAGACCTTGTCAATGTCACTGAAAATAATTTCCATCTATTTGATTTTAAAAAGGCATGGTATAAAGCACTGCTTCAGCCTTGAAGAAATCAGTAGTCTCTCAGATTAATTTGCATTAATATTTCTGATAGATGATAACCATCCTTTGAAAAATATATTGGTTAAATTACTTGACTTCAGTGGTAAAATAGGATGGTATGAGGCTTCCACCATTCTCCTAGGGAGAGGTTATGGAGGTTATGGAGGTTATGGAGGTGATGGAGACAGGGGATCTGTGGCCAGGCCTAAAAAAAACTTTGGCGTATATGACAGGCGCATCCGCACCTCCCCAGGGCCAGGGATGCCACCAAAACCCGAACCGAAAAGATAGAAAGATACCCCTGGATGCGGAGAGGAAATCCTGAAAAGCACAGCCTCCTGGGAGGTGTTCCAGGGCGGTTTCTGACCCCCTCCAGATGGGCAATGCCTCCCAGCGCCACAGCCAGGCCCAAAAAAATGTAGGCGTATATGACAGGCGCATCCGCACCTCTCCAGGGCCAGGGATGCCACCAAAACCCGAACCGAAAAGATAGAAAGATACCCCTGGATGCGGAGAGGAAATCCTGAAAAGCACAGCCTCCTGGGAGGTGTTCCAGGGCGGTTTCCCACCCCCTCCAGATGGGCACTGACCCTCAAACAATGCATACTTTTCTCATATGATAGTCAGGTTATCTAAAAGACAGAGAATTATACTGGGGAACAGCACTCTCTGAGTGATACAACAATAAAATGTGCTATACTAGACCTTGTCAATGTCACTGAAAATAATTTCCATCTATTTGATTTTAAAAAGGCATGGTATAAAGCACTGCTTCAGCCTTGAAGAAATCAGTAGTCTCTCAGATTAATTTGCATTAATATTTCTGATAGATGATAACCATCCTTTGAAAAATATATTGGTTAAATTACTTGACTTCAGTGGTAAAATAGGATGGTATGAGGCTTCCACCATTCTCCTAGGGAGAGGTTATGGAGGTTATGGAGGTTATGGAGGTGATGGAGACAGGGGATCTGTGGCCAGGCCTAAAAAAAACTTTGGCGTATATGACAGGCGCATCCGCACCTCCCCAGGGCCAGGGATGCCACCAAAACCCGAACCGAAAAGATAGAAAGATACCCCTGGATGCGGAGAGGAAATCCTGAAAAGCACAGCCTCCTGGGAGGTGTTCCAGGGCGGTTTCTGACCCCCTCCAGATGGGCAATGCCTCCCAGCGCCACAGCCAGGCCCAAAAAAATGTAGGCGTATATGACAGGCGCATCCGCACCTCTCCAGGGCCAGGGATGCCACCAAAACCCGAACCGAAAAGATAGAAAGATACCCCTGGATGCGGAGAGGAAATCCTGAAAAGCACAGCCTCCTGGGAGGTGTTCCAGGGCGGTTTCCCACCCCCTCCAGATGGGCACTGACCCTCAAACAATGCATACTTTTCTCATATGATAGTCAGGTTATCTAAAAGACAGAGAATTATACTGGGGAACAGCACTCTCTGAGTGATACAACAATAAAATGTGCTATACTAGACCTTGTCAATGTCACTGAAAATAATTTCCATCTATTTGATTTTAAAAAGGCATGGTATAAAGCACTGCTTCAGCCTTGAAGAAATCAGTAGTCTCTCAGATTAATTTGCATTAATATTTCTGATAGATGATAACCATCCTTTGAAAAATATATTGGTTAAATTACTTGACTTCAGTGGTAAAATAGGATGGTATGAGGCTTCCACCATTCTCCTAGGGAGAGGTTATGGAGGTTATGGAGGTTATGGAGGTGATGGAGACAGGGGATCTGTGGCCAGGCCTAAAAAAAACTTTGGCGTATATGACAGGCGCATCCGCACCTCCCCAGGGCCAGGGATGCCACCAAAACCCGAACCGAAAAGATAGAAAGATACCCCTGGATGCGGAGAGGAAATCCTGAAAAGCACAGCCTCCTGGGAGGTGTTCCAGGGCGGTTTCTGACCCCCTCCAGATGGGCAATGCCTCCCAGCGCCACAGCCAGGCCCAAAAAAATGTAGGCGTATATGACAGGCGCATCCGCACCTCTCCAGGGCCAGGGATGCCACCAAAACCCGAACCGAAAAGATAGAAAGATACCCCTGGATGCGGAGAGGAAATCCTGAAAAGCACAGCCTCCTGGGAGGTGTTCCAGGGCGGTTTCCCACCCCCTCCAGATGGGCACTGACCCTCAAACAATGCATACTTTTCTCATATGATAGTCAGGTTATCTAAAAGACAGAGAATTATACTGGGGAACAGCACTCTCTGAGTGATACAACAATAAAATGTGCTATACTAGACCTTGTCAATGTCACTGAAAATAATTTCCATCTATTTGATTTTAAAAAGGCATGGTATAAAGCACTGCTTCAGCCTTGAAGAAATCAGTAGTCTCTCAGATTAATTTGCATTAATATTTCTGATAGATGATAACCATCCTTTGAAAAATATATTGGTTAAATTACTTGACTTCAGTGGTAAAATAGGATGGTATGAGGCTTCCACCATTCTCCTAGGGAGAGGTTATGGAGGTTATGGAGGTTATGGAGGTGATGGAGACAGGGGATCTGTGGCCAGGCCTAAAAAAAACTTTGGCGTATATGACAGGCGCATCCGCACCTCCCCAGGGCCAGGGATGCCACCAAAACCCGAACCGAAAAGATAGAAAGATACCCCTGGATGCGGAGAGGAAATCCTGAAAAGCACAGCCTCCTGGGAGGTGTTCCAGGGCGGTTTCTGACCCCCTCCAGATGGGCAATGCCTCCCAGCGCCACAGCCAGGCCCAAAAAAATGTAGGCGTATATGACAGGCGCATCCGCACCTCTCCAGGGCCAGGGATGCCACCAAAACCCGAACCGAAAAGATAGAAAGATACCCCTGGATGCGGAGAGGAAATCCTGAAAAGCACAGCCTCCTGGGAGGTGTTCCAGGGCGGTTTCCCACCCCCTCCAGATGGGCACTGACCCTCAAACAATGCATACTTTTCTCATATGATAGTCAGGTTATCTAAAAGACAGAGAATTATACTGGGGAACAGCACTCTCTGAGTGATACAACAATAAAATGTGCTATACTAGACCTTGTCAATGTCACTGAAAATAATTTCCATCTATTTGATTTTAAAAAGGCATGGTATAAAGCACTGCTTCAGCCTTGAAGAAATCAGTAGTCTCTCAGATTAATTTGCATTAATATTTCTGATAGATGATAACCATCCTTTGAAAAATATATTGGTTAAATTACTTGACTTCAGTGGTAAAATAGGATGGTATGAGGCTTCCACCATTCTCCTAGGGAGAGGTTATGGAGGTTATGGAGGTTATGGAGGTGATGGAGACAGGGGATCTGTGGCCAGGCCTAAAAAAAACTTTGGCGTATATGACAGGCGCATCCGCACCTCCCCAGGGCCAGGGATGCCACCAAAACCCGAACCGAAAAGATAGAAAGATACCCCTGGATGCGGAGAGGAAATCCTGAAAAGCACAGCCTCCTGGGAGGTGTTCCAGGGCGGTTTCTGACCCCCTCCAGATGGGCAATGCCTCCCAGCGCCACAGCCAGGCCCAAAAAAATGTAGGCGTATATGACAGGCGCATCCGCACCTCTCCAGGGCCAGGGATGCCACCAAAACCCGAACCGAAAAGATAGAAAGATACCCCTGGATGCGGAGAGGAAATCCTGAAAAGCACAGCCTCCTGGGAGGTGTTCCAGGGCGGTTTCCCACCCCCTCCAGATGGGCACTGACCCTCAAACAATGCATACTTTTCTCATATGATAGTCAGGTTATCTAAAAGACAGAGAATTATACTGGGGAACAGCACTCTCTGAGTGATACAACAATAAAATGTGCTATACTAGACCTTGTCAATGTCACTGAAAATAATTTCCATCTATTTGATTTTAAAAAGGCATGGTATAAAGCACTGCTTCAGCCTTGAAGAAATCAGTAGTCTCTCAGATTAATTTGCATTAATATTTCTGATAGATGATAACCATCCTTTGAAAAATATATTGGTTAAATTACTTGACTTCAGTGGTAAAATAGGATGGTATGAGGCTTCCACCATTCTCCTAGGGAGAGGTTATGGAGGTTATGGAGGTTATGGAGGTGATGGAGACAGGGGATCTGTGGCCAGGCCTAAAAAAAACTTTGGCGTATATGACAGGCGCATCCGCACCTCCCCAGGGCCAGGGATGCCACCAAAACCCGAACCGAAAAGATAGAAAGATACCCCTGGATGCGGAGAGGAAATCCTGAAAAGCACAGCCTCCTGGGAGGTGTTCCAGGGCGGTTTCTGACCCCCTCCAGATGGGCAATGCCTCCCAGCGCCACAGCCAGGCCCAAAAAAATGTAGGCGTATATGACAGGCGCATCCGCACCTCTCCAGGGCCAGGGATGCCACCAAAACCCGAACCGAAAAGATAGAAAGATACCCCTGGATGCGGAGAGGAAATCCTGAAAAGCACAGCCTCCTGGGAGGTGTTCCAGGGCGGTTTCCCACCCCCTCCAGATGGGCACTGACCCTCAAACAATGCATACTTTTCTCATATGATAGTCAGGTTATCTAAAAGACAGAGAATTATACTGGGGAACAGCACTCTCTGAGTGATACAACAATAAAATGTGCTATACTAGACCTTGTCAATGTCACTGAAAATAATTTCCATCTATTTGATTTTAAAAAGGCATGGTATAAAGCACTGCTTCAGCCTTGAAGAAATCAGTAGTCTCTCAGATTAATTTGCATTAATATTTCTGATAGATGATAACCATCCTTTGAAAAATATATTGGTTAAATTACTTGACTTCAGTGGTAAAATAGGATGGTATGAGGCTTCCACCATTCTCCTAGGGAGAGGTTATGGAGGTTATGGAGGTTATGGAGGTGATGGAGACAGGGGATCTGTGGCCAGGCCTAAAAAAAACTTTGGCGTATATGACAGGCGCATCCGCACCTCCCCAGGGCCAGGGATGCCACCAAAACCCGAACCGAAAAGATAGAAAGATACCCCTGGATGCGGAGAGGAAATCCTGAAAAGCACAGCCTCCTGGGAGGTGTTCCAGGGCGGTTTCTGACCCCCTCCAGATGGGCAATGCCTCCCAGCGCCACAGCCAGGCCCAAAAAAATGTAGGCGTATATGACAGGCGCATCCGCACCTCTCCAGGGCCAGGGATGCCACCAAAACCCGAACCGAAAAGATAGAAAGATACCCCTGGATGCGGAGAGGAAATCCTGAAAAGCACAGCCTCCTGGGAGGTGTTCCAGGGCGGTTTCCCACCCCCTCCAGATGGGCACTGACCCTCAAACAATGCATACTTTTCTCATATGATAGTCAGGTTATCTAAAAGACAGAGAATTATACTGGGGAACAGCACTCTCTGAGTGATACAACAATAAAATGTGCTATACTAGACCTTGTCAATGTCACTGAAAATAATTTCCATCTATTTGATTTTAAAAAGGCATGGTATAAAGCACTGCTTCAGCCTTGAAGAAATCAGTAGTCTCTCAGATTAATTTGCATTAATATTTCTGATAGATGATAACCATCCTTTGAAAAATATATTGGTTAAATTACTTGACTTCAGTGGTAAAATAGGATGGTATGAGGCTTCCACCATTCTCCTAGGGAGAGGTTATGGAGGTTATGGAGGTTATGGAGGTGATGGAGACAGGGGATCTGTGGCCAGGCCTAAAAAAAACTTTGGCGTATATGACAGGCGCATCCGCACCTCCCCAGGGCCAGGGATGCCACCAAAACCCGAACCGAAAAGATAGAAAGATACCCCTGGATGCGGAGAGGAAATCCTGAAAAGCACAGCCTCCTGGGAGGTGTTCCAGGGCGGTTTCTGACCCCCTCCAGATGGGCAATGCCTCCCAGCGCCACAGCCAGGCCCAAAAAAATTTTGGCGTATATGACAGGCGCATCCGCACCTCTCCAGGGCCAGGGATGCCACCAAAACCCGAACCGAAAAGATAGAAAGATACCCCTGGATGCGGAGAGGAAATCCTGAAAAGCACAGCCTCCTGGGAGGTGTTCCAGGGCGGTTTCCCACCCCCTCCAGATGGGCACTGACCCTCAAACAATGCATACTTTTCTCATATGATAGTCAGGTTATCTAAAAGACAGAGAATTATACTGGGGAACAGCACTCTCTGAGTGATACAACAATAAAATGTGCTATACTAGACCTTGTCAATGTCACTGAAAATAATTTCCATCTATTTGATTTTAAAAAGGCATGGTATAAAGCACTGCTTCAGCCTTGAAGAAATCAGTAGTCTCTCAGATTAATTTGCATTAATATTTCTGATAGATGATAACCATCCTTTGAAAAATATATTGGTTAAATTACTTGACTTCAGTGGTAAAATAGGATGGTATGAGGCTTCCACCATTCTCCTAGGGAGAGGTTATGGAGGTTATGGAGGTTATGGAGGTGATGGAGACAGGGGATCTGTGGCCAGGCCTAAAAAAAACTTTGGCGTATATGACAGGCGCATCCGCACCTCCCCAGGGCCAGGGATGCCACCAAAACCCGAACCGAAAAGATAGAAAGATACCCCTGGATGCGGAGAGGAAATCCTGAAAAGCACAGCCTCCTGGGAGGTGTTCCAGGGCGGTTTCTGACCCCCTCCAGATGGGCAATGCCTCCCAGCGCCACAGCCAGGCCCAAAAAAATGTAGGCGTATATGACAGGCGCATCCGCACCTCTCCAGGGCCAGGGATGCCACCAAAACCCGAACCGAAAAGATAGAAAGATACCCCTGGATGCGGAGAGGAAATCCTGAAAAGCACAGCCTCCTGGGAGGTGTTCCAGGGCGGTTTCCCACCCCCTCCAGATGGGCACTGACCCTCAAACAATGCATACTTTTCTCATATGATAGTCAGGTTATCTAAAAGACAGAGAATTATACTGGGGAACAGCACTCTCTGAGTGATACAACAATAAAATGTGCTATACTAGACCTTGTCAATGTCACTGAAAATAATTTCCATCTATTTGATTTTAAAAAGGCATGGTATAAAGCACTGCTTCAGCCTTGAAGAAATCAGTAGTCTCTCAGATTAATTTGCATTAATATTTCTGATAGATGATAACCATCCTTTGAAAAATATATTGGTTAAATTACTTGACTTCAGTGGTAAAATAGGATGGTATGAGGCTTCCACCATTCTCCTAGGGAGAGGTTATGGAGGTTATGGAGGTTATGGAGGTGATGGAGACAGGGGATCTGTGGCCAGGCCTAAAAAAAACTTTGGCGTATATGACAGGCGCATCCGCACCTCCCCAGGGCCAGGGATGCCACCAAAACCTAGCCAAAACTATTCCTGTGGGGTTCTCTTCGCCAGGGATTCCTCTCCGCATCCAGGGCTACCTCTCTGGCTTTTCGTTTGGGCCAGGGGGTTAATACCTGGCCCTGCAGGCGGCCCGGAGTGCCTGTCATATACGCCCGAATTTTTTCAAGGCCTATCTGAGGCGCTGGGACAGGTCCTCCAACTGGCAGGCCCCCAAAACTGACCAAAAACACTTCCTGTGAGGTCGTCCTCGCCAGGGATTCCTCTCCGCATCCAGGGCTACCTCTCTGGCTTGTTGTTTGGTCCAGGGGGTTAATACGTGGCCCTGCAGGCGGCCCGGAGTGCCTGTCAAAACGCCCCAATATTTTTTTCCAAAAGAAGTTCACCCTAGCACGGATGGCAGATTCATAGTATCATCCGCACCTGCAGGCCAGTTCTTGTCAATCTTGTCAACAAAACAAATGCAAAAACTACAGAAAATCAATGAATAATTGTGATGTTTCCACCTTTAATGAATCAACTTCCAATCAACTTGGAAAATAAGTAGTAAGAAATGAATATAGGCCTATGGAGAGAGCTAGAGGGTTATTTGGGAGGTCTAAACATCAGGATAAGATTAGTACATTTTCAATGAAATTGATTCTCCATATAGGAGAAACCATTTGAGCAGAGGAGCTGGTTTTCGCGCACTAAGAGCCAAAAAACGGGATATTTGGGTTAAAACTGAATAAAAAAAAAGGCTACTATCATGTTTTTTGGTGTTTTCTTGAGCATATGAGATGGGCTTATCGTAATTCACTTAAAAAAATTCTAAAAATTCTTTTTTCATTGGACAGGTCATCAAATGAAATTCCCATGTAATTTATTTAGTTTTCGCGCACCTGGTGCCTATTTTCGCGCATTTTGGTGTTAGTTTTCGCGCATTTAACCATATTTTATAGGTATAAAATGATAAAAAAAACATTATTGGATTGAAAATATATGATCTATGCAGTTTCAGAAAAAGATCGTCTTTTGTCAATTGATATCTGTTATGCAAAATAATTGTTGACTTCTTGATAGTTCCCAATACGTCGTTAGAAAAGGTAGATATGTTGTCTAAATAATTCTTAACAAGAGATATATGAAAAATGATAAGAAATACACATTATTGTGCATTATTAATAAAGGATCAAATTCGCCCAGGTAAAAGGGAAAAAAAGTATTCATCAAGTTTTTGGTCAATAATATCTCAGAAAAATCTTTAAAAAATGCGTTCATAAAAATGCGTAAAATGCGCGAAAACTAGTGATGCGCGAAAATCAGCACCTCTACTCCTACTCCTAGCCTATTCTTAGTAAAAGGAATGAAATGCGAAGAAACATAGGCCTAGGCTATATTATTATGAGCATAGTTTAGAATTAGAGAGATGGAGATAAAAAGAATTTTTTGACTTTTCAATTAAAAAAGATGGTTTTCCTATAGTTTTAGCCTGGACCCAGAGTATCAATACTTTTCGTTGGCCCGGCATACCAGGCTACTATAGTTTGGGACATCCAGCACTGTGGCGAATCTAGGGGCCATTGTCCTCGCCACACAGTGTTTGGACTCGCAAATGCGAGGGTGGCGAGCGGCGAGCGGCGAGCCCAACCCCAGATACTGTGTAGAGAAACTGAATGCTCCCCTTAGGTGCTCCTACCATTCTGCTCTTTTGACCTCATCACCCCCTCACCAAAAGTCTTCCACCAGACCAGGGTGAGTAGTTAAATATCAACCCAAGTGAGTACCAAAAATATTATTTTAACTCAAACTGTAATAAGCAGTCATCAGCCACATCACAAAAGTTGTTGCCTTAATTATCAGGCACCAATAGCATTATATTCATGTCCAATGGCAGAGAAATCCATGAAAACACCTAGGGACTTGCAGGTAGTACTTTCCAAATCTTGGATATTAATTACTGTATTGACACCTAAACTAGACTGTAGTACTATCCAGGTCTGCTACAGGTTCCGTGTATTATACATGACAGGAAGGTCTACCTAAAGGTCAGGAAAGGATTATTAGAAAGTAGGGCCTCTGCCTGAAGTGCCCTGCCATAGGCAACAAGGCGGCACAGTGGGCAGGGAGGGCCAAGTCATCAGGTAGGTTTTCATTGAGTTCATGTTTCTATGCAAGAAATTCAATGTGACACTTGTCAAATGTTCTTTTAGATATGTTTTCTGCTGTATTTTATTGCCGTTAACACTTGTCACAGCCGTCGGGGATACTGAAGTGTAGGCAGGACGTAGGTCGGCCCCGGGCCCCCAGCTCCCCCATCCCCCGGCACAGAGCCTGCCGTCGGCTAGTCCGTCCCTAAACTAATTAACTCTTAAATAATAGGTCCGTACACCCACAACAGTCCATGGCTTTTATTGGTCAATTAAAATTTGCAAGGAATTCTTTTATTGGCCCTCTATAAATGGCATGGGGAATCCCTTTGATGGTTCTTGGCCTGCTGGCTGGTTTATGGTTCTCCCTGCCATAAACCAGCGGCTGCAAAGCATGCTGGGATTTAGGTGGGAATTCCCACCTAATATGGTTGCCGGTGTACAGACTCAATTTGGGAAACAGTGGGTCTGGCCTACAGACTAGCCGTCGGCCCGGAACTCGGCCCAGCCCAGTGGGCAAAGTGACGTTGAATCAACGTTAGATTTTGGTTGTATTTGTAAATTGAAATGACGTTGATTCAACCAATCAACATTGTTTCAATGTCTAATCAACGTTGAACTTGTAAATTGAAGTGACGTTGAGAATCAACGTTGATGCAACATTGATACAACGTCATCAACGTTGTTTCAACGTTTTATTTAGGTTGCAACCTAACGCAACCAATCAACCTAAATTCAACGTTGCTTCAACATTGATTCAATGTCCTATGCCCACTGGGAGGCGACCAAGTAAGTCACCGGGCTAAGGGGGGGTATGGCTGAAGTCATTTGACGGGTGATTTACTTTAAACTGTGATTTATTACTTTAGAAATGCATTGTTCTCACTAGGCGTGCGGGATGCGGGATTCCCGCATTGAGCTCCTGTAAAGGGGGCGCCATTCCCGTGCTAGACCTAACCCCTGTGACCTAACGGAGGTACACCTATTTTCAGACACTTGTCACATAACTGCATCCAGTAACGTTACCTATAATAATTACTTGGATATATCATATTTGGTCAGAAACCAGAGCTAAACCTGTTTTTCATGTAACCTAAGGAAAAAAATTATGAAAGCAATTTTTCTAAGTTCATATGGATTATTTCAAATTTTTGAGTCAGGTGCACCTATTTTCGGACAGGTGCACCTATTTTCGGACAGTAGATTAGTGGGAAAGTGTGGTGCACTGAACTTTAAAAAAAAATATAAGAGAAAAGTGTTTTATTGAATGAAAATAAATACAAAGCAATTGTGCTTGACATCTACAATGCTTTAATGATGACTACAGTCTTTTTCTAATGTTTAATGATATTTTTGATAGATTATAAGGGTTACCCATTAAAATGTGTGAAAATATACATTTTCCACCCAAATTTTTCGCACAAAAAACAATTAGTTTGTTAATTCAATTTATATTATGTTCATTTCATATAAAATTTTATAGATATTGGCATTCACTTATTGGTTATTGTCGAGGAGACTCCATGCCATTGTGTTTTTGAGCTAAATCATATTTATAGGGACTCTAAAACTATAATGATGGTTGATCCAATTAATCAAGGCTCTCTGAACAGACTGTCTTATGTGCACTAGTTCACCTATTTTCGGACACCATATTTTTGTAATCAAATGCCATTTTTTAGGGTAAAATATAAATCTAACATTTTTCAAGTGAATAACTATTAACTGAATATATTACAATAGGAAGTAGTGTAATATCAGGTTTTCAGGACTTGTTTTTCTGTAATTTGTGACTTATCAACTATCTTACTGATAAACTTGTGTCAAAACTGTCAGGTGCACCAAAAATACCATTTTGCTGCACCAGAATTTGTAATATTGTTTATTTACCCCAATCAAATAGGTAAATACACAATGGAAATATTCTGTTTACCCTTTAAATCACTGGGTATCTACCTGAGGCCAAATTGGTTGACTTCAACAATATTTTCAGATCATGTATACTGAGCTGGGTGGTTACTTATATATTTTAATGTTTGTTATTTATCGGGGAGTATCCTATTAAAGTTCATATTTGTTCATATCCTGTGCTGGTTCATCTATTCATTATTCGACTATGCGCTATTATTCCGTTTATCGTAGATCTTCGTTTTACTTGGATATATTAATAAAGTGCGTTATACTAAAGTAATGGGGAGTTCTTAGTGATTATTCGTTGAAGTTGTTAGTTTCTTCCAGATAGATGTTATCCTGGATCAGAGTTCAGTTCTTAGTGGTAGAGATTCTAAGTAAAGGGGCTCAATCCTATACAAAGAACACGCGCTTGGCAAGAGGTCAGTTTATTACATTCATGATAATACTCCGAAGGTACAAGTAAACGGTTCTCCATCCATACAGTTCTTACTTTCAATTCACAAGTCAAACACATCAGTAACAATCCAACCAGGTACAGCCTTTTGGTCAAGCTTCCCCTTTCACAAGGTATATACGCTCTTACACTGTTGAGAGAGTCACCTCCCGTCTACCGGTGGCGAGGATCATTGGTAGGATCCCCGTCACTTCCAGCACGCAGTCCGTAAGGCTAAGCCTAAGCTGTCCCAATCCTTACTATCACCTGTTTGTAATGGTTACTACCATTTTGCACTACCCGCAGGATCCGTATGTAAGTCTATTGCTCCATGTGTTCTGTTCGAACTCTATCTTGGTCTGCTCGTCTATCTCAAGTCTCATACCGTTTATATAGCGACAGCCGAAAGGCTTGTCGCTATGCTCATTTACACTATTACTTAATAAAGTCTTACTTATCTTTCATACTGCACCTTCTTACTCACATAAGCTAATTCTATTTCTAGCCATCATATAAACTAATGTTGACGACGAGGCCTGCTGTTCTTTATACCTTTTAGCTAGATGTCTCAATCCATAGCGTACCCCTACAGGTTTCCATCGTCATTCATCGCACCTGTACGTACCTGCAGGACGTGTCTTAGCCCGGCTGTAGTCCCTACGCCTGGGGACTCTGCCACCCTGCACAAACTCTAACTATGCCACTTAAACGATATCGCCATCTGGCGTTTAGCACACACATCAGCGTTACAAGCTCCACTATAATATTCTTGCCAATACAAACGAGTTTACAATATAATATTATATACTATTCTAGTTTTTCTTGCACTGTACCTCAGTGCAATACATTAATTCAAGCCAATAATTTGTGAAAATTGTCCAACTGTCCGAAAATAGGTGTATGTCCGAAAATAGGTGCACCTCCGTTAACGGGATGATTGCATGTCCGTAGGTCCCGTCACACTTTGGCCCCGGTCGGGGGTCCCGTGGGGTGTCTCCCGTCGAATTTTCGCGGGGGTCAGGTGGCAGAGGGGGGAGCAAGGTAAAGCCTCAGACTGGCAGCAGTCACGTTTGTATGTTAGACCAGGAATGGATACATATATGATAATTCAGGGCTTGACAAATCGGGTGTCCAGTGGCCCAGGACGAAAAAGTCATACTGGGCCACTGAAATGAGTGCCTGGGTTGCCCAGTGGGCAACCAGAGTCAAGGTCCAAAATTTTGGTTTGGAAATTGTGAAATTGTTGGAATCAACCACATCTAAATCCTAAGTTAATTGTCATCTATGTATGTTATATTCTCTTAAAACATCACTGGGCAACCACATTTTGTAGCTGGGCAACCCCTTTCTGGGCTCAAGTTGCCCAGTTGGGGCCAGTTGGCAACCACGTTTCAAACTGATTTGTCAAGCCCTGATAATTACAAAATCTATTGTCCCGGCCAATTATCTGTATAATCTAAATTCAGGGGTGAAATAAAGTCCAGACTTTCAGGGGCCAGACAGTAGTGCCCCTTTACATTGAAAGCTAGGGGACCGAGCCACCTTTAAAAAAGCCCTAACGTTCCTTTTTTGTCAAAGTATTGGATTTTCTAGGGGCCTGTCGGGCCCCTTAATAAGACAATGTGGGGGCCCGACTGATTTTCTAGGGGCCCCTTTCCCCAGGCCCATGCTATTTCGACCTTCTGATGTAAAATAGCCTTAGTTAGGCAGACAGTTTGCTTCTCCAGACAATGGACACACTTTAATGTCCCAAATGATGATTAGACATCCCTTCATTCTGATTTCAGCGGACTACTTAAAGACAATGGCGCCATTATAGATCCAACCTTAAGATTTTTATGAATTTTTGAGAAATAAGAATTTAGCCTATATGCATCCCTAAAATGTGAAAAAAATGGGGGTCACCATGCTTACTTTGCCAGGAAAGCTACATATCTGTTCTAATATGGGAAAATGGTTTTATCTGGGTACCTATCTATTTTTAGCTTTTAACCCACTTTAAAATTTTGCCATAATAAACACAAGAAGTGTTTTTTATCCGTGAGATTGATATAAAACCATAGGTATTTATTACTTAAATGTAGCATATATATCAAAATAGATATAAGCAAAAATGTTTATATTTTCATTTAAAGTTGTTTTCAACAGTTTTGAAATTTCCATGAAATTAGCCATATTTGAACACATGTAGTTCTAAAACTAAAATAGTGCTAGGTTTTTCTTTTTCATTTTTGAATTGCCTATATACTTATCTACATTATTGCCAATTTTTATAAGAATTGAAGGACTTTGGTTTTTTGGTCAAGTGTATAATGGCGCCATTGCCTTTAATATGATCCTAAAGTTTTTTTCAAAATATACATTGTCGTGGGTGGGTCTGGATGTATTGAGAGATTCTGGGGTTAGTTGTTACATCTACAACAAACAGGGATGTAAATTTAGGACAATTAAAAAATTTGATATATCTTAAAGAAAACCTGAATGTAATCCTTAATGTTGTGTAGACTCTATTCTAAAAATCGGATTTTGAAGCTGAGTTTTGGGGTTACTGGAGCAAAAAGGGGGCGACCAGGAGGTGTTGAGAGGTTCTGAAGGTGGTTGCCCTAAGGACAGGCACAATTTTTGTCACATAATAATAAACTATTAAAGAGGGGCAGGTGAATTTAAGGGTCAGGCAGGTAAAATTTGCCAACCACCTGCCCGATGGGCAGCTAAGTTGAAAACCTTCATGTTGAGCCCTTTATAGAAATGTAGAAAATGTACATTATCTAGCAATATGCAAAAACTGGCAATCCTACTCTAATTTTTCCCCGAGATATTTCTACTAGAAATCAGATACTAATAAAAATTCACCAGATTCCATTGATTAGTTATGAAAACATGGTCCCTGGTATGTTTGAGCATGGTAATTACATACCATATACAAAACGGCCTCCCTTCGTTCTGGCTCCCTTATTGGTCTAGGCCCTTCACCGGTTGACCCATATTTGATTTGGGATTTTCGTGGGGACTCAGCATGGGCCAATTGTATTAGCTTTAGTCTGGGGGCCCCCTCGAAACTGCAGGTTTCAAGGGTGCCCAGTGTGTGCGGGGCAGGGGTCAGGGGTCGGGGGGGGGGGGGGGGACATACACTGGACGCCGCCCGGGAGGAGGGGTGACCTACTTCTGACCCGGCTGACCGCGGGACAGCGTAGGTCCGGGCCACACTGTACTAATGGCTTAGTACTTTTAATATATCATCATGATTGTATAATTTAGCAAGGATCAGGCTTGGCAAGTCTACTTCTAGTCTACTTCTAGAAAGAGATATTTTACGCTCTCAGCGCCACCTGTTAACCAGTATAAAAGGTGTTGCAGAGTGAGGAGCAGGCAGTTTTAGTGAGAATATCAGCTGAGTGAGTTTAGCAGAGAAGCTACTAGGAGTTAGTACATTGACTCTCGCGCAGCAGACTGGAGTTTTACCTATACCAACTACCTCGGACATAGGATTGTGATAGAGCTAAGTACTAGAGCGGTCTAGAATGTGCTGGAACAACTTGTATTCTAAATGTGGTTGATTGCTGATAGGAGATGGGAGGTGGACTGATGAAGACTTATACATAGTGGCTTTGACTCGGGATGAGATGTTTATTGAATAAAAACCCTTTCATATTAAGAGCTCCCTCATCGTTCATTTCTTTTGAACTATTGGGAAGTGAATGAGCTAACTTTAAACGCAGTCTGATCGACTCAGACATCCTGGACAAACGACTCATGGATACTTAGTTATTTACATCGCGCAGTATTAAAACAAACATTAACAATAGTTCAGCACGTGTTAGGGGGGTCCTGATCACTCTGCAACTTCGACACTCGCTACGGGCGAATCACCTCTCACGGTTATCAGTTTTGGCGCGGAGGGTTATTCGTCGCAGAGTGGGGTCCTGATGTCACTCTGTTGGTGAGATTAGGGTGGCGGAGCCACTTGTTCTATTATAATATATGATGAAATAAATCAGCTTTATTGAAAATGATGTTTTTTATGTTGTGGCCCATCGTTTTTAAAAATGGCCCCCTGAAATTTGTCACAATGGGCCATTTGATACTCAAAAAAAATGTCTAGGGAGAACCCTGGAAATGCTCTGCTGATCATTGGGCCGCCATGCGGTCTCTTAGTGGTATCAAGTACGGTAGCCCAGAACTTCAGCAGAAGTACAAAACGCCGCACCGCTACCAAACTCCGCGCCCCCTACTAAACTCCGCGCCCCCTACCAAACGCCCCCCCCCCCCCCCTACCAAACGCCGCGCCGCTACCAAACTACCAAAAACGCGAACAAAGGGTCTGTTTTCAGAGACTGTGCATGTCCCTGTTTCTGAAAAAAAAGGGTACATGTGTCAGCGTTTTGGAAAAAAAGGGATAATTTTTCTATAAAACCTAGAAAAAAAGGGGCAGTGATTTTCATGTACCAAATGTCTGCATTTTGGAGAAAAACGGGTATTTTTTTCAAGGTAAAAATTTGTGGAAAGGAGGTGTTTTCTGTTCTGAAGAACGATGATATGCCCTGATTTTAGATCTATACAAGAGTGGCGGGACCGGGAGTGGAACAAGTGAGTAACTAGCCCGATGGGCCAGTGAGAACTTTTGAATTACTGTAATAATTTAGTATATATAGACTAGTGGACTTCTGATCCGGGCTAGTGCGAAAACAGGATCACTAGCCCAGTGGACTAGTGGACAAAAAAGTTAAGGAAAACCCCTGAATTGTATATATTTCTAGTGACTTGAACAAGGCTATGTTCCATTTTGCATGGATAACACATAGGTCTGCATGTTCGGCAAAACGTCAGTATGATGAAAAACCCAACTGTTACTACTGACAGAATTTTCGTTGATGCCGTCTGAAAACATGAGTCCTGTATTAAATATATAAAAGTTATGATGAAATGGAGAAAAAAAAAAACTTGCCGGCACTCCACCCCAGCCCAGGGTGTTCTTGAACCCCTCCATCTGCCCCCTGTTGGGGACCTACGCGAAAATTTGAGTGAAGCCGGGATGTCGGTAGGCTTGGCTCGTCCCCCCCCCCCCCCCCCCCCGGCACTTTACCGCCATGGTCAGGGGGAGAAGGGCATTGATAAATAAACCACGGAAAAAGAGTCAATTTTCAAAAAATTCACGTCTGTGTTTTTGAAAAAAGGGTACATGTTCTGCCCATGTGTCGGCGTTTTGGAAAATAGGGATCAATTTTTCCGAAAACATCCAAATATCCGCATTTTAAAGAAATAGGGGTCATTTTTTGGAGTAGAAGATTTGTGAAAAGGGGGTCACGGGTGTTTTTTTATTTTGGAGAACGATGATATATGTCCTGCTTTTAAGATCTTTACAAGAGTGACGGGACTGGGCTCGGCCCCCACCTCTCCCGGCACCAAAGGTCACACCTCCCGGCACTTTTACCAGGGATCTCCCTAGGCATGCGGGATGATGGATTCCTGCATCATGATTTTTCTGGGCCCGGAGTGGCCCCGATGGTGAACCTTGTAAAATTTGTCATTCGGACACAGATAGGAACGGGTTTTGAGATTGCCGGTGTCAGCCTAAAACTGTCAAAGTGCTATGCATTAGCATGACTGTGGGAACCAGCTTTCAGAACATTTCTACTTCCGCTTCCAGTTCCTCCCAAAAGACAAAAGAAAATTGCATTATTGTTGTCTCACAGCATTGTGGGAATGCAAGTCTAATTAACATAATGAATATATCAATGCCACAATAGGTCTCACTCAACCCTTTTATTTTCATATGGGGGTAAGGGGGTGAAGGGGTAAAGGGGTAAAGGGGTGGAGGGGATGCCATGGGGATGCCATGTGGTGCAGAACCCACCTGACCCACCTGACCCACATGACCCACATGACCCACATGAAAAAGATAACTAGTAACGAATTAGTAGTTAAAGGAACACCGACATAATTAATTAATGATAGATAATTAGGAAATTAACATCAATAGTTTCATCACTTAGTGCCTTTTTGTACTTAGTACTGTAACAAATGTCATGTCAACGTCGTTGCATCATCACAGCAATGTAACTTCATATTCATAATTAGTAAGATGTACAGGTATGAGTTTAACATCTTTAAATCTAAATTTTCCTCTCAAACTTTTTATTCTTTCATGATTAGGTAGGTCTCCAGGAATTAGTTATGAATTTCGAATCTTTAAACTTTGCAGAGATTTGTACTCATTTCTAGTCACTCAACTGAAAACTAGGATTTCTTTGAAATTTTCTATACTTCATCAGGGCCCAGGCTTTAATTATTGCAATAATTAACCTATTTACTAAGTTTGTGTTTATTGCCTTTTTAACTTGTTATTTTACAGGAGAAGTTCACAGGGTTCAAAATTAACGTCAGTCCGTCAGCCCCAGGCTGACATTTACTGGTCAGGGCTGACAATTTTGGGCAAAAATATCAAGTTATCAGCCCGGATGGCTGACAGCTTTTAGGGAAAAAAGAAAAAAAGTGTAGTTTTTTTCAACTTTAATGTGACCCAATATTTAATCTAATTTGATCATCATCATATTCCTGAGAGCGCTTGGTTGTAATGTTTATATTTGAGGTTTCCATGATACAAATTTCGGGCTGACACTTTTCTATCAGGGCAGACATTTTGTCATGGATGTCAGCCCGGATGGCTGACATCCATAAAAGTTAATTTCGAACACTGAGTTCACTGGGATTGAATTTCGCCTTGTCGACGTTTGGGCCATCTAGATATATGTTATGTTAAAAGATATTTAAACCTTGTACATATTTTCGCTGAATTACAAACTACCTAGGGAAAGAAATATCCCTTTTTTCCATATCACGGACATATAAGTGGAAAAGGTACCCTTTTTCCTAGAAACAAGGACATGCGAAGTTTGTAAAATTAGACCCTTTCTTTGCATTTTATAGAACTATGATGCGTATCCTTTAACACAAGGAGTGGACAGACTTAGCCCAACGTGGCTTTCACTAAGGTGGATCCTGGACGTGCTTTTTTGGAACCTGTTTCCAAACTGCCTACGTCCAGAAATCCACGTCAAGCTGCGGTGTAACACAAGTGTTTAGAAAATGACTCAAGTATAGGAAATTTATTTCAAATTGTTTTCATGATTTGTCTTCAAAATTATTATGGGTCGGCTTGACCACTTGCTCAATACATCTTAATTCAAATCTTAAAATCAACTTTAAATCATTAAATCTTTTAGCTCCAAGCCGCCCCATTGTCCACCCAACAAATCAGACATTCTTAGACCCTGTGATGAAAAAAACGCGTTATGCTTCAGCGTTACCTGGCGCGTTATGTGACGGTGATCGTGGCCAGACTCTCTAAAAACATAAAATCTGATAGAATTGATCAATTTCCTGTCAAATATGAATCGTACAAGATGTTTAAGGTCCTATAACTGTTTAACACCATAACTTGATCATTTATATTCAGTGTTCGAAATTAAGGGTGCACCCTGCACCCGGTGTGCACAATCTGGCAGCAGGGTGCATGCTTTTGTGGAGACATGCACCCTGCATGTGCATGATTTTTCACAGCATTTAAAGCATTATATAGTGGCGTGTGCATAAAAAAAAAGCCGTGTGCATGATTTTTAATGTCTATGCACCCGGCGTGTGCATAAAATAATTCCTTAATTTCGAACACTGATATTGATATTTGAGCAAATAAGACTAGAAATCCGATCGTCACATGACGCGGCAAGCCTGTTGTTCATCCGTTTGACACGTTAAATCCCGCACGTTATGTGACGGGTGATGGTGGCCGCACTCTTTAACACATAGAATCCGATAGAATTGATAGATTTTCTGTCTGATATGAAACCTACATGGTGGTTACGGTCCTATATATAACACAATAACTTGATCATTTATATGGATATCTGACCAAATAAAACCAGAAATTCTATCGTCACAACAGACCGTTACCCAACGTGGCAGCTTGTAGTGCTGGCGCATTATTTGACACGCGACAGCCTCGCTTTCAATTGGTGAAGAAGGGATCTGGGTCAATCTCTGAAAATTCATCATCTATGCAGACCTATTTTACCATGAAATCCATCATTCTAACACTACTTATTGGTATCAATAGAAAGGGTTGGATACATAGATGACCATGTCAAGATCCAGAAATGAAAAGATTGCGAAATAACACAAAAAATGGCTCTATTTTCTTAGTATTCCTTCACGTCCACTCGGTGACAAGAGATCGAGGTCAGACTGCCCAGTGCAGCCATGGAGGCAGGACCGTTATGGCGGGAGCTCCCTCTTTTCCCACCCTAATACCTGGATTACGCCAGTATCTGATGCATTCAATATATATATATTATATACTATTATACCTCCTTAAACGTATACAATGCATTGAAAACTCACGCGTGAACTATGCGTTCATATCGAAGGCAAAAACATTGGATCGATCGGAAAAGTGGAGGCTTGACAAGATGGCGTCAGACCCACCCGGGCCCCCCTCATGCCTGCTACGATATATTAAATATTGGGAAGCGTAGGACTGAATTCATACCAGCTTTTCCGGGAGAATCGGGCCGTCGCCGGATGGTATGCCTTGTGTCGGCGGTGCGTCGTCTGGTGACAGCACGGCGTGCCAAAGGCACAACTATAGGCACCATGGATGGGTGTCCAACGACAGCCAATATCATCCATGGACTGTCCAGGCATCCGATAGACTATTAGTGAAGCGGAAAACCGCATGGACAGAGTACCAATAGAACAATACCTATTAGGCCTAGTGAAATATGTAAAGAACGGTCAACACACGTGTGGAACTGAGGAAACGAAAACGGACTTGTGTATATAGCAACGCTTTGGACGCTTTAGATGTTAAGTGTATAAAACCCTAAAATAGGAACTGTTACCACAAGGACATATTGATTTACTGGTGCTATGATAATACTATGGGACGAACTATCCAAATAAGTAACATATCGTCCAGAAAAGCTACTGCTGTAAAAAAAGAGGCAGGTGCAGCTTATGCATAATAGTGCCTTATAAGATACTAGTGTATATTAGTTGTTTAATGTCACAAAGTTTTAGAGCATACACTTGAAAAGGAGAGCTCAAAAGTCAAGATCGGTACTTTGAGGTACATGTATATATAGTATTGTTGGGTAAAGAGATTGGCCAGGGGATTATGAAGCCATTGACACGACCGAGGTATAAACCTAGCTGTATTGCGAACGGCTGCAGGCATCTGTTGCCCTATGCCTGTAATGCTGTGTCATATCATCATTAACATAGGCTCATCATATTTTGGTTACTTTAAGATAGACGGTTTCGAACCGGGTAAAAAAAAAAAAAACTTACCAGAACTAATGGTTCAATATCCTTGAACTCTTCTTCCTCGTCCATGTGCGGGCAGGGATACAATATTCCTTAAACTCTTCTTCCTCGTCCATATGCTTGCATGGACGGATATTCTTAAATACGACAGGACAACATGACCTTTGAGGTTCATGGTATAGTCCATTTATGGATTTAAGACAAGAACTAGTTAATAGACTAATCACTTACCGTTTTCGAGAGCATGAAAACAAAACTTTTCTTGTGTCAAGGAAATCTAAGGAAATTACAGTAAGAAATATGTATCGTTCATTGATCTCAAGGAATCATTTCATGATGCACTGAGAAAACCTACCACCATAGAGTGTTGCACAGCACTATACATCACTGTGGGCTCGGATATCCGCCGGGTCGTGGTGATGGTGCAGCACGCACTCTATGATCTTCCGCAGTGTTCACACATGTACTGTGGAAGTAGTAGTCCAACAGACGTAGCTTCGTACAGGAAAGTAGGAATGCTGATCCTCAGTGGGGCTCGTTCCTCCATTGGTTGCATTCACTGGACCTAACGTGTCCAGGATTTTCTTGGAATTGTGTCATGTTGACTAAAGTTGGTAAAACATAGGATCTTTTGAGGCTTTTGCCCCGGCAGCTAGTAACTGACGCGTGTCAATGGTCGAAAACTACGCCGTAAAAGCGCATGAATCTCTTGGTCTTTCTGGTAGCGGAAACGATAGGAAGCTTACAGGAAGGTAGAAACAAAATAAGTTAGCCACATACTCTAAAGCACTGCCATTAACTGATAGGTAGATAGAAATTCACAGAATAGGAATAACTCAGGGATGTATGTTTGTGTGGAAGTTTTATTTATTGGTCCTCTGTTTCTTTTTCCTAAACGGAAGGACCGCGCTTGAATTATCCCATTCTGGGAAACCTGCAGACTTTTTCTTTTTAGATGCCAGAACCGTCTCGGGGCATCTGGGAGTACCTCACTTGAGGAACACTCCAAGGGTTTTGAGGGTGTGGGTCCATCCATGATATTGGTCATGAATGGACGGACATACCTACAGCAAAACATTAGTTTGCGCTATCTTGATTGATTGTATAAATGTAAAAGGGAAGTCCTTCACTAAAGATTGCCTGGGTTGGAAGTGATAATTAATTCATTACGGAAATCGGTTTCATCTACTATGAAACCGGTTCCTATTTTAAGCACCGTCGACTGCACAAAGGTAGAAGTTAACGTTTGCTTTGTGCATGTCTAGTGAATTAGTGTGAGAGTCACCAGATGAATATACATATAAGAATTCTTCCAAATTACTTAGGTTATAAAACATATATAGACATATAGTGGCCGGTGCCGCTGGCAAGTGTTGGTATACCTGACGACAATGATCGTCGGGACACACTTTCCCGCAAGCACTGAGGCCCTGGGAAAAATCAATATTAGACTGCCTTATAAGTGAGAGTGTAGGAGAGTCGGGGCAGAGAGAGAGAAACAGTAGCACTTGGATCAGTCCAATCGGGAGATTCGTAAGGGGTTCGGATAGCCATACAATCAAGGGACATCTGGTGACTTATACTACGTCTTTACGAGACGGCGGGAGGCGAGAGCAAGTGGACTTTATGGAGGAAACTTGCATCCCTCATACTGAACTGTAATACCTTGGATCATTGCCTTCACGAGCAGCTGTACGCTTCACTATAACCACCAATAAACTTACCGCACTGCTAAACGTTGTTCATGTTATGGATTGAGCGCCCATACTGTGGACTCGCTCGCCACTCGACTAGCCCTTCCAGTAAAGACAATACCAGTTGTACTACTCATCCTCGATAATGCACGGAAATGATAATTAACACAAAACAAACAAAACAATAGCGTTCAGGATGTGGGGGGTAGCAGGGGGCCTCCCATTGTATGGATAGGTGGGGGGGGGGGGGTAGTAGGGGGCCTCACATTGTGTGAAGGGGTGTGGGGGGGTAGTGGGGGGGCCTCCCATTGTGTGAAGGGATGTTTGGGGGGTAGTAGGGGGGTCTCCCATCGTGTGAAGGGGTGTGAGGGGGTAGTGGGGGGCCTCCCATCGTGCGAAGGGGTGTGTGGGGGTAGTGGGGGGCCTCCCATTGTGTGAAGGGATGTGGGGGGGTAGTGGGGGGGCCTCCCATTGTGTGAAGGGGTGTGGGGGGTAGTAGGGGGCCTCCCATTGTGTGAAGGAGTGTGGGGGGTAGTAGGGGGCCTCCCATTGTATGGAGGGGTGGGGGGGTAGTAGGGGGCCTCCCGTTGTATGGAGGGGTGGGGGGGGGGGCGGTAGTAGGGGGCCTCCCATTGTGTGGAGTGGTGTTGGGAGGTAGAAGGGGGGTCTCCCATTGTGTGAAGGGATGGGGGGGGGTAGTAGGGGGCCTCCCAATGTGTGAAGGGATGTGGGGGGGTAGCAGGGGGGCTTACTGTTGTGTGGAGGGGTGTGGGGGGTAGTAGGGGGCTTACTGTTGTGTGGAGGGGTGTGGGGTGGTAGTAAGGGGGCCTCCTGTTGTGGGGGGGGGGGGGTAGTAGGGGGCTTCCCGTTGTGTGGATGGGTGTGGGTGGTGTGTCAATGACAACTAGGTTATGTTGTAGCAGGTCTTTATTAGATTAACATACCCAGGTGGCCACCTGGAACATACATAAAGATATACATGATTCAAAACAATCAGCCTGGGGCTGACGGGCTGACGTTAATTTCGAACCCTGTCTATAGAAGACCTGACAAAGCACATCTTTATATACCTAGTCTTACTACTGGTTTTGACACTCTTGAAGACCTTCTAGGTATGAATGGAGATGAGACTATTACTTGAGGAGATCTTTCAGGAACAGAAAGAGAAGTGACAGAAGCCCTTTCTACATTCATGGCCTCACTATTCTTGACATTTTCAGCATTTGAGTCAATCACCCCATCTATATCATCTGCATCATCCATTTGGTCATCAGACCTTACAAACTGTTCTGATGTTCTCAGTAGATCCCGCCTGTTTCTTCTCAACACTGCTCCATTTTCAGTTCTTACTTTGTATGACCTTGGGGCCACTTCTTTTAACACCTGAGCACGCTGGCTCCATGTACCCTTTTCATCTTGCAGTCTTACTGTGTCATTTACTTGTAGTCTAGGCAAATCTCTGGCATGTTCATTGTATGCTACTTCTTGACGTAACCGACTCTCGTTAATAGCTTTGTTCCCTGAGTCTACCATTTTGTGAACATGCGGAAGTCTACTACGCAACTTTCTACCCATAAGCTTCTCTGCTGGAGAGGAACCATCAGACTTTGGTGCCTGTCTATAAGCTAGTAGTGCTAAGTATGGATCATCACCTGACTCTTTTGCCTTATTGAGAAGACTTTTTACAATTCCAACACCTCTTTCTGCTTTTCCATTACTTTGGGGATAATATGGGCTTGAAGTTCTATGTTGGAACCCATATTCACTCGCAAACCTTTTGAAAGCTTCTGAACTATATTGAGGACCATTGTCACTGATTACAACTTTAGGCACACCATGTCTGGAAAAGATACTTTTCATGTTTAAGATTACATTCTCAGCTGACGTGCTTGGTAGTATGGCAATCTCTGGATAATTCGAGTGATAATCTATAACCAACAAGTAGTCATGGTTGTTCCAATGGAACAGATCTGTCCCCACATACTCCCATGGTCCTGCATTCAACTTCTCTGCCTCTACATACATTGTTTCTTTGCTCTGGGAAACTTTATACTTTAGACATGCTTGACAATTTTGTGTCTTAACCTCAATGTCTCTATTCATGTTAGGCCAAAACATAACATCTCTTGCCAACCTTTTCTGTTTGTCTACTCCTAGATGTCCTGCATGAACATACTCCAGCATTTCTTTACGCATGCTACTAGGGATAACAATCCTGTTTCCTCTCACTCGAAGTCCATTTATCAAACAGAGCTCATCCAAAAGGAAATAAATGACTGATGAACCCCAATGATTTACTTTCTTCTCATTCATATCGAGTCTAACTGATGATTGAATATTTAGATTTTACTCACTTCATAGCGCTTTATCATCAATTTAATATGCACAAGTTCATCGAAATTTTCATGGATCATAAAATGTAAATTCTCACATTATCGCAATTCATTAGGTTGCAATCTAAGAAAAAAGTTTTGGGAAAGATACCTCTTTGGGCTTAGGTCGAAAGAAGAAACATATGACCCACGATTCTCTATAACATCTTAACGCTAAAACAAATAGAGCGCAATTTCTTTTGGAGAACTTATACTATTTCTATCTACATTTAATTAACTTGTCTTCAATTAAAAGGTTCTGCCAAATTTATAATCCTTTCATTTTGTTTATAGCAAGGAACTTTAACTATTTATTTCCATTCGAATCTTGAGATGGGATTATTACTTTTCAAGTAATTATTGGAACTTGGTTATTTGATCCTTACAATCTGCCGCCTCACTTGTATCAAAGCCGGTCTTTGATACTATTTAAGTCTACTTTAAAATCTTTTAAGTCTAAAATAAAATCCTTTGAGTCTATAAAGAGTGAATCTTTTAAACTTGTTGTTCCATGACAAGATCTCAATTGACTATGATCAGCTCCAAGGACGGAATCCCCTCAAACACATTCAGTCAATGCTCCCGCCTTTCTATTCAGTCTCTGTGCTTCTATTCCAAATCAAGAACTCAGCTTCTAAGACTCAACCTTTCCAGGATGGTTACTCACAACAACGTTCAGCTAATTATAACTCTGACTGACAAATACTGAATCCCTGAGCAGAAGTGATGACAGTGAACAAGTAATTATTGATGTTCTTGACTCCCCGATTGATCTTGGAGAGATATCTGATGCCCTTAAAGTACTGAAAAATAACAAATCACCTGGCCCTGATGGCATACCAGCAGAATTCCTGAAATATGGAGATAAACACTTAACCAAAATACTATACCCCATCTTTAACATCATCCTTGAAAGGGGTACTTATCCCACTAAGTGGGCCGAAGGTATGATCAGCCCAGTCTTTAAAAAAGGAGATCCTGCTAATCCAGATAACTACAGGAAAATTATCGTTCTTAATAGTGCCAGTAAAGTACTAGAAACAATCAATAACAGGCTTACCTTCAAAAATGACATGATGAATCATAATGACCCATACCAATCAGGCTTTGTAAAGCAATCAAGGACAACTGACAACATATTTATCCTGTACTCGGCAATTTAAATACAGAAGCAAATGGCTAAACCTTTATATGCCTGCTTTGTAGACTTTACTAAGGCATTTGACTATATAAATAGATCCGCTCTCTTCTACAAACTGAAAAAACTCGCAGTGAGAAGTAAACTTCTGAAGGTCATTATTAGTATGTACAGTCAAGCCCAGTCTGCTGTTAAATGGGAAGGAGGTATAACAAAGTTTATAGATAGTAACTATGGTGTACTACAGGGTGGCATTGTTAGCCCCAGCCTTTTTAACTTTTTCCTCTCTGATATTAATGAGTATCTAGAAAATACTAGTGGGATTGAGATAGGCGAATCAAGGGTACCATATTTGTTATATGCAGATGATTTAGTGCTCCTGTCACCCACCCCAGAGGACCTGCAACTACAACTGAACAATCTTTTAAGTTACTGCTCTAGGTGGCACCTGCTTCTTAGCTTGCCCAAGACTAAAGTAATGATTTTCAATAATAGGACTACTAGCAGCCCCCCAAGCTTTCACTTTGGTCAAGACAGACTTGAAATTGTTAATTCCTATAGATACCTTGGTCTTGATTTTAACTCAGGCACAAAGAATCCCCTAGGAACAGTTCAGGGACAGTTAACTAATAAGGCTAACAGTGCTCTTTACCAGCTAACTGGTCATCTTAAAACGAAGATTGGCTGCCCTCCAATAAAGCTAGCCATTAAACTTTTCAACTGTCAGGTAAGGCCGATATTAGAATATGGGACAGAGATATGGGGAAATATTTCACGATCTAGTCATATACAGGTGGAAAAAATGCATCTAAGATTCCTTAAACATAACCTTGGAGTCAGAACTCAAACACCCACAGCTGCAGTCTATGCAGAGACCGGTCAAACCCCTCTCCTAGTTAGACAAAAGTGTCAAGGTATTAGATACTGGGCCCATGTCATGTCCAAGCCTACAACACACATCCTACAACAATGTTACAATAGCCTTAAAGAATTAGATGAGGTAGGGAAAACAAACTGGTGTACAGCCATCAAATTAAATTTGTTTGAAGCAGGTCATGCTCATGTATGGTTTAATGAAGTATACAATCAAGACCTAGTATGCAAGATATCCAGGGACATAGAGTCACTCCATGCAACTAAATACATGGATAGTATCTCAAATCCAAGTCTAAATAATAAGCTCAGAACCTATAAGCTATTCAAAGAAGAGTATATACTTGAGAAATACCTGACATGCATAACACACAAGCAGTCCAGACAGGCCCTAACCCAGCTAAGGCTGAGCTCACACCGCCTAGAAATCGAGCTTGGGAGGCATGCAAAAACAACAGTCCCAGCAGAACAGAGACTCTGTAAGTACTGTCCTTCTAGTTGCATTGATGATGAAATACATTTCATTATGGGATGTTCAGCAAACTTCAGTCTGGAAAGAACCCATAAGGGTTGGCCGGACGTTAAACTACCCCAACAAACAAGTTCAGCAAACGAAAAGCTCAGGGAAAACCTTTTTAGTTGTGCTCAACAAGTGTTATCAAATTTTCAGGATCTTGCTGAATTAGATAAGTTCATTGAAATCATGTCATCTAATGATACCAACCTAATAAAAGTCCTGGTTCAATTTGTATATCATAGTTTTCAAATCAGAAAGTGCACCTAGGAATAAAGGAACTGGCTCTGCTAAATAAATGTTTATTGCCCCCCCCCCTCTATTATATGGTGCTATATATAACTACTCATGTTTCCAAAGCAGCTCTGGTCTTGCCCCAGGCTATCTGTCCTTGTTACCTTATTACTCCTATCTGTAGTCTCCTCGCCAAATGTCTTGGTGCTACATGTTCTGGCTCTGCCAGTGGAATACTACGTGCAAATAGACTATCGTGCTTTTGTTTAGATCTGAATGGTGCTAAAGTCCTATTAACACTGAGACAAAAATCAAAAGGATCACTGTATCGACATAATACCAATTGTATTGCCTATACGATCCCTATCTTTTAACGCCATGTGTATGCATGTGTATATTATTTTGTCTTATTGATTGTATAATTGTACTGACTCCTGGGCCTATGGACACCTCATTTGCCAAGCCCTGGACTGTCATATCTCTCTGTAATATCTTACTATATACCTATGTATAGCTTTAGTGTAGTGTAGTGTAGTGTAGTTGTTCACATATGGAAATGACACATAAGCCTCTGTAGACTTTGAGTTGTCAATAAAATATTATTATTATTATTACTGACCTCGAGCGGCTTGCACCTATTTAGTATGTTACGTCACACCTAGTCTGTCGCAGTCAGACCTGACTTTCAGCCAAGTGTTGTTCGCGTTGTATATCTGAACGCCCATTCCGTGAACTTACCTGCCACTTGACTAGCATTTACATAGGAAGAGATAAAGGCAATTTCTTTGAACAGTATAAGAACAGTTCCCCTATTATTAATTAACCACATACGAACAACCAGCGTTCAGTGTGGGGAATGTCTGCGCCTAATGGCGACCAACCTGAGACTAATTTGGCGCCACCAAGTCATGTGACTCAATTAACATAATATGAATATTTATGAGAAGTAGGATCGCAGCATTCCCCAATAATATATATCTATATAATTCATAATAATTATATCTGACATAACACTCACATTCATACTATGGATATTAAAAAACATGTCTATTTAAAGAGCATCCCGCAAATTAGCTGCCGAAAGGTGTTGTCTATCCTTAAGCCAAAATAGAATAATAGTTGTGTTCTGGTTTCCTGACTGGCCCTAATGGTTGCCCCGACCCTAACTTGTTTTGAAAGTAAATATTTAAGAAAAACTTTTAAAATGTTATCAAAATGAAACAAATGGAGTGAAAATTTAATATCCTAGACTTAACTAGACCTAAAGAATTATTGCAGAATCTTTTTGAGGAAATTCATAACTCTCCACACCATGTGACCCTATCATTCATATTGAAAGTATAGATAAAAAAATTATAAATCTGATCTACCGACCCTATATTTTTATACTCAGGATATCTGAACTCAACAATAGTTTTCGGCTGTATCTGAAGTTCAAAATTCACAACTTTTTAACAACCCCCCAAATCCCTCTCCTGACCGAGAGGGAGGTGGTTGGGATTCGTCTGATACTCCGACTGAGTCCTACTTTACATATGGAGGGGGGCACCTAATCCTGCCTCTTGGAATCTAAATCTAGATATTGGTTTTATCCCCTACATCTTCTTCCAACTCCTTGTGGTCAGATTGGGATTCGTCTGATACTCCGACTGAGCCTGGCCAACCCTGGTCCATCCAGCTCAAAGCACTGACGACAATAAACAGCATCACTTGGTCATCACAGGCCTACTCAACAGGAACTCAATCCTTCGAGGCGGGCCTGAGGCATAGGCACACAGAGATTGTGCAGCTACCTGCAGAGTACTATAAACCATCCCAGCCTGTGTACCTTGAGGTAAGAGGTTAGCTGGCTGGCTGCCGCCAAGACAGGCGCGGGATGTCAAGAGGAATCGACCTTGGGGTCCTCTCTTCTGGCGCAGCTCTCAGCTGCTTTTCTGTAGACAAACCCCATTGCTGGTCTCATCATTCAGGGGAACCCGGCCTCCTGCATGAGGCAGTTGTGAACTTGGTACTGGAGTTCCTAACCTTGTCTCAAGCTGGATGTCCACATAGCCCATTCCAAAAGGGGCCTAGTCCTTCCACCTTGTTTACACAAACCACCCATCATATTTTGTGTGTAATGACTAGATGACTACCACATCACTCTATATACATTGCTACCAAGTCTTAAAATATATGTCCCCGCAGCTTGGGCTCGGGTTTCTCAGCCAGCCTCCCCTGACTGGATCTGCCAAAGCTTGCCCCACCCCTTGTGGCTGCAGCTGTCCCGTATAGGCCTCCAATCCCTTTACTTGATTGCCCCCTCTGCCCAGTCGGGACGGGTCTTTGCTGGTTTCTTCTTGCTGCTGGCATGGTCAGTTAGGTGTGGGCGATGGCTTCCTTTTCAGTTTTTGGTACTCCTCACTGACTCACTCCCACCTCACCTCATTTCACCTTTACCACAGACTTTGGCTCTACTTTCCCGCTCCGCCAGTCCAGTGGATGGCTCATTCTGATGCTTAGACGGGTCCTGTAGATTGGTGAAGTAGCACCTGACCATTAGGCAGTACCAGTTTCCTCCTAGTTGTGATGGGATATGGTCCCGCTATGTCAATACAATACAATACAATAGTTTATTCACAGCCCCATATGAGGCAGTACATGGCATCACCAATGAACAATATGAAAGGATGTCTAGCTACATAGAAGGAAGCTACTTTGATATAAATATATAGTACAGTTTTAACATGTTAAATACAAGTGGTAGCACCATGGAGATGTATAGCCACAGCTGGTAGCACCATGGGAATAAGTATATATATATATATATATATGTACAATGCATCACATAAACAGTCCCTGACTCTTAGGGGTCATTAAGGATGTTTTTAGAGTTGACTAGGCGGGGAGGTTAGTCCACAGTTTGACTAGGAAAGTGAGTGAGATTCATTTTTTGTTTCCTCTCTTTCAGTAGGTATCTTGGAGAGTGCGTTTTTTCACCTGAAAAATGTCAAAATCCCCTCAAAAACGGCTATGTTCAGGCATCACTCATAGACACACACTAAGTTTAAGCATGATAATGCTTATACTGTTGGAAAGCTTGATTCAAGACGAGTTTAATGGTATATAGTACAACTATCATAAACCTTGAGAACATACTCAAAACCCGGAGTTTGTAAGGGTCATATTTAATGAACTTTGAGATTTTGTCACTTGCTCATTTATGTAAGAGGACTTTACTAATTCATCTTGCATTTGCACCATGCTAACCAGGGCTTTTCCACATATACAGTGACAAACTTCAGGTCCTGGTGTATCTCCTAGGTTATGTAGCTTTCTCAGACTTAGATTTTTTTGTCGTATAAATTTAGGTTTCAAGGAGAGGACATTTTTCACCTGGAAAATGTCAAAATCCCCTAAAAAATGGCTATGTTCAGGCATCACTCATGGATACATACTAAGTCTGGCCATGATAACACTTATACTGTTGGAAAGCCTGATTCAAAACGATTTCAATGGTATATGGTACAATAATGACAAATTTTGGGAACATGTTCAAATGTGGTAGTTTGTTAGAGTCATATATGGTGATCTGTCAGGCCATGACAAATTGGCAAAAATCATTATTTATGATGACTTTTCTAATTTTTCTTGCATTTCCACCATGCTATATGGGGGTTAACCCTATATGCAGTGAGAAAGTTTAGGTCTTGAGCTATAATGCAGTATGCGCGCAATTCTCAGATTTGGATTTTTTGGTTCCATGAAATAGCACTAAGATTGTGGTTTTTATTGCATTTCTTGAAAAAAATGAAAAATTTCCCAAAATAATAAAGAAAAATTCACAGAAAATCACATAATGCACCAATTAAGAGATCAAAGTACCGTTCTTATTCTTTTTTTATGCCCTTTCAGATGGTTATAACCCCATGAATCTGGGTTTAGTCCCTGAAAACTCTCCAAGATACCTACTTTCAGTATTTGCCCTTTTCTTGTTTTGCTAACACTCGTAGGGTCTTTGTGTTTGGCCTCCCTTTTCTCTTTTATGACTTTGGTGGATAGCTTTTTGTCATTTTTTTCCCGCTTAACTTTACAGTTGCCTGCTTTTCTGAATCTGCTCATGATAGAGCTACAAAATTTTGATAGGTTAGACAATATCAGCGAGTTCTCACTAGTGAAAAGTGTCTCCAATGAGGGCATTCGGATTTCTCTGATATTTAACGCCAATATAAAGTGATCTCTCTTTGGTGAGGGTTGGACATTGGAAAATATAATGGAATTCATCACCAATCTCATTGGAGTTACAAAGTGTACAGATTCTTTTACTTTTTTCAATATTGTTGTATCTACCTACTACTACTGGCAGTTTGTGGTTACCACATCTGAATTTACATAGGTCAGTTGCCTCTTTGCAGGTGAGGATAGTGAGGTATTTTTTTGGGGTGAGACTACTCTTGAAGATTCGGTAGTTACTGCAATGTCCTGATTCCATGATAGAGCTATGCCAGTCTTGGATTTCCATGGCAGATATTCTATCTTTTATAGTAGCTTTGGTATACAGACAATTGATGTGTTCAGGTGGCATGTTGAAAAGAAAGCCCATTCCACATTCATTTAGAGTAGTTTGGATAGTTGCAAGCCATGGAGAGTTAGATGAACCTTTGGCTTGGTTATCTTTTACAATGTTGAATAGCAGGTGTGAGATTTTACTGGATTTTCCTGTTATTAATCTAGACCAAAAGTTCACCATCCTCTGCTTAATGGTGCAAACAAGTTTAGTCCGCCCAAGTTCTCCGAGGGCCATACAATTTGCTGTTTGTGGGCTGAGGTGGAGGACATACTTGCAAAAATAGCTCTGAACTCTTTCTATTTCTTTTATATTCGAGAAACCCCATACTTCACAGCCATATAATAATATTGGAACAACACATGCATCAAAAAGATGGCAAAGCAGGTCGAGGGGCAGCTGCAGTTTTCTGGCTTTTGTTAGTAAGGAGAACAGAGCCCTTTTTGCTTGTGAGATCTGCCTCCTCATTGCCTCAGTAAATTTACCATTATAGAGTATTCCTAGGTATGTATAAGAATGCTGAACGTCAAGAGCATCTTCTGCATAGGAAATTTCAGGCAAGTTCTTAATTTTACCCCTAGAAAATACAACCACTTTGGTCTTGCTGGTGTTAACAGAGAGGTGCCATTGCTTACAGTAAGTTTGTAGGACATTCAACATTTTCTGAAGATCAGTTGGAGACTCGCTGAAAAGGATAGTGTTGTCAACATATAGAAGGGTAAACAGGTTGAGTAAAACTTCAGCATCATCCATGGCCAGCCATTCCATACATTCCCCCATTATGTACTAGTGCCAGGGCTCTAACCAGCCCTGCTACTACGTCAGCAGCGGAAAATCAGCTTCAGCATTCCTGAGAAACATTGTCCTTTATTGGCCAGTAGAACCTCTGTTGAACAAGGGCCAACGTTTTTGTGATGCCGAGGTGTGCCCCCATGGCCCCTGTATGGCAGGTATGTACCAACCCCTTGGCTCTTAGCTGAGCCACGAGCACCCTGTGGGGATCCGGGGTGGGGGTTCCTTTGGGAGCCTCCTGGGAAGAATAGGTCCCCAGCAGCCCCTTGCTGTTCGTAGGAGGCAACAAATGGGGAGACCAGACTCAGTAGCTCTTTGGTAGATAGCCCACTCTGAGTCTGGGAGGTCTTGGGATTTATCCCTGGCCGAGTCACACCAAAGACTTTAACAATGGTAGTGGTCACTGCTTGCCTGGCACTCGGTATAAAGTAAGAACCACGAAACATGACTGGTCGGCCTGGTGTCAGTATAATGTGACTGGGTGGGGTATTGTGTGGGCCTATGACATGATATCTCAGTGTGGCAGCACTATAAAGAGGGCATTGGGTCCCACTGCTACAAATAGGCACCTCATTTCGTATATTATTCGGTCACCGCCCCTGTGGCGTAAAACGAGCTGAAAGGCTTTACCTTGTGCAGTCTGGTAAAAGAACCCTGAAGGGTTGGCCGGACGTTAAACTAATTCCACAAACAAACAAACAAACTGAGCCACGAGCTGAAATCTCCAGCACTGCCCCTCAAATTCCTCAAACATCCTATGTAGCACTCCATGAACCAAGTCCAACTGGTCCCATTGTTGCCACAAATTCTTGGCCTGCAAAGATTCTGCACTGAAGCACAGTGCAAAAAGAATTAAAATATTAGCGATTGTAACCTTGAAGTTTGGCAAGAGACCGTTGTGATTTGAAAGCTAATGTTGTAGCAAGCCTCCACATGGAGATAGTAGTAACTAATCAAAATGCTTTAGTCACTGTATTAAAATGCACAGAAATGCACATTCTTTACTGGTAACCTCATATGGGTTTTTAACAACAGTTTTCCTGGTAGACCCAGCATTTTGTTATTGTAAATAGTAAATACATCATTATCTGATTAGCCTAGGCCAAAAAAACGTTGTTGTGTTCAGGTAACATAGATTGAAAAAATTAGGGTAGGTAAGTCGATTTCCTTTTCTATTTTTTTTTTGCTTTTTTTTTTTGCTTTTTTCTTTTAAACTTACCAAATAGTGTTGATAGTTAAAAGAAATATTCTATATTTCCTCTGACACAATTTTCAATTCCTGGAATACATGCTGTGAGCTACTTTATGCTTTTCTGGTCAATTAGCCCATCCCAGTATCCACGAACATCAAATTTTACCATGAAATTGCGTAGCATTTTATTTCTGATTTAATCCCCAAAGATGGAAGTGTGAAACAAAATGGATAATGGTGTTTAAGTTGACAAATTGCTCCTAAAATTTGTAAAATAACACTTTAAATATTGGACTTTTTCCCATAGGAACCAATGTTAAAGCCTGTCAGTCCAACCTATAATGTCCAACCCTATTTTCCCTAAAATGCAGCTTTTTGATTGGCTGGCAAACCTGCGAATCTATCAATTGATGAAATTCAAGAAATCATAATGGTTAAGCAGGACTTGGGGATATAGAAAATAATGACTATTGCTTATTTCAGTAGCCCCAACTCTCAGAGGCAAAGATGGCTTATATGGTTATTTTGTCCATACCTTGTCCAACCCTTAGATATACCCAGTGTGGGATGGGCTTATTCTTTTGGCTTTTGAAAAAGAATAATGAAAAGTTGAGCTAGACTGATGTTATTTCTACTTTACTAGGGTTACCTGAACACAATTCATTTTAGGTCCTGATGTACCTTTTATTTTTGTGATATATTATTATGTTTACTGGTTTACTTGATGTTCCCTATCCCGTTAAACATTATTAAAGTACTTTCTTGAAACTTAAATGAGGCCTTCATCAAACGGGTGATGTCTTTGCTGTCTGGAAGCTGCTTCTGCCTCAGTGTCACCACCAACAGGATGATGGGTCATGGTTTTACCTTGGTATTGTTGCATAATAAATAGGCTTCTTAAATATTAGCCCTGTTATTCAGATATACCATACATAGGTGTTTCATGAAATTTTCAATAACTGACACCAGTTCATTGCTTGAGTAGCTGTATTGAGTGTACCAGTTTGTTTTGAATCATAATTTTAAGTATGCCTCTATTCCATTTCTATAAATAATTAAGTTTTGTTTGTCCAAAATGATTTACTTTGAATATGTACAAACAAACGGCAATAAAGCAAACAAAAGGCTATAAATAAGTCAAAAAAGCAGGATGTAAGTTGCAAGAAATTTTCTTGAATTTTGTATGTTGTATTTTGTATATGGACTTCATGTATTACTTCAAGATTTATGCCTTCCATTTCATTGGTCTGGCGTGCAGCAGTCCTCTGATGCAAAGTGTGGAAAAGGTTCTTTCAACCGAATACATGCCTCTGACTATCCTAACCACTAAAAGTGGTACAGGATGGGCAGATTTGAAATAGTTTTCTCTCCTTACCATTATGTTCTTACCACTGATGCTCTGGAAATAATATCTTAATTTTGAATGGATATATAAAGTAATACTGTGTGAAGTAATCTGTATTCTATATAATCCCTAGACCTAAATGTTAAGCAATTTAGTAAGTCAAAAAACAATTGATGGCATTGATGTCCAGGCTTTATAGGATTTCATTGCGGAAGACACTGCTACATTTTTTTGAAAAATAATTTCAGGATCGTAAATGGTAAATTTTGATTTTAAAGAATTATACACATAATCATGACTTTCCAATCCAGAGTTTAGTTTACTTGTGGTTAAAGTAATGTACACAGTCCATGTGTTGATACATTCAGTAACTTCCAAGTTGTCTTGTATTCACAGTAAGGAAGCATTGTGTCCTCATCTAACGCAGACGGTGCAACTCTAGAGTAGGTGCAGTGCTGGCCCCTGGATATGGATACGTTACAATCTGGTCAAGCACTGCACTCACACAAGCCTCTCTTGAACGATACTCCCTCCTGTCTTGAAGGTGGGTATCATTATGTTGCATGAGTAATTCATTGTGGGATTTCAACTCTTACCACTGTTGTCTCATTGCCAATGATTTGTAGAGGGTCACAGGTAGCACATGCATGTAGGAGTGTCACAGAACCCTTGACAGAGCTAGGACTATAGTCAGAATCTGAGAGGTTTTCACAGGGGAACAGTGTTTGAAATTAACTTTTTTTTAATGTCAGCCATCAGGGCGGACATTTATGAAAAAGTGTCAGCCCTGACCAAGACTTGTCAGCCCGGATTTTGTATGATAAAAAACTTGAAAATATGACCATTAGATTTACATCTAGGTTCCTTCAGAAACAGGCCTGAGGGTTAGAATGATAATCAGAAAAGTATCCAGTCACATAAAATGGAAAGAATTGATAAAAATGCAGAGCTTATTTCTCAAAACCTGTCAGCCATCTGGGCTGATAACTTGATATTTTTGCCCAAAATTGTCAGCCCTGATCAGGAAATGTCAGCCTAGGGCTGACGGACTGACGTATAAAATTTCCAACACTGGGGGATGCAGTCTGTAATATTGACAGCTGACTGGGGGTCTGGGGCCAGTAAAATCTTAGCCGGGCCAGTGGAAATTTAGGTAAATTCAATAAAGTTTGATATATTTTGAAGGCTCATGTGCTGCTGGGCCCCCCCTGGGGATCCGGGGTGGGGGTTCCTTCAGGAGCCTCCTGGGAAGAATGTGTCCCCAGCTGTTTGTAGAACATGACAAATTGGAAGACTAGACTCAGTAGCTCAATTGGTAGAGTACCCGCTTCTAGTCTGGGAGGTCTTGGGATTTATTCCAGACCAAGTCACACCAAAGACTTTAACAATGGCAGTGGTCACTGCTTGCCTGGCACTCCATATAAAGTAAGAACCACGAAACATGACTGGTCAGCCCGGTGTCGTATAATAGGACTGGGTGGGGTGTTGTGATGGCCTATGATATGATATCTCAGTGTCGCAGTACTATAAAGAGGGCATTGGGTCCCACAGCTACAAATAGGCACCTGATCTCATAGATTCGGTCATCGACCATGTGGCGTAAAACTAGCTGCAAAGCTTTACCTCGTGCAGTCTGGTAAAATAAGCTTAAAGGGTTGGCTGGAAGTTAACTAACCCAACAAACAAGCAAACAAACAAAGCTGCTGGGCCTGTGGAAATAGTATTTTCATGCCATACATCTTTTCACAGATATTTCCCAAAAGTGATCACGCTAGATAATATGTTTATCACTAAAATAAAGATGTACTTTGGAACCATCCCAGCAAACAAAATTACGTTGCTATAACGTTGTTACAACGTTGTGTTTTTGTTGTTACTATGTTGCAGTTTAACGTTGTGACTACAAAATGTAGACTCACAGACACATTGCTAGAACATTGTGAATGTAGATCACACGATCTTACAACCAAACCACAAGGTTGTAGATGCAACCTCACAACGTTAAGGGTGACAAAAGGTGTAGAGTGGAACACTTAGTATCAGATGTGTATGCACTTGCTTATAGGTAATATAAAAGATTGATAATAATAATTATTGCTAAATAACATAATTATAATAACATCAAAATTGGTATGGGGGTTATATAGCGTTGGCAGAGTAACCAAAGGTCATATATGAAAAATGGGAATTTTGGAAAATGACAAAAATAGAAATTTGTATCACTTTAAAGGGAGTCAAAAGCAATGTTGCGTCGAAATATGACAAAAATTTCCAAACTCAAAAAACTATGAAAATACATTCTGAGAGTCTAACTTTAGCCATTGGTATAGTATAAATCATGATATCTAACTATAATTTTACTTGAATTGCATAAGACTCATGTCAATTATGCCTGAAGACAGCAATGTTTGTAAACAAACCAATTTTGGTGGGTCACCAAAATTGACCAGGGATGAGTTTTTGTGTATTTTGATATAGTTTAAGTCTGTTTTCACAGTCTATATTTTACCACAGGCCTAGGTTATGACAATATAATATATTTCAATAGGTAACAGAATTTACACAATTTTGACCCTACATTGCTTTTGGCTCCCTTTAACTCTCAATAAAAGTTTTGATATTTTATCAAAGCTTTATATACATACTTTGATTGAATGGGCATTATGTTATGAAGATAATAATGGGTTTGGAGACATAAAATGTTGGATATTAAAGTAACCATGGTAACACCAAAGGGAATTAATGCATATACGACATTTGGTTACTCAATTAATGTTAATAACCAAAGGTCGTACCTAGTAAGCATTATAATAGATTAAATGCATATTATTGAAACTCCATTGACTTTAAAATTATAAAAAAAATGAGATATAGTTAAAGACAATACAGTTTTATTTATTTCATGATAATTTGAAGAAGGTGTGTAATTGTAAAACTGAAAGTAACTGTCATATACGACCTTTGGTTACTCAACCTAAAAATCATCAGTTCAGTAACCAAAGGTTGTATATGTCATTTTTCCTATTATATTGATAAATTTCATATGATTGATCAAAGTTCTAATTTTATGTTTTGTCATATGACCATTTGAATGTTATGTCAAAGATACATTGATTGAAATTATAATATTTTACCCAAAAAAACTTTATTTTGATACTTTTTCCAATCAGATACGACCTTTGGTTACTCACTGAAAAAGGAACCAGGTCAGATATGATCTTTGTTTACTGACCCATAACATTCCAAAGAATAGTCAGATTTGCAAAATTACAAATTTCTCAAGGGGTCAGGAAATGCATTAAATAATAAAAAAATATTGTTTTTTTTGAGATACGACCTTTGGTTACTCAGCCAACGATAGGAGACAATGTATTCACTACATAAAATATCTTCTACCATAATGAAAAATTATGAACTATAATTGCCTGTATGACACAAGTTTTGAGAGGAGAGCACTCTGCAGCGAAACACCCTCCGCTCCAGAAAGATAGTCCGTGAGAGTAGACTTTGCTTTCTAGGAAGAAAACTCGCCACCCCTGGCTATTACTACTACGCCTGTGACCTATTGCGCCGGGGAGGCAGTTAAGCCAAAATGACTTGAAAGCTAGTTAAAGGGTATTGTTGAGCACAGAGGTACTCCTTGCAGGGTACCAACCACACAGGGAAAACAGGGAAAATGGCAAAATAAATCCCTGACAGGGAAAACACAGGGAATTTGCAAATTTTGCCAAAACACAGGGAAAATACAGGGAATTTCAGTTGGCCAGGTCCTGAAATTCCTGATTCTCAATATATTAGGGATTTAATATTTTGTTGTTGGGTTGTCCAAATTCTTTCTGCACGCAGAGGCTTTTAAATTAGAAAAAAATTGCTGGATATGACCCAGGGAAAAATTGCCGCAGGACAGGGAAATCTCAGGGAAAACACAGGGAATTTGAAAATGGACTTTCAGTTGGTACCCTGTCCTTGGCCTTAATACAAGTATTAAGACCAATGATAAGTCACACCAATCAAACCTTTAATTGATTTAGATGGTACAGTATTCATTATGGTTCAGTATTCAACAAGGCTTCAGTACAGTACAGACAAACCAATCAAGAATTACACAGATCACCCAGTGGTGCCTACCTCTTGCTTCACCGAGAGTCCTTGCCTGTTCAGAGTCCTGGTAAAGCAGTCCTTGTCCCTACTAGGAGGAGGTATTGAGAGTCCATAGTTATGGTGTATTAAAGTGTGTTGGTTCTTGTTGGTGGTAACTGCTGAAGATCATGCTGGAGAGCTTGCAGAGTAAGCTCTGTCTTCCTGACCGGACTGTCTGTGCTCCACTAGAGTTGGCAGTTTTATATTATTTGTGTCCTTGAAAGGTGACCACACCTGAGCCCAACTCAGGCTCTGGCCTTGAACCTTGACCCGTGACTCAGGTGCAGCGCCTCCAACGTTGACCCTGACCCAGGTGGGTTGTCATGTGATCACCCTGGGTAACCTCTTCAGGTAACCAGGTAACCAGAGTAACCAGGGTGATCACCCTGGGTAACCTCTTCTGTTGTCCTTCACCCAAACTGCCCTTTCCCGAACTTGCACTGTGAGACAAGGAAATGGTCAGGGATGGTCAAGGCCATACCTGAGTGAAGGTCATTCATTTGGAAGTATGTCAGGTATACTAAGGACAAGGCCAGAGAGACCTATAAGAAGGGGATAGATTTGGTTCTAGATTCACTTTATACCTGGAAGCTTAGGTGACACTGCCTCTGTAACATATATTCAGGCTGGTTGCTCATGTGTGGGGACCAGTCCCGGCACACTCGCCTCTGGTTGGGGTAAAATTATTAACTTTGATAATTTTCTATATGGATGTTACATCTTTTCATATTTTTACCCGTATGAGCCACCATTTCTTTCTTTGTATGCCAACCCTTATCAGTATATCTACACAAAATGTAAAGGAAAATAGGACCCAGAAAATACTATGAGAATAATAGGATTTCCTTCTTGTCTGCATGGGTCTCAAGGGTGTGTTCCTCTCAGAACAGAGTTTCCTTAGGTTATTTTGCTGTTGTAGGGTTCTGTGTATAACAGGTATTGGTGTGTTGACATTGCAGGTGTGTAACAGGTAATGATGTGTAGTATGCACTGGTGTGCAGCAGGTACCATAGGGCAGCTGGTAACAGCATGTAGGAGATTCCAGTCCGAGTGGGTACCAGTGTGAATGTGACCTTGTGTGCAGTGGGTACTGGCATGTAGCGGGTACCAGTGTTCAGTGAGCACTGGTGTATAGTGGGACCGGTGTGCAGTGGGTACTGGTGCGCAGCCAGCACCAATGTAGGGGGTTCTGTTGGCTGGTTTCCCCATCTCACAATAGGGGGACTGTGTCATGTCCTGTGTAGTGTAGGGGAGCATGAGTTGATGCCACAGGAGCCCAGCATACTGGTGTGTAGATGTTACCAGCATGTCAAAGGCACCGGCATGTAGCAAGTACGGGTGTGTAACAGGTACTGCCTTTGCCTGGTAGTTGTTTGCAGCCCTTACCATTGTGTAGCAGTTGCTGGTGTGTAGCAGTTGCTGGTGTGCAGCAGGTGCTGGTGTGCAGCAGGTGCTGGTGTGCAGCAGGTGCCGGTGTGCAGTAGGTGCCGGTGTGTAGTAGGTGCCGGTGTGTAGCAGGTGCCGGTTTGTAGTAGGTGCCGGTGTGTAGCAGGTGCCAATGTGTAGCGGGTGCCAGTGTGTAGCAGGTGCTGGTGTGTAGCAGGTACCAGTTTGTGGCAGGTACTGGTGCTTAGGTGTTGAGTGCATCCCAGTTGGAGTCTTCTTCCTAAAACCTGCCTTAAACTAAAATAACCATCATGCCACAAGTTGCCACATCAAGTTTAAGAGCAGCCACTCATTAACCTTAGAATTCTAAACCTGTTGACTATGTTTTAAGAGTTAAATGCAACTGAGGTCAAGGGGTAGTTGATGGGGGCAGTGCTTGTTGTGGATGAGCTGAAGCTGGCCCCAGAAGCTAGGCTAATCCAATGGGCAAGCATACTATTGGTGAGTTAGCCATGTACATCGGCCACTGTAACCTGATTCAGTGTCAGGGCTGATCACCAGTTTGACAGGTCGAGATCAGCTCTAGGGATTTAAGCAGGCCATGTCAAGGCCTCTGCCAGTCCGGTATATGCAAGTTCGAATTTTGAAAAAGTACGGCTGTATTTTTGGTACGACCCTTGGCCACAAGGGTCAACTATTAGTTAATGTCAGAAGTGCATACACCCAATAGACAAAATTATACACCCGTGTCACTTATCAGAGTGCTTTGCACTCAAAGTAGGGCAGTAAATTTGAGGCCCTGATTCTTTGCACTGATATCTCAAGCCGTGTTTCCAAGCTACTGGAGCGTAATAAATCGGGATAGTCAAGACCTGCTTATAGACTTAATAGAGCATTTAAGCATTACTGAGCTGCTGACATCCTGACATGTAAGGTATGTAGGGTACCCCCGAAGTTTTATCTAGCAGTCTGCTGCATCTGACAGCAAAACATAAAAAGCCATAAGTGGTTCAGTGCTCCTGAGATGTAACAATTTTGTTCTGAGCAGCTCAGTGTGTCTGAGAGTATATTGTGTTTGTTCTGAGCGTCCCAGTGCACACTAAGCTCGTTGTGAGCAGTTCTAGGCTCCTGGCAATGAAGTTATTCTTTGTCTTTCACTTCTTTTGTGTTTACTGTTACATTAAAATGATCACTGACTTCGCTTTTTGATCAACCCAAAATTCAAAGTCTGTTGGCCAACGTGTCTAGGTTATAATGTCATCAAAGTTCCAGTATACCGAGTTACTCAGCTTACTCTCATGTGCCTTTAATATATAAACTGAACCTCACCTACAGCCTATTCAGGTTGATCAACTGACGCCACAACAGGTCAGGTTATACAAAACTGACCCTCACCTACAGCCTATTTAGGTTCTCCACAAACTGTGTTTATATGTCAGGTTATCATTGGGTAAAGAGTACATCCTATCATGAAGGCTCACTCCATGCTTCATTCCCTATTTCCTATATCAAGATACAGCACAGATTAGAAAAGTCAGGGAAAAGTGGTTTTTTTCAAGGTCAGGGAAAAGTCAGGGAATTTTGGAATTGGTCAGGGAAAATTGGAATTTTAAAAAAGGTCAGGGAAAATTGACCCTGGTCAGGGAAAAATGGAAAGCTGGCCAACTTTGACACTCTCAAAATCTATGTATTTCTGGTTGACATGAAAACTAACAATAGAATTTTATAAATTGTGGCCTCCTGATAGGTGTAGATGTGAGCCAGGAGCACGGCCATGGCTACAGGAGTTGCCAAGAAAAAATTAAGGTATTGTGTTTTGAAGGTTCCAGCCTAGATTGGCAGAAAGGACCGTTCTATGGGTATTTCAAGGCTGTTTATTGAAAGGATTTTCTTATCTTATTAGTCAGGGAAAAATGAAAAAGTCAGGGAAATGTCAGGGAATTTCGATGTCTCTGGTAAGTGGCAACCCTGTTAATTGGTGTGCCCTCTCTGACCCCCAATGATGGTGGTCTGTGGGGCCTCCACTCAGTCTCTTCTCATTGGTCACTGGTGGTAGAGGTAGGAGGGACAAATATCAGTGATTGACATCAACTGCACATGGGTCCTATATATAGAGGTATGTCCAATTTGAGAGACTGGAAAGCCCAGGTTCTCTGTAGTTATTGAGGGCCGGTGAGCCAGTTTGACGTTCGAGTCTGTTCTGGTCATTTGAATCTGGCGCGCTCGCCGCCCTCTTAGACATGGACTTTCGTGAAGAGTACTTGTGGTCACTTTGTTGGATGGACCCCCGGAGCGTTTCATGAATTCTTATGATATTTTGACGACCGAATCTGGGCTGAAATCCAAGCATTTGGGCTTATTTGGGCTTATATTAATATCAGTTGTGATCTATAGAACAAGCAGGAATGGAGAAATTCGTCCCAAATTGGTCAAATTAGATATATTAGCGCGAAATAAAAGTCGGTTAGATCGGTGGTAATCGGGTATCTTCGGCATTCTTCGTGTCCCGCTTTCGATCGGAGAAGAAGGGATCTGGGTCAATCTCTGAATATTCATCAACTGTGCCTTCTCCGCCTGTTTACCCGGATTACGGCGGCATCTGATGCTTTCAATATATATTAATGGAATCTATGTGGACCTGTGAACGCATACTAACGCATGAAGTGGCCTGAAACATGCGTTCATATCGAAGGGAAAAGATTGGATCGATCGGACACAAGGAGGCCTGACACTGTCAGACCGGTCGGAGCAGGCTGGGAGGCTGGAGGTCTTCCCTATTTCCAGCCTGTAGGCTGTACACCTGGATTACGGCGGTATCTGATGCTTTCAATATATTAATGGAATCTATGTGGACCTGTGGACCTATCGAATGGAACACATTGGATCGATTGGACACGTGGAGGCTTGACACTGTCAGACCGCTCGGGACAGGCAGACGGCTGGGAGCAGTCGTCCCAGCCGGTCGGTTGTTACCGGCGGCTGCTGTCAGTGTCTAGGCTTCCAAGTTTAATATTTATTTCAGATTGTCACTATAGTGCCAGTTCACACCTACCACAGTAAATCATAAGATTATTTTAGGCCTGGACACGTTTGCAATTCAAATATTTTCAGATCATGTCTTACAGATTTAAGATTTAAATGATTCAAAGATTAAATCATTTGTGAAATTGTCACTATAGTGTCATTTTTTCAGATCTACCATCAAAAATATCTGAATCATTAATATCTCAATATCTAGGCCTAAGCCCTCTCCATTAGATCTTGGAATACACCGGCCCTTAAGTGCCTACAGCACTTAACTTGATCAATTAAATCAATGGCGCTTTTGATCTAGTATCTGACAAATGCTTAGAGTAAATTTTCAAACTATTTGGGTGAGCAGAGGGGATGTCAATATACAACCACCACTACCAGTGACTACTACACACCACCCCCACAGTGGGGAGGGGAGGGTGGGTGTAGTGGGGAGGGGGGTTCTTATTCTCCGTTTTTGTCCAGTCAATAACGTTGATAGTCCGATACATCGGAGTCATAGGTTGTCCCAAACTGCTGGAACCAGCAAAAATTCTTGTAGGTATATAGCAGAGATCGCTGGGTACAAGCGGAGGGGGGGGACACCGTGCGTATTGGTCTTATTGTGTACCTGGTCGGGGAGTGAAGTTTTTTCCATAGACAATGCCTTGAGAGTGTAAAAATTAACATAAGAAATATTGGACTTAAGATCCGAAGTTTGGAGGCCGGGTGAGTGTGGGAAAGTATACCCTGGGAAAGCAAGGCACCAGCAACGTGATGAAGATGTGTATCCATTCTTGCAGGAGGAATTCCTCAAATTTGGCGGATTTACGGAATTTCATCATTTCATCTTTAGTATGATTTTAGGGGTATCAGAGGTCATACTAGTTAAATTTGGGTGCTTGACATATTGTATTTTTCAAGATATCTCGATGAAAAAGATTGAGTCCCATCGCTGCTTCCCCCTCACCCAGTGCCGAGAGCAGTGCCAGTATAGCTCCAACCTCATGTGTTTAACAAGGCTTCATGCCCACTACTATTTCATGCAGTGGCATGAGCGTAGCCATGCTATTAGAACTTTCGATCTAGAACATTATGGATCTTGATTATTCATTTTCAGTTATGAAAACACTGATATTTTGCTTTACATTTTAGAATCAAAAGTTTGTAAACTGGCTTGATATATGGTTTCAATTCACAATATTTTCACTTATTTTTCACCCCGCGAAACCACAGGAATGAAAGCGTTATCAAAGCATATCAGGCGAAATTCTCTATAGGGTAGCGCTTGGACTGGTGCGTCTGACGATAAACAATAAACTAGAATGTATGGGATTTTGCCCACTGGGAGTCGCCGGTAGCATCCCTCACTTTCCTCTGAATGCTGGTGGCCCCTTACCTTGCATACAAGTTTCTCTATATTTCTATGATTGTGGGAACCAGCTACCCATGTCTTGTTAACCGATATTTCTGATAAAATCGTCTCTGTAAAACCTGCTATCTGGTAATATCCGTGTGTAGAACCTGGTAAAACCGCTGTAAAACCTGCGCATTACGTGACAGGTTATAAAGAAGTGGGCCCCTAGGGGCCCATGGGTTCTTTATGTGGAATGAGTAACACAAGACAGTAGCTGGGTTGTGAACTGAAGAACTGTATTTCTGCACAGGGTTTATATACACACAAATCACAATCAGAACGAGGCTGGGTCACATGACCAGGTAACCAGAAGGAGGCTGGGGGTCACATGACCTGTCAATCACTCAATAAGGAGGGGGAGGGGTGTGGCCTAAATGACCAGCCCCCTCCTCCCCAGTTCATGTAATGCTGGAGAGATAATGATAAGCCTGATTCCAATATCTAAAGCCTCAGACAGAGGCAAGTCTTCTAGGCTCAGGATAAATCCAAGATAAAAGATAAGCAGGCTTTGCATGCCAGAAGTTACCATCTACAGATTACCTGGACTGGACACTTATAATCAGTGGAGATTATTAGATTGTAAGGGAGAGCTTATCATTAACACAGAGCCAAACTGGAACAACAAAATACAAGCTTTCACATGTACCCATACAAACCCAAAAGTTAGACACCTTAAATTCTATAGAAAAGACTGTATATTTTACATTCGCCATTCACCAATTGAGATTTTGACATGCATAAAAATCAAAATAAAATCAAAATAAAATATACAATCATTTCTTGCTCACCCCCATCAAAAATAAGAAATTCCATCTGTTAACCTGTAAACAGAGATACTCAACAAATATAATCATTCAGTCTTTCAACTCCAGGCTTGAATATTGAGGTTATTTCCTAAGGTAATACATCAAGATAAACATAGCTAGCTACACATTCGCAAAACATAAATAAACATCCATGTCATGTGCATTGCCAGTCAAACCTTTTAGTAAGCCTACTTGGCAAGCTGAGTCAGTGCCTTTCAGTCTTTCAGGTATTACCATTTACACAACCACTAAAACAAAGACATAAATGATTATGATAAACGATTGTGAATGCATTAACCGGTAGTGTCAGGAGATACAACAACATACATAAAAGTTTCAGGATATTCTTAAGATAGGGGGAAACATGTCAGAAATGTGTTAACCAAACTATGCACCAGGTGAGTTATCAATTAGACCTTAATCAAGCTTACTTACCAACCATGTTCGGTCATTTTCGGTCTTGAGTCAAATTATATATATAACCACAGATACACAAATCGATATACATAAATGACCCTGAATGATTTAACTAAGTTTTGTTATATTGTTTTTCTATCAAACCATAATGGGAGGAATCATGTCAGAAATATATAAACTAAATTATGCACCAGGTGAGTTATCAATTAGACCTTAATCAAGCTTACTTACCAACCATGTTCGGTCATTTTCGGTCTCGAGTCTAATTATCTATATAACCACAGATACACAAATCGATATACATAAATGACCCTGAATGATTTAACTAGGTTTTGTTATGTAACAATATAATTCACCATACTTATCTATCAAACCATAATGGGAGGAATCATGTCAGAAATATATAAACTAAATTATGCACCAGGTGAGTTATCAATTAGACCTTAATCAAGCTCACTTACCAACCATGTTCGGTCATTTTCGGTCTTGAGTCTAATTATATATATAACCACAGATACACAAATTGATAGACACAAATGATCATGAATGATTAAACCACGTTTTGTTATGTAACAATCCAATATAACAACTCTCATATCAAACTGTAATAGGGGGAAACATGTCAGAAATGTATAAACTAAATTATGCACCAGGTGAGTTATCAATTAGACCTTAGTCAAGCTTACTTACCAACCATGTTCGGTCATTTTCAGTCTTGAGTCTAATTATATATATAACCACAGATACACAAATCGATATACATAAATGATCATGAATGATTAAACCAAGTTTTGTTATGTAACAATATAATTCACCATACTTATCTATCAAACCATAATAGGAGGAATCATGTCAGAAATGTATAAACTAAATTATGCACCAGGTGAGTTATCAATTAGACCTTAATCAAGCTTACTTACCAACCATGTTCGGTCATTTTCGGTCTTGAGTCTAATTATATATATAACCACAGATACACAAATCGATATACGAAAAAAATGATCATGAATGCTTTAACCAAGTTTTGTTATGTAACAATATTATTCACTATACCTTTGTAATTCACAAAATCTGCAGTAAAAATGTATCCAATAAATGATTAGTGATTGGACAATACACATCACACCAAGTACAAGTGCATTTAACTTTACTAATTTCAAAGTAATAGTCCCTTTGAACCAAACAAAATAATAGAGATTAATGGCATGATTCATATCATCCAACCCAAATCTAATCTAAGGGGAGCTCACTTTGCTACCACCCTAACATACACAAACAACAGGGGAGCCCACTTTGCTACCACCCTACACTACACAAACAACAGGGGAGCCCACTTTGCTACCACCCTACACTACACAAACAACAGGGGAGCCCATTTTGCTACCACCCTACAATACACAAAAGGGGAGCCCATTTTGCTACCACCCTACAATACACAAACAAAACTACAATACACAAACAAAAGGGAGCCCACTTTGCTACCACCCTACAATACACAAACAAAAAGGGGAGCCCATTTTGCTACCACCCTACAATACATAAACAAAAAGGGGAGCCCAATTTGCTACCACCCTAACGACATAAAAGTGAAATAAAAAGGGGAGTTCACCTAACTGCGACCCTATTAAGTTTCAAGCCTGAAGTTAGCCATCATCTAACCTTCGGAAACTAACTACAAAAGGTGAATTCACCAACTACGACCCTATCAAATTTCAAGCCTGAAGGTAGCCATCATCTACCATTCAGAACTAACTACCAAAAGGGGAGTTCACCAACTACGACCCTGTCATACTTCCAACCTCAGGGAAGACCTGTTCAAACCTTCAGAAAAGTAACTAAGATAATGGGAGTTTGCCTAACTGCCACCCTGTTAGCCTTTAGCCAAGAAGAAGCCCCTATTATAAAGAGTGAAGGCCTCCTACCATCTCACCTAGCCATGAAAAAGGGGGGAAGGCAGCTTCCCTCAGCGTACCTTGTCTACCCTATAGTTAACAATTTCATAAATCTTTCTGATACAACATGATAATGAAATGCCTAATATCATCATATAACGTACATGTAAATAACTGAAACCCTGGCCACATGGCATGAAGACAAATAACAGTTTATAACCATGCTGTCCGTTTTTAGAAAATACTATGGTCCACCTAGTGTTATTTAGGTTTTACAGATACAGGATTTTTGCTAAAGAATAGGGTAGGGCAGTTCTTACAACGTACACCTATTTTCCCTATCCAATCCATGTACATGTATATGACTAAGACACATAAGTATCTTGACCACAAAATACACTAGACCATCTTATAACATACCTGTACTCAAAGCATTAAAACTAACAATAGCAACCATAACCACATACTATAAAATGCCACATACCTCAATATCTGTCCCTGTATATGTCAGCTACACTAGGTGGCAGGATAGCGGCTTCCCGCCACGGTGGACACAATGCAAATTCTATACTCAGATTCAGAGGTACACTAACACTGCATATGTAACTCAGTTATAACAAGCCCAGGCTGTTTTCATCAACATGCCTTTTTACCTTATAACTAAAAGATGTTTCTCCCCATCCTAGGAGAAATATCAACAGAATGAACATAATAACGTACCTTGAGCCATGAATAGGACAGGCAGCTTTCCTCAGTGTACCTTTCTATCCTGTAGCTCAGAACGTTAAATTCCCCACAACAAAGCAAATAAGCATGATATTCAGTTATACTAACTAGCCTTATAGGGAGAGGCAGCTTCCAGCAGCGTACCTTATCTATCCCTTTTGACTTAAAGTATAATATTTCTCCCCCAGTTTGGGAAGTGACACGAGTGGATGTACCAAACTGCCCTCTCAAAACATTAAAAATAGCAAGTATCAATGCATCATGCATATCACTATGCCATCAATGTTTTACCTGTATACCATGTTTTCCTCCATTATAGAGAATAGACATGAATGCATGCGCACAGGAGAATGATAACCACAACTGTAAATAACCAAGGTACATGAGCATGTAGACAAAATAAAATGGATGCCTATTTTCTCTCTGATGTATAGCGTAGTCAGTTTTAGCCAAGAAATAATATAGGGAGAATATGCCACATACCACCTAGCTATGAATGGGTGAGGCAGCTTCCACCAACGTACCTTATCTACCCCATAGCTCATGGTATGTATCTACCTCCAGTCTATATTAGGGAATACGTCAATCATGTATACCCCCTAAGAAAATATGATTATAACATGCAGAAAAACATCATAAATATCCATAAACCCAAAATATTGACCAAAACATATCAGCAATGTTAATCACAGGTCCATTAGTAAATGTCGCTTCTCCAAGTAAAACATTCTTAGATTTGGAAAAATTCATTTAACCTGAGCCATATGTATGGGTGAACACAGCTGGGCCAGCGTACCTTACTACTCATAGCACAGGTAAATATATATGACAATAACATGCATAACAGCGACATGTACGTGGCTAATGAAGATGTAGGCAGACAACATCAAACATTGCATTACTGTATCCTGCTGTACATTTTTAGAAATTGCAATGTTCAAAGTCATTTCTATGGGTTGTGCTGCCTGTGGCATGCTCCAACTTTTCGTCCAACTCCAGGCCGTCACCGACTTTGCAGGGCCACTGTCGATCCCAGAACATTGCACCAACCTTACAGGGCACTGTAGTTCGTGCAGGGGGGTCTCAGTTTGTGCAGGGTGCTACCGGCTCGATGTAGAGGCCAGGATAGGAACAGGTGGTCCTACCTGTCTGTGTGGGTGCCCAGGGTTGTCAGGGGCCACGTCCTCCCGACGCTCCCGTCGTCCCTGACTATGCCCACGGGCCGTCATCCCTGACGCGGCCGTCATCCTCTTGATGCTCCAGTCCTGTCCTCCTCCCGACCATCAGCCATACCAGGGCGACATCAGCTTGACCAGGGTGGCTTCAGCTAGACCAGGGTGCCGTCAGCTCGACCGTCAACTCTCTCACATGGCCGTCTCTCCTCCCGTCTCTCCTCCGACGCTATCACCTGGCTGTTGGTGATTCCACAGGGCCGTCCATGTCTTCACAGGGCCGCACTCATCCTCCCGGCGGTCTGAGCGTCATCCAGGCAGTCTGGGCACCCTCCAGGCGCTCTGGGCGTCCTCCCGGTGCTCTGGGCGTCCTCCTGGTGCTCTGGGCGTCCTCCCGGTGCTCTGGGCGTCCTCCCGGTGCTCTGGGCGTCCTCCTGACTGCTGGACATCTCACCAGGCCACTGGTCATTGTGTAGGCCAGGGCTGGGCTAGTTGGTCGTGCCTGCCCCCTCTACAATGTGTGGTCGCCATAAAAGTCTTTAAATGACCGCTTCTAACTTCTTCAAAATGCAGTAGGCCAGTCCCTGTCGGGACTGGTAGAGAAGGATACTCAAAAGAGTACATTCCTTCTCCAGTCTCGTCTGTGGTCAGCCAGTATAAAGAAGTGGGCCCCTAGGGGCCCATGGGTTCTTTATGTGGAATGAGTAACACAAGACAGTAGCTGGGTTGTGAACTGAAGAACTGTATTTCTGCACAGGGTTTATATACACACAAATCACAATCAGAACGAGGCTGGGTCACATGACCAGGTAACCAGAAGGAGGCTGGGGGTCACATGACCTGTCAATCACTCAATAAGGAGGGGGAGGGGTGTGGCCTAAATGACCAGCCCCCTCCTCCCCAGTTCATGAGAAATGTAATGCTGGAGAGATAATGATAAGCCTGATTCCAATATCTAAAGCCTCAGACAGAGGCAAGTCTTCTAGGCTCAGGATAAATCCAAGATAAAAGATAAGCAGGCTTTGCATGCCAGAAGTTACCATCTACAGATTACCTGGACTGGACACTTATAATCAGTGGAGATTATTAGATTGTAAGGGAGAGCTTATCATTAACACAGAGCCAAACTGGAACAATAAAATACAAGCTTTCACATGTACCCATACAAACCCAAAAGTTAGACACCTTAAATTCTATAGAAAAGACTGTATATTTTACAAGGTGATGTTGGCCCTACCCTCAAAAAACATAGAATCCGATAGAATTGATCAATTTCCAGTCTGATATGGATGTGTATGATGTTTAAGGTCCTAATGGATACGAGGCAAATTTGTGTTCGATCTTTTGATGCTACCGCTTCAGAGGACTGGATCCAGGGATCAGGCTGTGATTGGTGCAAGGCCAACCTCTCCAGGGTTACCTAGTAACCCTCTCCAAGGAGACAATTGTCACCAAGGAGTGTGAGCTCCCAGGCACTGAGGGTGTCCAAGAGTTGAAGGGGGGCTCTGTTCTTTCTCTATGGGGGGAGAAAGGGAGAAAAGCCCAGGTGGGGAGGAACAAGGAGTTCACTCTAAAGTGTGCGGTTTCGACAAGGGTCTCTACGGGCATCATGAAAAGAAAACGGTACCTGAACAGTGTCAGGGGCCCTCTAAAAGAGGGCAAGCTCTGGGTCCCAGAGGGTCAGAGTAGTGGGAGAGTGTGGTCCATGGCTAGGCCTAGGGTAGGTCTGCACCAAAACTGATGGTGAGGTGCCATCAGCCTCCAAAAACCCGGAACCTCACAGAGAAAAATAAAAATTTTTTGACGAGGCTAGGTGGGGTGTCCGGGTCCCAACAAGGGGTAGGAGTGGGGGATCACAGTGGATCCATCACATTGAGGCCCAAGGGGGCGTTAGTGTGGAGGCGTTGAATCCAGTTAAATTCAACGAGGTCCCTCAGGTATTTGGATTTCCCTCCTGCCGGGTGGGCATGGATGAAGTCCAGTATGTGGATTTCAACGTCCCCCAGACCTTTGTGGTCTGGTTGGTTGAAATGTCGCCCGATCTCACTGTTCGGTCTGTTGTGACCGATGTTGTAGAAATGAGCTTGGAAACGGTCCATTAGACGGTTTTTGGTCTGGCCCACGTACTGTATCCCACATCTGGTGCAGGACAAGCAGTAGACCAGGTTGGAGCTCTTGCAGGTCACATTGTGTTTGGATATGTAGCTCCGCTTGGAGGCGGTGCAAGTGATCCTGCCAGTTTTGTTGAGTTTGGGGCAATACCTGCAACTCTTGGTGTTACAAGGATTGCAAGGTGTCGTCCCCGTGACGATCGGTTTGGGTTTGGGGAGTCTGGCTTGTACCAAGAATTCCCGGAGGTTCTTAGGTCTCTTGTAGGCCGAGATAACCTCCTTGCGGTGGATCTCCCTGGTGGAACAAGAGCGGCCCAAGATGTCCCAGTTCTTTGAGACTATCTTCGTCAGGCCGTGGAAGCCTGGGTTGAAGGTGGTGACCAGAATGTTGGGTGTTTCCTCTTGTTTGCACTGGTAAAAAAAAAAAAAAAAAAGATGTTTAAGGTCCAATAACACCATAATTTGATCCGTTATATCGATATCTGAGCAAATAAAACCAGAAATCCGATCATCACACGACGCGGAATGCCTGTTGTTCGGGTGTGTCAAGTATCGTGCAGCAGCCTCGCTTTCGATCGGTGAAGAAGGGATATGAGTCAATCTCTGGATATTCATCAACTATGCAGATCTATTTTACCATGAAATTGATCTTTCTTACGGGCCTAATATATATAGAGAGGTAGATTTGGATACATAGATGACCATGCCAAAGTCCAGAAATGAAAATAATGCGAAATAACGCGTCAAAATGCGCAAACACATCGCACCATTTTCTTGCTATTCCTTCGTGCCCGCCCCAAGGTGAAGGTCAGACCGCTCGGTGCAGGCGGATCGAGCGGTTGGACGTTTCGCGGGCACTCCTCCTTCTCCACCTGTTTACCTGGATTACGGCGCTATCTGATGTTTTCAATATATATTTATGGAATCTATGTGGACCTGTGGACGCATATTAATGCATGAAGGAGTGTGAAACATGCGCTCATATCGAATGCAAAGACATTGGCCCCCAGCCATGTGAGGAGGCTGGACACACTAGGCCCAGAGCGAGCGGACAGCTGGGACATTACAGCGGGAGTTCTCTCTTTCCGCGCCTGTATACCTGGATTACACCGGTATATGATGCTTTCAATATATATATTTAGACGTCTGGACCTCCGTAAATGCATACAGCGCATTGATAACTCAGGTGTGAACCATGCATTGATATAAAAGGCAAAAACATTGGATAGTGTCCCACTATAGTGTCATTTTTTCTGACCTACCATCAAAATATTTTGATCATTAATATCTCTCCTTAGCGTCCTATGTTTAATTCCAATGGGCGAAGTTCTCATTTAACCAAATGATCGATCTCATCAATCATATCAATCGTTCAACTTGTTGTAATTAGTTGAATTAAGATTTTAAAAATACTTCCATTTTTTTAAAGACTCTGATTGAGGGCCCCCAGATTTAGGGACTCCATCATCCCTTAGATTTTAAACGTTTAAATGGTGAAAATGCATAAATGTTTTTCTTTTATTTATACTAGACATAAAACCCTTCTATCTTTGTATACATTGTGGACCATTGGCAATATTTCAAAAACAGTTTGGTAAAAATTGGGAGAATGACAAATTTAATTCAGTGAACTTTCCAACAATTCTGTGCATAGGCCCTACCTAAAAACTATTTGAAAAGCAGCCATAGTAGGCTACATGGTGACAACGACTATTTCGCCTATCATGGAAGCTATTCTCCAGAACTGACATTAGGACTAGTTTACAATCTGGGACAAACTTTAGAGTTAAAAAATTATTTAATCATGGACCTTCTATCCTAGGAAAATATTTAAAGCTGTAGACTCACTTTATATAACCTTTGCTACAAAAAATAGAAGGCTAGGAAAAGATATTTGTAACTTGTTTTACAAAGACTTATTGGTATCTTGGAATGATTTTTATAACAAGAGTCCTATCTCTGATACAGAAATTCAAAATGAGGTTTTATGGAAGAATGAGAGAATTCTGATAAGTAAAAAAGTGGTAGATTGGCATAATTGGAAGAGTGTAGGTATAGTGAAAGTGGCAGACCTAATCTCAGAGCAGGGAAAGTTGATGGATGAAAAAATGATTATGGAAGTATATGGCCTTAGGTGCAATTTTTTGGAAGTTTTACAAATTAGGGCAGCTATCCCATGGGTAAAGAATAAGACTATTGATGTTCAAAACGTGTCATTTAGAGATATATACATAAACCATGAGGATAAACCTTGGAACATATTAAATTGTACTTCAAAGGCCCTATATAGTATTATGTGTAGTGGGAAAAAAATCAATCTTCGAATGCATGAAAAATGGCAGAGGGATTTCCCTGAGATTGCATTTGGTGTTGAAGAATGGCAGAAGGTATACTGTATGGCATTTAAAGCTTCTCGAGAAACTAAAATTCAGTCTTTACAATTCAAAATTATTCATCGCATTGTCCCATGTCAAGATTACTTATGTAAACGAAAAGTTGTTGCTGATGATAAATGTAAAGTGTGTGAAGAAAAGGATACCATAACCCACTTTTTCATTTCATGCCCAGCTGTTCACAATTTTCTTAAAATAATAAAACAGTGGGTAGGAAATGTATTAGGGTATTGTTTGGAGGAATTTTCAGAATCAGACTATCTCTTGGGGTTGCTAGATGTGACAGAAAGGGCTAAAACTATAAACTTTATATTTCTCTGGGCTAAATTTTATGTATACAGACAACAGCTATTTCATAAAGGATATCTAGATGTATATCAATGGATTTATGAGTTGAGTTGTAAATTGTCAATTGAAAGGTATATAGGAAGAATTGAAGGTAAGTGGAAAGAGAAAGTACCATCAGACAAGCTGCTGTCAAGAATACATGCTTCGTAATATCTTTGGAATTGATTATGGTAGAATGTGTATCACAGTATGTAATTGATGAATATTGTTGCCTGTGTAACTATCCCCATAAATCTTTTACATTATGATAGATTGGAGCCAGTGAACCATAACCAGACTTGTATATTTAAAATACCACTTGGACTGTTTTTCTTTTTATGTTTTTTTTTCACTTACATATTTCAACACTTCTGTAGAAATATTGATATATGTTAATGGTATTCTAGATACTTTATGTATACAGAAGAAAAAAGTGGAAGCAGGTTGTTAAAAGGCATTGTTTGTAAAGATTTTAAGTGAATAAAGCTCTGCTCTTTAAAAAAAAAAAAAAAAAAATTATTATTTAAACAAGATGGACGTTTATCGGGGGATTGCTCTAACCATTTAAACTACCCCAATAAACAAATGTTCTGATCGTGATCATTCAATAAAAACACAAATTTCGCCATTGGATTGATGTTTGGTGAAGGAATCTAGGATATCAAATCTAGAATAGAAATTGAACTGTAATTTAGACACTTGAGCTAGACTGATGTTATTTGTCTTTGTTTAATTCCAGGGATGTTTCATTATTAATGTTCGTATCTGTTAATATCCCGTATCGGGGCGTTTCATCATTATTCGACTGCGTGATGTTTTATCGTTTATCAATCATGTTTTATTTATTCGAAGATGTCAATAAATGTGTGTTATGTTAAAGTAAAAGGGAGTTCTTCGTGGTTAATCGTTGAAGTAGCTAGCTTCGTCCAGGTAGATCGTTATCCTGGATCATAGTTCTTTCCTTAGTGATAGAGATTCTAAGTAAAGGGGCTCAAACCTATACAAAGAACACGCGCTTGGCAAGAGGCAAGTTTATTATATCCATGACAATATTCCGAAGATACAGGTATACAGTTCTCTCATCCATGCAGTTCATTCCATTCATTTCACAATTTTAACACATCAGTAACATTCCAACCAGGTATAGCTATGGTTAAGCTTCCCCTTTCATAAGGTATATACGCTCCGACACTGTTGAGAGAGTCACCTCCCGTCTACCTGTAACGGAGACCATTGGTAGGATCTCCGTCACGTCCAGTACGTTGTCCGTAAGGCTAAGCCTAAGCCGTCCCAATCCTTACTATCACCTAATTGTTGTGGTTACTACCATCTCAACACTACCCGTGTGATCCGTATGTTAGACTATTGCTCCCATGTGTTCTGATCGAACTCTATCTTGGTCTGCTCGTCCATCTCAAGTCTCATACTGCTTATATAGCGACAGCCAAAGGCTTGGCGCTATACCCATTTACACTAATACTTATAACGATGTCTCCTTTATCTTTCATGCTTCCCATTCTTACCTATATAAACTAATTCTATTTCTAACTATGCACAACCTAACGTAGACGACAAAGCCTATTATCTCCAGTATTCTTTAGCTAGGTGTTTCACCTCATAACATACCCATACAGGTTTTCCATTGCACGAGTGTCCCTTGTCGTACCTGTGCATACCTGCAGGAGGTGAGCCAACCCAACTACAATCCCTACGCCCGAGGACGTTATCATTCTTCCATACATTCTAACTAAGCCACTAAACAATGGCGCCGCCTGGCGCCTAGCACACGTATCAGCATTACACGTTTTACTATGAATTCTTGCCAATCCGAACGAGTTTACAATATTTTGTTACTAATTTCTAAAGTCTATTTTAGTTCTTTTTGCACTGGACCTCAGTGCACACTGACAGCAGCGAAAGAACTTGTTGGGTGCTAACACTGCCATTGGATGATAATGCTTCAGACACTAACAGCGACTTAGGCCTAGCTATCTGTGAAATTTTAAATAAGATATTTTGATTGTATGGCTGAAAAAACTGACACTATAGTGACAAATTCACAAATCATTTCATCTTTGAATCATTCAAATCTTAAATATGTGAAACATAGTCTGAATGTATTTGAATTGCAAACGTGTCCAGGCCTTATTCTCCGTTGTCGTCCAGTCGATAACGTCGATAGTCCTATAAATAGGAGTCATAGGTTGTCCCAAACTGCTTGAACCAGCAAAAATCTGGGTAGAGAGTGACCAGAGATCGCTGGTAACCAGCAGAGGGGGGGACACTGTGCGTATTGGTGGTATTGTGAACCTGGTCGGAGAGTGATGGTTTTCTCATAGAGAATGCCTTGAGAGTGTAGAAATTTGCATAAAAAAGGCGTTACCTGGAGAGTGACGAGATGATGTCATAATAATATTCTAAAGATAGAATGAAACTAGGTCGGGAACACCCCATTCCCCCATGGGGGTGGCCATATTGAAAATATGCTGGTTCTTCGGTCTCTCACCAGGGGGATATGGTGATTCAAAGAGTGTAGGTTTGAACATAGGATCTTTATGTGATTAGAAAATTTTTCACATCAACCAGAGACCTTGTTCTCCGTTTTCGTCCAGTCGATAACGTCGATAGTCCAATACATCGGAGTCATAGGTTGTCCCAAACTGCTGGAACCAGCAAAAATTCTTGTAGGTATATAGCAGAGATCGCTGGGTACAAGCGGAGGGGGGGACACCGTGCGTATTGGTCTTATTGTGTACCTGGTCGGAGAGTGAAGTTTTTTCCATAGACAATGCCTTGAGAGTGTAAAAATTAACATAAGAAAGGCATTACCTGGAGATTGACGAGATGATGTCATAATAATATTCTAAAAATAGACTGTAACTAGGTCAGGGATACCTCCTTCCTCCACTGGGGGTGGCCATATTGAAAATCTGCTGGTTCCTCAGTCTCTTCTAGGGGGATATGGTCATTCAGAGAGTGTAGGTTTTAACATAGGATCTCTATGGGATTTGAACATTTTTCATATAGAGTCTTTTCCAGACCTGCCTGTCACGGTCCAGTGGCTTTGTTTGTCTGAGTGTCGCCATGGTGACCACCGGGCAGTGGTGATCCACACCTGTTATGCAATGCTGATAAGGACGAGTTGGGGGCCTCTGATTGGCTAGAAACTTTTATTATTGAAAAATTATTTTAAAATATATACCATGCATGCACATAGATGACACAGTGTCCGAAATTAAGGCTTTATTTTGTGCGCCCTAAGGGTGCACAATCTTGGAAATTGTGCACCCGGGGGTTTGTCTTTGCACCCACCCAACATATACGAATCATAATTTTAGCTAAATATTGTGCACATTCCGGGTGCACACCTTTCAAAATCGTGCACACGGCTACGAAAATGTGCGTGCCGGGTGCAGGGCGCAGCTTAATTTCGGACACTGATGACACATATATCATAAAAATGACAAAGATTAGGGCTATCAATATATATAAACAGAATTGTGCAACTGTACACATCAAAGGTAATAGGTGGTGTAAAATCAGCAATTTACAAAGGCTCAAAGAGGGACAAACTCCAAGCTTGTCTGGATGACAGTTCATGGCCTAAATCCCACACTAGGTGGCGTGGTCTGGAAAATCATTTATTGACCAAATCATGATTGGAGATTGATCGGATGACATCATTACGATACACTGTCGCAATTGATGAATGTTGTTGTTCTCCGTAACTGTCCAGTCAATAACCCCGATACTCCGATAAATCTCTGTCTCTCTCTGTCTCTGTCTCTCTGTCTCTCTCTGTCTCCCTCTCTCCCTCCCTCCCTCCCTCCCTCCCTCCCTCCCTCCCTCCCCCCCTCCCTCCCTCCCTCCCTCCCTCCCTCCCCCCCTCCCTCCCTTCTCTCTCTCCCTTTCAGCTATTTAACAAGGTGGATAAGACGGAGCTTTGGGGTTCTTTAGAACCCAGCATACTTGTCCTACCATCCGAATGTTGTTTTCCTTTTATTATATGTCAAATTTATTTGAAAGAACATCACAAATAATCTAATTAGACAGAATTTCAAAGTGTGTTGGTATCACAGAATACTCAATGGGCTGCTTGTGCTGCTCCAAGTCATAGTAAAGTCCTAAAGATAGCAGATAAACAACTTTTGATGTTGTTGTGCGCTGCACGTCCTTGACATTGACAGCACGTACCTCTAGCAACAAGCACCCCCACTCTGTCCCTGCTCACCGGCCGGGCCGCACTCTGCAGGGTGCCTCAGGGAGAATGTCCCTCCAGTGGCCCCAGCAGCCCGGTTAGTATTCTACAAGGGCGTGCGGTACACTCTCGCATACAAAATTAGTGGTAACAAGGGATGCTCGCTTAGGATGCGTGCACCGACGTATAATAAAAAAGAATCAAAATATACAATATATATGATATGTAGATGCTGTGTTTCATGCCCCCCCCCCTCCCCTCCACTCCATTTTAGGCATAAATAACATGTTTCAGTATGGCACTGGCATCTGATGAAAAGCTCATCTTTGTGGTACCCAGGTTCGATTCCTGGCTTGGCCAAAACAAAAGATTGCTGGAGCAAAGTGGACAGAAAGGCCATTGGTCCCGCCACACTTGTGAGCTGAGTAATCTGTTATGTCAACTTTGATTACTACAGTAAACAGACAATATTACGGAGTAGAGGTCCTTTATTCTCCGTAGTTGTCCAGTCGATTATGTCGATAGTCTACTCTATTGATTGGCTGGAAGAACATGTAGATGCGTGAAGCCTTGAAATAAAAAAAAAAAAAAAAAAAAAAAAAAAGGCGTAGGAAGTCATACCAAACGTCTGACACCAGCGTTAAATCATGTAGTGTATGGTAGCAGTCGCTGGTAACCAGCCAGGTGTGTGAAGCAAAAATCATTTTACTACTATCGTTCTGGTTGGAGATTATAGGTTTCCCCGTAGGAATTGTATGGAGAGTGAAAAATCTTTTCGGACCAAAATTAAAGGGACAGTCTCGTCCGTGAGGACGACGTTATTTGCTACGTTGTAACTCCCGTTCTGGCGCGCCAAATTCGTGACATGACCAATCATGTTGCAGGATTACGTTCCAACGTCACAAAACACGTCGCCGGGTCTCCTGTCGTTAGGCTAACGTCGGCGTACCTTAGCCTAACGACGGCCGGACGAGACTGTCCCTTTAATAATGATTAGAGATTGATCAAATGACATCATCAGAATGGTTGTAATAACCTCAAACCAGTATCCCTTTCTCTACTGGGGGTCATGAGATGATTTCTGAATTGTTATTCACCTGTTCGTCAAACATCTATAATTCCACATCATTTGACCTATTGAACAAGGTGGATAAGAGAGCTTTGTGTGTTTTTTTTTAAACCCACACATGCTTGACCTGGTACGTCCAGTAGAATTTAATCAAAGTTAAAAATGTAACTTTGTATTGGTTATGTAAGACCAGCTCTTGATTTTGCAAATTGAATAAACGTTGTGGGACTCATTTAAATCGATGTTGTCAGCGTTGATTCAACATCCTCAACGTTGGAAAGACCCCTGAATCAATGTTGAAAATACCTGGCCTGCGTTCCTCAGATTGATAAATACAAATGGAAAAAAAGAATGTTTTCAAAGTTATAGATGGGAGATTTGTGCAATTTGTGGTGGGGTTAGCGCTTACAAATTGATAACTTTTGCACCCATGTTATTGTGAAATACACAGAAGTTTCTGACTTTTGACGTTGCTCCCCTTTTCAGGCTACTGTTTTGGAAACACTGAAAACTGGAGATCTCCGTGTCTTATGTCAGCATAAAAATAAGAGGCACATGTCCCATTTTTTCTAAGTAATTTTGAGTAGTCTACATGTTGGCAGGGCCAGGCCTGAATGTAGTTATACTCATAGAACAACTTAGTCATGAGGCCTTCCATTTAGTATGTACGATTACCAGGTGACTAGGCCCATTGCATACTTCAGCCGTCAATTCAGCCCCCCCCCACAGCACCCCCTGCACTAGGTGCCATCAGGGTGTCCTAGGCAGGACCCCCCACGAATATTGGGCCCCTAGTGCTCCCTCCACTAGGGTAGGCTAAGGTGGATATGTAATAGATTTGTATGTATAATTTGTACTTACAAGTGGTTTGAAGGGGGTTTGAAGGTCTGTCCCAGAAGGTCCCAAACAAGCACATGTAGGCAGGTCCAGGTCCAGGGTCAGAGTGCCAGGACAGGTCACCTAGGGACAAGGTAAGGGGAGGCGACAGTGGCGCCCCCACCATGCCCGGTGGTCGAAAACGGAACTAACGCGTCGTCGCTGCTACACTCCTCCCTGTTCTGTTTTTTTGGAGGGCTCACTCCACCAGAAATGGAGGCCTCATTCCAAAAGAAGTACCCCAGGACCCACGCTCAGAATCATGCAATAGAGGATCACAGGAAAGAGTGAGACTATAACTATGTGAGAAGAATACTAAAACTAGCTAGCTACTTATGTACACTGGAGGGCGGCTTCTCTGGTTTAGATCCCAAAGAAGTCCCGGGCATTCCGGGAAGCCAGCTCCAGGACAATGCTTGATGGCAGGTGGCGGAGCTCTCTTATTCTGTCCGCCACCAGGCATATAGAGGCTGGGCCATGTTGACTTGGCTGAGTTCCTTGGGGACAGAGGTAGGGGCTGTCTGTCTCAAGCAGGAGTTTGTCCAGCCCCAGGCCCTGTACCACCTGGTCCAGTTCTGGGTGGCGGTCAGCCCTCAGAATTTTCCCTGAGATGCTGAACCTGACATTGGGGAACTCCTCCTCCCAGCGGCGCTGTTCATCCAGTCCACTGTCGAAACAATGCAACTGAATTTTCTGTAATCTCGGCACAGATTTACGGAGTACTTCGCGGCAGATGTCCCCCGCCTCACGGTTGCCTTTCTTGTCTCGTGAGTGAAGGACAATGGGTAGTCCTTTCACAGCAGCGAAACTGGCCAAGTTAGCCAGTGCTGCCTGCTGCATCAGGGCCACATCCTCGGAGTCATTGTGAAAGAGGTCAAGTCCAATTTCTCCTACCGCAACTGTACTTTGCCTAACAGCCCGCTTTGCTGCCGCAATCATTTTGTTGACTTTATCGGCATCGCTTGGTATGCAGGTAGGGTGTAACCCTACCGCATGCACAACACGAAGGCCTGGGATCGACACAGGTCGCTGGTCCCAGTCCCTAGGGAAGCAGTCGATAGTGACGGCAGTCAGGGATGACAGGTTTCCCTGCCACCTTCTGCCTACAGCGTTCTTCCTGGCCCTCCGGGACAGCCCTCTGAGATGGCAGTGAGAGTCTATTCCCCTCGGCAAGACCTCTCTGACAGCGCTGATGGTTCTAGCTGATGTTCTGATCTGCTGTCGTTCTTGGGGACCCAGGACCGAGAGGAAACTTAGCAGCACCCTCCAGTGAAGGAGGGACCCCTCAGAGCTAGGGGGGTCCAGGACGCGTGCTCCCCTAGTTGCTGTGCCCATGGCCCGGTCATAGTGGTCCATGAGGGCTTCTTGCACTGGTGATAGTACACAGCCTACCGATGTAAGCCTTTTTGATGTGAAGTATCGGCAAAGGTCCCTCCTGCGGACCCCAACCTGGTCTGCCAGTTCCTGGAGCAGGCCAGCACAGAGCTGGACCCATAGGCCCAGAGCTTCATCACTGAAGGCTCTTGCCCTATTGCACGATTGCATGTGCTCCTCCAGGGGTCCCGCCCTCTCCAGCTGTCTTGAGCAGCCCCAGCAGGCAGTCTCAGGCTCCACAAAGAAAGGCAGGTGGCTCCCCACAACATGTTGACGAAGATGGCTCAGGCGCCCACAGGCGTGTGAGACTGGGCATGAGCTGTTTGACCCATGATGTGACATCCTCCGTGGCTTGGGGTGGTGGCTGGTGCTCTCAGGGGTTGGTGACCGAGCTCTTTTTCCGTACGCTATAGGTCCGGTGATGGTGACCTTACGCACTTCTGGGGTGTCTTGTAGAGCTCCCTTGGTGGACTGGTCGGCTAGCCTTACCAACCTGCGTGGTGCATCCCCTGCCCGGACAGTGACTTCAAGTCCCAGAGAGGCGCTTGTAGTTGGGGCTGGCATAGGTGGTGTTGTCTCCTCCTGTCGGACTGCTATCAGTTCACTCACTCCCACAACTTCTTTCTCCCTGGTTTTCGGTGGGCTCCCAGGGGCGGGCGTTGCAGCACTGGTGTTCCCTGAGCTAGCACTCAATGTTGGTGGGTTTGGATGCCTTACCATGAGGTGAGGATGAGACCAGGCTTGAAACTGACCTGGCCTTGGCAGTTGCCAACCTGTCGGGAAGGCCATGCCATGGCCTAGTATCGGGGCAGGCATGGTGAACTGTTGTTTCCCTAGTTGTGACACTGCAACAGGAAGCCAGACCACCCCCTCTCCTGCCATGCCGGGTGTCATAGGCATGCGTAGTGAGCCCCCTGTCATTGACATCATGGGGAAGTGTCCGAAGCTGACTGGAACCATCCCTGCCATCGCGTCTGGAAGGCACCAAAGATGTGATTTTAATCCTTAATCTTAGACTCTTAACTTGCTAAACTATGTCTTACACTAGCTAACTGCTCATGCTACTACCTATTCATGCAAAAGGATGGTTAGTATAAGAGTTGGGACAGGCGGCGAACAGTGTTCCTTAGCCTTGCTGGGACTCTGATACGTCTGCCCCTCCGGGTCACCTTTTCGGGCTCTAACTCTTCTACCGCTGGAGCCTTGTATTTCGGGATTATCACAGGCTTACTTTTCGCTGGAGTACAGTTTTCTGTCTTTCTCTCCTCCAATGGTGGTTGGTCCGCTGTGACATGGTCCTGTTCCTTTTCAAGGGTAGTTGTTGGTTGGGGATCCAGACTCGGTGGCACTGGGCAGTTAGCATCCTGATTGCCTATGTCTCCTTGCTCCACCTCATTATTCCCCAACAGATCCAAGTGCAGATCTTCTCCCGATTCCTCCAGTCCAAGGGGGTCCAGGGCCTCCTCACCTTCCTCGTTTGTCTCTCTTTGGTGAGCCAGCCGCAAGAGCTTGTGACGTCTCCTGCGCAGCCAAAGGGGAATGGCCCTATCCCTGCAAACCATGAGATGAGCCGATCATGGTGAACCACTTTTGACTTCTTCCTCTCGCCGATACGCACAAGCACCGGAGACAGTACGGCCTCTACTAGGTACGGACCTTTCCACACTGGCTTGAGTTTGGGACTTTGTCCTTTTTTGTTGGCTGAGTCCCGCCTGTAGACCAAGTCTCCTACCCCATACTTGGTGTGGGCCAGTTTTTGGTCATAGGTCCTCTTCTGCAGTCGTTGAGAAGCCTTTAGCCTCTCTCTTGCCATGTGGTGGACTTCCTCGAGGGTCTGCCGCAGGTGTCTAACATACTCGGGTGTAGTGACTTCCAATTTGGTTTGATCATTTGCCAGGTGTAGGCCGAATACAACATCCTCAGGTTGGGCTACCTCTCTACCCAACATCATCATATTTGGGCTGAACCCTGTTTCCTTATGTGGCACTGTTCTCAGTGCACCAGTCAGCACATGGAGGTGATGGTCCCAACTACGTGACTTGCCATCAAGGAAGCAGCGCACCATTTGAAGGATAGTGCGGTTGTATCTCTCCACTTGACCATTTGACGCTGGATGGTACGGGGTGGTCCGGGTTTTGTGGATGCGTAGGAGGTCGCAGATAGATCTGATAATGTTTCCATCCACATTCCTGCCCTGGTCTGTGTGGAGGTACTGGGGACAACCAAAGCGGGCCACACAATCATTGACAAATTTGCTCGCAATGACATCAGCTTTTTGGTCAACAATTGGGTAACACTCTACCCACTTGGTAAACTGGTCTACTATGACCAAGATACAAGTATTACCTTGGTCTGAGGTTGGTAGTGGGCCCAAGATATCCATATGGACCCGTTCCATTGGCATGCCAGCGTGGTACTGCCCCAGTGGTCCCCGGGGTGCCTTGCAGGGTTTCTTGTTTTTGCTGCAGGTAGCACAGGTCTGAACATATTCTTCGCAGTCCGCCCTATATCTGAACCAGATGAATCCTTGTTGGATGCGTGCCAGGGTCTTGTCCCGTCCGAGGTGACCGGCTGTAGGGTTGTCATGGCAATAGGATAGAACTTCTGCCTTCAGCGGCCTTGGCACAACAAAAAGGAGCTTTGACTTTTTCCCTTCCTCCCATCGGTAGTACAGCACCCCATCTTTCATGATCAGCTGGAACCGGTTCTGCCAGAGGTACTTGGTAGCTGGGCTACATAGCATAAGGTTTGCTTGGGTGGGTTCTGTATGCTCCTCCAGCCAGTTAAGTATTTGGTTAATGTCAGTATCCTCCAGCTGTTTTTCTCTAGGTTCTTTTTGGGAATATCCTCCAAGTTGTTTGCTTGTGAATTCTGGCGTTTCCTCTGTATCTCCTATGGACAGGGCTCTGATAAACAATTCTTGGCCAGGCCCTGTGGAATCAGCGGCGACTTCCCCGGAGACTTGTTGACGGATAGCCAGTGGCACAACATCGTCAACTTCCTCCTCAAACCTTGCCCATTGTGTATGTGCCCGTCGGCAGTAGGCACACCCATTGCATGGTAACATTTCGGGCAATGAGCCAGCTCGGTAGCAGTCACACACTGGCATAGGGTCTGGGATTCTGGAGAGGGAGTCAGCATTTATGTGTTTCTTTCCAGGCCGATGCACGATGGTCATGTCATATTCTGCCAGCTCTTCTAGCCATCTTGCCAACTGTCCTTGTATGTTCTTGAAGCCCATGAGCCAAGTAAGGCTGTTGTGGTCGGTCCTGACAAGGAAAGGCCTGCCAAGAAGGTAATGTCGATACTCCCTTGTGAGACGGACAACTGCCAGTAGTTCCTTGCGGATCGTGCAGTACTTCCTCTGCTCTGACTTCAACACAAAACTCCCATATGCTATGACTCGTACTTTGCCGTCGACAACCTGTCCCAGCTCCCCAGCAACTGCAGTGTCTGAAGCATCACAGTCAAGAATAAATGTGTATTCGGGGTTCGGGTAGGGCAGGATAGGGGCCTTGATTAGGGCATCCTTCAATGAGTTGAAAGCCTCCTCTGACTTTGGTGACCAAGTAAATATGACTTTTGGTCCGGTGAGGCCATACAGCGGCTCAGAGATAGCTGCGTAGTGTGACACAAACTCTCGGTAGTTTGCGAAACCTAGGAACGACTCCACATCACGAACACACCTTGGGGTTGGCCATCCTCTGATGGTGTTCTCACTGTCTGGGTTTATGCGGATACCTTCGGGTGTCACTAGCCGACCTAGGAACATAACTTCATTTTGGAAGAGGCTACATTTTCTTGGCTTCAGCTTAAGATTGTATTTCTGGAACCGTTCTAGTGCCTCAACAAGGTTGTCACGAGCCTGCTGGAAACTGCTCCCGAAGACAACAACATCGTCCAGATACGACAGCACTTTGCTCCACTGCATACCATGGAGAACCAGTTGTACTGCGCGTTGGAAGGTAGCAGGAGCGTTACAAAGGCCGAACCCCATCCGTGTCCATTCGAACAACCCATACTTTGTGATGAAAGCGGTTTTGTGTTGGTCTGCCTCGTCAAGCTCAATTTGCCAGTACCCAGAGTTCATGTCGAGGGTGCTGTAGAAGCGGCTTCCCGACAAGGAGTCAAGGCACTCTTCTATTTTAGGCAAAGGAAAGGCATCTTTCACTGTAACATTGTTCAGGGCCCGGTAGTCAAGGCACCACCTCACTGAGCCATCTTTCTTTCTCACGAGAACTGGGACAGCAGCCCATGCAGAGGATGATGGTCTAATGACACCTGCTTCCAACATTTTTGTCAGGTGCTTCTGTTCTTCATCCTGAAAGCCTAGTGGAGTCCTTCGCATACGCTGGCGGATTGGCTTTGCATCCTGGGTGTCAATGGTGTGTTTGATTGCTGAGAAACATCCCAGGTCAGTGTCATTTAACGAGAACACTGATTGGTACTCCATGAGGATCTTAGACACCTCCTGTGCCTCAGGCAAGGATAGCATTTTGACTGATCTGTTGAACAGGTCCTGAAGGTGGGCTGGGACTTGTTGGAGTAAGGTCGCAACTTCCTCTGATGATGCTCTGAGAGGTGTCTTCCCCCCCTCTCCGGGGAGCACTGAGAGTTGGCGCAGTTTAGCCGGGATGTTTTCCATGTCCAGGTGCGCATCCAGTATCTGGGCTGGGTGTGCCAGTCCCAGTACCTGCCCTGCCCTAACCTTAACGAAGTGGTCACTCATATTTGACAACTCAATAACTGCAGTCTCTCCCTCCCCGTTTAGTACAGCATAAGGGCAGAGGATGTCAGGATTGAACCTGTTAGGACATAGAACCAGTTCTTCGCTTTGGCCCCTTTGAACTTTGACAGTACGCACCATCACCTGCTTTGATGAGCCTGGGGGTAGTGTCACCCTGTTCAGACAAATTGTTGGAGATGTCTGGTAGGAGTCGTACCCATGGCCTCTTCCATATCGGGCAGCGACAGCCCGACCTTTTATTGTGACGGTTGCTGAGGGGAGATCAATTGATGCACCAATCGCTTTTAAGAAGTCCAGACCCAAAATCACTGAGTCAGAGACAGGAGCGACATATGTACACCAGTAGAACTGTTGGTTTCCAATGTTGATTTGAACACGCTTTGTGAAATGACCCGTCATGTAGCTAGCTGTGCCTGCCTCCTTGAGGCTCACTTCCTCCATGGGCTCTGGGGGTGTTGGCATGGTCTCTGTGAAATTTGAGCTAAGCACAGTAACTTGGGCTCCAAGATCTACTAGGGCCTCTACCGGAGTGCCATTGACCTCAATAGATATGAAGAGGCTCTCAGGGATATCACATCTTGTATTCTCCCCACGAAACACAACACTCCTTACCTTCGGGTCTTTGTTGGGCAGACTTGGTGGTGATTGATTGCTGGGGGAGTGTGGAGAGTCCATCACAGCTCCTACTGTGAGACAAACTCTACCCGCAGCTGTCAGCTCCACATTTTTGACTTGATCACCTTTCACAGTGTGCCTCATGTCAGGGGCTTCTCTCATGTGGTGTTCTGTTTTTAACGCTATAGGGGGTGAGGGGGCAGCTCTAGGCACTTCCGTCTTGAGTTTGGCGGGCTCTCCATCCGGTGGGCGACCTCGGTTAGAGAGGGGTGGCGATCGGTCGTTTTGACCACCCCTTTCTAGTTTTCCGAAGCCGTGTTCTTCTCTGCTGAGGGGGCAGTTCGCTTTGGTTTAGTGCATTCACGTGCAAAATGGCCCTCCTCTTGGCAGTTATAGCATTGCCTTGGCCGGCCTGGTGAAACGCTCCGCGATCGGCTCATAGTCGGGTACGGGCTTGGGGACCTAGTTGGCCGTTTTGACATGGCCACATCCAGAGCCTTCTCCATCATCTTCTCTGCCGCATTTTCCATCATTTTCTGGAACCTCTCTTCCAGACCCTGTAAGGGTTCCCTCTCCCCCCTTGAGGCCGTAGTTGGTTGACTGCTGGTTATGTCTTCATTGATAAAGGAGACTGCCCGCACCTTTCGATCACCTATGAGGGCTTTCGCATTGTGCACTGTGTGTTTTACACTTTGCACAAGTTGCCTCATCGTTTCGACCTCCTTCTCACCAGCCCAGAGTGCAGCCCGCCGATCTGAGCAACCATGGAGGAAGGCGTCCATAGCGGCTCTCTCCACGGTTCTCTCAGGGTCTCCCCTGAAGCCGTCCCTTGCCAAGGCCTGGCATCTCTGAGCTTTCCCGTGTCCGGCCGTCTATGGGAGGGTGTCCTGGGTCCATAGTCCCGATATTCCCCATGGGCCTCTTCATCCTCACTACTAGAAGAGGATGAGTCCGTTTCCTGGTAGCTTCTATAGTGTCTGGGTGTCCCACTCCTTTTATCTCGGTTGCTGGGCCTTGGTGATGGTGAGGCCCTTGACATGCCCGTTCCACGCTGGTCGCACCTTTCATCGCGATCCCGAAGTGGCTGCTCTGCAGCGTGGCGATCATCCTGGGCACTCCTGTGAACGGCAGTGTGGTGACTTCCGTCCCCAGGATGTAAGGGCTGGTGCGGGATGTAGCGGTTATCGCACACACTTCCATTTTTCTGTGGAGTTGATTGTTTCTGGGGTGGGGGCCAGGCCCCACCTTTGGTCTTACCTCCCTGTGTTTCCAGTCCTCGTTGCTGCTGGCCCCGGTCTACTGTACCTGAGTCTGCTGCGGCCCGGCCAGGCAATGTCGGCGATGATTCCAGCAGTTCTTCCTCCTCGCTTTGAGTTCTTGCATAGAAGGCATCCATGTGTTCGCGATGGAATTTCTTCCACTTGCCAACCTCGGTTTGTGCTACCATCTTTGCCTTATGGGCCTCTCTGGCCTCATCTTGCGCAGCCCTTCTTCCCTCTTGGGCTTCTCGGAGTTTGCGGCGCAGGACCTCAACCTCTGACCCTATCCCAGCTGTCAATGAGTAGAGGGACTTAGAGCCCTCCTCGCTTCTCTGGTCATCCTCAGACTCGGCCTTGCTCCGCTGCTGCTCTGAATCGCTGAGGCCGGACGTCAGACTCTGAATCTCCTTCTGGAGCTGGTCATGCTCCCTCAAGTCGACCCGCCCATCTGCAAGTGCATCTTCTAGGATCTGCACCACTGCTGGATCCAAGCGTTTGGCCACATCCTGAAGGCTTCCGACAGGCCCGTGTTCCTTGAAAACCTTAGAAATTCCCTTGGCCCTCATTGAGCCAATATCCCTGAGAGTTTTCAGCTGAGCTTCCGATGCGGTATTAAGGTTGAAGGGAGGATCGGTTCCCAAATTCTGCGCCATTTTTTATAATGCAAAAATGCTCTTTCAAGATGGAAATCGAACTGCTGCAAATGTTATATTATGCAAATATGCTTCTCTCGTGACGGAAATCGAACTGCTGCGACGCTTGCCAAATTACGGGTTAGTGGGTAGACTACTCACTAATCAGAGAAGCGTTAGGGGAGACTAGTACTAGGGATGCTTGAAGAAATGATTGAAATATATTCAAGTATGCTGTGATTTTCCCTTTTTTTTTTTTGTTAATTCCGAAATATTTAATTTTTGGAATTCCACAATTTTACGTCAAAAATTGTAAATTTCTGCAAATTAATTTTCAATGAGTTATGCGCTCTGCTTTTAGATAACAGAGGCTAAGGATATTTTTTTTCAAATTCAATATGGTGGACAGGGTGGGAATCCAATATGGCCGACCATCCACTTCCTGTTTCAATATTGAGGCATACAGTGCAGAATCAATTTTTAGAAAGTCAAAAACATGCCTAAAAAGTTGTCAATCACACCAATTATTTCCCAAATTATTGGTGCCACACGCATATAAAACAACAGTAATTGTTATAGTAATGTCACAGTGTGTGTCTATATTTGGACCAATCCAAGATGGCTGACCACTGACCATGTGCTCAGGGCTTTGGTCAAAATTAAGGCCCCAACTAAAGTTTTAAAAAGTTCACAAGACACAAGAAATAGTGACCCAAAATTAAAGTTTAGGACAAATAAAGTTCATATGAGAGACAAATAAGTCAATCCCAGTCTTAATATCAGTGTTTGTCTTTGTCTGGGCAAATCCAAAATGGCTGACACTGACCATGTGCTCAGGGCCTTTGTCAAAACTAAGGCCCCAACTAAAGTTTTAAAAAGTTCACAAATCACAAAAATAATGGCCCAGAATGAAAGTTTAGGACATATAAAGTTCATATGAGAGACAAATGAGTCAATCCCAGTCTTAATATCAGTGTTTGTCTTTGTCTGGGCAAATCCAAAATGGCTGACACTGACCATGTGCTCAGGGCCTTTGTCAAAACTAAGGCCCCAACTAAAGTTTTAAAAAGTTCACAAATCACAAAAATAATGGCCCAGAATGAAAGTTTAGGACATATAAAGTTCATATGAGAGACAAATAAGTCAATCCCAGTCTTAATATCAGTGTTTGTCTTTGTCTGGGCAAATCCAAAATGGCTGACACTGACCATGTGCTCAGGGCCTTTGTCAAAACTAAGGCCCCAACTAAAGTTTTAAAAAGTTCACAAATCACAAAAATAATGGCCCAGAATGAAAGTTTAGGGCATATAAAGTTCATATGAGAGACAAATAAGTCAATCCCAGGCTTTATAAATATAGGATGGCAATAGATTGTGTGTGATAATTTGGTCAGGGGTTAAAAGGGGCCTCCTCCAGAGTGGACAGGAAGTTGCCAAGTTTTACCCCAAAAAGTTTATCAAAACACACAAAATCACACTATATGTCATATACACTTATAAAGTTGTCCTGTATAAATAAATCCTGTGAGTTTGAGTCCTGTGAGTAGTCCTTTCCTTTGTGAGAGCAGCTCAAATGTAGACAAAGGAAGGTGAGCACATGGCAAAAAGTTTATCTCCAAAAACTGTCTCAATCTTGATCCAAACTGGTCAAAATCCACCTGGGTAAGTACACCTTCACTCCTGGCACCAATGTAATAGATTTGTATGTATAATTTGTACTTACAAGTGGTTTGAAGAGGGTTTGAAGGTCTGTCCCAGAAGGTCCCAAACAAGCACATGTAGGCAGGTCCAGGTCCAGGGTCAGAGTGCCAGGACAGGTCACCTAGGGACAAGGTAAGGGGAGGCGACAGTGGCGCCCCCACCATGCCCGGTGGTCGAAAACGGAACTAACGCATCGTCGCTGCTACAGATATACTATGACCGCACAGCCGACAAGCGGTGCATAGATCTAGTCCCTGCACCTGGCGCTCTCGTTTTCACGGCCGGGTGCATAATTTTTCCAGTTGTGCACCCATCATGTGCACACTTATTATGGGTTTTATCATTTCTATATGTTAGGGGGGTGCATAGACAAAATTTCGGGTGCACAATCGCTCTCCCAGACGCAATTCTCTGGTTTGTTGTTTTTTGGTGTGGCTGCGGGCTAAATTAAATTGCATTGTGGGAAATATGTTGACATGTCTAATTCCTGTTATAAGCATTGAGCTTATTATAAATGATCTTTTGTGACATTATCTCTTGCTTTTAGCTGATAAACAGGTAACATTAGGTAGCTTTTCTTTTTGTTACTGTATGTACTTTAAAAATATTTTCATGAGATATTTTTATACTGCCATAAGATACATTATTGCCATTGAGTTTTTGTCAACAAAATACGCCAAAATTAGCCTGCAGGTACAAAAATTACAGGAAAACCTGGAATTGAGGTCCACATGTGCATATTGAATTTAAGTATATATATATCAAAAGAGAGGGATATATATCTAGTTTACTCCCCTTTATTAATAACTGTGGAAAATAGTGACTAGGAATAGGGATGAGTTAGCCTTTTAGGTATGAATCCTAAAGAACTATCAGGTATGAATCCTAAAGAACTATCAGAAGAGAGGGATAAATATATAGTTTACTCCCCATTATTGAAAACTGTGGAAAATAGTGGCTAGGAAAATAGGATATATATTTAGTTAACTCCCCATTATTAAAAACTGTGGAAGTGGGGTCCATGGGACCCACCCCTCAGGAGCCCAATTAAGACCGGGGCCACCAGCCCTAAGTGCTTACATAACAGGATTACAATTAGCTGGACATCCACATTGGTGGCACGCTTTATTTCAGTAGTAGTAGTAGTAGTAGTAGTAGTAGTAGTAGTAGTAGTAGTAGTAGTAGTAGTAGTCGTAGTCGTAGTCGTAGTCGTAGTCGTAGTCGTAGTCGTAGTCGTAGTGCTTTTATTGACAACAAAGAGTCATTACAAACTGATCTCATGTGTCATATACAAAGACAGTAACATATATACAACAAACAAAAGTATTCATTAAGATAACAATAAACACATGACAATCACCATACTGCTGATATCAATACTGTTATGACATGTACAAGTCAAGAGGCATTATGACATGTACAAGTCAAGAGGCATAGGCCTTATATGTCATGAGATCTGGATCTATATTTGCTATCTAGTTCTAAGTGTTTAGAGATTCAGTTAATGAATGGATGGGCTATCGTGATATAAAATTGGCAAAAGAGCACCATGACCTTGTTGACTTGTGACACAAAATGTGACAATTGTAAAAAAAACAAAAAAAAAAAAAAAAAACTGACTAGGTAACAGTAGACTAGTGATGTAACTTTGCTAAAGACTAGTGATATTACAACGGTCAATATTGTCTTACATGATTTTCTCTGGTTTTGAATGCAGAATATACATAAGTACCCAGTGCTTTGATAACTTTAGCATCTTTACTACCCATAACAGTAATAAACAAGTCTCCGTGGGGAATTGTAGAGTTGTCCAGTGATAACGAGTTAAGAAAAGTTTGTCGCAATCCATCATATAGTGAACAATTAAGGAGAAAGTGCTGTTCATCCTCAACCTCATTCAAGGAGCAGTTTGGACACTTTCTATTTTCCTTAGCAACCTTAGGTTTTACATGACGTCCTATCTCTATAGCAAGTGAATGAGAACTCATTCGTAACCTGGCCAAAGCTGTCAAATGTTTTAGATTAGTCATGCAAAGTAAGTAACTTTCCATACAATATTCCTCTTTGAATTTTTGAAATGTTCTTAGTTTACATAAATCAGTGGCGGATTTAGAGGCAGGGTGCGCGGCCCATCCTTTTTTGGTCAATTTTAGACTTATTTTAGTGTAAAATTCTGTCAAAAACCCATTAAGGAAGATTTTTTTCCAAAAGCATTGAACTATTGTTAGTGTTGAGTTAAGACTGCGTGATGTGTATAATTATTTTATCCATGAGTCGTTCATTCAAGTTATTGAGCCAATCAGACTGCGCTCAAAATTAATTCATCCATCCCCCAATAGTTCAAAAGAAATGGACGATGAGGAAGCTCTTAAAATGAAAGGGTTTTTATTGAAGTAAACATCTCATCCCGAGTCAAAGCCACAGTGAATAAGTCTCCATCAGTCCACCTTCCCATCTCCTACTCAGCGATCAACCACATTTAGAATACAAGTTGTTCCAGCACATCCTAGACCACCCTAGCGCTTAGCTCTATCACAATCCTTTGTCCGAGGTAGTTGGTATCGGTAAACTCCAGTATACTCCGCAGGTGCTGGTAGGCATAGCTCCGAGCAGCTCAGCTAACGCTGCTTACTTCCTAATAGTTACTAACTCCAGACTAAACTAACTCGCTCCCTACCTTGCAACACCTTTTATAATGGTTTACAGGTGGCGCTAGGAGCGCAAAATACCTCTCCTTAGAAGTAGACTTGCTAGGCCTGATCCTAACTAGATTATACAATATGATAATATATTAAAAGTACTAAGCTATTAGTACAGCATGACCCCCCGCTTTCAAAATCCTATTTATTTATATATATATAGTTTACTCCCCATTATTGAAAACTGTGGAAAATAGTGGCTAGGAAAATAGGATATATATTTAGTTAACTCCCCATTATTAAAAACTGTGGAAGTGGGGTCCATGGGACCCACCCCTCAGGAGCCCAATTAAGACCGGGGCCACCAGCCCTAAGTGCTTACATAACAGGATTACAATTAGCTGGACATCCACATTGGTGGCACGCTTTATTACATAAATCAGTGGCGGATTTAGAGGCAGGGTGCGCGGCCCTTCCTTTTTTGGTCAATTTTAGACTTATTTTAGTGTAAAATTCTGTCAAAAACCCATTAAAGAAGATTTTTTTCCAAAAGCATGACCCCCCGCTTTCAAAATCATATTTTCTCCACTGCATGTAGCACCAAAATCATATCGCAGAACGTAGCAGATGTCATTGTCCTTTCCAATTTGACCTATATACAGGCAGTAATTTACTGCACAAAGGTAGAGAGTAAAACACTTTGCACATGTAACCAATTGTATAGAAACAGAATGAAGACACGTCACCAGTTTTATAAAAGGAATACCAGAAAGTATTCAAAATTATATGAATTAACACACTGTATAGTGTAAACACAGCATGGACTGCTGGTAGGTGTAAATATACCTGTTGAGCAATAGCAGACAGGGTGCATCTCCCAGCGAGTGCCAATGCTCGGGAAAATCAATAAACCAGACTGCTATATATTGGGTAGAACCTATGGGTACGGAGGAGAACACTATTTACCGTTTGGACAATACGAGTCTTAAGGATTTAAGGGGTTTGAATAGCTATACGTAACGGGACATCTGGTGACTGTTGGAAGGGCTATTGTGTTGCGGATTGCATGTGAGATCAGGCGGAATCTCAGGAGAAAGCTTACTTTCCATCGGTTGGAATTGTGAACCTAGGAATCTTAAACCATCACTGCACTGGCCATTGTACACATTGATGTGATCCACGAATAAAACCTGACTTTCAGCCAAGCATTGTTTGCGTTGTGGATCTGAACGCCCATCTCGTGAACTTATCTGCCACTTGACTAGCATTAACAGGAGTGATATAAGGCAATCTTGTTGAACATTATAAGAACAGTTCCCCAACTAGCAAGTAACTACATAACAAACAACTAGCGTTCATTACTATGAACTTATTAATGCACTCTGTAGGGTTTAAATGGTTAATTACTCATAAATCGTGATCAGCACATTGTTGTTAGGATGAGGGGTATAAGAGGTTGGGTGGGAGGGATGGGTCGCTGATTGTCATAATAACGCCATCCTTCCTGTCGGAACGCAAAGTAAACAACGAGCATCATAGCATCATACGAGCACCCACAACAACTTTTAACTAAGTACCTAGAGTATAGTCACCAAGGAATGCCACCAGCAGCAGCATACAATCCAACCAGCTCTTGCTACCTTCTGTATAGCTTTAGCGTTTCTCTCCAACCATCCCTTCTTAACTGTTACTTATATATACCATTCCTTCTATTCATTTATACCTTAACCCACAGCTAAGCATACTACAGACAGGTGCTTCTACCATGGGCGTGCTCACTGAGCAGGAGTTGTGATGATGGTTTCATCTCCCCTTAGCTGGCGCTTTACTCTTAATCATAGATTTTTCCATTCTTTACCATTATTACTTTATTTATTGTTATTGTGCACATAAGTGTGGTAAAAGAACCCTGAAGGGTTGGCCGGACGTCAAACTACCCCAACAAACAAATGTTGGGCACCAGCGTTGGGGTGACACTGTGCAAGGTCTACTCTTACAAACACCACTTTGTTCAGATTGTAGGGTTTTAAATAGGATCTCTATGGGAATCAAAATTTGCATATGGATATACTATCATTAATGTTGCAAGAATGAACTTGATGATGAAACAGTGAACAGGACAATTTTTATGAACTTAGCTTTTGAACTTCCTGTTCAAAATTGATAACATTTGGTGTCAACTACTATTGGACTTACTGTCAAACCAAACAAACTCAATACGAAGCAATTCCCTTAATGTCTTTTGTGTACTTCATCCCTGCTCAGAATAACCAGATGTGCATTACAAAAATCAAAGCCCATGAACAATATAACAACCGTTTATTTCTTCCCAAAGTTTATTCTCATAGAAAACAGGGTACATATCTGTTGACGATCATTGTGGGTTAGTTTAAAATAACAACGAACCCAGTTTACAATTAAACACATTAATGATAATGACTAAAGCCATTTGTAGGGATTGGTCTGGACACAGAAAAACCCATATCATTACAGAGGTACAACAGAGACACGTTACGCTACATGGCAAGAGGTATAATCATACATGTACGTACATCAAAAGACAACTGAGGGAAACGAGAAACCACTTCTATACCTGCGCTCTATTAACAATAATCATAACAAATTTTGATGCACATATGGAACTGTTTTTCATATTTCTTTACAGTATGAATATGTCACTTCTGTGTAGACTTGCGAAAGAATCTATATAAAAGAATCTTGTAAAATAAATCCAAACGAAGGACCACCTTAATACGTGCTCTAGAAGATGTATACCATTTTAGAATTACAACTCTATAGGGTGTGCTACTTTTACATACTTTTTCTGGAGGGTTGGTTGGTTGGGTGGAGCGGGGTTCGAAGTATTGTGGGGATAACAGGAGGTTATTGTTTAACAAAAGCATTTTCCTTCAAATGTGACAATTGAAACTACTTTTGGAAGATGTTTTACTAAACACGGAAACAATCACTTGGATAACCATACTGTTTCATTTTCCTAGCCGGAAATTCCCTATGGTTAAAACATCATGACCTACGAAGATCTCGACAGGGTTAGCGATGTTACTAAGTTGATATAATTCAATAGGGATTTCTACCCATGACTTAATTGTTTATTGACTACTTCTAATTCACCGGCACAACGTTTTTTGTAATAGCTAACTGTTTATGGCTCTCGCTGATAAATCTAGTGATAGTATTAGTACGTCATGTGCGAAGCGGTCCATTATGCCTATACATAGGATTCCTGGTTATATATGAACACTTGTAGATAAACGTTTTGAATTCTAACAAAGAGGATGTGTATTCTGCAAATTTATATCAGCTCACTACCAATGTACCATACAAGATACATGCAAGTCTACAATTGCATGTATTTCATGTGTGAAAAAAGGGCATAGCACCATGCAAGTCTAAGTGTTACTATGACAGATTAGCGCAGGTTAGTAGTTTTACCACAAGTTCTCTGGTCTTCGCACGAGTATGAAGAATTAAACAACGTTTCTTCTGAAATGGTACAAAAACTGTACATCATGCAACACTGAGGAGTACAGGGATTTCCTAGTCAGCGTACACAGACTGATTATTTCTATTCCTCTCATATCATATGCTTAATTAATATTGTTGCATGTGGTACGTGTTTTGGGATGGCGGAGGCGACGAAACCCAGCTTATGGGGGTGGGAGGGAATATACATTAAATAATAAGAGAAAGACAATACCGAGAGATTAATGATAGTGCACCGTTACTAAGGAATACACAACCAGAGAAGGTGATCACACCTACAAAGACGAGGAGGTCGCCCGCCAGCGACCGTTCGACAGGCCCTCCACGTGGGCAGCTCACAGAAAATTTATCACAGCATTGCAAAACTTGCGCCTTAGGCTGAATCAACTGACACTTGATTCACTAACGGAACTTCGCTCAAAATTACGTTCGAAGAGCCTGGTGAAATCAGTGAAACAGGCTTTGCTCATATATTTAATCCCTACACTAGCAGTTTTGTTAAAAGGCTGTAAACTTACCAAAAACACACTTCTATTGCCTTTACAGTAATGGGAAGAAACCGAATTCTCTTTTTAACAATTCGACTGGTATAATCTTATCCAGTTCGGAGTTGATTAACGTTTAGTCCATTAAATTTTCGGTACCGGTACATAGGATAAATGATTTTAGTCTCTTGTACATAAAAACTAGATAATTTGACAACAGTACAAATGCACAATATAATAAACACTGTAATGCACTTATTGGGTAAGGGAGTCTTCCATATAACGTAACTGTGCACATCTGTGACCCAACAAACATATTGGTTCATTTAGCATACGATCGTAACTGACATTTTGGGTTACCTAGAATTTTCTGAACCTCATACAACATTAAGAGTAACATGTACCCAAAGACGAAAATATATGGGTGAAAAACTTTGTAATCTTAACAATTTATCAACGAACTTGGAAACTACTCTTTATTCACCAATAATTATTAGTGAATTCTTTCATTAACAGCAATACAATGGTTTTGACGATACACATTTACTTTTTCAACTAGTGTCAAACTATAAATTTATACGTTATCTCTCAAAAGTTTAAGTTAGTTTTCTGTTCGTTTTACCAAATAACGTGACAATTCTCAACTGTGTGTTTCACTGAATTTATCATGTAGACCTGAAAGTTGGGAACATCCTGTGTGGTAAGACTCGAGCAGTTGACACGGGAGTTGCTAGGGGAGGTGTATAGTGAGTATTTGGAGAGAGGTTCTGATAACTCTACATAAACCCAAATTCCCGTTAATGTCTAGGCCAATAAACTTTAAACAATCTTTTTCTCGATAGCACCACTATGGGTCTTGGCTCTATATAAAAACAAATATTGCACTCACACAATATGTACGCTTATTAATTCACATCTCCTTGTGAATTGTGTCTCAGTTACCAAACCAAACCAAGTACGTTTCCTCTTGGTCCAGTCAGAATGGACCTCGGGATCAATGGGCAGGTCAGCCTAATACAGACTATTTGTTATCACTTTACCTGCAGATATCGCGGGGGAAAAGTAGGCTGGGTGTACGCTATTGGCAATCATGCTGGCCAGTAAACCACAACAGGCCCAACTAACCCCTGAAAGGTTGTTCTCACGGGTTCCTACATGGCGTCCCGTTACCATGGCGTCACCTGGGTTACAAAACCTGACCCATCTCGACCAGTCAACAACAATCTAGATAATACCTTAGGTACACTTGTAGATTACCACAAACAAAAAAACGGACACGGTGGTATAGTCTATATGACATACCATAGTCAACTACCCACGTAATAAGCTCTAGGTTTGGAGACGAGAGGCGTACAATAGGATTCTGGGAGATTCACTGATATTGAGTATGGACAACGGATTCGTGGGCTCCCCTAAATGACACAGGACACAAGAAGCTTGATTCTTCTATCATACCTGCTGGAATATATAACCAACTCTACTTGTAAATTTCAAGATGGGCCGACGTTTTTACCAGACTACTTCTGTCATCGAACCAGATTACAGGCGATCTGAATTACAGCAGCTAATATTGCTTTAGGACTTGATGCTACTTATGTTCATATTTATTATGTATGCAGTCTAAGATTATATCTTTATATAAACACCATAGATGCAAAAAGACTTTTTGAATTCCACGGTATGAAATACCCTAACTTCTGATTATCGTGTTGGGAAACTACACTGAAGATGACGCACAAGACACCTTTTGTAAGACATTTACTTAGAAATCAGGAGAAGTAATCTGGGAAAGATGCAGCGCTTTCTCATTATATGATGAGAGAATCATTAATCGTTCGAATCTTACTCAAATTATATAACTTTCTTCTTTAATGGCTAGAACTCGTGAATTAAATAAGGTTTATCAGAAAGTTCTAAATTAGGATTTCTCTTGAGAAACCCAACTTTAGATTCGAAAAATAACCAAAGCTGTTCACTTATAATAAGTGCAGCTTTTCCGATTACAGTTGCACTGGTCTTTCCAAAATGTGTTTCATTACCTCAAGTAATTCATAACAGCCCCACAAAAAAAACGCGTTTCATTGTTTTTTCCCTTTGCTTTTCCCTTGGGGAGGGAGAAAATTTGTTCCTTCAGCTTTTCTGAAAACTTAGGGTAGAGAACAATTTTTCCTATCATGATGATGTTGCTGGTTGTCTTCATGCTACATCTCTGTGCTATTAACTCGGTGGGATATATAGGGGGGGGGGGGGGGGGGGGGTCTTCTACAACTTGGAATTTGTGAGAGTTGTTATACGAACCATGTTCTGCCTGATAAAGAAATTTAGACTAGGACAAATAACTGTTTTATGACCGTGGGAGAACTCTATGAATTGTACACTACTTTCAGAGATTTCAATTCTGTTTTCACCACATACTTAGCACATTCTGTTGTGAAAAGAATCCAAAGAAGGTTGTATAACCCTTTGTTCTCCTAGGAAAAGGGCGAGCCTAACCGCTTCTTCATGGAGAAGGAGTCCGTTTCGTTGACATGTCCATGATCACCATCTTCTGACATAGAAGATTCTGAGCGTGAGTCGCACTTGTGCAAACGGTCCGTGCTGGTGGCAGTGAGTCCGGTATCTGTACTGGATTCTCCCGATGATCGGTGATCGGAAACCAGAGAATGCACAATGTAGGTCACTGGCCGATCGTTGTCTACTTCAGGTAAGTGGCTGCGCGGCAAGCCTCCGGTGGCTCCCTGTTGGGATGAACTCGTACTGTCAAAGCTGGCGCTGCTGTGTGTGGACTGGCTGCCGGTCACCTCCTGCAGCCAGGGCAGCATGGGCTTGTTGTTGTTAGCATTCACATCCACCTGAGCCACCGCCATCTGCATCATCCCCTCATCGGTGGTGAGGCTGCGTACACTTAACCGCTCCGGGCTCACCTCAGCGTGCTCGTGGATGCGGTCTCCCACACTTAAGCTGTGACGCTTGTATCGCTTGCTGCGGCTGCCATGACCAACGATGTAGCAGTCCTCAAAGTTGACACTCCGTCCCGATGTTGGGGACCCTGCCCTGTTGGCCGCAGCCCCCTCTGGTGCCTGACTGCTGCTACCACTTTCATGCCTTGACCGACTGAGAAAGACAATGAAACATGTTTGCTAATACAATTTCCAATTGTTAGCTTACAAACTTGTATGCTTTACTAACGACTCGAAGAGGGGGGAAAAAATATTTATTTTTGAACAGCTATATGAGTGATCTGCAAAACATCTTTATGTTTTCCTGAGTGTGCCATCTCCTGCGGTATAATTTTCCTGCCATTATTTATAATCTCTTCCAAAGCGTTGAGAAGTTTTGCAAGGTACTTTGACCAACTTTTGAGAACAAAAACTTATTCATCAGAAATGTCATTACTCGTTTTCATTTTAAAAAAGTATGTTTTTTCATGATGAGATATATTCTTCATTATACTCAGACTCTACTCACCTGTTGCAGATGGATCCAGCTAGAGCCTTGGTGCTGGCATCATCTCCAAAGGACACCGTAGCCGACTTGGCGTCAAGGCTGACCGTTGCCGACTCACTGCTTAAACTATTCCGCTTCTGTACTGAAGGGTTGGTTGTGATGTCAGCGTGCACTTCCAACCTACCAACAGAGCAATGTGTCAGAGATATTATGACGTATATTTTAAAGCCTGGTGAACGCTGTCATGGCATCTTAAAACATTTTAATATCAGTAGCTTAGTAAACACATTGTCTTTTAATTTCCGATTCCATGAAAAAAATTATCAGTAGGCGTGCACAATAATTATGAAGATTAACCAAACTGACCTGTTTTGGAAACCACTTGGTCCTGCCACAGCACTCCCACAGAGCGATCCATTGAGCGATGCTCCAGCGATGGCGCGGTTACTGGCAGAGTCCCGGTCGCTCTCGTCCCTGATGACTCCTACCCGGTCCATGTGACTACCGCTGGCACTGAGACTGTTGGTCATCCCCACCGACATCTCACCGATGCTCGGCCCAATGCTGGGGTTGGTTACGTGGTGGCTGGTGGTCTCCACACTATGAGCATCGCCAGCTGAGGAGGTGCAATATGGTTTACAGTTAACAAGTGGGCTCAATACGTTTTTGGGTAATAAAATAAATAATTAATTCTTTGAAATAATGTAAGCGGGGTACTTGTGCCAAGAGATACTTCGGGTGAACCTCTTTTTTTTTATGGAAAAGTCCAAATGGAAGCTGGAAATCCACCGAATGACTTATCTCATTTCACTTACAAAGGTAACTAAACTGTATGTCTACCTTCAATCGATTCTTTGTGGACCAAAACTGAAGTATTGAATACGCATTTGATAATTTATTTCTTCTAAGTATTGGAAGCAGCAGAAAACTGACTGGTCAGATTAATTAACGTAGAAACTTACGTGTACCTGTGTAGGGGCCTGAGACCCCTACAGTGACGTCATTGTCGTCGTCAAACTCAAAGCGGACACCTCCCTTGTTGGTGGTGGTCACCCCACAGCCGCCACTGCGGCACAGTGAGATGGGTACCACTCCGTAAACGTAAGCCAGCAGGATGGGCACTCCAATGCCTAGAAAACATGTGTATACAATCTTAAGTAGGAAAAAACGGGTGGCTTTTTCTTTGAACCAATTAAATTCCTACCAATTTCGGAAGATACAGAATTCATGAATCATAAATACTAATTGATTTATTATTGCCTTACATCGCTTTTGTTAAAAAAAGACATGATTTTTGTTTCAAAGATATTGATATGCTAATTTCCTATAGTAGTATACAGAAAGACCGTTTACATCTTTGCCATAGTATTGATACCGAAATTTGTTAAGAAAAGAACATTAACAACAGAAGCACAACTTTTAAAGAGGCTTCTCCCAAGTGAGAGGGCAGAAGTTGTACGTACCGACAGCAAAGCCGGCGAGGATGGGTGAGATTAGGATGGAGGCCGACACCCCGCCCGTGATCACCAGGTTCCGCTTATGTTTCGGTGCGTATTGGTACTTGGTATGTAACTGAGGGGCAGAGAAGGACACAGTTATTAGTGTGAGCAATATGTTTAGGTCTATCAGACACACGGGGAGAGAAGTAGTCGTGACCCAGAATAAAGTATTTCCCACTATTGAAGATAAATTCGAAGTTGTCAAATGATCCAGGACTGCTTTGACAATCACAGCGTCCATTAGTTTCACTGGTTTCTTTGATTAAAAGACAGTATGCACAAGAAATACTAACTGGCTCACAATGAGCTGTGTCACCAGACCAATTCTAAAATACAGACGTCATGTTTCCATATAATCTGACACTTGTCCATTATACAACTGTAAACTATCCTTTTTTTAAATTAAAAAAAAAAAAAAAAAAAAAAAAAAAGGGGGGGGGGGGGTACCATTGCGAGACTAACGTTCCATGTCACTGATGTGATAAATGAAGGTGAAAAACAGGAAAATACTGTAGTATTGGGAAGACTATTGGAAGCCACTCTCAGGCCACGGTCCTTTCTGGGACGGGATACTTTGAGGAATCTGGTCTCAGTTGCAATGACAGGTCAATGTACGCAATTGACAACAGTGAATGAGTGATGGGCGTTTTATACCATACCGACAGCCAGGGTCATTCTTTGGTAATCTTATCTACTGAGTGAGATGAGGGTGACAGGGTGGGCAAACAGTAGGGGGTTCATCCTAACCTCATCCCTAAAGCCCCATACCCACTAGGCGATTTTACCGGCGACTGGCGACAGGCAACTGGCAGAATAGCTGGTAAAATCGTCACCAATTCAGATCAAATATTAGTATGTAACATTTCAATATCAGTCGCCGGTAAAATCGCCTAGTGGGTATGGGGCTTAAGTGAACCCAGATATCAACCAGGAATCAAACCCAATGAACCACTTGGTCAGTGCTGGGTACCCACTATCGTTGCATTTTATGATAGTGGAAGGCCCCTGGCGATTCATGAAAACTGTGCACCTATATTCTAAAACTTGGTGTTAGATTCTGCGAACCCCAAAGCAGAATGGTTCTAAGCTGGCTCAAGGCCCAGGTTGTCTTGTTATTAGTCTTAACCACAAAGACCAGCGCTACTCACACTTGGCCTTGTGCCAATACATGAACAAGGGCTAGCCGCTACAAAGCATAGGACCTATATAATAGCTTCCCTCTTGCAAAGAATAACGGAGAAAAAGAGAAGCCTGAAAGAAACTAGGTTGGACGTCTTGATCTTTTTTATTTGAGATTTGTTTAGAAATAGAAAACTCTACATCATTCATAGTAACAAAAAAAGAGAACTTTTTCATGTGTATCCGTTCTGCTAAACTTATCTCGCATTGCATTTTTGTCCTCGGCATATCAACCTCGTGAAAATCTCATCTGAAGTAAATATAATGGACTTTATACCCCATAACGATGTCTCATTAGAGTATGGTACACTAAATACTTGATTTACTTTAGACTGTATGAATTCTTACTATACAGTTATCTAGAACACTTACTGAATGAGAATCCGCAACCACGCCACCTAGTGTGGAACCCATTCCTACAGCTGCCACCTAGACAAGCTGAGGGGTTTTCTCTCTTTGAGCCAATATAAATTGGCTATATTAACCTACTTGTAATTTTTTAGCTATAAAAGTAGTATCTTGTAATAATGGCCATATAGTTCAGAATCTGATCTTTTTATTGATATATAGATCGTGACTGTGAATGAATGTCTTGTATTTTATATCTTTTTCATTATTAAAAGTTCTGATTTGATCTTTAGCCAATGGAAATGGTCCTCGAAAGCCGAATCAGCATAACGTATTGTAATCACCCTCCACCAATCAGGTGTCGCATGACACCCACTACATAGGTTTATTTGCCCAGCCGCCATTATGATGACATTAGGGGTCATTATGATGACCCAAACCCGTCTACTCGGTATAACCCTTGTATTTAATGTACTGTAGTTTATGTATTGTAGTTTTCCTATGCCTCATACTGAGGAAGTGAATAAAATCATTGTCATTGCCAGCTTTCACTGGACCATAACAGATGGCCGGGTGTGGAGAAGAATCTAATATGAACCGCGGCTTAGTTATGTAAGGATATTCATGAATATTTTATTAATGAATATTTCCGTGAATATTATGTGTATGTACTGCAATCAGATTTTGTGAACACGAGATGAGCTCAGTTGATGAGGACACCATGACGCAATGTTCATTGATTGAGTATGTGGTCTTTACTGTTGTACCTTTTGAGCTGACTTTTGCCCTAAAGCCCCATACCCACTAACCGACGTCAGTCCGTCGGCGAACAGCCGTCGGCACTAACGTCAATCCGTCGCCGTAAAATTATAAACATGTTTAATATGGATTGGCGTTATCTTCAGCGCCAACAGCCGACTTTCGGCAGCGACGGTCGGCTATCAGCGCCGATTATGTGTGAGTATGGGTCATGCAAGTGTTTGGGCCAAAGTCAGCGCCGATTCCCCCCAAAATCGCCTAGTGGGTATGGCGCTTAAGTTATAGGCTGACCGATTTTTATTAATTGAAAATGAAAATTCGGTCACCAATGCCCTTCTTTTTTTCTGTTTTTGGCCAAGCTAAACATTAGGTACTTATGTATTTTTGCATTTCTTACGCAATTTGTGCTTTTGGCAACTTGGGACAACGTGGGGTTCTAAAAGGTAATACAATATATTCTAATTTGTAAATAAAGGTGAAGTGTCCTCAAAGGTCTAAGGCCGTGTAGGAACTTTGCATAGATTAAAGACTTTACACAAGCTTACCTTACGACCGACCCAGATGGGGATCCCGATAATCATGGCGGGGACAGCAATACTAGCGAGTAGGCTAATGCCAACGGGCGCGCCTACCAGCGTGCCCAACTGCCACAGAATCTTCTTCTTCCGCGACCACGGCTTCTTCCCCCAGAATGTACAGCCCGACGGACTGCAACGTAATTAACAGGCGTGAAATAAATTGTCTTTCTACTCCGTTTTTTTTTTTTATCATTATAAAGGTTCAAAAATCATAATGAATCGGCTGAGTTATTCTTATGATATTAAGCACACTTAACACAGGGATGTCATCTGTTTGATGAAATTTTCTGCAGTTACATTTCAAAAACCTCATGTGATAATTATATATGAATTTATCATCAGGAATTGATAGAAAAACTTGGGATATTAAGTTAAAGGTTGAAATCTTATCAAAATGGCAAATACAGCAAAGACTTTCTGATGAAAAACTACATGTTTCTACAGGCTGTTGTCGCATTTTGTCATTCTCCCACAGTACAGAGTATTTACCTCGCCACTGAGTAGCCAATTTGGACCACTCACGATACTATTATCGCTTAATCAATTCATCATGCCGACTTATACAATCATTGCTAGACACATCATATTTTGAACAAAAAAATATGTCTTCGCACCTAAGGCTTCAATTATGTTATGAAAGCAATTCAAAACTACCGTCAGATAATCTGGAGTACCTTAACCCTCTGAGACGCCTGTTACGTAGACTTTCTGAGTATTCAGTGTAGGAGGCTGCCACCTGACACAAACTGAAGGTTACACGCGAATCTTACCTTAAGTAATGCAGGTCTGAGATTTCCTTCATACACAACCAGCAGAATTCTGCACCGCACACGGCGCAGGTCATGTGGTTGCACGACCCGTCGTCCATCTTAATGATGAAGGCCCCACAACGCGGGCACGGCTTGATCTCATCTTAAAGGGAAGAAGACGCATAAACAAAGAACCGTGAACTAAGAAGGGTGAGCCTCTTTCAACCACATTTCTGGTTAAAGAGCTTTTCCTGCGGTATTGTCGACTTCCAAGTACTTCAGTTTCAATAACTTTATTGACGAGATGAGTCCAACTTTAACAAGACTATATTTATTTGCTTTTATTTTAGATTATGATAATACATGTATCTGTACTAGAGATAACGAACGAAAAACGTGTTGCAGGTGGGAAAGCCTTGTTTGAATTAATGTTGAAGATGTAAGGCTTACTTTGGGCGCTAGACTCGTGGCTGTAGGAGATGGAGGAGGACCGGAGGTGGGCGGCACGCTCGGCGCGTGCTGCATCACACGTCTGGTTCGGGTGCCAGTGCTGTTTGCAGTGGTAGCAGAAATGGGTGTCGCAGCCTGGCCGCTCGCACTTCAGCTTCGGACAGCTTGCGCAGCCAGTAGCAATGACAGCATATCTAGAAGTAAAGGTCATTAAGGAAATTGAAATCAGAATGTATATGTACTACAAACACGCAAGTCAAAATATGATATTTATAAAATGTCTTTGACACAGTCAGAAAGGTTGACTTCATATCATTTATCATACTTACGCATAAGAGTGATGAAATGAGACTGTTAAATCAAGACAAGATTGCAAACCGCAATTTGTACATTATTAGCTTTGGGTTAACAATAACAAATTATAGATTATCTATACACATTTGTTTCACAGAACTTGTATATCCTTTTATTCCAGTCTCGATACATCTATAGATACAGATAAGGTCGCTGTTTGTTGATATTTATAAAATATATCAGGTGTCTACAAAACTAACGTATCAAACACTGGGTGAGAGAAGAACAAAATCAAGGTAAAACACCAATAGTTTCACTCACCCACAATCTGGCGCAGGACACCATCGCGCATCTGGCTCCGAGACCATGACCCGCCGAAGCATGAACTCCTCATACTTTGACATGAGTTCATCTTCAGCTAGGATAAGCTTGATGTCATTTGGGTGGAACTTCTCCGAACATTCGGGACACGCGATGTTCACTCGGCTCTCCATGATCTCGATGCGCAGGTACTGCCGCAGGCACTCCTGGCACGATCTGTGGTGGCATGTCATTATGACTGGAAACTGCTCCTCAGGTTGCTACCATGGAAAAAAGGGTGGAATAAAAGATTAATGTGTGCACTACGTACGATATGTATTAAATAATTTTAAAAAAAAGACAAACAAGGTGAGTTAGACTCATCAAAGCAGCCACACGAAGCACCAAAAAGATGTAAGGCACAAGAGACTGAATCCAACTAAAATTATCTCGATGTTATGTTATGGCCATTGCACATGAAGAAAAATATGAGAAAAATTCATTTCAATTTTCTTTCAGAGATTCAAATAACCATCTTGGATTTTTCTATGGTTTATTTCTTTAGAATTCATGGCTAGCGAAGTACTTTCAAACACTTTATCTTCCTATATTTTAAAACAATATCAAACCTACCTGTGCAAGACATAGGGGACACTCCATCAGCTGCTTCCCTCCCACGGCACCCCGGGCGGTACTCGTACTGCCCTCCTCAGAACTGACCGACTGTAGCGCCAGATCTCCGCCCCCGCCTGACGTCTGCAACGAGCTCACCGACCGGGTCTCCAGCTCAGAGGCCGACTTGGCCAGCCGAGCAGAGCGCGTGGATGACCGGCGGAACATGCGGCGCAGTGAGAAGCGAGACGAGGAGGATTTCCTTCGTTCTGAACCCCGGGATGCCATACTGTGGGTGGAATAGGCATCCGAGTCTCGCTTCGTCATGGCCAGCATGTTGGCTAGGTTCTGTGGGAGTGCGTTCATGGTGGACGGGCGGGAGGTGCTCGGCCGGGGGGCCTTGGGCTGTTGAGTCGGGGAGTTGGACTTCTCTCCAAGGGGCGGCGTTGGAGGTTCTGAAAGGAGGAGCAAATAGTTGTTAGTGAAACTGATCCATTGGTAACGTTTTTTTTACGAATATGATAAGGGGCCTTCCATTTAGTACATACGCAAAATTTCAAAAACTTTAGACCCCCCCCCTTTGACTTAAATACTCATTAGAATTTTACAGGGATGTACGCAAATTTTAAAAAATTTCAGCCCACCCCCATCCCCCTTGATGCGTACATACTTAATGGAAGGCCCCTATATCTTTATCATTTTGATTACTTCTAAATATCATGCAACATGACTTAGTGTTCGTAATGCAAAAATAATTAATGTGATTATACGCGACTGGCGTTTGACCAGATTCTCCCTTCTGTCTACAATCCTGACACACACCTGTCAATATTGTATGTCCTAAGGTAGAATTAGTACTCGGGCCTAATTACGTTAATTTGAAACATGATCCGGTTATATATACCAAGTCATTACCCGAGTATCCAACATAACTTTTTTTCATAAAGATTCTATTTATTTCTTTTCCATTCGCGAGTTCCTAGAGTGAAACTGCAAACAAATTGCTTTGTAACCAGGCAAAACGACACAATAGTATGTCTTTATAGGGGCCCCAACAAGCTGTAATCACATACATTTTCACTAACAATGCTGACACTGTAAATTTTGTATTGTGCGCAATGTCCAACAGTGGTGTTGTCACATGTAAATCCCGGGGATGAATATGCCCCATCTCAAATATGTTTTTGCTCAAGTCAAAATGGCCCTGGCCAAAAATTTCATATCACCGTTTCAGTATGTTGACAATACAAAGTGGTTGGACAGAACAGCTGGCTGTTGGGCCAGCTACGTCTCAGGATTCACTTATCTCACGTGTACATGCTCCAGGCGTGCAGGCAATTATTAGGGAACCTTCCTTGTTTTCCTCTATTCATATACCTGTCGGCTGATAATGGCATACTTGTTTAGACAGAAACATGGAAACCCTAATAAAATTCTGCAACTTTGTTAAACAATAGATAAGACCAAGAACTAAGAATGTGATAGGCGTAAGCTTTGTCATCGGAAATACCTTTGTAATTTAAAATGTTTCTGTGAACATTAACCCATAATGCATATGATTTAATTTTGAGGGACCATATTTTCGCAACTGATTTCCGTGATTAGGCTAATCATGTGAATTTTGATTAGTGTCTCATTCATATATTTTCTCTCTTTTAATCAAAATATTTGTTAAAGTTTATTATTGGACATCAAACCTGTAAGAATATCACTTTCAGTTTACCAATGTTTTATACATATTCTGACTTTAAAAAAGTGTGGCCACTCGAGGATAATTCTATGCGTGTGGATGTGGTATTAGCCCTTAAAGCTCACCCGAAAAGACATGTTTCAATATTAATATAGCCCCCTATAACACCTCATTACTGTCTTTTTAATGTATCAAGCACTGCAAATTACACTGTATAATCAAACAACAGTTTTTAGGGTTATTTTTGTAAATGGGAAGCCAGTCCCTCAATTATTTTATGCATCTGCAAGAGGCAAGCATGAGCAATGCTAGTGACGTCATGTGAGGCACTGGTATTCCATTATAACTAATGGGGAAAATTATTTTGCATGTAACTAAAGAAATACAAGAGAAAAGAACATGTAACTTTCAGAATTCATAGATATATATAAGTTTTACCAAAAAATAATTTGTACCAAAATTTTTCATGTAGAAGTTTTAGACTTAAGAATTTTGAAAGATGACCATTGGTCACACACCAGTAAGGCCTAATGCCTCCCCTTACGTCACAGCCCATTGTTTGTGCTGGCCTACACACAGGGAGGTGCGAACAGCCAGGCCCACTGTCATGTGCTAATTCAGCCTATTTTTAGACGCATGCTTTAGTTAGAAAGTTTTCCTCTCACATACAAATAATCTGATATATTTAGATTGTTTGTTGTTGATAATAATTGTCTTTTCGCGTCTCCTTTAAAAACTAAAGTTAATATCGTCTGTATACCTTAATTATAGACTTTTTTTCAGTAATGTGGCGCCCTGCTAGAGGAATAGGCCTGAACCAAACAAGGGATATCATATGGGTTCTATGGGCCAAGGCTCAAACCGTTGGGAACAATGTGTCTATACTAGGGCACACCGCGCATGTTCTTGAGAAAGGCGTATAGCATTTTCTCACAAAGTAATATTTAACTCTCTTGTTTTTTTCCAATTTATTGAATATTGTCTAAAATTTAATTAAAATATTATGAAAACTACTGTCACGTGACCACCGTAATCTGATATATGGTTTGTATAATTTGAATTTTTTTTTCATGTTGCAAGTCCTGAGAAAGTGGGCTTTCACTTGATATGGACTGTGTTTATATATCCTGATGAAATCAGACATCTAAATACTATCTTAAATTACTAACGATGTGTTCAAGTTTTGAAAATTCAAAAGTGAGGAGAGGCAAAGGGTTGAATAAAAAAAGTAAAAAATAAAAAAAAATTGTTGTGTTCAGGTAACCCTACCTACCCTAATTTTGTGGCCCTACCCTAACTTTTATTTATTTATTTATTTATTTATTTTGGAAATTTGTAAATCTTTTTTTTTATTTCAAAATACAAAAGAATTGACCTAAAAATGCATGGGAAACCATAAAACAACATATAGATGCTCATGGCATGTATTTAAGATTCTAAAAATGTTTTAGGCGATATTTGGTTTGTTTTTTTTCAACACTGACCGGGTCTACTTGGAAAAAAACACAACTATATTTTCTTTTTGGCCTTAGCACTTTAAACGAATATAGCCTGCCCACAGATTATACCCAACATCCTAAACATAATCAAGTTGTCACGAGTACAGTACTACACAGGTACTAGTAAATTCATACTATCTCAACACTAATCTCTGTACAATCGTGACTTGGAGAAGTGAGATTTAAGGTCCTATAACTGTTGTATATCAGCTATTGCGGTGTACTAGTTATGTCCATAACTTACTACTCAGTATTCTTTTATGTGGGTGCCGCTATCCGCCTGTTCCACTCTTGAATGCGACCTAAATTTGCATTAATAAACTGAAAGGCCTGACTCCATCAAGTTGAATATGAGGATATATTTACAGGGCGTCCCACCTATCTAAACAGATTCACAAATAAACAATGACTCACGGACATATATGCATACATATTTGGCATACATGGTAAAAGCGAACTAGACTATTCGGAAACCGCTATCTCTATCTTGATAGCCAGTGAGTCACTTGCAAGTATATCTGCGATTTTCCTCCCAAAGCAACTGTAAGCAAACGCTATCTGGCGCCATAACGATTGGCAACAACTATATTGGAAAAACGGCTACAAAAGTAATTTCAAGGTTTATTATATTCCTTCTAATGTTTTTTTTTCCTCTTTACTTACAAACAATATTAAGTAGATACTGACCGGGTCGGAGTCCCGCACCCTGTATTGCGGCGAGGGGTCTGGTTCGGTGAGTGGCCGCTCGAGGGCCGCAGGGCCCGAGAGCGGCCACTCGCCAAACCAGACCCCGAGACGAAATACGGAGGTGTGGGACCCTGACCAAGGTCAGTATCGAATTTATTTCACCCCTTAGAAGTTAGACACATTATTGTACATTGAGCATTATTGTGCGATAATTGTGCGTTGTATGGTGTTATTGAGCCAATTGTCGTCTGCTGCAGTCCTCAATGCGATGCGCGGGAGCATTCTGTCCCTGCTCTCGCCTGGCCCGCGCGTTACAAGAGGCCTCAGGGAGAATGCCTGTGCGTTGGGAGTGCGGACCTGGGAGTAAGCACCTGGCCACTCTGTCCCTGCTCTCGCCAGGGCTGCCCACTGTAAGGGGGGCCTCAGGCCCTCAGCCGGCCCTTCGGGCCCTGGCCTCGGGCTGATATCGGGGTTCCGGCTTGGGGTGATAACCACCCTCGTACTCCCTTTTTGGTTGGTTATATGTATATTTCTAACCTGATCTGTCCCCCTCTGCCCTAAGTTACAGTCACTCATGCATGACCGTATCTAAGGACTTCCCTGACCCAGATAGGCCTATGACACAAACCTGTTTTTGAGAATTCATCATAAGTTTATATTCAAAGTACAGCTCACTTCACGGTTGCCATTTGAGGAGAAAGGACCCTTTGTATTCAACATTAGTACAGTATCACTAGCAGCACTGTCAATGATACTCTTCTTATTTCACGAACCGTACGCCATAGTGCGCTGATATCATGTGTATATAGTGATTACTATCACTGTAGTATCAGGATTCCACAAACTGTGACATCTGGCTCAAGCTTTGCTTTATACAAACGTCAATAGAGGAACCATAAAAGTAACCTAGATTGTGGGCTATGTAAAGTCAGAGAGTAAAAACTGGACCAAGCGTACTTATCTTTCTCATAGCTGTCCGTAACAAGGATGTTGTACTAATAGCTTAGTACTTTTAATATATTATCATATTGTATAATCTAGTTAGGATCAGGCCTAGCAAGTCTACTTCTAAGAAGAGGTATTTTGCGCTCCTAGCGCCACCTGTTAACCAGTATAAAAGGTGTTGCAAGGTAGGGAGTGAGTCAGTTTTAGAGTTTAACCACAGAGTTAGTGGAGTTAGTAACTAGTCAGCAGCGTTAGCTGAGCTGCTCGGAGCTATGCCTACCAGCTCCTGCGGAGTATACTGGAGTTTACCGATACCAACTACTTCGGACAAAGGATTGTGATAGAGCTAAGCGCTAGGGTGGTCTAGGATGTGCTGGAACAACTTGTATTCTAAATGTGGTTGATCACTGAGTAGGAGATGGGAAGGTGGACTGATGGAGACTTATTCACTGTGGCTTTGACTCGGGATGAGATGTTTACTTCAATAAAAACCCTTTCATTTTAAGAGCTTCCTCATCGTCCATTTCTTTTGAACTATTGGGGAATGGATAAATTAATTATACACATCACGCAGTCTTAAATCAACATTAACAATAGTTCAATGTTTGCCAAACTACATATACGACAATGATATTCGGGGAATGGTGGGGCTTATACTTAGGTGGTGAATAAAATCAAACACCGCAGAGTTCTTCCTAGAAAAAGATCTCAAGTATCAAAAGCCCTATTTTCCTTATTTTAGGGGGTATCTATTGAAAATCGTGGGCTATTTTTACATTATTGTTACACCGTCTTCCGCTGGTGGCAGATAAACCACGTTTTGTGATCATGGTACACGCAGTGCCTGAAAATATGACAGTAACCTGCACCCAAAGTGCAATTAACTTTAGCCATATACACTAGATTCAGTGATAGATTTGGAATGCACCACTTTTTCTGTCCATATGCCTGCCCTCAATAAAGATGGGATACAAGATCCTCAAGTACTTTGCCCCCGTTTTTCTTAATTTTTATACTATAAAGAATTCCTAATAGTACGGTCTCGTCTGATAACTACTTGAAATCAATACATGTTTGTTTCTCGACTGTTGGTATAAATGGTATATGATGATACAGGATGTCATTTTCAGGATTCTATTGAAGAATCTGAGACATATTTTCACTCAGACTTCAGTACCACCCACATAAAGCGATCAAATGATTTGCATTTCAGGGAATTTCAGTAACAGCAAGGAACTGATCATCAGATGTAAAGACTTCATTTTATAAAGGCACTGCACACAAGCTGTCACTGGTTGTCTAATCATGATACTACACACTATAAGCATACACAGCCCAAAACAGGATAAGGCCATTACAGCTCGTCTGTCATTTTTTTAATTTTATTTTTTGTTTCAACCAATTCTAACAGAGTTAGTTCTTCCATTGTACAACAATACAAAATCAACATCTTATTGCTAATGTAATGAGATGAAATAAATTAAGGTGAACATCATAAATACCCATATTGGCAACAATAGTTTTTAACAACGTTCATTCTTTAAAGAAATATTTTTTATCGCATTTTTAAATTCTATATTTGATGTCAACTGCTGTACTTCATTGGGTGATTGTTGCCATAGACGGTGACCACGATAGAATGGGCTCATTTGTACTCTGGTTTATTTAGTGTATGGTGTAATAAAACTTAATTTTTCTTTACCTCTAGTGATAATTCCGGAAGTTGTTTCATTAACTAGAATTTCGTTATTAATCTTTTTACTCTCTGAAAACATTATATTCAACAGTGCTCGCTGCCGTCTAACATCGAGATCTTCAATATTATATTGTACCTGGACATTCTTAGTATCAACCCTCGTGTTACAAGTGTCATAAGCAATCAGTTTCAAACACCTATTTTGAAAAGTGTCAAGTTTATCCAAGAAATGTTTTTTACCACTATCAATTATAAAACTGCCATATTCGAATGGAATTTTCATCTTACAACTTTTTCTCTTCTCCCCAAAAACACGATAAAAAAACATCACTAAATTATATCTTGAGCTCTTCTTACTCCATGAAGAAATATTGAAGATATCTGATTATCACTTCGGGGCTCTAACCAGTAAATACGGTAGATATCCATGAAAACCTGATAATCAAATCAATATTCCTGTCTGAAAACTATTCTTGTAACTCTTGTATATACTTTGACCGCCACTGACACCGACCCTGTTGATATTGTGGTAGTTTGATCAGCGACTGACACCCAGTGCAACGCAACCAGAGGCCTTTCCCTTCGGAACTCATGCCTGTTGGTCCAACAGTCTATTTCATTGAAAAGTTAATTTTTGATTAGCTGGCAAACCTTTAAATCTCTTAATTGATCAACTGTGAAATGTCATAATGTTTACGCCGTACTTAGTTAAATATAGGACTAGGAGAACATAATTTGTATATATTCTCTGACAGAGGGGCTGCCCTTGGGCAAGTAATTTACCTGCTCTGGAGGGAGGGAGCCAGTGACAGCTCTTACAAAAGGTGGGGTAAATACATAAGGAGGTGGGGGGGGGGGGGGGTGTAAAATTGACAGTAGGCCTGCAACATTTGATATCCCTAGTGAGAGGCCGAGGGACAGCATATTTTCAATATGGCCGTGTTCAGTGGGCTAAAGGATATCCCAAATCTTTTTTCTTACAGTATTGTTATGACATCATCTGATCAATCTCCGCCCCCCATGTGGTCCATATGCAAATCTTTACACAGACCTATAGTTATACTACAGTATAATACACTCTTCACAAACAGTGCAGGTTCTCACAACAAATACGTCATGAACGACGCTATTTTATGCATACTCCAAAAATCAGTTCACATCCTAGTTTGAGGTTACTATGACCATTATGATTACATCATCCACTCAATCTCCAATCATTATTTGGTCTCAACAGATTTTTCACAGTCTCCATACAATTCCTATGGGAAAACCTACAATCTCCAAGCAGAACGATGCTAATAAAATAATTTCTCCTTTGCACGCCTCGCTGGTTACCAGCTACTGCTACCACACACTACATGAGATCGCCCTGGTTTCAGACGTTTGGAACAACTTCAGCCTCTGATCTAGCGGAGTATCAATGTAATCAAATGGACGATTACAGAGAAAAAGAAACTGACTCTGCCACTGGTAGTACTACTAGTAGAGATGATCATGCCTTACCAATCCATCATTCTGGGTGTCTTTTCCACATCTCTAAAGGCAGATGACACCTTGCCTAACTAGTCAGAGAAAAGCTCTTGACTGTTGTTCATTCCCACTGAGGTCAGGGCACCTCGGTCTATGCCTGACAGGACCTCCAATATCACTGTTGAGGCAATAAGACCCCCAGTGAGTAACAGACTGATTGTTAGTCCCATAAGTAGTTTTTTTTTTTTTTTTTTAAACTTTATTACGTAATAATCATCAGTGTCACCACTGGTTTTCAGATGTATTACAAATGATGTATGTATATATATATATATATATATATATATATATATATATATATATATATATATATATATATATAAGAGAATTAGGTAAACAGCCTTCAATCTAACAATAATTCAAACATATATGATTCCAGTAGTTAAATCAAAATCACCTTTATACAGAGTATGTACAGTTTAATGTAATAAGTCTTCATATACACGATACTTCATCTTGACAAAATGTTTAAACTCACTTTTACATAAATTTTGTGTGATTAAATCAAGATCATTCCAAAGGAGTGAACCTATATAAAATGGGCTTCTCATATATTTTCCTGTCATTTTAACTGGCAAAATGAAATTCTTTTTCAATTGCAATCGTGTTTCACGTGTAGGAATGACAAGTTAATTAGCAATAAATTTAATTCACTGCTCAGTGTAATGACGTATGACCTGACTATATTGGATACGAGAGTCTCAAAAGTTTGGCACTGACCCCAGGAATCCGAAAGAGGGAAAGTCTAGTTATCTCAAATTGTTGGAGAATCCCTAAAGCTTTCGCCATTGCAATCCAATACATTGAGGGAAGGATAGGCTGGGAGAGAACTCCAACATTTCCCGTCCCTATCTTCACTGCGTGATGCGTAAATGGTCTGGAATTCCCCCTATAACTCTCAGACTTGCTTGAACCATAGGCTCAGACTTGGGCAGTGAGAGCGACTTCTCACACTGTTTTACTTTTAGTGTTTAACTGATGATCACCCTCCCCCCCCCCCCCCCCCCCCATAACCACACACTGAGTTTCATAACTTGAACACAGACAATCCACCACCATGAATTCACTATAATCGCCACAATTATGAATACTGAATGACCCGTGGCCAACATGTGGCCACTGACAGGTGTAGACCTAGTCTGTAGATCTAGTCTGTAGATCTAGGAAGTAAGAAGTTAGAAGTCAATGTTGACTCATAAATGGAAACATGAAGACTGTCAGAATCCATTATCCTGCAGCTCAACAGTCGTTGGCCAGTGGCCCAGTCTGAAAAAGGTTGCACCTGTCCTAAAATAGGTAATCACACACCTCTGAAATAGAGAAAGGCTTCGGGTCCACATGAATTTAGTCAGTAAAAGTGTGTTACAAGTGTCTGAAATTGAGGTTTATTCAGACATTTCAGAAGCTCGTTCAGTAGACTGAGTTGTCACCGTCAGAAACTGAGAAAGGAGTACATGACACTTCCCATCAATGACGGGGGGTTCAAAACAAGAATGAGATGTTCTTATGGAAAATGCATGTTGCTGGAAGTTGGCAATGGAGCAGCTAACCAAACCATTTCAACGTACATGGGTAGTGTCTCGTTCCCCTAAATATTTGGTCACGAACGAATGACAAGAGAAACATCACCCATCAAAACAGCGCTGTGTGCAATGTTACATTTTATAAGTCGTCAAATTTAAATCGAAACCCTTACCTTCCAATCCCCAATGTGGACTTGACTCCTGCGTAGCTATAAGGACGAAATACTTCTCTTCTTGTCAAAATGCATATCAACGTTTCAAAACACACAGAAAACAGTCCTTTTTATCAAAAATAAACACAAATTGGGTAGGTTGGAATGCCTTCGAAGCTCTACGGAAATGACGTTACGGACCGTCGAGAACTGAAGTAAATTTGAAAGATTTTGATAAACACCTCAAATTTATATTGAAGGATGAAGAAAGAATATATAACGAAATATTACTTGATTCTAATTTAATACTTGTTTTCTTATCAAAAATGCAATAAATCTCGTACAGGCGTGAAACAACATGGCGGCGCCCATGTTTTTGTGATTTGGACGGACGTCACTCGATAGCTCATATGAAAAAGGGATATATTATATTGAATGCAGGTAGTTATGCACTCTTATATACTTGAATATCGATTAAGGTGCTCTCACATTATACCTTCATGACTAGACAGTGTTTGGCTGACTGTTTACACTGTTACAAAAACAGAACAACTTCCCAGAATGGGCGATAATACCAGGCATGACTAGACCAGCCGAGGTATGCAGCAGGTACCCGGTACCAGCATACTTGAAGAGGGGTGTAGATCTATGTCAATTCATTGGTTCGGGGGCCGGCGGACCTTGCCGGGAGGGGGGGAGTAAAGAGAACCAGCCCCGTGTTTCCCCTCCTGACCCTCTGCTTCTCCTCCCAGCCCTCTGCTTCCCCTACCGGACCCAGCCCTCTGCTTCACCTCAAGGCCCTCTGCGTCTTCTCCTGACCTGAACTTTCCCTCCCGGCCCTGAGCTTCCCCTCCTGAGCCTGAGCAGTAAGTAAGTAAGTAAGTAAGTAAGTAAGTTAATTACGACTAATGTAAGCATTACATTCATGTCAATGAGGTAGGCGTTGTACAATTTGATATGTTTTTTTGACAAATGTACAAATAGTTTCAATAGCGTTGTCTTCATCTTCTTTTTTACATGTCAAGCGTAGGTCTAAGACAACGATAGTTTTTTCTTTTTCCGAGAGCGTATTCAAAGAATGAACATATTTGCAGAGTTTGTTTTCAAATATTGTCCTGTTGGAACTCAGATCACTGTTTTTACAATGAAATAGTACATGCGATACAGTTTGTATGTTCTCACACTCTTTGCATAATGAATCTTCTACTTTGTTGTTTCTAAAGCTCCTGTAAAGCTTCCCCTCCTGAGCCTGTACTTCCCTCCTGGCCCTTTGCTTTCTCTTTTCAAAATTGCCTTAATACTTATCCCTGTCTATGATATCTATTCTATCACTCATCATAATTTGTGTTAGATTGGGGGTGTAGACCCTTAAATTCGACACGGCGCACGGCCGTTTTTTTAAAATTCGACAAGGGACATGGCCATTTCTTAAGTTCGACAGGCGACATGGTAATTAAGTGACAAATGACATGGGCCTTTTCTTATATTCGACAGGGGACAGGGCTAATTCTTAAATTCGACAGGGACAGGGCCAATTCTTAAATTCGACAGGGGACATAGGTCTAAACTGAGATATAGTGACAAACGACAGGGCTGTTTTTTTAAATTCGACAAGGGACATTGGACCCCCCTCCCCCATCTAGACCCCCTAGATTGAATATTCCTCACTCAAAGTTCTACAGTGAAGAGGCTTCCCTTTTATGGGCAGTTGGGATTTTTCAGTAAGTAGTCATGGGACATTATGAATTTGGGGATTTCCACGAATAAGAATAAAACTGTAATTTTCTAAGATCCCACACCTATGATAGCTTTGTCCTAACTACGAATCCGTTTTGGGATTTACTGACTCTATAGGACCTTGACTTAAAAAGTATGTTCAATCAATTTTAACGGTCACATTATTCATCTAGGGGAACAACAAAAATTATATTCCCCAGATTTAAACTGAATTACAGAGATCAGGGAGTAACAAAATAAATAAATTGCTTCTTTTCAAGATATAATTGAATACTAAAATATATGAGTAGATTAAAAGCTAGTCATGCATAAGCTACACACCTTTCCTGTAGAGGCGTGTGGGGTGGTGAAGTGGTTAGAGTGTCCGCCTGTTGTGCGGGCAGCCCGGGTTTAATCCTGGGCTGGGGTGAGCTGGCTACTGTACCCCTCTACATGTCTCCCAGTGGCAACAACTGGGTTATCAAAGGTCTCTGGTAGACCACTGGCTGTTGTGTGTATGGCCCTGTGTATGGGACCAGGCACATTAAAAAACACCTGCCTCGGTAAATGTATAGGGGTATGGTCTCTATCTTCTCATAGATTCAATCATTCCATAGATACGATCATCCAAGACAGAATTGTCAATCTCTGTTCTTGCCATGATATGACCTACCAACCAACCTTTTCTGTAGTCCCTCAACGTACATGATATTCTGTCCTGAATCCGCCTTTTCCCTCTCTATCACATTCTATTTTTACCCTCTCTATCACATTGGCCAACTAGACCTGGGGGGAAAAAATTGGCATCTTAAAATTAGAAGAGCTGTGTAAATCTGATGCTTTTATTTTTCATTTTCATAAGGGGGGGGGGGGCAGGGATCCCCCCCCCCCAGAGCACTGACTCTGGATCCGCCCCTGTTTAATCTAACTTAAAAGAATCTCTGCGTACGAAACAACTTTTTTTTTCTTTTTTTTTAAAAAGATATTTTTGCCAAAAACTAATATTGTAATGCAGAAATGAAGATGACTTGAATGAACAACAAAACAAATAGGAATCTCTTTTTGCTGGTGACATACATGTGTATCTTCCATTTTCAATGTCCAATACCTTTCACACCCTTTCCTTCATGAATTCATTTCCATATGGGTTGGTGACATATCTTGGTTGATATATTCAGTTGCTAGGGTTAAAGGGATTAGGGCAGATCATCCAAATCAATAGGGCAGATCATCCAGGAAAATAGGGCAGATCGTCCAGGGCAGAAAGGCAATAGGGCAGATCGTTCATATACCTTCAAGGTCATAATCACTTAAAACATACTTGAGTACATTGGATCTGTAATAGACCGATTGCCTTTAACATATAGACGGTGTGCACCTGATGTTACACCCTCCAAAAATCGGCTGGACGCCATATTAATGATCAATCTAGAATTGTTACCATAAACAATTAGAAATATCTGTAACACCGTACTTGTATTAAAGAAACTGATGGAACGAGGCTAAGTGTTAGTGGTTTATCGATGCTACCGCTTCTGGGTGCCTGGATCTTGGGATCCAAGCTGATTGGTGCTCTGTCAGGTCTCCAAGGAGATGGCTGTTGCCAAGGTGAGTTAGAGTCCCAGGGCCCAGGTGTCTCTGACCTCCAAAGAAAGATCCCCTGATGCTCACTTGGCGAAAAAAGTAAACAAAATTTGACGAGGCTAGGCCAGGAGCGGTGGGGATCCCCTGAACTATTGTTAATGTTAGATTTAAGACTGCGTAATGTTCGTGTATATCCAAGTCTTCATGAGTCGTTTATCCAGAATGCCTGAGTAATTCAGACTGCTTTTAAAGTTTGTCCGTCCACTTCCCAATAGTTCAAAAGAAATGAACGATGAGGGAGCTTCTTAATATGAAAGGGTTTTTATTCAGTAAACATCTCATCCCGAGTCAAAGCCACCATGTATAAGTCTTCATCAGTCCACCTCCCATCTCCTATCAGCAATCAACCACATTTAGAACACGAGTTGCTCCAACACCTTCTAGACCATTCTAGTACTCAGCTCTATCACAATCCTATGTCCGAGGTAGTGGGTATTGGTAAACTCCAGTCTGTTACACGGAGCCGATGTACTTACTCCAGGTATAACTCCTTGGCTAAACTTACTTAGCTGACATTCTCACTAAAACTAAGTGATTACTAACTCTTAACCAACTAACTGCTCGCTCCCTACCTTGCAGCGCCTTTTATACTGGTTAACAGGTGGCGCTAGGAGCGCAAGATATTTCTTCTAGAAGTAGACTAGAAGTAGACTTGCTAAGCCTGATCCCTGATGGATTATATAACACGAGAATATATTAAAAGTGCTAAGCTATTAGTACATTCGACGGCGGTCAGGTGTTTGAGTTTAAGGAGGTGGACGACATAGCTCAAACCAAATGGAGATTTTCAATCAAATGTGATAAAGTTTCCAATTTTGATGATTGGATATATTTGTTATTATTGTTTCCTAACATAAAGAAACCAATGTGGGGGTGGCCTTGACTCTCGTGGTACATTCAACACAGTGTCAATAGATTTGTAGATCCGGTTTCAACACAAATTCACAATGAAATTATTCATTGAGTTGATTTCCACATCTTGAAGCTCAAGGTTAGCAGAACCCGTTCATAAAATGACAAGGTAAGTGTTAAAAATTGATAACATGATTATTTGGATAACAACGTAAATGATGACATAATCATGGTGACAAAGTGACAAAGTCAATTTTAGAGGATGAAGTATTCGTCACCTTAGGTATTCACTTAGTACGTGCCTTGTACATTAAAGTAAGTTCTCAGCATCGTTAGCTTATATTAAGATTTAAAGATGGTGACACCCGTGCATAAGGTGACAAGGTGAGTTCAAAGAATTGTCAGCCCATATTAAGGCCTAGGGATAACGACACCCGTGCATAAGGTGACCAATTCAGTTTTGACTTAGTACATTCCTGTACAGTTTTTGATTTATACGATTTGAAACACAAGTCAACAAAACTCAACATTTATACAGTATGAAGTTGTCTTAACCTTCTAAGAGTAACAAACACACAATAAATCCAATTTCAGAACGAGTTAACACAATAAAAGTTAATACAGAGAATTCGGATATTTTGAATGAACGAGTTTCATTATACAATGCGTGTCAAATTTCAATCAAACTTCAACTAGAACAACATTATTTACAATAAATACAAGGTCCCTGCATATGATCTAGCAACATTAAGCAGTTGGATCCAGAAAATATTACCATCCACGTCGCGCGCCCACCAGTTATGCTTAGTACATGTGTACTTAGCGGGACGCTTGACTGGAGTTCCCCTCCAGGGTTTGACCTCGATTTGATTCCTCCAGGCGCGAAGCGCCCGGATGGCAAATTTCTGTTTCGGGGTTGGGGACCTAAGCTTTAGTTTAGCGCAGATTTTGTAAGAAATTATACGATGGTTTGATCATGCTAGCCGATTTCAAAATTTGGATCTCTTGGATCAAAAAGGGGTTTCCCAAATTAGCCTCGTTTTTACGTCATTTTAATCAGTGCCGGCGGTCCTTTTACAGAGTCAAGACGTGTTTTTATATCTTCCTTCATTTTTACTTTATCTTCTACGAGTTCACCATGGTCCGAGTGGCTATTTTCTCTTCAAACCGGGAGGCCGGACTCCAGGATTACCCTGACCTAATCCGGAACAGCACCGACCATTATTTTGTGACTTTTCCGAGCGAGGACGCAACGACAGCGGATTTGGCGGGGCACGCCTTCGCCCATCACATGCTCTACCCGGAAGACGTGCTAATAGTTATGACTAACCTCCTCGACATTTTGACTTGGGACAGAGAATTGGATCTTTACCTGCCACTATTCATTAACCCGGATGCCGTAGTGAACTTTTATGCTGAGCTATTTAACCAGGCATTCCTGAACCTGCGAGCCCATCCCATTCCAGCCACCCTGATCCTGGCCACTCCCTCCGGTTTTGATGCCCGGAGGTGGGAGTTGACTGACAGTGATGGCTCGTTACAAAGATGGATTAACCGGATCATCCCGCGAGTCAGCAGAGAGGTCAGGAGAGCCAACGAGTGGTATGCGGTCCCAACGGTTGATACAGGCCACGCACTCCACCGGCCCAAGGTAGTGGCGGACGGGGTAATGACGGTCAACGATTTCCGCGAGTTGACAGATGGCTACATGCCGTCCACCCGGTTGCTACGTCGTTGGGCCCGGGCTTTAGGCCGAGTTTTTGTCAGACTGCCACTCCAGCAGTAGGCCGCCGGCACTCTTTTGTATATAATGATTTTCCCGAGTGATTTTTAGGATTTAATTCCCGGCCTATGCCTAGAACAATAGCCTTAGTTTTAGCACCTATTATATTCAAGAGGCATAGCCAGATTGTTTTCACGGGAGCCCGGACGATAAGACTGTTTTCATGGGATACACCAGACTTGTGGACCACAGACCGCAGTTTCCCTCGCCTGTTGGAGCACCTTCCTCGTCGAGACGGTCCAGCGCCCCGACCTCTCCGAGCCCGGGTAAGTTCGGCCCTCTTTCCACAGTTCTTGGCACGTTAGGTAGGCTACTAACCCGTAGATTTTTAAGGAGATTGTTGGTCAGGACTTCTTCGCCAGTTTTCTCAGCTCGCCTTCACGTTGTCGTATTCCGGAAGCTGATGTCACTCCCGGAACCAGAAGCTGTGTTTCGCTGGTGATTTTTGTAACGGGTAGCATGGGCGGCCACCTAGTGTTTACTTTTGGTTTCAAGATGGTGGACGCGGGCTGAGAACTAGGACCTTGCGTACTAAACTTATTATCTTTTCCAGGTCCTGCGGTATGTTAGGGTGATGTAAATGAAGCAGTGTGACACGGTTGGCACTGAAAAGTGTCAGGCTATATGATTTTAGTGGGAGGGATTGTTTAGGCGAACATGATCAAGCATTTTATCTCGCGCGTGGTTGGGCAATAATAGAGGGGTTTTTTTGCCTAGTGGTTTGTTGACATTACCGATTTAAGTTAGGCTTTTTGGAGTGTGGGTGATTTGTATCGTATTGGTATTATGGTATTATTAACTGTTGGGGGACTGACACTGCACATGTGGATTCAGGTATGGGTGACCAGGGGTTCCGGTCTGAGTTGTACAACACTAAATTTGCTGTAACAGTATTCTTTGTTTAGTCGTTCTCCGTACAAGACATTAGTGTAGATGTCTACATTGGAAACAATTCACATGGGGCGCCCTAGGGAATAAGCACATCCTAGGGTGTTCACCCTGGTAAGTTTAGAATAACTGTAGGTGACCAAGTATTTTGGTCCAGATTGCCCAGCATTAGATTGGCCGTGGCAGAATTCTTTGATGAGTTGTCCCCCTTACAGAGTACTGGACAGATTGCAGTGTCGGCCACGTGAGGCGACACCACAGGTGGAGCCGTCCAACAAGCTGTTGGCGACTCCAAGGTAAGTTTGAGAGGGAGTGGCAAGAGCCACCAATACCCGTCCCATATTGAGTCTAACGACAAGACTTCGTCAGTGTCATGGTGTTAGAATAGGTTTTATAGCGAGTATTATTGTGCTGGGTTGTCCAGCTGAGGAGACAATACTACTGCAAGGAAACCAGAACGAAACCTTCAAGACACTGAATGAGCTCCCAGACAGAGATTCGGTGTTGTCGTTGTCAAGAAAGGAATGGTGTTCTCGTTAAAGAAAACTAGAAAGGCACCAAAATCCACAGTAAAGATTACCAAACATCCCAAACAGCGATATATTTGCGAGTTAGGTGGGAACAGTTACACACATCGTTCTGGGCTCAGTTGCCATGAAAATGTGCATTTTCAGGATCTCACGAGTGTCCGAAATGTGATGCAAAACTCACACGTTTGGACTCTCTCACAGACCACATGAGGAGATAAGAATAATGATAGGAACTGGGTCTATTGTGATTTACTTAAGAAGCTATTTTGGTTTTCCAAGAGTCAATACTCTTGACAACACACTTTATGTACATTGTGTTAGAATAATTTTCCAATACACTCCAAGGGTTTATATGTAAACAAATTAACACCCCCCCCAAGGGTGACAACTGTTCTAACATATTTGACTCCATTTTGTGAAGCATCACCTTTAAAGCCACAGTTTATTCTCATTGAATGGTTATGTTAAGACAAAATCCCTTCCCTCTTTGTTAGTTACAGGTGGTAGCTCGGCGTTCACCCCCTACATTCAATCTGGGGTTTGAAGACCGAGTTCCACTTTATATTGGGTAGTGGCGCCCTCCTAACAAGGCAAACAGGTGCGCCCCTAACTCCAAACGGTTCACTGAATAGATATTACACCTATGTTAACAGTAACATCTTACTGTTTACCCTATACTTTACATCACATGGGGAAAGCCAACATGACAAGCGGTGGGGGTAGCGTTTCATTCCGTAAAGTATAAATGTCATTAAAGGACATTAAGTACTAACTGTACAAAGGAGGTTGAGATTATTCGTTCCTCATTAGTTATCACTAGAGGATCGGGTCTCAGATTCAGGTTCATTTCTGATCTGATTCCCGGTCCTCATTAGTTACACGTGGTTTGTCGGTACCCCCCCATTCATAGGACCAGAATGGGCAGCACCGAGTTTCCCATTGTTATAATCGGGAGCAGACTGCATATTATTTTTTTTTTTTTTTAATATGCAGCCTACACCCCCTTTAAATTACAGAGATGTGTAAATGCATCTCCTCAGATCACTCACTTCCAGACAGCACCTAGTAAGTCGGGCCTTTACCGAAGTACAGTACAAGGTTAAACCCGTCCTTTGTTCAGGTCTATGCCCGTTTTTCTTGTGGAGAGTCAAGACTACTCCTGAAAAGACTCCGCCCCCAGCTTATCCTAACTATGCGTACGCGGAGCAGGAATATGTTAGTACTAAAGACAACCTTAGGATTTTAGTTTCTTTCTAATAGACTGGGTAGACTATTAGTTCTGGGTGTCAACTAAGTTTTTGCAGCCGTTCGTTAGGGAATCAGTAGACCGTGTCCCCCTTCTTCAGCTCAACTGTTGAGCGGAGACCCGGTTACTTTTTAGCGCCACGACGGCGGCCAGGACTAGTATTTCATTTTTTTTTTTTTTCTCGACGGCGGTCAACTCTGAAGCCGCACGTCTTCTTTATTAATTTTAATTATTTCTAATTTACCCGGGTCGAAACTTGACTTCTTGCCGTTTTGTCTCAGACCCGGTTAAAACTGGTCTAACTATGCCTAAATAACTTAGTCTTGTACCTTTGGGCAGTTGTTCATTATTTTCTTCTCACAACTTGCCCAGAATTCCCTGAGGAAGGGCTCTTAGTTAAATAAATATTAGGTTGCTTTATATATTTTAGTTTTTTAGGTAAATTTCTTTCTATTCGTCGATTTTTTTGTGATGAAGAGACCGCTTGTCAGGAGCCAATCCACCCGGGGCATAGTGACTGCCATGGTCGGGCGTCCACCCCAGTGCCCTTCGCAGCGTCAGTGACGCGTAACCCCAACGTCCTGCCTCCTGTCAGGCACCACTGACACCAGGCATGTGGGCCGGCTCCTGCTGCTTGTGCAGCCCCCTCATCTTTGAGAAGATTATATATGTAAGCATGCTAAAGAATAGACAGTGGCGTTCCCCAAGTGACTCCTGTACTGCAGCCCGATCCTAGCGGTAACAACAGCACAGGGGTCAGGTGTAGATGGTACTTGCTTGGGGAAGTTCACTTCGCTCGTTGGGAGCATTGGTCCCGTTGAGCGCTCTTAGGTTTTATACAGAATTTTGAGTATTTTTTTTTTAAATGCTAAAATTTCGCGACACTAGGATCGGTTCCAAATGGTTCCCTACTTTAAAAGAGTTGCCAAATCGATAACAATGAGAGTGTTGAGCTAGGCTACCGGGCATGGGACACTCGACTTGAGAGAAATTTAGATAACCCATGGGTCCATAGAGAGACGGTTGGACCAGCCTACCCGACCCAGGTTTCCCTGGCTGGTGAATCCTTATTGATCAGGTTAGTCAACAGAACCCTACCTACCCAAACAGGTATTGCCCAGCGAACTTCCTGTAACATTTTAGTTTTAGTACTTGTACCTTTGTGTTATTAATTCACCAATTTTACCTGTACAGCACTAGGTCAAGTCTTAACACTCGTTACATTGTCATATGATAACTTCATAAACCGTTCCTGGATCTGTTTCGGATGTCCCTGGCCTTACTGTCTTTCGGGCAGATCCCGTTCCGGTCGCTGTTGAGGTGGGCGTGGTCGATCTAGGAGGAGCGTTAGGCATTGTTCCATGTCCCATCACCGGTTGAGGCCAGTCCGCTCCGACATCGGACCAGCCTGCGTCGATGAGGCGCGGTACTCCCATGGGTACAGGAGTGGCTAGCCCTGAGGAATATCTCAGTAGTCTGGCCCTGGTATTGTATTTTAAATTACTCATCATTAGACGGGCTAGTTTTTTAGATACCCTCAGGGTGTCTGGTAGTGATACCTTAGATGGATGTTGTCCAGGTCTAGTCGCTGCTCCCATCAGCTGCGCCCCCCAGGTAACTGTCAGAGTATATTTCAGACACAGCTGGGTCACCAGTAGATCCCTAATGAGCACATAGCCCTCCGTATAAGTGTGGTCTGAAGGCATGGCCAGTTCCCCCAGAAAGATTGTCTCTATCATATGTGGGTTGGCAAACTGTACATACAGTCCATCTACAGTCTTCCTTCTGATATATCTCCACTTTCGCCACACGAGGACCACTATGGCGATGACTAGTACTGCCAATAATATAGCAAGTACTGCTACCGCAGTGGGGTTGGCGGTCGTGTCCGGGCATCCAGTTAGTTCCCTTTCACCGCGCAGCAGCTTCTCTGGGTCCGCCGCTTCCAAGGCTATGGCCCGAGGTAAAGTCATGGTTAGTCCGGCCAGGGCAGCCTTGCCTTGGTGGTTCCGCCAGCACTTCCAGAGGATACACCCAATAATGGTTACTGCCACCACTATACAGAAGATTGTGAGGAGGCCAAAGCCGCCCCCAAAGTTACCTATAGAAAACCATGGGGCGTGTTTGTCCACCTCGTAGCGGTCAGTTGCTTTCTTGATGCCTTTAGCCAAGTCTTTCCTGTGTTTTTGGATTCGCTTGGCCAGAGAGGATACAGGTATTCTGACCTTTAGGCTTTCCTCGATTTCCAGTAGCTCTTTCCTAATCGTTTCAGGGATAGGATCTGATTCTAACATAGTGGGTTCATTCTCGGGCCTTGTGAAATTAGCGTTCCATCCTTTCACACGACTCGCTGCTCCCAACAGGTCGTTAGGTGGATACACGACCGTGGTAATCCTGGTGCGTCGGTCACAGTTCCGTAAACTATACGGTATCCATGATCCCTGCGTCTGGAAGGCACAATCGCATTCCACCTGAACTCGCGCATAGTTTTCTATGTTCACCTCCACCGCGGGTTGATTTCTGCAAATCATTTGTCCCCGGGTGTCAGCGCTGACCACAAGCATATCTCCGTCGTCCAGATACACTGCCATTTCTCCAAAGTCTGCTTCCAAAAGATAGTCCAGTTCACATTTCTCTCGTATGGCCATGTCATCGCGTCTCAACAGGGCGGCAGTGCAGGTGTTATCCGTAATCTTTTTCATGTAGGGCAAGTCCTTACAAAGCGTGATGGTCTGCCCATAACAGCCTGACCAACTGCCGCTAGCCAGTGGTACGTAGTACTGACGGGACATGGACATAGCCACACTTTTTGGCAGATTAACAATTTGGAGAGCGTCCTTCTTTTGCCTTCCTCTAACTGGTACTGGCACAGGAAAAGTCAGTACTTCGTAGACTCTAAACAGATGTTCGTCGGCCACAACTGGTACCCTTACATACACGATAAGTTCCTGGGTGGTTTCATTAAATTTAAATGAGGGCTGACTGTTCTCATAATAGAAGGAGGGATCCGAAAACGCTACATGGAACCTGGGATGGATTCCTTTCAGATACCTGTTGACTTCCAGGACCGCTCCGACCATATACTGGCGTGGCACCAAATCCATGGTTAGTTGGCCCCGTGTCAGGCGTTGTACACCTTTCCTGAACACGCGCGTTTGCTCTACCACCAACTGGAGATACACCATTTCACCCAGTTTGTCTTCCAGAGCTACAGGTATCATGTTCAGGTACAGTTCCATCCAGTCTACCTTATGTTGGACGAGTTTCATTCTCCGGCGAGTGGTATTATGCGCCTTATTTAATGACCTTAAATTATCCAACAGACCTATCACGACGTGGTTAACCCTTTCTACTGCCTCGTCGTGTTTCTCGTTCATCAGCGCCAGATCTTCGATCATCTGGTCGGAGGACTCTTGTAACACTTTAATTAGTTCCCTGTTATACTTGACATCAGCTGAAAGCCCCTTGTTCCATGATGTTGGAATAGGGAAGGTCGGCCATCCTGGGTCGTCCAGCATGATGGGGAGTTTCTTCATTCTTTTGATCCTTCCGCCTGAGTCTGATTCTGACCCTTGATTTTGAGGTCGCTGTTGGTTGTTTTTAATTAGCGAACTTAAGGTCTCATTGAGAATTTCCCTATACCGACCTTTGAGCGCCTGCGATGTCTGATCCATCCAATTTACTAGTGACCTGACGTGGTAACATGCTCGGTCGAGAGCGTCTCCTCCCTTTAGGTACCGATGACAGACCTGGCCAAAGGCAGCCTTGATGAAGGAGCGCCTTTGGGGAATAGTGATCAGGAAACCTTGTCGGACGTGAGTAATATCTGCGGTGGACATTAATTTCCCTGGTTTCAGTACCACCCCATATTGTTCCAAGGCTATAACTTCAGCGTTAGGGGCTAGCCCTTCACGTGGGCTGGAGTCATTCCGCAACCCCTTAATGCCTCCCATCACGGCGAAAACGAACAGCACCGACCACTTCATTGTCATTGGTTTTAGCGCTAGTCCATGAAAGTCAAGTTTATAGTTTAACTAAAACATGTTCACAACAAAGTTACCTTCACTCTTCTGCGCACCACTATCATTCATGCGCCGAAGTATGCCCTCCTCTCGGGCCCCCTGGTCCACTTAGTTTGGGACATGCTCATAGAGATTTTGCCCATTGTCATTCACCACTCGCCTGATGATTCCGCTCTCGTCCTTGGTGACCGTGATCCTCAAGCCTCTCATACGTTCGCAGGACGAGGGGCGCATTGCTCTGAGGGGTCTTGGCCTAGTAGGTTCCAGTCCGAAACGGCCCCCGTTGGGTCGTACGACGGTTGGCTCGAGGGGTACGGGTGCGGCACCTGCAGTGGGTTTGTCGTTGGGAGTGGGCTCGGCCACAGTGGACCCCCCGGCTGGCTGGTTGGCGTCCACTGCTGCTGGTTCCATAGCAGTGGTGAGGGATTGGCGCTGCAGCTCGTTGTCAAGCTGCTCAAGTCTAAACAAGCGGGGTCCGCAGGCTGCAAGTGGTGGAGGAGGGGAGCTCCCGCTGGCCCGTTCCCCACCGGTGGGGTTGGCGCGCGTTGAACGGGTGCTACCTCCACTTTTAGTCCTGGAGCGGCGACGGTTAGCTGTTCCCCTCCCGATCGCCTTTCCAGAGTGGGCAGAGGTCGGCCGCCTCGTGTTGTTTGTTGTCTGGTACCTTCCCTGACGCATTTAGAGTTTTGTGTGGTTCTTTGAATGAAAGGAGCTACCTGAGTTTTAACCTCAGTTAACTGTTTGTTTGATTTTGGCACGTCCAGTCCCACTGTCCTTCTAATTTCGTCAACAGTCTCAAATAGTTGGAACAGTGGTTGCGTAAGGTCCCAGAACCAGCCGGCCTGGATCTGCACCGGTCGGTTGGCCGCTTCTCCCTTCTGAACCGGCTTGGCCAACGCCGTTAGCCTTGGCTCGGGCTCCGAGTCACTCACCTCAGATAAATTGTAAAAGTCTTTATCTGTTGTCTTCTTTTTGACTGGATTCGATTTAGCGGACTTCTTGGCTCCGCCTGCGGTCGTTCTGGTGGGCCGCCGGGCTGGTGTCCTTGGTTTCTTCCGGGCAATTCCGGCGTCGGTTGAGTCCGGACGGACACCGCCCCGGCCCGGCCAACTCCACCGCCTAAGGGTCTGAGCCGGTCGTTTCTTAGTACTCTCCTTCTCGACTGCCTTTTCTTTCATTTGGTAAAATCCTAAAAGAATGGCCCAACGAACCTTCCCTTGGTAGGCAGCGCCCTCTGGTGGGGGCGGTTAATCCGTTTCCTTCTCAGGGGGACGATGATCCTTCCCTCCGTGTCCGCAGGGAAAGTAGTGGTTCCCTTTGGATTGCTATGTGGCCGGAGGGCTAGACAGTTCCCCATGAGTCGGTGGATCAGTGTCCCAGCTAAGTTCTCTTTCTGCTCCTTCCAGGAGAAGTCGGAAGTTGAACAATTTCTATCTCCAACTTCTGTTCAGAGATAGAATCAATGTCCATCTCCGCTTCCTCCCGGGCTGGGTTGTGCGTACAATCACCTGCAGCAGAGGTGACCGTCTAGGAGCAGAGTTGCGGACCGACTGGTGGATCGGCGCGGATCCCACGAAATTATAACCGATCCGCTTGTCCATGCCGTCTCCATATTTGGAGCTGTATCTTGTTTCAGGTGGGGGGGAACGCTTGCATCCGGTCCCAAGAGATGACGCCAAACCACTGGCATCCCTCTTGGTGTGCGCACCCTCCCTTTCTGCCACGCCCCTGGGCGCGGCGAGGTGGCCGTGAGGTAGGCCACCTGTTCCATTAGCGTTGATGCTAACGGTGCCGCTCCGCCGAACCTTTATTTTCACAGGGCGGCTAGATTTCCTGCATTAATCATCCATGTCGTCGCTTTCCCCGCCGTTGAACAGAGCGGCGTAGTTAGGCCGACGGTTCCGACGTAGGTTATAGCCACCTTTCGTCGGGACATGGTCCTCTCCTGTTTTTTCTGGGCTCTGTTCCGATGTATCCGAGATCGGTACATCTCCGCAGGGCAGTTTTATGGGCTTGTTGTTGCTTGGAGGGGATCTCCCTTCCAACGGCTGGCTTTTGCCCCTTCGTTTGGCTCGTTTGCGTTTCCTCTGTCCATTAGCGCCAGCTGTTCCCCGTTCACAGGCGGCTTTATTAGGAACAAAGGATAAGTTTGGTGACAGCGCGGTGTCCGCACTGGTGCCCTGACCATCAGTGATTTGCCCATCCGTTTCTGCTAAATCAGTGGGACTTGGACCAGGTTTTTGTGTAGGTACCTTCCCGGTCATAGGAACTGCATCATGCTCACGGGGACCGGTCGTTCCCGTTGAGTTTTCAGTCTCAGCACCCCTTATTTCGCCATCTTCCTCAGCGATTTCACCCGTCGGAGTGTGATGCAATTCAGGGTTTCGGTCAGGATCTGCCCCTTTTGAGTTAGTGATTTTCGCTTCTCTCACCATTTTGGGAATGTTATGAGGGACGGCGGGGGACCAAGGCCCATGTGCAGGTTTGAGTTTCGAAATGTTTACTAGATGTGGTACCTGTTTCCCAGTTTTTAAAGACACTAGTCTAACAAGGTGGTCCCCTTTTGTTTCAATTACCCTGAATGGCCCGGTATACCTGTTTGAGAACTTAGACGCTTTATTTTCACTAGCTAAAGGGTCGTACATGTATACCATATCACCTTCGTACATCTGAGTGGGCCGCGCCCGCTCATCAATTCGCAGCCTCAGATCTTTTTCATAGTTTTGAACAACTCGTTCTGCCATATTCCTAAACATAGCAATGTTGTCCTTTGTTTGCATGAAGAATTCACAGTCATTCAGCGTTTCAGGGATTGTTCCCTGCTCAGGCATTCCCATGCTAATTGGATCTCTGCCAAACAGCAAGGTATGCGGGCTGTATCCCGACCGTACACTGATTGTGGATCTAACTGTCCATAATGCAATGGGAAGTAGATCGATCCAGTTACAGTGGTCGTCAGGGATATAATAAGCAATCAGGTTTTCAATGGTTTTATGTAGTCTTTCTACTCGAGCGTTGCCAGTCGGCATTCGCCCGGTAGTGAACGTTTGTTTGCACGCTAGTCGGGTAGTAATCTCCCGGAATAGTCCTGATAGGAAGGCCGCCCCCCGGTCTGTGTGCAGACGGTTTACCCGCCCATACCGACACACTATCCCGGTTAGGAAACAGTTGGCCGCGGTTTGCGCAGTGGAGTCTTTCGTGGTGAAAGCCTCCGGCCAACCTGTTAGTAGGTCTATGAAGGTCATGATATATTTTGACCCATCCCTAGCCCTCTTTAGTGGCCCGATGAAATCACACTGTACCACCTCAAAGGGTCGAGTCGGCCTCTCCCAAGACTTAGCTAAGGCCTTGAAATGTGGGGCCCGTCTCCTTAGAGAGCAGGTTTCACAGGCCTTCACATAGTCTGCTATGTCGGCGTTCATGTTTCGCCAGTAGAATCTGTCAGAGATTTTGGTAGTGAGATTACTGATGCCCACATGTCCCCCAGCCAAGATGTCATTATGTAATAGTCTCAGGACTTTGGGAATTAACCTACCTGGAACTATCATGCGGGGTTTTAGTCTGACCAGTTGGTCTTGGTGTTTGTTATACCTTTTGACGTTGAACCTACAGAGTACCCCCGGTGCTACCATTCCCACAAAATCGGCTTGGTCCATTATTCGCCTAGCTTCAAGGGGATCTGTTGGTAGGTCTCCGTCCTGAAGGTAGTCTATCAATTGTGCGCACTCTGCATCTTGGAGTTGCGCGTTCATTACCGTAGCCACAGAAAGCTCTTCATCCTGAACCTCGGCCTCAAATAACTCACATCCCACCGCGGGCTCATATTCTTCACCTGGGACATGTTCATGATAGACTCGAGACAAATAGTCCGGTAGAAAATGAGTCGCTCCTGGCTCATATATGATTTCAAAATCAAAATCTGATAGCGCTAAAGCCCACCGTCTCAGCCGGGCTGACGGGGCTTTGTAGGCACTCTGTAGCAGGGGAATCAACGGTTTGTGATCAGTCACTATTGTGATTTTAGCTCCCTGCAACATGTCCTCATAGTTCTTAATGCCTTTAATTACTGCCAGAGCCTCTTTTTCTGTTACCGAATAATTTAATTCGGCGTCACGGAGGGTACACCCCCAGAAAGCAACCGGACGGTAGATTTCATCTAGTTTATGACAAACCGCTGCACCGCACGCGGCGTCTGATGCATCAGTTAGCAGATAGAAATGCCCTCCTATATCTGGATGAATTAGTAAGGGCGGCGAGGTGAGCAGTTTCTTTAACTGTTGAAACGCTTCCTCGCAGGCCTCCGTCCACTCAAAATAGACTTCTTTCTTTAACAGCCGGTTTAAAGGCTTTGCTAGATCAGCGAAATTAGGGACAAACGATCGGTAGTAATTACACAGTCCCAGAAATGATTTAATAGTTTTCACATTATGTGGACGGTTAAAGGCTGTAATCTTTTCTGTGGTTACCCTTTGTGTAGCCACTCCTTCCGCGTTTACTACGTGGCCGAGGAAATTGATTTCACTGCGGCACCACTCACACTTTGACGGTTTCAGTTTGAGATTAGCTCTCGCCAAAGCTTGGAGAACCACCTCAACGCTCGCCAGGTGTTCTTCAAATGTAGTGTCGTAGACGATTACGTCGTCTAAATATGCTAAGCATGTTCTAGGAATCAATCCCTTTAGCGCTATGGCCATTACCTTGGTAAACTGCCAAGGCGCGCCAACTAAGCCAAATGGTACACGCTTATACTGATACACACCCATCGGGGTTTCAAAAGCGGTATATTTTCTACTGTCTTCTTCGATTACACACTGATGATAGCCGCTCAACAGATCTAAAGCTGTCCACATAGTGGGTTTCTTGTAAGCCATATATAGGAAAAGCGAGCGAGCCGTGGGCATGGGGAATTTATCTTTAAAAGTGACTTGATTAAGCATGCGAAAGTCTGTACAGAGCCTAGGTTTGCCATCTTTCTTCTGCACTACCACCAGCGGGCTTCGCCAGGCCGATTCGCTGGGCTCTATGACACCTATATCTATGAGTTGCCTAACCTGTTCATCGATGATATCCATTTTCTGTGGAGAGTATCGGTATGGTCTAGAACTTATGACTCCCTGCGACTCATCCACAATGATTCTCATCGGCGCTATTTCACAGTGACCTAACTCTTCCATTGAGAACGCTAGTGCATTCCTGTTGTTATTAAGCATTTGTCTAAACCTTACCTGTTGTTCTTCGTTTAAGCACGACTCGGTTAGATCTATTTTACTTACATTTTCATCCATTTTACCTCGGGATTTCTCCTCAGAGGTTTGGCTTTCCATTTGCACTGCGTCTTTCATTACTTCTACAGAAATCCTACAGATGGACATTGGGGTCTCTGTTTTAGTTAGATAACACAAGTCTAGGAACTCTTCTATCTGATCTTGGTTTACCTCAGGTACTGCGCATTCTTCTGCAAAAGCTAACACTTCCTGGGGAGTGATTTCTTGCATTTCATCTAGCGGATTCATGACTTTGATCCACCACTGACTTCCCACCGTATTCACGCACCCCTCCACTAGGACCGGGGCAGTGACTGCTGGTGCGCAGTAAGCGACTGGCGAGTCCAATCCCAGCGGCTCTCGGGTGGTAACCGGTATGATGCATTCATTTCCCGGTGGAATTTTCACTGTTTCTTTGCTGACTATAGGGTTTCCACAAAACACTTCTATCTTTGCGCCTGGTAGAGATAAATCTGATCGAAGCACTGTTAATAAGTTTCTACCGATTACTATTAGGTGGCATAGATCGTCCACTATGTTGAAATCATAGCAGACCACCGATCCCTGGATTGAAAACTTACATCTAATTTGTTCTAGTATTACTTGAGACGAGTTGTCTGCCAAACTGATGTTTCCCTTCGATACCTTCCATTCATCTAAAATGCATTGTTTAGGGATCTGCCGTTTACAATGGGTGGACATGAAGCAATCGCTCGCTCCTGTGTCTACTAAAGATCTAACCTCCTTCTGATCATCAAATCTTAACGTTAAGAAAAATGCTTCGTCTCCTATCTCTCTCCTAGCCGGTCCGTCCACTGCGCCTAATTCTATCGTGGAATGAACGGACCCCTCCTCTAGTTTCCCTGACTCTTTTGTTCTGTGCCACTGGCTTTACTATCTTTGTACATCCGCGGGGGTTTTTCCCTCAATCTATTCTTTAGCCACAAGCACGCTTCTGTGGAGTGACCGTGTTGTTGGTGAATGACACAAAACTTACTTTCATCGAAAGGTAGCCTGGGTTTTTCCACTTTCTGCTGAGTTGGCGGGTTCTTTCCTTTGTCTGCCTCTCTGTTCGGGGCGGTATTGGGTTTAGTCTTCTGATCTGAATTTCTTTCACCTTTCTGATTTTCATACCTATCTTTTCTCTCATAACCTTGCTGTTTATAGTTACCACTACTCTGGGGAGCTCCGCTTTGCCCTGGTTTTGGTTTCTGAAACCATGGAGCGGCCTCCAGTCGGGCCAGCACCACTCCAAACCGTTCGGAGATAGAGTTTAGGGCTGCGGTCTCTTCTGACGCTTGGCTCCCAGCCAGCTCGCTCACTGCATTGGATATTTTAGTTCCCCCTTTGCCTTTGTCCAACGACTCTAGTCTCGTTGCACAATCCACCGCTTCGGTGAACGACTTAGGGTCCAGTATAGCTACTTGTCTGGCCACACCCTGCTTTAATCCCTCTAAAAACACAGCTAACATCATACTTTCGCTTGCTTCTGCTTTAACCTGTTTTTGTTTCAGGACACCTGCAAATTCGATCACGCTCTGGTCTTTTCCTTGTTTAAGGCCACAGAACTCTGCGTGTTTCTGCCACTTAGCTCTTCGATCACCGAAGATCTTTGTCATTTGAGTTTCTAATTTTTCAAATGTATTTTTCTCGCTTTCGGCTAAGGCCCCTGCCCAGTCGTCTGCCCGTCCCTTCAGGCCTAATAACGCCATATTCAGGAGATGGGCGTCCGACCAGTCATAGATAGCCTTTAGTCGCTTCAATTCCCTGAAATACTTTTCTATTTGCTCATCTTCCTTTCCATTAAACCATGGTAATCTAATATTCGGTCCCCTTTGATGACCATTATGGGAAGTTTCCCGCACTGGTGAGGGTACTTGGCCCCAGGCCGTGTTTAGTTGCGGGAAGATATTCCAGAGATTTGGCTGATTCGGCGGGTTCGGAGGATTGTTCTGACCTGGTGGGTTTGGGGGGTTATTCTGACCTGGCGGGCCCGGCGGACCTGGCGGGTTGGGTTGATTAGGTTGGTTTGGGGGAACGTTACCAGGTCCTGGTGGGTTCGCCTGGTTATTCTGGCCTGCCGGAGCTTGCTGACCCTGTTGGTCACCCACTCTACCTCGGCCTGCGTTAAGATTGGCTGCGATCGCCATCGCCTGCATTAGGTAAGGGAACATGTTTCGCTCGACCCCACCCCCCGCTGGCACGGCTCGGCCAGGCTGTTGGCCCGGTTGGCCATTCCCATCATCTTGTTGCAGTCCCCCAAGGTTTACCCCAGGATTAGGCTGCTGTATTCCCGGATTCGCACCACCATCTCCCCCTTCACCAGGTTGCTGAAGTCCCCCAGGATTTATCCCCAGATTGGGCTGATTCGGAGGGGGATTAACCTGAAGGTTTTGAGGGGGATTAGGCCCTTGTGGGTTGGCCTGATTATCCTGGCCTCCCTGGGCCTGTTGGTTAAGGGGAGGAATAAGCCCTTGAGGGTTGGCCTGATCGTTCTGGCCCCCTTGAACTTGTTGATTAAGAGGAGGATTGACTCCCTGAGGGTTGGCCTGGTCATCTTGACCTCCCTGGGCCTGTTGATTAAGGGGAGGGTTAGGCCCTTGAGGATCGGCCCGATTAATTTGACCTCCCTGAGCTTGTTGACCCCGTTGGTTGCCCCCTCTTCCCTGACCTGCTAGTGGATCGATTCCCATCGCTTGAGCTAGGAAAGGGTACAACATATTTTGTTTTATGGGCCCAAGGTCTATCCCACCTCCTGCCGGTGCGCCTCGGCCCGGTTGTTGGTCTGGGATTTGACCATTCCCATCCCCTACTAGATCCACCAAAGGTACGCCTCCTTCCGCCATATTATTTTCGTGGAGGTTTTGTATATCGTGATTGTCCCACTGTTCTTTCACAGGTATTCCCTCTACACTAATTTCGTCCTCACTTTCTTGTTTATCCTTCTTACCTGTGTCTAAAACATCCTCGGTAATAAGTTCGTATGACGACGAGGTTGATTTATCTTCTCTAGCTAATTTTCTATCAGGACTACCCCCTCTGACATCTGCGGCTGCTTGTTCTGTCTCGCTATTTTCTTCCTCGTACTCGTCCTCGTATTCTTCATACGATTCATGAGTTAGAGTGTTAACATCTTGTGCTTTAAGCGTTACATTTTCTTCACTATCCTGATCGCTTAGCCTCTCTAAATCTATGTGCTTTTCAGGGCTTGAGTCTGCCCACTGCTTTAATATTTCGGCTGGATCAAAGGCCCGAGCTTCCGCTCTTTTACTAGCTTGGTCTAAGTTCGTTTCTACACCGTAAGTTAATCGATAGGGTTGTAAATTGCCTACTTTCTCGTTGTTTCCCTCTGCTTCCCTTCCCACTCCCCTATCCCCTCCCACTGTTTTTCCTTTAGCTACAGTGGAATAAGGAATGGACGCCCCCGGGTTGGGGTGAGTTGGTGTTACCAGTGGGTGACTGATAAACTCAAGTCGTTGGGGTAATGGATAGGTGAGAGAGCTCCCATCAGGTAGGATTACCGGGTTTTCGGGGCGTTTTCCCCCTGATGGGCTGGAGTTATCCGCGGTGTTTAGTCGTTGTTTTAGGTTTCCTGAAGAAAATAGGTTATCTTCCTTGGAAACTTCCTGTTCGCTTTCACCTCCCGCTGCGGGTAGTAACCGATAAGGAACACTTTGGTTACACCACGGATTGTTCACATCAGATTCACAGGTGGAGCGAGAGCTAGTACCAGTTTCGTGGTCCGGGTTCCAATATTGCTGATATTCCGTGAGACGGTTCTTCCCTTCAACTCGTCCCGAGTGTGTTAGGGTTTCAAGTCCTTCGTCAAGAACCGGCCTATCTTTGGACCCTAGGTGCCAGGGAAATGGTTTACCTTTGCCACGGGTTTGGTAATTTTGTGCACCTTCGGGGCAGAGCTGCTTGGGTCTGGCTGCGACCTCCTGTCTCTGTGCCTCCCCGTCTAAGGGATTACCTACCAGGTGGCGGTTTTCCACCTTCCCTGTATATGATGTTGACACATCGTGTCCTGCGGGCCGCAAAGATTGAGGCTTGGGGTTAGAGGAAGCCTCAAAGTCACCGGTGGCTGACATCAAGGATGAGCAAAACGGCACAAGTCATGTTTCGGGTAATCTCCACCAAATGAACTATTGTTAATGTTAGATTTAAGACTGCGTAATGTTCGTGTATATCCAAGTCTTCATGAGTCGTTTATCCAGAATGCCTGAGTAATTCAGACTGCTTTTAAAGTTTGTCCGTCCACTTCCCAATAGTTCAAAAGAAATGAACGATGAGGGAGCTTCTTAATATGAAAGGGTTTTTATTCAGTAAACATCTCATCCCGAGTCAAAGCCACCATGTATAAGTCTTCATCAGTCCACCTCCCATCTCCTATCAGCAATCAACCACATTTAGAACACGAGTTGCTCCAACACCTTCTAGACCATTCTAGTACTCAGCTCTATCACAATCCTATGTCCGAGGTAGTGGGTATTGGTAAACTCCAGTCTGTTACACGGAGCCGATGTACTTACTCCAGGTATAACTCCTTGGCTAAACTTACTTAGCTGACATTCTCACTAAAACTAAGTGATTACTAACTCTTAACCAACTAACTGCTCGCTCCCTACCTTGCAGCGCCTTTTATACTGGTTAACAGGTGGCGCTAGGAGCGCAAGATATTTCTTCTAGAAGTAGACTAGAAGTAGACTTGCTAAGCCTGATCCCTGATGGATTATATAACACGAGAATATATTAAAAGTGCTAAGCTATTAGTACACCCCAACAGGGTCTGTAGCGATGGATCACAGTGGATCCATCACGTTCAGGCCTAGGGGTGCATTAGTGTGAAGTCTTTGGATCCAGTTGAACTCAATAAGATCCCTTAGGTATTTGGATTTTTCACCTGCCGGGTCAGCATGGATGAAATCCAGGATGTGGATCTCCACATCCTCAAGACTCTCGTGGTCTGGGAGGTTGAAGTGTCTCCCTACCTCAGTGTTAGGTTTGTTGTGACCTATGTTATAGAAGTGGGCTTGGAACCTGTCCATGAGACGGTTCTTGGTCTGTCCCACATATTGCATTCCACAGCTTTTGCAGCAGATGCAATAGATAACATTGGAGCTTTTGCATGTGACGTTATGTTTTGCAATATAGCTCCTCTTGGATGCTGAACAGGTGATTCTGCCTGTCTTGTTGAGTTTTGGGCAGTACCTGCAGGTCCTTGTACTACAAGGGTTGCATGGGGAGACAACTGTGCTGATAGGAGATTTTTCTTTGGGGAGTTTGGCCCGGACCAAAAGGTCTTTCAGGTTTTCTGTGAAAAAAAAAAAAAAAAAAAAAAAATTGTATTAAAGAAACTGAAAACTAAACCGATTAAAAATGATCAAGAATCAGTCTTTAGTATTTAATAATGTCAGACTTATGTGGTTATGGCGAACAAATTGTGGTCACCCAAAACTAGTCACTTAACATCCTCTAAACAATGTCTATACATGGTATTTAACATAATTGAAATTGGATGTCTTTGTAGGTCACCGAGTATAGGTAGCAAGTAAGAAGTGCCCCGCTGTGGGGCCACAAGGGCACCATGCGTGTTTACCGCCGTCGTCGGGTCTTCACCATTGTGGTCTTCCTAGGGGTCATTGGGCTTGTGTTTCTTGCCTTCCAAGTCCTATCAGTCCAGGTAATATTCAAAACTATAATTCGATAAAAGATGTAACACTATTGTTTATCACAAAATGCCTTTTATTTTTTTTAAATAATTAAAAGTTGATTATAGGTGGCAATAGTTTTACTGAAATCTCGATATTTTAGTGTCTTTAGTGTACTGTATGGGAAGGCGCAACTCACGTCCCATTAAATTTATGCTGTCTATCATTAACACCTCTTAGACATGTACTTATGTGTATTTATAACCATCTTCTTTATGTCCTATTGTGTTCACAATATAATTACGTTCTGTTCACCTTGGTCGTAAACGATATAAGCGTAAACATTTATATGTAAACAACTGCATTTAAAGATGAGCATACATTTGTTCCAGAATATTCATTTCACATTACTAAATAGATAGAAATAGAAAATAATATATTATTATATAACCTTCTACATATAGCTTAGTTTTGATTATGTATTTTTGCAGGTTTTAAATCAGGAAACCGGCAAAAAACTCGTCGGATCCCAAGACAGCAAAAGGGAAGATGACGAAACCATAAAACGTCAAACACTTAAATCAAAACATTCCACCCAAAGAACTCTAACTAAGGATGAGAGAAAAGCTCAAAAAGAGGCCATTGCCAAGGTGATTGCTGACATTGGTGGCAAGAAAATAAAAAAGACCAAAGAGGACATAGAAGCAGAGAAAAAAAAGAGGGAAATTGATGAAGAACAACAAAGGCTCAGAATAGAATCGAAGATAAAGAGAATGAGAGAGAAGGAGAAGCAGGAGGCTCAGTCCAGGCCCAGAGGTGCCTCTCCGAAGTGGGCCCAGTTTTACCATGCGGACAGAAACGGCAATTTTAAGTGTATAGACTCCGGGGAGGAGATTGCTATTGGTCGTGTAAACGATGATTACTGTGATTGTAAGGACGGTACAGACGAACCGGGCACTTCGGCCTGTACTAACGGCAGGTAAGGGGATTTCTTTCAATTGTAATGTCGATTAATAGTCATTTTCAAACGCATTCGACTTTCTGCTCTCACGAACTGTACATTTATTCAATTATAAACACGTGGTCGAACGCAATTTTCCCATCATAACCGATGACAGCATTGTAAATAAAGACGTATGAATATGTGATTCTGTGAAGAAAAAAACAGTGGCACAGTCTGATGGTATTTATTCTTGCTTAGATGTGAAAGCCCAATCCTAACCTCTATTATAAAACAATAAATAGCATTAGCTCGTTGTCATAGCACACAACCATAGTCACTGATCCAGGGTTTTTCTCGTGTGTAGCCTTTAACGTGTAACCAACACATACACATTTTAGTCAGTTATATTTAACTTGTCTTTGTATTAAGAAATGAAGAATGACTTTAGTTTATACTTGTCAATAATGTTCTCTTTCCTGCTGCAGGTTTTACTGCGGCTTCCAGTTGCGGCGGGAGGCCCTGGTGTGGGTGCCCGGCGGTAGGGTCAATGACGGGGTGTGTGACTGTTGTGACGGGAGTGACGAGTGGGACTCACCAGGCCTGCCGCCGCACGTCGCCCTCCACGGTCAGTCACCTGAGATACAGTTCAATACAATAATGAAATACACTACCTTATTCAAAACCACTTTTTAGGGTGAAAGTTACACAACAAGAACATGATAAGGCCAACAAAAAAAATAGTTGTGTTCAGGTTTCATGCCTCAAAAAAATTAGGGTAGGTAGGTAGGGATATATTTTTTTTTTGATAATTTTTTTTAGACTGTAATGAAAGATAGGGTTAAACATTTAGAACTTAAAAACAGGGCCAGAGCTGAGTCGGCAGAGTTCTCCTATGTTTTCACATGTTTCCCTTAAAATGTTTAAACTGAAGGAGGTCTGATTTATTATAACAATAACAGTGTATTTGAAAACCTTTTTGATATGCCAGACATTGTCTGACGTTCATGTGCTTAGTACAGGACATCTTTCTATACATGTTGGTCATTTGAAATATAGTTTACTATTATTTGCATATTTTTGCAGGACATTATGTCCAACTTTTTAGGCCAACATGTCAGACATTCTGGTTAAAACATCAGACGTGCCAGGCAAAAATGACGCTTTCACAAACACTGCAACAATCCTTGTAAAAGGTCTTTTTGATTTTATTTTTAGAAATGACCTTACTCAGTAAACGATAAAGTAGAGGAGTGAGATTTTCGTGCATCCTTAGTTTTCGTGTATTTTACGCATTTTCATGGACACATTTTTTCTTTGTGAATTTTACCAAAATTTCTTAATTTTAAAATAATTTTTTTCATTGATATTATACAAAATTTAAGGAAAAAACACTTCCATTCGGGTTGAGACACTATGTTAAGCCGCAACTTGACAAACACTATTTTTTGTCATTTGTTTGAGATAATTGATAGGTCAACAGATGAATTGATATGTCAACAGATGAAAATGCAAAAATATGCAGTCTAAAAATAGGCTACATTGCGCGAAAACTGGCTACTGAACCTCTTGAAGTAGTAAAGCAGGTTATCACTGAAATATTTTTCATTTTCATGATCTTTTTCATAGTTATGTTAAAGGACCTATTTTGATTTGTATGGATGAAAATATACTAAATACATTACTTTCTTCTTTAAATATTGTCTCATTATTCAATTTCCTGTGCTTAATGTGTGAAAACTGGCTTCTCTACTCTATGTTTGTGAAGCAAAGTAAAGGAAAATGCATCAGGCTGGGAAAATTCAGCAAAGATTCTGGTTGTCAGGATGACTGGTACCAAAAATCTAGTAGTCCACATACTATAAAAGATTGTCCACAGAAAGAAAATTCCCCCTTTTTAGTCAGCTATATCAAAAAAGCCAGAAATTAAATTTTGCTGGCAAATTTTTAATGATAATTCACGTCATGAGGATGACCAACATTAATTTTCTGGTTGTCCACAACCATTTTATGGTCGTTGAGGACAAAAGGACACACAGATTTTCCTAGCATGAGCATGTTTTTGCATTATATTCAGTGATAATATGTATTTAATTGATATATTCATACTTCAATAACCAACAAAAAAAGTTCAATAAAATTTCCAACTTTTTAGGGTAGGGCCAAAAATTAGGGTCGCTAGGGAAACCTGGACACAAGATATTTTTTTTTTAGGCCTAACCAAAAAAAAAAGTTCAAAAAAATTTCCTACTTTTTAGGGTAGGGCCAAAAATTAGGGTCGCTAGGGAAACCTGAACACAAGATTTTTTTTTTTAGGCCTAAGTGCGAAAAGCAAAAGCGAAATAATGCAATTACAATTCAGAGATCTCTGATATTTGATATGGTTCCAATTTTAGAATTGTGTCATTAAAACATCACAAGCGCAAGAAAAAAGAGAATGATTTGATGATTTTCGCGAAATCGCCCTGCTGCTTTACTTTAGAGATCGGTTCGACATTGGTTTATCATTGCAGAACAATTACTTAACCAGAAATTGCTTTGTGATCACTCAAAACAAAACTGTTTAAAAAAATTCTCTATGGCCCTTGATATCAATCTGGGACTCTAATATTGGGTTTTTCATACATCATAGAATATTTGAAGTGCATGAAATTAATCTGTTTTCCATGGTTTCCCCTCCCAGACGGCAAGGCGGCGTATGGCGTATACCAGTGGCCGTGCCAGGACCAGTGTCGTCACCTGGTGGAGAAGCTGGTGTTAGAGGCTGATATCAGACAGAAGGGGCTCATCGTCAAACGGCAGTACATCGCCGAGGCCAGAACAGAGAACAACCCCGATAAGGTAAGTGTGGGTTTTGGCTGGAGGGGGAAAACGTTGGATCAAAGCATTTTGGAGAGTTGGAATTCAATAATGTCGTTTAACAGGAACATGTGTTTAAAAATGTATCCTTTACAAACCTATAAAATGTTGGGAATTTACAATTAATACCAGTTCTGTTTTCTTTACCTGTACAATGGTTACCATTAGGAATAGATGTTTTATCAAACTTCCCTTTCGACTTAACTTTTTGATTAAAGAAGAACACGGCATGATATCAAGAGTATGTCTTGAAAATTTCATCTTAAAAATCCCTGTTGTCAAATTACCTTCTTTTTTCACACACACACTTCATTTTTGAAGTGTATTATAACGAACGCGCAATTGGATCATAAAATATGTTAACTTTAATAAAAGAAAATACATTCTTGTTCCATTCCAGCTTTATGGGGACCAGGGCCAGTTTTTTCCTCTTAGCAGTAGCTGTTTTTACACAGATGCCGACAAATACGGCTATGAGGTGTGTCCATTCCAAGAGGTCCGTCAGAAGTTTCAGGGTACTTCTCGTATCATAGGCCGTAACCACGCCGTCTGGAAGTCCAAGGGTCCCGGCACATACAGACTTAAGATGTCTAACGGGGACAGTATCCAGTGTCCTATACTTAAGTCAAGAATTACATGGGTAAGTTCTGTCATCTTTCTCAACATTTATGATGTTAATATTTCTGAAAGGACAGGACTTTCATGATATATTTCTGCAATGTAAATTGATATGAAACTTTTTTTCCAAATAATTTTTTCAATCCATTATGATTGAGCTGTTTTAGCAGTTATGTGTCGGATGATTATGTTAATCAAACTGATTCTACTTAAATTATTATGGAACAAGCACGATACATTCTAAATGATTGATTCAAAATCAATTTTCCAAAGTAACACCTGGTCACTAACATTCTGACTTTTTATTTCTTCTTACTGCGAACTTAATTCTCATCCATGTCTTGTAGATATGTTTTATGAAGTAGTCAAAATAATATTTTGCTCTTTCTCGTGTTCAGTTGGACTTCATCTGTGGGGTCGACAATCGGGTCGTCTCTGTGCAGGAGACGGAGGTCTGTGAATACACCATCAAGTTTGAGACGCCTGCCGCGTGCGAAGAAGACACTGATAACAACATTCAACGAGAGGAAAGTTAACTTTCAGCTAGCATAACAAAGTATAGAATATATTTATGAAAACTAAAAAAAAACAGTATGAACATGCAGTATTATACTTGTACGTGTATAATGATTTGACCAACACATCTTATTGACGAACGTATTTTCAGGATGCAAAAAAGAATTGTATATATTTTTAGAGGAAGAGATAACACCTTTTTAACAACTTCGTAAAAGTGTATTGCTCATTGTTAATCCTAATACAGTATGTACTTTTTTCACATATGCAAAGTATTTACAGAAAGGGTTCCGTGAACAAGTCACTATAAAGTTCCAATTATAAACAGCATTCATATGCAGCATTAATCCATGTATATTTCAATTAATCTAACCCGTCCCTTGATGGGTGCGCAGTATATCACTGATTTGATTTTTCTTTGTATTTTGTTTTACAATGTGCCATATCACATTCTATGAGAATATTCTTTCGGTGGGTTTAAATCTAGGAAATGGTGTATAAATTATGTACTGTCCAAGCGTTCAGCCAATCAGTTACTATTAGTGTCTGTAGATTTCAATTTATCCTGCTTCTTGCTGCAATATAACTTTCTAATACAGTTTCTGAGGGTATCATTCATTCCCCCTGTCTACGTCACAGAGAAATAAGCCTTTGGTGATTTGTTTTTGAAACCATCTTTAACGATATTTTTTTATGCAAAAAGCGTAACGTAAAAGTTGATATGTAAGTGTTCAAGATGTAAAGGAAGACAATGTATCATGAATAAGCCTGGATGAATGTTGCATTCACTAACTGAAATGTTGATAATGGAATCGCGAGGAAAATATTTGGATGATAAGTGGATTTATTACAAGTGTCTGATGAAAACTGATTTTATTGTTAGTTACACCATTTGGATGTCATTGTGAAAAATGTTATGTTTTGTATATATATATATGCGATTGAAAAGGAAAGTTCGTTTGAGTGTCCTGTTCCCAGTCAGGTTGTACACAATGACGAGTCTTAAAAAGGGCCCTCACCATGTCACAGTGTGTTAATGTATGAAGTAATCATTATTGTAATGATAATATATAATTCACCTGGTAATAATTGATAAGTAGTAAGTGCAAACAAATTCTGCATATATGGTTTGACTAAAACAAAGAGGAAATAATCTTTCATCCTCGCCTGAAGTATGCGGTATATTAAATATGGAGTGTTTGCAACAATATTTCCTTGAAATGGTAGAACCTTATCCGGAGGTGCTTGTATAGGAATTGACATTTTGCTATATTGAGGATTATTGATTTACTTGTATGATCTCTTATAAGTTTTGGCAATTTATACCCATCTGCTCACTATCATCCACCTTAACTGAACACCAGTTGGCTTCTGACCTGTCCATCTACGAAAATGACGGTTAGAGTATATTTAGTTTTTAGTATATTTAGTTGGACTGTGCCAGGATCTAATCTTTTCTGAAATGTAAAAAAGATCGCATAATAGTCCGACGCAAATGTAAATCATTTTGAGAATCAGTGATCGTTTGATATTGAATGAAACATACATAGATTTCTTTGGGACACTACGTCAACGAATGCATATGTCTAGTCCATTCTTAAAAGTTCTTTGGTTCATTCTTTCTTATATAGGTTTTTAATACATCAATGATTAATTTGCACGCGAGATAGTGGATCTCTAATACTATTAAACGAGTTCACTTTAGACTTAACCGTTAAAAAAGAGCGAAACGTGAAGTCATGCAAAGTCTTTTTTAATTGAAAATGGTCAAAAATGCATTCATAGAGAGGCTATGTATTGGGAACTGTCCGAACATAAACATGTCTTTCAGATAATGAATCGTTATAATAGTTCCGAGACTAAATTCTCCGCTCTGGATGAATGTGCAGAAAGTGAACCTTTCTTACCGTATAGATCTATATTCCATGTTGATGCAGTTTTAAGTACATGCACCAGTCCATTTACTGTCCATTGTGTGTGTTTGAAGACACAGTGCAAAAAACTTAGAATGAATTCTGAGCAAGTCTACCTGTTAATGCTTTATTAATTTGGTTTCATGTTTTGATATGAAACAATTCGACTTTCTTACCTTTAGTACCTATAATAGACTTTATCATTCCTAATTTTATTCGGCGGCGTCGTTTGAGTACTGCCGGGAGTCGGTAAAACCGACGTGTTACTTAAGTCATTTAGACTGATGACTTTGTTCCAATGTTCACTGCAAGTGGTAACAGTCTAGTCCTGAAACGGCTCTTATTTGGTGACGGTGACAATTGTACGTTTAGCATAGTCTGTCTATGATATCTAATCTATGTCGGTACGCTCCCTGAATGTTTATACCTACCTCAATATGAAGGGAGGTTTAGGTGGTATATGTAAAATAATTTTAACTCTGGTTATCGAAGTCATTAATTTCATAATTCTCCTTGAATATATCTTAATCGCATGGTCACTAAACTGAGTTTTCTGAATCATAGCGCAGTGGCGGATCGGAAGGGGGGGGGGGGGTGTCCTGACAACCCCCTTTTGATGGAGACTTAAACTTGCCAAAGAGAAAAAACGTCATGCACTTGCAAGTGAATGCACACCATATCCTATTTGTGCCCCCCCCCCCCCCCCCGTTTAAAATCCTATATCCGCCCCTGTAGTGAAAGAATAATTGTTATCACCAATGTATGTAAGTTCTATTTTCTCTAGGTGATACATAACCTGTGTGTGTTAATTGTAACGTGTGGATTAATTTAATGTCAGGGTTTCCTCATTTTGGTTTCCGCCGTCTCTAGGTTTTCTCTTAGAATGGCAAGGTGTTTAGAATGACGGATTAATGTGTTTGTATATGCTGTAATTACTGTTCTTGTAAAAACGAAATCGAAGGTGTACAAAGATCAAGTTGTGCCATTTTCATATCACTCTCACAGGAGTCATAGTTGTAGGTGTATATAAATTAGCTGCAATCAAATTACGGAATGGATCAATGCCTGTGTTTATCATTTCGAAAATTAAACTCATCGTTCTAACATTAATACATGTACTGTAGTCCTTCTGGTGTGTTTACTTTATGTGGCAACAAGTTTCCTAACGTGTATCTTGTAATCATGTGCTGACATACCAACCTCCAACAAGTACCATCATCACATTAATTTTGTTTTTCAAACAACTCAATAGATTCTGGGATGGGATAAATGTATAAGTACCGAAGCAGAATCAAACCAAGTTTTCCTAGACAAGTAGGACCCTGACAGTTGTATAAATTTTTCCTCTCTATATTTCAACAGAACTGGAAATTGCAATTTCGAAAACCGAATGCATTCGTAGTCGTATCTCTGGACGAAATTGTTGTCTATGTGTATAGGTCATAGCAAAGTTTTGTACCAAAAGTTAACGTTGTGATTCCATGTTTGTCCCCTGTCAATTTTCTGACATTTTTCATTATCTTTTAATATTTTCTCTTTGAAATGAACACTCATTAAGTAAATTGCGAGTCTATAATTATATACACGATATTTCGATTTCTTTGAATTCTAAGGGGACCAATAATAAAATTGCGAGAATCCATTATGGAAAATGGTCTTAGCCAATCCATGTAATCTTTTTTTTGGGGGAGTGTCCGGCTACATGTATTTGGTCGTAGTTTTTGATTACATAGGATGTTTTAAACCTGAATAAGGCCAACATATTACGTAAAGACTTGGGAAAACGTATTGTAAGAAGACCTCTGCATTCATATAAAGGTTATCAGTTTACACAACGCCAAGAACTTTCCCTAGCTTGACACAGATAACCTAAGGTTATAACCCCGTGGCACAGAAAAGTTTAAACAGTATGTTGCAGCACTTCCTTTCAGTTGAAATAATACATAACTAAATTTTAAAGTAAAACTCGTAAATTCGAAGATGTAATTTCACATTTTTTATTCAGTTCACAGGAATGTCACATTTATCCATTTGTTTTACTACTACAAACCCCAAGAATAGCCTGTGTCTGTTGTAGCCTAGTGGCCGAGTCCTGCGTTAGTGGGAACTAGATGCCATGGTCCTAAGGATAACCGATTTTGGCAGATGGAGAAAACAAATGAAGTTGGTAATACTCATAACGCTATAGACCAACAATGAAATGCGGTTCTAAGGGTGTAATATCAAAGTAGAAAGACGATCACCTTATAGTGCAAATAAAAGTTCATATTAAATAAAAGTTGGGTCTATTGCCTTATTTTTGACTGAAAGTCACATGTAGCAAGTTATTAGGGAGTAATTACATTCCAGAATGGTAATATAATAAATCGGTTACAAATATTTCTTGGAAAAAATTATTGTTCTTGCTCCTCCTAAGAAAGAGCAATTATTCCTATTGAAGACAAGTACACAAAACAGTATCAGGATTTTGTTTGTGAAAAAAAGTCCATCAGATGTGCATTTATAAGTTAATAAATCTGTTGGTCAATTTAAGAATCAATACTTTAATACTATACATCAGTATGGGTATCAGTTCAACGCTGTTTTGATACACGAATAAACAATAGTACACATTTCAACCCTACTAACGAAATCACAAACTTGACACAAATGACTTGGCAATTCTCACCATAGGCTGACCTACGCTGAAGAGAACGTTGGCTTTGTGAACAACAAATCAGGACCAAGAGAAACGGACTTGGGCCATATAAAAAAAAACACGAGTACGCAAGGATATCCCATGACTTTTTGTATTTACACTGCTTACATCTTAGGACTTGTTAGACTGACTTCAAAACAACCTGGCTCCAATTTTCGGTAATTTGAAGAACATAAGATACCCCGATATAACATTGTAACGACTTAAAGGGTTAGTCAGTTTAGGACTCCATGTGTACCCATAATAGTTCATTAATATCAAATCCAATACGGGTTTATAGGCACGTATTGTGCCCATTATGCTACAACAGTAGGGGGAAACTCTAACCATGTCTACAGGGAATTGTACAAAGGTTGACAGCTTAATTCCTTACACCTAAACTAAAACGCTATGTACACATCCACATACACATGCGGTGGATAGACCACCTTATGCTTATAACCACATTCGATATAATTATATGTACTGGTAGTATTTTATTTTGGACTTAACTCATGGTATGTGAATGAATTGGATAATCGGACAATTTAATATAGGTAATTAAATGTGAGTAACAATATAATCCTAATGTAGCAATGAGCATGGAATGGTAGCATTCAGAGCGCACATTATGAAAAGAGGAACAGGATTGACTAATATAAACATTGGATCTGTTTAATTTAAGAAGACACGTCAACCAAGTAATTTATGGTCATCCCATTTACTGACAATTAAAGCAGGAGACAAGTCACTGATGTGTGGTATAATAAGGGGTCAAAGTCTGTTTTTAATTTAAAGTTTACAAATATGCGACAAGTAATGGACTGTCTGGTTTTGACCACTTTCTCTGATATATATATATGTCATTACGCCTAACTCAAGACGAGAATTATGCAGATCTCATCTTAGGACAATATTATTATCATTTATACAAAAGAAGTAAACTCGTTAATGTGCAGTTTCTTTCGTCATCTGAGCTTATGGTGGTACTATGTTTCTTGATAGATTAGAAGTAAAACTTTCTACATCCTTTGTGGAAAACATTAAATGCAACCCTACTGACTTTTCTAAAAAGAGAGCAAAAAATGTCGAATCGCATGTAAATATTTGAAAGGTATTCAAGTTCCTCTTAATTAAAGTTGACATCGCACACTACTTAAGGGCATGAGTAAAAGTAGACGAGATGCAGTTTCATGGATATGTACAAATGAATGTTTATCTAAAGCAATGACGATAGATTCTAAACACGGTTTGGTCCATACAGTTGAGTGTTTCAAGCATTCTGAAGGTACAACACATTTTTCTTCTGCATTCATACATGTCTGTTGGGCATGCACACAACATCCATCATATCCAGGGTGTTCACCAACCATTGGTCTGTTTATTTATGGAAAGTTGATGTCAAAAGAATTTGAGACCTTTAATTAGTAAATCTCATCTATTTACATGTTGTACACGCATACAAAGCTGATAATGGAAAATCAAATGTAGCCAATAGTTTTTTCATGTTCTATCAATTTATGTTTCACTTTACTTTGACATCTTGAATTAATAAAAAACGATCTCTGACCTTTTAAGATGTTTGTAAACACCCTGATCTGGTGCTTTACATAATTGTATACATATATACTCTACATAGTAAAGCAATATAGCACCAGACTGGCATAGTCACAGTTACGCTACCATCAGTCTATTAGACCTCAAGATTTACAACTTGTGAAGTACAATGGCGAACATTCACCCAACTTTTCGTTAATATAGCAGTAGTAATTTCGTTATATGCAATGAAAAACAGATCTTTATCCTGATATGGTTTTGCCCAAAATAATTCTCAAAACCTTGAAACTTTGCCATTTTTGAAAATTGACTCCAACAAAGTACATGTACATAACATCGTATGAAGTTGTCACTCTTTGGATATATACAGCGAGATATCGTGTTTTACTTCGAGTACACGTACTTGACTGAATGCTACAAACATGTTAATGTGTTTTACCTTTTACAGATCTAGTTCCGTCCTGTGATATATGGTAGATTTCTAACCATAAATGCTTTTTACCTAGAATTCAACTAGGTTTCCTGACTAAAACAGCTAGCATTCTTGACTAAAACGCACTTGGATTCATATAGGATCTTTCTCTTCGTGTTGAAATGTTAGTAGACTAGGTAACAAAGTGATGAATTTCCTAATGATTTGAGAGTTTCAAATACCGCAACCTTTTGTTACAACAAACTGAATGAGAATGAATAAGACACAAAAGCTGCAGTGATTGATTCTCAAAAGAATCATTTGTTTGTGTGAAAGAGGTTACCTTTGCTATAAATATTATAGAAGCAAATAGAAAATGAATGAGGTGTAAAAGCAATACAGTATGTTGTATTAAAGATGATTTGCATTGGTGTTTTAACCAAAATACGCACAAAAGGGGTCTTAAGAACGACCTGAGTCGTGCAAACAGCTCACTGCCAATGAGATCAATGGCTCTAAATACTCTTCATTGGTCCACAGATTTATGAACTACTATAATAAAAACACCCGCCAGGGAGTTATTTTAGAAGCTATAACCCCCAGGAAGCCCGCGGCCGAAGGCCAAGGGCTTCCCAGGGCTTCACGGGGGTTAAAGCTTCTAAAATAGCTCCCTGGAGGGTGTTCTTTATTTTATTTCACCACTAATAGGAGAAATTACAGTTTAAGTGTGTTATTTTGATGATTGAAATTTGCAAATTAATGCCAGAGGGAGTTATATTTCAATAACTCCCGCAGGAGTTATATTTGTGACTATAACCCCCTCTGGCTGAGAGGGGGTTATAAACCCTTATAACTCCCGCTGGCGGCTGTATAACCACCATGTAGTGTTTAAGTGGGGAAATAATAAGAGAATGACGTACTGACCTATAACCTATTGCTGAGTTAGGATAGCTATGTTACGACTTAATTCGGTTGGGTAACAACAAACCGTTCTTTGCTACAAGTGTACACAGCTATTCTTTACTTCGAACCTCATTTTTTCTTCCAAAGGTTGTCAAATCAACTCCAAATGCTCAATGACTCTTGCAGGTATGTGTAGATGTTCTAAATAATCATAGAAATATCTTCACATATCCTACGGGTAAAATCATCAAGTAAAATTATCGAACCAAACAATAAGCAACACACACAACTTAGGAAGGCAAAACCTACAAAGCCCTCGAAAAAGATCTTCTAGGGCTAACCGGTTTTTTTTTTCCTCAATCAACTATTAAAATAATAATATATACAAACGTTCTTCCACAAGGACCCAGACTATAATATCATCTTTGGAAACAATCTGTTGATGCTGCTTAAGGAAAAGGTAATGTCTGATGCAAGAAAAATGTGTCCACCAAATGATATAATCGTCCTAGGAAGGGCTAGGGGCACAGCTCATTCAATAGACTACCAAAGAAGTTGTTGCTTGTTTAAAGGGAGGGGCCAGTGACAATAAGTTAGTATATTTCTGTGATCCTCACCATCCAGGAAATAAACATACCAAATTTTATACTTCTATCTCAAATAGTTTTTGTTTTGTATCAAACTGAGTTCCCCTGCCTGCATCTGAAACTGCCTGCACCGACCATTTATCTGTATGTGACGTCACAAACAGAACATATTTGATTTATATAAGTGTTCTTTATAAGCCTAAAAGTATTTCAAATTACCAAATTAACTGATTTAGAAAAGAAAATGGGAAAAAAATATAGTTTTTATGGAATTTTGAATTTTGAAATTTAAATAGAACTGTCATTTGGTGTGACATCACACACAGACGTCCTGTGTCAGGTGTGCAGGGGATTCAATGTGTGTTCTGATATATAGATACGATTTTCTATGCAAGATATCAATTTATAGTAATAAAAATTGTTTTGTACTCATATCTAAGCATCATATCTACTGTAGAAGACGAGAATTTTACAAAATTAAAATTTCACTGGCCCCTCTCTATGTATGAATTCATAAGAAAAAACGGAAATGTCTGAAGGTGCAAGAATATCATATAGAGTAGGTGTCCTTATTTGTATGGTCTTATTTATACATTTAATGGACGATAGTATTCCATATTACTTTACGGACTTCCCTTTTCAGAAAATTTCAATTATATAGACCTGCAATGTGTTTCGGCACATCAATTAGGTAAAAATGGCAATAAACAGAAGAAACTCCCTATCCTTGACAACAGTGACTATGCACATGGTGGCATGTTTAGGTTTGTGATATTCGTCTGAAGACTACCGTGTGTACGTACACTCTGAATAAGTAATATGGACATTTATATGAAAACTACCTTATTACAATAGATGTTATCTCTCATAACCGGTTCAGACTTCTGGGGTACACCTTTTAACACCTTTTAGAATGACTTTGATACAGATCTCTGACAAACTGAATTAAAACCACATTCATTTATTCATATTAACCGTTTTCTCTCTCTAATTTAGCAAATTGTTATCATTAATTGAGTTTCTATGCAAGTCAACAAAAACACATGTACCAATATACCTTTGGGCAGAAAATGAGGAGTATAAAGGTATTGTGATACGTACTTGTCGTTATCTTTTTCTCCCATTAACTTTCTAATCAACCTCTCATAATTATGACCTAAAGTTCCTGAGCTGTGAAATCTTTTTCCTCTTGAGCAAGGTCAAATATCGTAGTAGAGACGATAGTTTTTGATACACCAAAGAGGAGGTGAAGTCAGAAAAATAATGACTAGTTCCAGTGCAAGTTAAAGTCAGTATCTCTAGTTAAATCTGCCAATGTTTTGCAAAGGGAAATATTCTGTAAAATCGTATTGTGGAATACAGGATGTTGTCTTACAACATTTTGCGATCGTTGGGTAAATACTCTATACATAATAATTTCATTGAAATAAAATCAAACGGACGGTTAGTAGAAAAAAAAGAAGAGAAATACCAAGAGAAATACACAAACGGCAAGGACATATCCCAGTAATTACGCATAATCTTTCCTGATGACAACATCGGCAATACTTAACTTATGCGCGAATGAACTAAACAGCTATATGAAAGGATTTGTAACTTGTGTTTTCATTGATCCTTTGACTATCCAGTTCTAATTACAGGCCTTGTTTCATTGATGACCGTTCGCTTGACGTATGTTTCGCCGTTGTCTTGACCCAAGCTTCATGTCCCCATTTCCCTGAAGATCGTCACCGCTGTGAGTGGGGCTGCCGTTGGACCACTTTATTACCTATACATAGAGAATACAACAATAACTCAAACTTTTTTTAAAGATATTAACATAACTTTATCTTGAAATTGCAACCGTAAATTTACTGCAATGTATAACCTTGTTTTTATAACCGTTTTTGCTCTACTGATTGTTGCAAAACTGTTGGGTTGAACATATTTTGTAATATCTAATAAAATATTCTTATCATTTATGAAGAGGATACATTTATTGCTTATCAAATCTCGATTCTCTCTCACAGTAAAGACGAGTTAACAGTTTAATCAATTCATCATTGTTATTAAACCATGTGTTCTAACTTTAAAATGTCCTATCTTGCAACTAATTTTGAGGACAATGAATATTTGGTTCCCCTCACTTTTTCATCCACTGATAGCTGGTCGTTTACATCCTCGGCTATGCTGGCTGACTTCGTCGGTTTCACCGGAGTCCCAGCATCCTCATACTGGGAAAAAAAAAAGTTTATTTAGCATTTCACGGTTCTATGAATAGCAATTTCGTATAAAGTACGAAAGCATAATTCGTGATTTGGTCTATCTGATTATCTCAAATTACACAGCAACACGGAATTCAGTATAAACTTTACTTCTAATTACCAACTACTTTTCAACATATACAAAATAAGCACTCGATTTTTCACATTTTCACTTCCATGGATTGGAATTAGAAAATCTTAGAATTAGAATTACCACAAGTAACCATTATCAAATGCTTTATAATCATTCAAGGTATTAAACTCTTAAATTAAGCCCTGTCGGTCAGCATGCTTAGAGGGTAGTGTATGCTTACTCCGTCTCCTACCTTGGACTTGCGCGCAACCATAGCACAGCAGTAGACTATTGCCACGCTGAACACCATCTGTGAACAAAGGAAGTACATTAAGGCCCTTACCCACACATCGACTGCGAGACAGCTGACTGAGTAGGCCGACCGCATTTGGTCATCATCGCCAAATTATCAAGCTTGCTTAACATGGACCGGTGTAGGACAGTTTGCCAACTTTACTTCACAAGCAATACCCACACACAGTCGCAGGCCTCGATATAAAGGCTTTTGACTTTACTTCCCCTCGGGCAGGTGTTGTTTAAGTTTTATTTGCGGAGTCCTTTGACCTGCCCTTCTTTACCGTGTTATCGTTAGGCCTCCAAAAACAATTGTTGTGTTCAGGTAACCCTACCTATCCTACATTTTTGGCCCTACCCTGGATTTTTTTTGTTTATTTTTTTCAGAAATATTAAAAAAAAAATTATAATAGAATTAATCAACAGAACATAAAGTAGCAAATATATACTCAGGACGTGTATTTCGGATGCTAGAAATGACTTTGTAGGATGTCTTGAGTATTTTTCTTTTTCTTTTCAAAACTACCGCTTTGTAGGCCGATGTATAGGCAGACAAACCAGTCGTTAAAGTTAATGCGCTACCTCACCTTGATTACAAACTTAACTTATATGATGATTTTGTCCCAACCTGTTAGAACACATAAACTGGTGAAGACGTGACCAACATATTATGTTGGTCACGTCTCCACCAGTTGATAACGAAAACGTTTGACCACTAGCAACACATTTAAAGAAAATCGAACACCATTTCCAAATTCGAATCATCCGGTAGATATAATAACGTGAAAATAACCCAACTTACTTGGAAGGTTAGCCATGACAGTACGTAGGCTGCGTCGGTGTGTTGAAACAGAGTCTTGCCAAACTTGAGACAAATTATGGCTTCTGTAAAGGTGATTGCGCTGAAACAAACGAAGGGTAAAACTTTAAAGATTGTTCTCATGGTTGATTAGTGTAAAAGAATGTGTATTTTGCATAACTGAATCATTCAAAGTATATGCTGGTAGATCATTGTTTTTATTACAGTAGTGGAATGGAATATCAAATTCTACTCATTTGTAAGAAGGTAAATGATATTGCGGGAGAGAGAATCAATATGAATTTAGTGAAAAAAAAATCATAATTTGTCTAGATAGCATTACTGAATATCATAAAGACCCAAAAAGTATTAAACACTCCAGAGGCAGAGTTCTTTCATTCAAATTAGTTTTCACTTTGAGCACCAGATGGCAGCTCCCACATACACCACCGGGAACATGTCACCGTTCACGTAACCCACGTGTCATATTTACAAATACACTGCTTTACAAACTGCTACTTGTACGTGTATGTATGAGAGTTCTACTCACCAAAAGACCCAGCACTGCGTCCCCACTCTCTTACATTGTGTATCTGTTACAAAACAGTAGTACTGTCTGCAAAAACAATCGGAGAAAGTCAATTAGCATTTTTGAAATCTTTAAAAAACTCACAGATTTCTGTGATTTTCACAATCGTTTCCCACACCAGTTGCTTGCTACACTGGATAAACCTCAGGAGTTGGGCTTTAAAAGCATTATCATGAAGCACAATGAGCCAGTAAGGCAACAGTCCTCTCGCTTTTTTCATTGGGGCAGTTGCTTTTATACATAGCTTTCTTATAACATTCTCTGCGATGAATCAGGATGACTCGAAGCGACGGATTTTGAGGGCGGGGTTACATATTGATTATTTATTTCCCGGTAAATTGAGCATTTTTAATGGTTAAATTCAGCTTAATATCCATTAATGTCTCCCCCCAACATTTCCCTTTCCCTCCCACCAAGCCCTAGAAGGTTGCTCAATCAAACGGATCGAGAGAGGGGTCAGGTATGGATGTGGTTTAAAAACAGCAATCGCCTAACAGAGGTGCCGTTTCTCGTCCGCGAGACTTGCTGAGAATGATAGGTTCCGGTCACTTTTCCTATCATTTAAGGATAGACACCAGTGGTCAACGGCCAATTCAAGAAATCAGCAATGAATTCTTTAATATTGCTCTGATGCTAACAAATCATACACCATTTGAAAGAATATATTTTTCTGTTTCCGTTGATACCAATAGAATTATAAAGGAACTAAGAGCTAGGATTTTATGAATTTTAAACTGATTTTTTAACTTTTATTTTTTGAACATCAATATCTTGCTTAATACTTAACCTACATTAATAAGATTTAACATACTCCTTCATGACAATCATATGCAGGGAAGCGTGTCTCAGATTTTTTATTTAGGTCCTAGATTTTATTTTATGATCAAAAACGGCCAAAAACGGGAAACATTTTTAGATTTTTATGCATTTTCATTTTGTACATTCAATAAAAACATAACTAAGACATATATCAAAATTCTGAGACACGCTTCCCTCCCTTTACATGACAAGAAGATCTACAAAAATTTCAAAGGGCTAGGTCAGATATTAAGTGAGATATTGATGTTCAAAAAATAAGTTTGAAAATTAAGATTTTCAAGTTTTTATGCATAATCTACAGGAACTGTTCAACCTATGTTTACATAAGTTATATCAATAGATATGGTTGTGTATTGGCTATTAAATGATGTTTTCTATTAAATGATACTATTTGAAACAAATCCTGCGATTTTGTTAAAAGAGAGTTGCGCCAGTCACACCTCAACCACTGGTGTCTATCCTTAAGTCATTTTCAAAGGTGAATTACAAAGTTGGAAAGCTGAATTTCTCTCTAATAATTTCTACAAAACAAAATAGACCAAGGCTATTTTCAGTTTCAATAGTTTTGGTAAGTAACGTATGATTCTTTCTTGAGGAATCAAGCAATTCTTTTACATTAGATTATACAGGCAGAAGCCAGATGCACGAATTGTGTCAAAATGCAATAAATGAAGAAATATTTATTTTAGAGATTTCATATTTGGAATATCTTTAGAAAAGGTACCAATCTTCACATTTCATATTTTTTCAAATTTTTCCTACGATTAGAAATATTTTTTCTAAGTGTTTAAAGTTTGCCTACCGGAACCGGAACACCTACTGCCGCAAAGGATTATGGGCTACCTCTGCTAGGCGAATAGCAAAGGCAGAGTTGGAATTAAGGAGGGCGTGGCGAAAATGGGGGAATTGTCAAATGGAGGGCGCGGTCAAAAGGAGGATAAAATTAAAAGGAGGCCGGGCCTAGAAGGAGGGCGTAATGAAAGGGAGGGTGGAGCTTAAGGTAGGACGAGGATATGGCATAAATAGGAGTAGGGTACCTTACATGAAGCGGGATGTGGTACCCTTAACAAAGAAGGCGGGGACCGGGTCTTCCCTGAGGGGGCGTGTCTTAAAGAGGGCGTGTCTTACCTGATCGAGGGGGCGGAGATGACAGAGATGAGCATGAGGCGGAAGATACAAAGCGGGTGGTCGGTGGCCACTTCTAGGATGTGTTTCAAGAAAAACGTGTTCAGCTCTACCAACTGCAATAAGACAACCACACCAATGCACTGGGTGTGCCACGCTGGAAAGCATTTTTTATTCAAACATGTTCATTTTATTTATCTTCTGAGACTTCATGAGAACTAGAACGGTATGACATGTACGTGAGCATTTTAGTTGTGGTAACAGCAGTTCAGTCCCGCAACCAAGTGCAGTTAATTTGAGTTAGTTTTAGGACTGTCAATATTCTCTTTTTTCATTTTTGTTTTTAACTTTACATATAGGGACGTACAGTATAAGCAGGTTTGCATGATCACGCATATAGCATGTATATGGAACTGCGAAAAGGGGGAAACGTGGGAAAGGTGGAATTACACTTGTATTGGGTACTCTATTTAACTCAGTCTACTTACAGTAAGCATATTTCACGAATATACACGCAAAAAATAATAATTATATATACTGCACATGCCAACGATTAAAAGATAGTAATGTAACCATTTCTGTACCGTGCATGGAGGAAAGTTGCCATATAAAAATAGTCAGAGATGTGAATTCTGAAGGGTTGGTGAGCTACATGAATTTCCGAGGGGTTGGTCTGGCTAGCAACGTGTTTCATTGTGGACCTTACATATTCACACATGTTTACAAATACATTAATTTATGTACACGCGCGTGCATTCTTTGCAAAAAAATGCGCATTCTGAGTACACATTTACGCATGGTGCGGAGGCCTCACCTGGAACACGACGACGAGGATGCAGACGGCGATAATCCTCATGTAGGTGGAGGTGGGGTCCAACCAGCGCACGTGGGTCCACGAGGCCGGCGTGAACTGTAAGACGGCGCGCCGGATCTTACCCGTCGTCGAGTGAATGTCACTGTCAGTAGGAGAGTAAGACGACAACGTTATAAGATGTGAGGTAGAACTAAATCTTCAATTCTTGTATACATTAATTTTATGGCCGAAAATCAATTAAGGAAAATTCGGGACCCCCATAAGGAATTATCAAATTAAATCTTGTATACTGGTTGGACTCTGAAATTTGTTTCTGAGAGGACTTCGCGTGTTTGTCTATTCCCCTGTTGGCCGCTGTACCAACAAGAATATCGTCCTAATATAGGTCTTAGACATGTGATTGGTAGTGTTCTCCGGTCTGTGAACCGCAACCCAAATCGACCAGATCCCTATGCGAGTTTCAAGGTAAATCTCCTTTGGCATGTAGACATTTTGTTGTTGTTGTTGAAATAGCGGCCTTTTCTTTCTCCCAAATTTTCCACCATTTGCCTTTTTTGTCTGTTAATAATGTTAAGAGCGCCACAAGGAATATAGTGTGTAACAGTGTCCAAACCAGCTTATGTTGCAGTCAAGGACACAGCAAACCAAAATTATCCTTTCAAAATAATTTCCAACATTATCCTATAGTGGTATGTATTACTGTTACCATGCATAGACTACCGGTAATACTTATTTTGAAGGCATGCTTAAGTTAAAATACACTTCACTAAGAGTGTTACCTTAAGTTCCAGTCTGTATTTTGCCATAAACCACGGTAGACGGGGAGAACAAAGGAACTAGACCGTGAATATATCACGTATTGGGCCCAGTGAAGCGGAACCCTATAATCTCACGGCGCACACCTTGCACAAACTGGATCTGTGGTGGTGCTTTTCTTTTCATATTTTTGTTTATAACTTGTTTAATATTCATTGAATTACCATACAATATGCAAGCAAATGTAGCTGAGAACCTTTTAAAGTGTATTCATGTGTCAAATATTCAATTTCTAGAATGTTTTGACTCTTTATGATTTAATGAAAAAATAAGAGTAAATCATTTCCATAGGGTTCAGGCTCGTCCAATCCGACCACTGGTGTTACTCAGAGTGATCCATAATAATCAATTAAAAAACAGTAATAAAGCATAGTTTTACAATGACAAATTTAATACATATCAACAGCCATTAACCAAGAAATATTGGCACATGGGGAGTAAATATTAGCTAAGATATTACAGTTAGAAAATGAAGATTTTTAACATGGGAGCCTATGGGCAGAAATTTTTTTTTGCTTTCATTACATCATTAAAAATTGAAATCATCAAAATTTTCAAAGTCTGGGTAAAGGGTCTGATGGACAATGTTCAGAACTTCATTTGACTCACTTACTGTTCATAATTCTGATGACTATCAAAGAAGCTGTAAGCAGAAATGTACACAAAAAAGACCCGTGGTTTATGTCAGATACAGGACTCGTGTGTGGCAGTACTTGATATACTCACTGGGCTAGGGCCTCGTGAATATATCGCGTACAGCCCCACACTCGTTCTGTATCTACCACGTATGTCCAAATCCCATTAACCAAGACAATATCCAGCTCACCCTACCCAAACCGTGCCAACCTCGCCCAACACCCACCGTATGCTCTCCCAGGCGTAGTTGCGCATCTCTAGTTTCCGGCAGATGATCATGCCCAGCCAGATGCCACACCCGTTACACAGCAACACGTCCATGACCAGCGCGTCCCACCAGCACTCCTTGAAGTTGGGCAGCAGGTGGGCGAACGCCATCTGAAGGGAAGAATTGAACGGGTCTGTAAATGTGGTATGTATTTGAATAAACAACACACTTTGCTCGAGTTCATATTAACCGCTGGTTTATCTGACTTTCCAATTGTTTGTTTACAGTTCCCAACATTTTTATGATTCATGGCCGCTGTTGGAAGATCATGTATTGTATGTGAAACAGCGGGGGGGGGGGGGGGGGGGGGAATGTACGAACGGTACAGATTCGGCGAGTCGAGGTAAATTTAACATACATAATATATCAAATATTGACTATTTCAAATATGACCAAATAATGATCATTCCATCGAGGATTCTTCGATATTATGAACCGTTTTTTTTTTAAATCAATATTCACCGCCTTCTTGGAATATGTAACATCGAGCAACTCACTTTGTATGAACAGTTCATAAATTACTCAATATGAAACTAATATTGTGTAAACGAGTCTACGCTCTGCCCCTACCTCGGTGACCTCCCAGGTGACGCTGATGGTCCAGCAGATCCCGTAGTGCCGCAGGAGTAGCGCCTTGAGCGCCCAGCCCCAGAAGTGACCGAAGGCGAACACGTCAAGATGACCCCAAAGCCGCTCCACCGAGATGTCCGAGCAGTTCACTGCGTACTCCTGACACCCAAAAAAATGGCATCAATGTAAGAAGTTTTATTAGTTAGTCAAAAATAACACGAAAGGGTCTACTGATAACATCGTGGACGTACTACTCAGAGCGTGATCAGAGGGAAACACGGTATAAAAGGACACCAACGGAAATTATTTGTACCGGAGGAAAGAGTCTTTACATATTTTTATGTTCCAACTTGATGAAGGGATCTAGATCTCTTCGGGTTGGCAGTAAAAGTATGATAGTCTGCAATGTTTGATATGATTGTGGAGCAAAGGTGGCGTTGGTACTATTTTTTTTAAAACATAGTCTTACTCTACGATGTTCAAGCCAGACTCTTCTTTTGCCACTTGTACCTGGCAGGAATGTTATTTACACACACAGTATTGGGTAGTTAACACAGCTGTACCAGTGAAGGACACAACCCACCTTCTCCTCGATGTGGAAGTGGCGCAGGTCGTTGTACAACCAGTACATGATCTCCTTCACGTCATCCGTGTTTTGGAACAGGATGAAGATGAGCAGCATGAAGTAGAGTACCGAGATACCTGAAGAGACAAAAAGAATAATAATGACATGGGGTACTGGATCAGAGACAAAGAGCAGGGGTCAAAGAGAAAGACCTGGGCCCATATCTTTGTAACAAATTTGGCTGATCAGGGAAATCTTGATCAGTGTCTCATGATTAGAGTAGTCCAGATACAAAAAGAAAAGGGGAAAAAGAGAAAACTCAAATTAAAAGAAAAAGGTGGTCAGTTACAAGGTAGGGGAGGCTCAGTTCAAAGAGCAGGGGGAGGCACAGAAATGCGGATGTCAGAGACAAAGGCCAAGAGGTCAGGGACAAAAAAATGGATGTAAGATGCAAAGAACAGGCAGTAAGTTGAATAGCACAGGAGGGCAAAGACGAATCAGAAGACACAACCACCAGAGATAGAGTGGTGAGGACTCAATAGATCAACTGAGTCAGCAGGGATCTCCCTAGGCCTGCGGGATGGGCCATTCCCGCATCAGGAATTTTATTCCCGCACTGTGTTAACATTGAAGGGGCCATTCTCGCAAGAACAACAAATCAAAAATGGTAAATAAGGTTCCAAATGCCCACATATTTCCAGAAAACGGCCCCTTAGAAATTTCCCTGATGGGGCTTTTGATACTTAAATTTTTTTTCTAGGAATATCCCTGAGTCAGGATACTAAAAGGTGTTGTGCGGTCAGAACCTTAGACATTTATACAGGCGTGTTGTTTTTTTAATGTAAGGTGTGTTTATTTCAACAGTGAACAAGAATGAAACAATGTTAAATGTTTAATGTAACAGTAAGGGGCACACCCTAGAAAACACTAATTTACGACGCCAGGGGTCGGGACAGGAATTCTTTTATTGTCCCTCTATAAATGACTTGGGGAGTCCCTTTGATGGTTATTTGGGTGCTGGCTGGTTTATGGTCGGAATTCCCACCTAAATTGGTTGCCGGTTAACAGTCCTAGTTTGAGCACCTAGCAGACTTGGACATGCTACAGTCTATCCCTCACCCCTCTCCCCCTCCCGCCTAGTCTAACGGCCCGGAGTTACCTGTGTTCAGGTGCCCCAGTGGGGCCTGGAGGCATCAAGCGTGGCCACAGGCTGCACGCCCCGCTTTTATCTCCCACCACCTACGTACCCCAGCGGGGCCTGGAGGCATCAGGCGTGGCCACAGGCTGCACGCCCCGCTTTTATCTCCCACCACCTACGTACCCCAGCCGGGCCTGGAGGCATCAGGCGTGGCCACAGGCTGCACGCCCCACTTTTATCTCCCACCACCTACGTACCCCAGCCGGGCCTGGAGGCATCAGGCGTGGCCACAGGCTGCACGCCCCGCTTTTAGCTCCCATTACCTAAGTACCCCAGCCGGGCCTGGAGGCATCAGGTGTGGCCACAGGCTGCACACCCCGCTTTTATCTCCCATTACCTAAGTACCCCAGCCGGGCCTGGAGGCATCAGGTGTGGCCACAGGCTGCACGCCCCGCTTTTATCTCCCACCACCTACGGCCAGGTACCACTGCAGAACTTTTACTTTCGGTATCACATATTTGGACAATTCAGGAGTGTTCTCAATCACACCTGACATTGTGTCGCTTTCGCACATAGGGCTCAACATTAGGGGTTTGAACTCGACTGCCCGTCGGGCAGGTCTAGGTTAAACTTTACCTGCCTGACCCTCAAGTTACACCAGCCCGGCTTTAATAGATTATTATTATAGCACAGAAATTTTGCCTGCCCTTTGCGCAGGTAGGTATGAGAATCTACCTACCCCACCTCAAGTTATACCTGCCCCGGGCAGGCAGGCAATGCTTAATGTTGAGCCCTGGCACATTACCGACAGGGTACTACCGGAGTCTCACAAGTCTCCTTTCATCGGGGGTGACAAAGATAGTAAAGTGTAATCTGGCCTTCAGCTCTGGCTACTCTAAACATCTCGCCATAAGCCTTCTATGATACTGGCAGGTAGAAAGGGGCACTTTTGTCCTTGTATCCTGCTTTGGATCAATACCCTATTCTAATGGTGTAGTAAAACTGTTAGCTACAGGTATGCCTCAATATACCAGGGATCATTTACACAGATCAGCGTTTCAATATATTTGTCAGTAACATAAAGAGCCAGAGTACCGGTGATTGTCAGTTTCGGAATAAACTGTAGACAATCATCGTAGTACGTTTTTGCTTTTCCCTTAAATGCTCTCATTCCCATGAAAAACTTAATGCCACCGTGGTGTAATAGCTGATGCAACAGGATATTGAGGCTTATGGAACATGATACATTGTAAAATACGCTTTAATATTGCAGACTATTGGCTGCACTAAGTAGCTGTGTACCTGACAGATTCAGACGTAAAATATTCAACGGTAAATTCAGTGCACCCAGTGGCACATTCAAAGCCCAAATGAGGGATAGATGATCCTTCAAAATTCAGACAAATGGATCTATAGATAGCAGTTGTTGTTAAGAAGACTTCAGGTAAAGCCTATCATTCTAAGGTATCAGTGCTTTCAGACTGCCTGGTTACGTCGCTGCCCCAGGTGGGTCGTGTACATCACCCCTTCCCCTGTCTAACTGGTTATCAGTGACAAGGCCATACCTCTCACAACCTGGATTTCCCATGGACACGGGAGTGGGGGATCAATAGTTACCTGGGCGACGCACCTCCCGTTAGTAAAGCCCAGCTTACCTTGCCTTGTCCCACCCCTCCCCAGTCAAAATACGTGTATCGCCCGCGGCCACGACAAATTAGTGTTTTTTGTTGTTATTGTTTTTTATTATATTGTTTAATTTTCCCGTTAAATATTCAGTTATCTTCAGAAATCCACATGAAATTGCAAGCACCCGTAACACTATTGAATACATGATTGTCTAGGGGCCTTCCATTAAGTATCCAGACACTGGATGGCCATCCCTTCTTGAGTTCGGTACTATTCAGTTCCTAGAAGTTAATTGTTCTTTACTAGGTTTCTTTACTGCAGCACCCAGTAATGAACTGTAATACTACCAAATACGGGATTATGATATCTAGATGTATGATGGCAGGGGAGGGGATCGAAAATCACCTATGGTGACCCTATTAACCGAAATATTAAAAAAAAAAAAGAAGAAGTGAAATCTGTACTACATTAAATTTGTGTATGACGTAGCTCGGTAACATACATGCATACCACTTACGACTTTGGCAGCATTTAGGTCTGCCATATTATATTGTGTTCTGTCAATAGTACATTGGCGGTGGTGAGATTTCATTAATTAAAAGTATCACTGATACATCAGGGAGGGACTAGGGACTTGGCTTAGGTATTGCTGAAAGAGGCAGTTGGATGGCTTCGAGATCCAATATTTGTGTAAACACGAAGTATTTGCATCCGTCAGGGGCAGAAACCAGATGAAAATAGGAACAAATTGTGTGTGGCCATTGCACAAGAAGCCTGAACGTGTCAAAAACACATTGCGGTTGGCGTCAGATTACTGCAGTGATTGCCGAGGCTGATTGAAGAGGCACGTTTTGGGCGGATACTTGATCAATACCTGGTAAGCGACTCAGTGCAGTCCTATCGAAACCACAACTTTTTAATAATGTGTACCACATCCACTTTCATGCTACCGGTATATTATAACGTTGCGACGGCCATATCAATAACTATGTTATAGAGCACATAGAAAAGTGGATATTACCATGGGCATGTGGTGAATATTGTGCATCTGTTGTTCTTATATCAGGGTTCCCACGCATTTTTGAAAATCAATTTAAGACATTTTTTAAGTCCAATTTAAGACCAAAATTCAGAAGATTAAGACCCATCGACCATGTTCAAAGAAACCTTCGGAATATATCAGATGATTTAATTTTCAAGTAGGTGTACTTGTTTGCAAGTGGAATTTGGTATTTTCATGGTTACTTCAGTTTAACTCCTCAAAAGAATCAATTTAAGACCTCTGGCTATATTGTCATCGGTCTTTTACAGAAAACGTTAGCAAACACCATAAAAAACAGAAGACACACAAACTAGGCCTGGGAAGAGGTTTTGAGTTGCTCGTGGGGTCCCGTGTATAAAACAGAGCAGCCCGCCCCAGCCCTCACACATGGGAGCCGTTGGGATGTGTTTATCTCATCAATACTCCACGCTGATCGATGCGTGGGGGCGGGGAGATGGGCGGGAAGAGGGGGCGCCTTCTCAAGTCTCTCTGCTCACATCATTGGTATGGCAGGCGAAGCAGTCCTCTTTTGCAGATTGCTCACACTTTCGAATACAATTTTACATCAAAAAATTCTAAAATTGGCCAAACAAAAAAAGAAGGAGGAGGGGGGGCGCCCCCTCTTAATCTGCCACTGTATCCTAGGTTGTATTTGGTGATCTTGGATTTCCCATCTTGTAAAATGTCTATACTATACTATGATAACCCCTCACCCCAAGGTGTCGTGATCAGGCTGACGTTTATGCTTCAAGCGGGGATACGCCCTGACAAATGCATTTTTATACTCAACACTGGATTTCCCACCATACAACTCCCTTATTTTGAGTTGTTTTCAGCACTGTGAAAGAATATGAATCCATCGGGTCTTTGTTCTCTGGTTCTCATCCCAAATGGGTATATCCCAAGGTTGGACAAGGGTTGGACAAATTACCATACAAGCTGTCCTTGTCTCCTAGAGTTGGGATTACTGAATGACCAACAATAAATTTGAACTACCCGATATATCCCTAATCAGGGATAAAACATTATGACTTCTTAAATTTTATAAATCAGATTTGCAGGTTTGCCAGCTAACTGAAATGCTGCATTTCAGGGCAAAATAGGGTTGGACATTATGAGTTAGGCTGACAGACTTAAGCATTGGTTCCTATGGGAAGAAGGCCAATATATAAAGCTGCATTTTACCAGTTTTAGGAATAATTCATTAACCAAATTGCTTTGGCTAATTTTGTATCATACAACACTCTTCATGGAATAAGCATGGAAGCAATTTTGAAAATATTTCATGGTAAACTTTAATGTTGGTGTAAGCTGGGATGGGCTTATTGTTATGAGTAATTATGTAGGCGGAAATGCGGGCGTCGGGCACATGGCGCGCAGTTTATTTTGAACATCGGTCATTTGAAATCCAGAGACAGTGGCCATTGATCATCTAACATTGAAGAATATATAACAGTCGTCGGTAGCTAGTCTATAATCAAAAAGCTAATTATCATCGTATTTATACGACCATACCATACTGGTAGGAAGGATACGTTTTTCAGTGTGATAAGCGAGTATGGTACAACATTTTCTAAGGTAAATTATGTATCTACCGATACATCTCAGTGGCCACAGCTTGAGAAAAGCATGCTAATTGAAGTTTTTGGACAAAATGTCTGTTAAAAAGGACACAATATACCACCACTTGGCAGGCTTACAACGCATGCCCTACATCGGCAGGTAAAGCTTAGTAGGGTGTCTTACTAATAATCTATATATTTGTATTTTGACTGCAGTAACAAAATCCATGGGTCAAAAGCCACTACCAGTATTAGGTAAGGGGTCTTATTCAATTTCACTTCTAAATTCCATGTGCTTCCTCTGGACCTTACTCCGTTTTCATTATTTGGTCCGATACAATTGAGTTCTAGTCCTAAATGTCAGATTGGCCAACAAAGTTATTGTTTTAGCTAAATTTCTAAATTCCCCGTGTATCCCTCAACATGGAGTGTACAAGTGCTCCATCTTAACCTTATGCCGTGGTCGGTCTGACGTTTTGTTGTTCGTTTACTCATTTCGTTTATAATTAAACAAGCTCTTTAGATAGCAATACAGGTTACTGTTAATATTGTTTGAGTAGGCTTAAACCTAAATCTATTCATTCATTTATTTCCCTTGCATATTCTAGCTCTCAATTCTCGTTTTAACTTTTATATCAAGACTTTAAAACTAAACAGCGGTGTACTGAAACTAACCAACCACCAACAACCAGATATCTAGCTAGGTCACACCTCCAAAGTGCTGAAGAAACTGCCAGGAGCGAAGACCAAGACAGGAGATTTCTTATATTGCTCACAGTAGGATAAGCTCACCAACCAATTAGGTTGCCTGCGCCATCGAGTGGCATAGAGCTCCCGACTCCACCGCCTCGCAGTGTTTAGACCGGGGGATGAAGGGAGGATGGTGGAAAATAGGCCGGAGCAGGCACTTTCTAATTAACAGAGACTGCTCATTAGAAGACAAACAGACAGACAAAAGCATCTCTGTGACCTGTCTGTACTATGAGGGTCAGACTGCATACAGATTAAATCAAAACCAGGAAATCAAGTAACTCTGTTCTTTGTTTAGCATATGCAAATGAGCCTATTCATTTCGGAGATCATTCATATTCTACTTCCTCCATAAATTAATACATATGAATATCAGTTCTTCAAAATCCACTAGATCACGAGTTCGACCGATTCTAACACATTGAACAGTGGCGATGTTAATGCTGGCCAGACCTAACAGTTGGACTAAACTGTGAGTGGTCCGTCCACTCAGGTGCCTGAAGATATGGAAAGGTTGGGGTGCCTGGGAAAGATGAAGAATAGAAGTCGCTTTTTGCGTGTGCTACAGGTACCTGGCGCTTCATCTTTCCGATCTACTGAGCACATCTACTTAAAAGTGGAGCCATCTAAGGCTCTGAAAACAGGTTCATTATTTTAAGTAAATGATTTATAAAATCCGGAGACAGAGGGAATCCTCTTCTAGAAATTTCCTTTCGCTTGACTGTCTCGCCAAATTTTAAACATAGTAATTTTGACATGGGTTTTGGTACAATTCTGATCTTCTCAGCATATATTATCAAAATATATGATTTCATATCCAGAGATGCCACCCTTCACACGATAAAAATATGCAACAACATTTCCTGTTAACCTATTTTCCTTTTAAGGTTTTGGCACTTTTTAGAGCTTGCTGTCAAAGTAAAAAATATGGAAATCCGTATTTATACGGAAAAGTGGCATCTCTGAATTTTCGTACCTACAAATTCCATCAGGACACCAACCACTCCTTTACTAAGAACATATTCTCTTCGAATTTGAAGTCAGAATGTATCACCAAGATGAAAAAAAAAACAAAAAAAAACACGGAATTCCGCGGTTCCTCAGAACTCTCAGTCATGTCTGTTTGAATGGGGCAGCAGGTGTGAATGTACCAGGAACCACCAACAGGTACAAACAGGTACAGGTAATACTAATAGTACTATAGACGTTGTGCAGATGACGTCACAATCCCAAGAAAGGGACTGGTCGCCATATTGGTGATCATTTAGAAACTATGATTTCTCACAATTCTAAGATATCTAGAATAAATAATTTTGCTATATATATTTTATATATCCACACTAATCAAAATTAGCAATTAACAATATCCAGAATTCATTAATTGTATCTGTATGTATTAGCCACGTGGACATGGTGAGCACATGGTGATCACCAAAATGTGGTCACGTGACCAGGTGTGCACAAGGTCTATAGGCTGAACAGCCACTTAGCAGATTACTCCAGTGTCCCAAGTCAAGCCAAATTCGCATTTGCCCGCAAGGTGCATGCCCCATACAGTATGCGCCCAACCTGTATTCCCTTTATCTAAAAGTGTTTGTGACGATTCCCTGCAAGTTTCTTAAACTCATTTCGGAAAACCAAAGAAAAAAAGTATGGTTCGATTCATCGATAGTGAATACAACTGAGCTATAAGGATCAACGCCGATACCTTCTTATACTATAATGGCGCTGGTCTGTTTATTGAACTTCTATCAGAAGAATTTACCACCACCTGTTAAACCTTTGAATTTGCACCTGTATGCCATGTCAATATATCCTATTAAATGTTTTAGCTTTGATCTCAAGCCCCTTTTGCAGATCACAACGCCTTTCTACCAAGTAAACCTAGCCTTAATCCATATTACAGAGGCTTTCTAGGCCGTAGATCTATACCAGTTTGTCAAACAATGCACTTTAAAGAATTAATAGAAGGATACTACAGGCCACCAAGTTGGCCACCAACCTGGCACTCTAGGATAGTAAAAATTAGCTGGAGCCAGTGACTTTTATAACATTTTAGAGACTAGTCCAAGAATGAGAATCATGGCTGTTCTGAACTGTGAACATAATTATGCATATTTGAGGCTAGCCTGTAAAGGGTATTAGTTTGATCAATTGCTTCCACGCAAATCTAAATTCCATACGAGCTTAAGAATACCCAGAATCTACATAGCACGATAAATAGTTTTTAGTGACAGTTCGGTGTCATGCACAGTTATCTCAATACGCAATTACACACTATCAACAAAATCTTGTGTCATACAAATAAACAACACTACTATTATATATATATACATATGACTGATATATATCCGATATATACAGCACCATGACGGGACTGGACGTAACCTGTGTGAGTAACAGTAATGACGAGTTAACTGTGAGAGCGCACCCTGCCCCCCTCCCACCCCGCCCGAGCCATGTGGTACACTGTGTACACACGTGATGCCATCACGTGACTCTTATGACCAATCACCTGATGTGGTTCTATGGTGGTACGGGGGTCAAATGTTAGTGAGTGTGGGGTAAAGATGGGAGAGTTCAGGGTAACAATCTTTGAATGATCTTGTACCAACGTGTGCAATTTATTGACAGTTTTTTTTAAAATATTTATTTCCGTTTCAAAAATGAGCTAACATGTACTTACCGAAGACCATGCGCCATATCGCAGGATGCGGTCTTGTAAATGGCCCTAAAAAGAGGGAAGAAAGATATTTGTAAAACTGTAAAGAGTTCTAAGTAGATAGGAAAAGGCGAAGAGCTTTCTTACACTTTGCAAATGTATACTTGACAAGATATATCTATTGCATTTGAACAAAAAAACATCTAAATATCCGCACTTTGGTTCGATCCTTTTAGTTTTTAGCCAAGGAATTCGCTATTTTTGTTGTTGGTATTTCACCCAAATCATCATTATGGCTAAGTAGCTTACCATTTGGGAAGGCGAGGACACTGATGATGAGGAAGAAGAAGACGACGGACAGTAGGCCGCTCCATATGTTGGCCTCTAAACTCTGTTCTGGTCTGAAAAAAAAGTATATACCATAACAGTTTGTAATCATCAATCTATTGAAGTTTACTTTCAACATGGACGCAGCGACGCTAGTCTATTAATTCTGAGGATATTTGTATTGGGAACTTTAATAAAATAGCTTGTTAACTAAGACATTATCTTAAGCCTGTATTCCACAAACTTGTTTTGTTGCTGGTGATTTTGTATTTGTTTGTTTTTCCAAGAATATGACATGGAAACATACATCCTATATACCATTCGAAACAGACTTATAAAACGTTTCAAGTAATGTATACCATGTATACATTCAACCTTAATTCCCCCCATCACTTTCTAAAATCGGCAGCAAAATTGGCATGTGGAATATAGGCTTTATGTGTACATTTTAAATATCCAGTCGACCCACCATTGAATTAAGAAATCGGCTGCAAATTATCTAACAATTAGAAAACAGACGAATAAATAAGTCCAGTGTTTTTTTTTAAAGACATTTAAACATAGGCAACATATTTACGATTTCGTTCTACCTGGATTTGCAAAGCTTCAGTCGGAGATATAGAAACACTGATGTTTCGTAAAGCGGGGAGCCCATGGTAACTAACAAGTATGTAGTACCGTTAGGACGAAGACAGGGAAAGAGAAAGAAGCTGTACAGTGGCCGACAAGCCCCCCATCCCCGGGCTGGCGGGCTTATTTACTGGAGTATCCCAAACAGTACGTTGTGACGTCTGCATCACCCACCCCAGGATAGCTCAGAGTATATTCATACGGTGGGTCTCCTCTCGAGTTACCTGCCAAGACACCCAGACAAGTTAGACCCCACATCAATGAAAGCTGATACTACACAGTACATTGCTAGCCAAGAGTCAGCTAGAAAAGACAATAGGGTGAATTATTATCTAATATTTCAGGAACAAATAATATTATGGTCTGATGAAATAATCATCAATTTTTTAACAAATCACTCATGAGAATTTATATGCAACTGTCTTTTATAATTATTGTAATAGAGTATAGTTCAATTAAAATATATATGTTTAATCTCTCTTTCCTTATGTTTTGGTTTATTTTCACTTTCAGACTGAATACCTGTCGACAAATCTATTTTTGACTCCTTTGAGCCATTTTTCCTTAATGCTATTCACTAAAAAAGTTAATGAATAAACACAATAAAATGCTGCCCACTTTTTGTCTTATATAGATGCAGTTCAGGGAATTTTGAGTATCTTTTCATGTACAGTTGCTTTACATAATGCAATAGTATTGTTGTTCTACAATATGTAAATCTTGCGGCTACTCACTTTCTATGCGAAACTTTCCCTACTTTGTTATATGTTGTTACACATACAGATATTCTGTACTGTAATCTTTGCATAGATATACCCTTCTATCCCAAAGCCGAGTGTCTTCTCACACTAATTTAGACATGAGGACGTCAATAGCAGGCAGGTCCCATCTGCGACTCTATAACTCACTAGGAGCACTCTGCTTAGGGGTGTTTTTCAAATCAGAAAAAAACAACATCCCGACACCACCACCTGTTCACTACTGCCGGCCACATACCCAGGTGAGCTCAGCCTATCCTCAGCCTACCAGGTGTAACCAGGATTCTCACCTGTGGAGAAAGGGTAGGGGGAGTCTTTGAATGGAGCAGTGTCCGAAATTGAGGTTAAAATGTATGCACTCGATGGATGCGTTAGCTTTGAAAAGTGTGTTTCCAAGGGCCTTCCCATGCACCTTCAGTGATATATATTCTTGCAAAAAAGGCGCGCCTGCCTGGTCCACCCTTAAGATCTATCTTTAACACCTTGTGGTGGCGATAAAGAGTTGACCGAAGCTAGAAAATGTCCCTTTCTGAAATTGTTTTATTTGGAGGGAGGGTGGCTTTGTGGTATTACCTGGAATTAATCAATTAAATTTAGACACAGTGGGACAATAGGTGATAACCTTTGCATCGGATGATCCATTGTTTTTTTCCCCTGTCCTGTTCTTTCTGTTTTTGATAGAATAAGGGGGAACTTAATTGAAGGATAGAACAGAGATGCCAACGAGCTATAATGATTATGGTTGATGTCATGAAAATGGCTCTGGAATCGAAATAAAATTCTTTTTTTTATGTCAGGCCGACATACTGTATGCTGTAGTTGTTGCCTGTGACTAGATTACACCCTTCCCTTTGTAAAATTGCAATGGGTTAGATTACCTTTAATATTGCCGCTCAACAAACATCATTTCAAATTGAACAACAAGTCCAACACACGTCTGTCGTTGAGTTTGGTGTAGAATTTGTAATTCAATTTAATAACATAAGTGGTCAGATACTTAATGCCCGGTAACACCATTACCCTAATGAGATTGACAGGTGTGTGTCAGGAAAAAATGTGTGTAATCTATCCCAAAGAACTGAGCACAGTTCCGCACAATGCAAGGGGCAAGCCCGTCAAAGGGTAAAGACGTTACGGACACCGCTCCTCAGATGAATCTATGATTTAGCTGACGTAGATAATTGCTATCACGGAACACATTTATTGAAGACGTCAGAAGTATAGACGTCAAACAATTTAGATAGTATATGAGTCAATTATAATAATTATCACTTTCATAAATGGAGAATAAAAGAAAATATTTCAACTACATCACGTTATTTTTGGTAACCTCCTAATCCACAAACCGTAACACGTTTCCTTTCAAAGGGCAGCCCTAATTACGTAACCTGTAAGTGAGTGTACGAGGTGTGTCGCTGACTCAACCAGGTAAATGGTACGACAGACCACGCCATAAGGCAGCTGCCAATAGGAAACGTCCCACTTAGGCCTAATAGAACCTGACTCACGAGTTGGGTGCAGTACTCAATCTTTGGAGAGATGTATAGCTTCATAGACAATCTTTAATTATATTCTTTTATTATATTGTAACCTAAGGAAATTAAAACAAAAATATTCGTCAATGAAAATTATTCTCAATTCAAGGAGGTCCCCGTCATAAAAACCAAACAAGCTCATGCTGTAGTGTAGATCTGTGGTAATATTTTCCTCTAGGGACATTGAAATTAAGAGAGGAATTTAAAGTTGGTGATAACACAAGACGTTATAATGTATGAGATTTAAACAGGAGATTTACAGTGGTTCTACAAAAACCATATTTCACATAAAATAGTCTTCAAGAACATTCAGTGAAAATATGATCCTGTCGACTGCCTTTAATAGCCGAAACTAGTCTATACGTCGATAATCAAACACTACTTTGAATAAAACAATAAGCCCTTACTTTTATTCCCCAAGATTATTACCGATACTATTTACCTCTTTCCTACTCCTAGAAGTACCCGCATTAATCGCCCCCTTAAAGATCCGATGAGAAAATATTGATATGAATATTGATCTTAAAGTACATCAAACTGCAAAACGTGACTTGATACCTGTAGAGTATAGATTAGGTCCATGAAGGAGCAAAACGCAAATTTTCAGTACATTTATGATTAAAGGGAGATCTACAAACAGGCTCATTATCACTATTTGCACGTGTATGTGATTGTTTGTTGGGGTAGTTTAACGTCCGGTCAACCACACACGTATGATACGTTTATGCTAATATCATAAACATGGTACACCGAAAAAAGTATTTGGCAAACCTGCTAGTGTGCAAGCCTTGAAATTTAAGTTTATAATAATTGAATTATTTATACATTGGGGGAATAAAAGGTTTGAATCGGGTAGATGCATGCGAAAATTCAATTTTTGGTTCGCCCGCATATTGGTGACGTCTGACACCAGAACAATAGGGATGTAAAATGACATCAGCCTCAGTGTTCGAAATTAAGCTTTTAAAACGTGCACACGCCGGGTGCACACCTCTCAAATAAGTGCACCCAGGAGCATTCTCATGCACACACAGGTATATAAAGCTAATTATTCTGCCAAAAATATGTGCACCCACCGGGTGCACAGCTCTAAAATTCATGCACCCTGCAGCCAAATTGTGCACACCGGGTGCAGGGTGCACCCTTAATTTCGAACACTGCAGCCTGCATGCATGAGATGTGTACATGCAGTGTTGTCACCAAACCCCTTCCTTTGGTATTGTGTTATTGGTACTTATCTTGGCAAAAATATTTTTTTCGAAAGAAACAATTTCTAGTCTACATATCATCGTGACCCTTATTCTCAATGATATTGTCGTTTTGTTGTATGATATTGCGAGACTTAATCCGATTTTTCGCTAATAATGTTGCTCAGAAAAACAAACACTAGAAACTTTGGATCTATGAACCCTTTGGTAAACCATGACTGGCCTGATGCCTGGAAGAGATAATGAATAAATCACACCTCATCAAAGAGCCCAGAACCGTGAACCCCTCATGAGGATCGATAGAGAAAGGTTTGCCTTCAGTAAAGATCTAAATACCACACCTGACTAATTTAGTGTTTACTCACAATCCGAGGCAACTGATGCTATTTAAAGAAACTGGGAACGGGGTTAGAACGTATCGAGACGTTTTATAAGTCATTGGTAATCACCGTATTAAATATGGTTGGTTATTGGTTGCTTTACACCCTAATCAACTGCCAGGGTCATATCAAGGTCGGTGATGTTGATCGGATCTATGAGAAGGTAGAGACCATACCCCTACACATTTACCGAAGCAGGTGTTCTTTAATGTGCCTGGTCCCATAGACAGGGCCAGACACACAACAGCCGGTGGCACAAGGCCTTTGATATCCCAGTCGTTGTCACTGGGAGAAACACAGAGGGGTGTAGCAGCCCTGCCTGGCCCAGCCGAGAATCGAACCCGTCTCTCCCGCATGCCAAGTGAATGCTCTAACCACTTCACCACCCCATGCCCCCCCCCCCCCCCCGTATTAAATACCGAACTTAATATAATCAATGGGTTCTAAGGATCTGACTCAGCGACGTATCAAAACCAGACTTTACAAGCTCATTACGTTAATCACCTTTATCATTATACAGCACATTGATACCGTTATAATATAACGAGAACTTCGCCTATTCGCGTCATTCACAAAAAATAGTTCTTACATCACGCTAAAAGTAATTATGAGTAAAATGCATAACCCTTGCATAACCCTCCACCACTCCACCCCTTTACCTCTTTACCCTCTTCACCCCCTTACCCCCATACTATGGACATCCACCATGGCTGTGGTCAGTCCTGGCCACAGGTTCCCCCTGGTTCCACATGGCTGCCTGCAATGCAGGTCAGTCTGTTAATCTACTTGTTTACCTGATGTCAAGGACACTCTCACCTGTCATGGTAGACTTGCCTAATACATATACTTAGACCTACTTACACTAGGCCAACTGTAATCAGTAGCACTTGGGTAAAAATATAATATAAAAAGGACCTTCACAATTCTAGTAAACAGGAAATGAGGTGTTCTGAGCCACCACTTTGAGGTCCCTGTCATTAAAACCAATGGTTCACCCAGACCAACTCCATATCTGAGCATAACCTTGATGACCTTTGTACCCTTTAACCCTGCTCAGAATAATGCACACATGCCTGAACATGATATACTATGGTTGCTGAAACGTTAACACAGAGAATGACTGTTTTATCTATATTACCAGTATGTATTCATATGTACGTGTGTATCACTGTAATGTTTGTTAACATACAATGAGACTCAGAGTATATAATCTCTTGATCTTGATATCTTGCATAAAGCTGACGATAAGGGTTGCTGCCATAGATTTACGTGTACAAAGTTTTCCAGTGGTGGACATAAGACCTACAAAATAAAATGTTGGGGGGACTGGGGCCCCCTGACTTTTGAAATTTAGGGGCCCTTACCAAAATCTAGGATCCCTCACTATGAGGGCGGGATTGGCCCTCTCTTAAAGTCATCCTAATGCGGGAATTAACTTCCTTATGCGGGAATCCCGCAGGCCTAGGGAGAACCCTCCGAGTATAGGTTCCGTTACACATTGCAAATATTTCACTTGCAATGCACTTACAATTTACTTCAATGATGGTTCTAAATATGTTTACGTTATATTATTTGCTTGAGATCCATTTAATAACTCTGCGAGTTTTTAATTGATATTGGTTTGATGCGGTTTTCAACTTGTTTCAAATGCACATTATGAGCAGATCTATAGCAACGAGCATTTTACCATTCTTACTAGGACTAGATTATAGGTAGACTCTTGAACTAAAAGCAGGTTTCAAAATGCAAGGAGTCATGGCATGACGTCCGGAACAGAAGTCCCATTTTCTCCATATTACGGTTTATGCTGGTATACCCCTTCTCTCTCAGCTAGGGTACTCGGCGACGTTCAGCAACGCCAAGGCGGGAGTTCAAGGTGCAGGCACCAGTGTAATTACGGTTCTCTTGAACTATAGAGAGTTAATTATCTGTTGTATATGGTGTACGTAATTAGTCGTAATTAATTGTAGATAATAGCTAGTCTCCTCCTTGTTCGACTGCTATCGTCCAATACATAACAGTGTTCGAAATTAAGGGTGCACCCTGCACCCGGTGTGCACAATTTGGCTGCAGGGTGCATGAATTTTAGAGCTGTGCACCCGGTGGGTGCACACATTTTTGGCAGAATAATTAGCCTTATATACCTGTGTGTGCATGAGAAGGTTCCTGGGTGCACATATTTGAGAGGTGTGCACCCGGCGTGTGCATGTTTTTAAAGCTTAATTTTGAATGCTGCATAATTATAGTTCCAACATCATGAAAGACGTAACACTCGCGTGAAAGGTTGTTCTTTATTAATATTCTCCTATGTATTGCCGTTCCGTGACAAGACCTCACTTGACAATGATCAGTTCCCAGGAAGGAATCCCCTCAAACACATTCAGACACCGCTCCGCCTTCTAACACAGTCTGACTGACTCTATTCCAAACAACAGGACTCAGCTTCTAAGACCAAACCTTTCCAGGATAGTTACTCACTCAACGTTCAGCTAACTCTGACCGGCTAGAGCGGCGCCCTTGCTTTTAGTATGATACGTCACACATTGACTCCTCCTTTAATTCCCTTTTGACAGAGAATTATAACTAGCACGTGCGCTAGTCCAAGGCTTACGCTGTAGTGCCCAAACAAACATGGACTGGCCACCCGCGTCAGTACACTCTGTTACGGGCGACTTGCGCGTGAGACACCACCAGGTCCAAGCAGTCTCCTGCCTATCCTTTAGCATTGGCAGCGCTTTTCTTTCCTCAATAATTCCCACATATATGACAATTAAAGTTAGATTTTCTGGTACGTGAGACATGAGCTGATGGTTGGTTTCACTATGGATAGTTATTTATTCTAATTTTAATTACAAGAGCTCAAAACAAATATTACAACACTGCAAGCATAGGGTGGGAAACTACTCCGAAGCAAAGGATTTCGAATAATCTTGAGGAACAATTCGCCTAACAGAGGTAGTCCATAATGCGTTGTGCGAGTGGGTGTTCCGGTTCCGGTAGGAAAACTTAAAACATTCAGAAAAAATATTTCTAATCGCAGGAAAATTTTGAAAAAATATGAACTGTGAAGATTGGTACCTCTTCTATCGATATTCCAAATATGAAATATCTATAATTATAATTTCATCATTTATTGCATTTTGACATAACTCTAAACATCTGGCTTCTGTTTACTGTTTTCCTGTATAATCTAATGTAAAATAAGTGCTTGGTTCTGCAAGAAAGAATCACATCTTACTTACCAAAATTATTAGAACAGAAAATACTATTGGTCTATTTTGTCATGTAGAAAAGATTAGAGAGAAATTCACCTTTCCAACTTTGTAATTGACCTTTAAAAATGACTTAAATGATAGAAAAAAGTGACCGGAACCTATGCCCCTGGGCAATTCACGCGGACGAGATACGGTACCTTTGTTAGGCGAATTCTCAAAGATCGGTAGGTGTTTTAGGCCTATCTGGGTCAGGGAAGTCCCTAGCAACAGCCATGCATGGTTGCAATGCTCATGCGTGACTGTAACTAAGGCAGAGGGGGACAGATCAGGTTAAAGGAGAACCGCAAAGACAATTTTAATTTTCATATCATGGTGAATATGTGTTTTCTGAAACATATCTACAGAAATAACTGCTAATTTTTTATAAATATGAAAGAAATTAATGTTTTAAAAATTATATGGTGTAGTGGCTTCTACCGAGTGCGTGTGATGTCATCTAGGCTCTTATAGATACGCAGGGCAAAGTAGACTCCTGCTATGGGTGACTGCACACACCTTTACCTGTGACCGATAGCCTAAATGATGTCACAGGCCCGTGAGGCAGCAGAGAGATAAGTTGTGAGAGTGTCTTCACACTCTAACAACAAGAAGCAAATTAACTACAAAGTTGGCCGCTCATGCATGAGCGATGGTCGTCCCTCAGTAAACTAAAGACCCTCCTAATACCAGAAGGCTATGTGTAATGTGGGCTCTAGGTGCTGACCACCACCACTCCTGCTATCATACACAGCTCAGGGAGGGGTTTTAAGAATGGGCCACTAGTAGGTACTGATTGTTTGTGGGGTTAGTTTAACGTCCGGCAAACCCGTCAGGGTTCTTTTACCAGACTGCACAAGGTAAAGCCTTTTAGCTCGTTTACGCCACAGCGGCTGTGACCGAATCTATGAAATGAGGTGCCTATTTGTAGCAGTGGGACCTAATGCCCTCTTTATAGTGCTGCCATACTGAGATATCATGTCATAGGCCCATACAATACCCCACCCAGTCACATTATACTGACACCGGGCCGACCAGTCATGTTTCGTGGTTCTTACTTTATACCGAGTGCCAGGCAAGTAGTGACCACTACCATTGTTAAAGTCTTTAGTGTGACTCGGCTAGGGATAAATCCCAAGACCTCCCAGACTCTAAGCGGGCACTCTACCGATTGAGCTACTAAGTCTGGTCTCCCCATTTGTCGCCTTCTACGAACAGAAAGGGGCTGCTGGGGACACATTCTTCCCAGGAGGCTCCCGAAGGAACCCCCACCCCGGACCCCCATAGGGGACTAGGTACTTACGCTGGGATCCGTGCCTCGAACTCACGCTATCGCTGTACGTCACGAAAGGGCGCAGGTTGAGCCCACCGCCCAGTTCGTCAGATTTTGGCTATTTCGGGGTCACGTGACCACTTCTAGACCAATCAGAGCCATCGACACAGTGGGCTCCACCTGCACTCTCTCAGGCCGAGTCCTCCTAGCCGTAAGAGAGAAGGGAGCCCAGCATACTAGGTACTGAGTGACCTATCACTAACCAACCTGGGACTGCCCACCTGCAGGTGACAGTGGTGGTCTTAATTTGAAGGGGTGAGGGCTGTTTAGCTCAGGCATTGGTTATGTAACCAACTTCTAGCTTCTCACACTGCCTGATTCTAACAACAATTGGAGGACAATGCCCTTCAACTGCTGAACATGAGATTGTGTAACCAGTCATTGAGAACAAAGAGAATTAAATGGTTAAAGACATGACTGATTGAGGGAAAATGAATATAGTTTCATCATACAAAGTGTGTACGGTAATTTTAATTCCGAGGCTATCTGAAATACACTTGAATCAATAGATTTATACCATATTGGGGATTTTTTAAATTTGTCTTTATGGTTCACCTTTAAGAGATAAGGACTGACCAATCAGACAAGGGAAAAGTGTCCCCCTCTGGGTTGCTTGGCGACCTGAGCAAGGAATCACCCTTACCCTGTCTTTGAGAATAATATATATATCTACAGCGAATGATCTATTTTTAAGATTTATTTTATGTTTTATATTTTTACAAATTAGAAATAACAATGACAATGAAATTTTTCTGTAGATGATCTACTTTAGTTGTCAAAAGTTGTAGAGTCGAACACATAAATGCCCCTGTTGAGTATAATAAAATCATGAATTTTTGCGAAAAAGACATAGTTATCATCTGCTGACATGGTCATGGAAGTAGATCTAGTCTAAACATGTAACGGCGGGGAGGGGAGGAGGTGTCTTTGACGGATTCTTGCAGCCTACAGCCAGGGACTGAGGGAGGAGGTTCCCTCGCACGTTGGCCGGCGCTGTAGCGGTATAGGCCGTCCAAACCCACGCCTACGGATCGGGGACCTTGTTTCGGGATGGGGACGTCGCGTCTTCACACCGTTGATATTTATCCCACAACTACTTATAATCTCATTTCATTTTGTACATAAAATGATATCCAAGGAAAACGCTAAATGATATAATTATAAGCAGGGCAGACCATAGCATACAAGCACGTGGCTTTGGGCGTTTGGCTTTCCTTGGTTATTCAGTCATTCCCACGGATGGCTGGCGACATCGTCACCAAATCTCGGGTGGTCACTGGTGGTCTTCACATGTGGTGGATAATATGTAAACTAGACACACTAAACAACTTAACCTTTCTCTTTCTCAACTCATGTGTAGTTGAACATCTAACAATTGCAACATTTACTGCATTTCGATGCTAAATAGAGCAACCAAAGCCTTCCATTCGCCCTTGCTTTGCCTTCGGAGTCGGCCTTTTCAAACTGTTAGCTAATTTTCGCCGGGAGTGATTGCTGAAACTTACCTTGTAAATAACGTATAAACAAGTCCTAAGACGGAAACCGTCAACAAAGTGATGGTATGGGGTTTGTAGAAGAAGTCTATACTAATATCATCCACCCTGTGCTCATTGATCGTGTAAAAATGATCATCATCGCCGCTGCAAGAGCTGACCGTCCTCACTCGCTCGCTCGCCATTTTGACTGGGGACTACAGGTTTCAAGGGGTAGGTTCGGAACTGGGTCATAGTAAATTTGAGGACCAGCGAAAATAAGAACATGTGTAAATTTATTGCTAATTAATTTGAGTCTATATTGATCCATCATCATTATGGGATGACATGACCATATTTGTCCAACGGTTTATTTGTAGAACGAAAATGTGCTGATTCCCAAAATCCCTTTAGAACCGCACAGTCATTTCTCGGGTTGGCAGCGCGGCCATGTCTCCGTTCACCAGATTCACATTTTCAAAAGGGGGCGTTGTCCCCGGCGTGTCCATGTCAACGCATGAATCCATGCATAGAGATACATAAGATGTTATGTATGTCTATGATCCATGATATGATCTTCGTTGTTAATTGATCATCCGTTGAGTAGTCTAGCAAAGATTAGATTCTGATATTTACTTGAACCCATTCCAAATCCCTGAATGATGAACCACTTTTTCAGTTTCACTTTTGTCTTGATTTCATAATTTGAGCAGTGAAGTAGGTATGAATTATTTTCATGGTCTGGATAGATTTATGCAATGTTGAACATATCTATATCAATTTTTTTTTTTTTTTAAAAAGCGTTAGTCCTGTAGAATGTATGGGAAGAAGCGGTAAACAGCGGCATGGTTTTCTGGAGGGCAAGTAACCTGGGCAGGGCTCTGAGGAGCGCGGCACCTAAATTCAGGTGGCGCCGTCTGGCTTTTTACTAGGCCTATAAATGCTAATCATTTGTAGAAATTTAATATATATATATTGAGCATAATAAATAATCGAATTGTTCGTGACACTTGAATCTCCGAACACGATTCCGCCACCTGGTCAGCAAATACACTGCTTTGGTCTAAATAAGCAGTCAATCCCCTCCCCTAGAAAAAAACGTGCTCAGGTAACCCGACCTACCGAATAGCACTTTGACTCTACCCTAAATCTTTCTAAAAAATTATATAATTAGAAAGACTTAAGACAATGATTATTTGATCAAGAGAAGAAATGATGCTTGATTAGGCTCTTCAAAATTTCTTTACGGTATTTTGCTATCATATTATATCGTGTAATATATAATTAGTATAAATGTGAGCTTACATGAAGTTAAACAAACACGGTTTGTAAATGACCTTTTTATTAAAAAATATACCGGTGTATTCACACATGTTTATATACATTCAGTTAGTCTGACATGGAGTGTACTAATAGCTTAGCACTTTTAATATATTCTCGTGTTATATAATCCGTCAAGGATCAGGCTTAGCAAGTCTACTTCTAGTCTACTTCTAGAAGAAATATCTTGCGCTCCTAGCGCCACCTGTTAACCAATATAAAAGGCGTTGCAAGGTAGTGAGCGAGCAGTTAGTTAGTTAGGAGTTAGTAGTCACTTAGTTTAGTGAGAACAACAACTAAGTAAGTTTAGCCAAGGAGTTATACCTGGAGTAAGTACATCGGCTCCCGTGTAACAGACTGGAGTTTACCAATACCAACTACCTCGGACATAGGATTGTGATAGAGCTGAGTGCTAGAATGGTCTAGAAGGTGTTGGAGCAACTCGTGTTCTAAATGTGGTTGATTGCTGATAGGAGATGGGAGGTGGACTGATGAAGACTTATACATGGTGGCTTTGACTCGGGATGAGATGTTTATTGAATAAAAACCCTTTCATATTAAGAAGCTCCCTCATCGTTCATTTCTTTTGAACTATTGGGAAGTGGACGGACAAACTTTAAACACAGTCTGAATTACTCAGGCATTCTGGATAAACGACTCATGAAGACTTGGATATACACGAACATTACGCAGTCTTAAATCAAACATTAACAATAGTTCAGGAGCTTTATATTTTAATGCTGTTCATGGTTCTATAGCACAGCATATGGTGAGTTATTTAGATTAAAAAGTTCAACGATAAGGTTGTGATAAAGAATTAATATCAACTTTTTTTAACTTTCATAGTATACTCATAAAATGTACATATGGCATAGGAATACAGGTAGTCAAATGTAATATAAAATACTTATTTGTATCCTAGGAAAATATTATTCAGAATCCCACTATCTTTTGTACATACATATGTACATCAATATTTTGGTATGGGACAATGTGGAATAAAATCAACTCATAGTAATTAAACATATACATGCAATGCATACAGCGCAAGTCGGAAAAAAATGGAGATGAAAGAAAGTCTTTAGGCCCTATTTGTCTAAATAGTGCAATAAATAAGTTACAATACTGTCTGTGAGATGGCGGTGTTTTGAAATATGTATGAATAGTTTATGAATAGATGTGTTTTTGTATTCCACGAGGATCTACAGCTTGGAAAAATGCATGGATTGAGGCCCGAGTGCCTTTCATTTTTCATTCTGGTTGCGTACTTGGGTATGGGATGATATGCGTTTGCCTCATGTCCTGCCAAGACAAGGTTTTTGAAAACTGAACGCCATCAGGCCACTGGACAGTAATTGTATGGGCCACTGCGCTCCCAAGTCCGAAGTGAGCAACTGGTTCCATTTGACAAAGATACCCAGATCCACTATCAATTACTGCTCTCTGGAACTCTCCCTCAGTCGTTGTCATGAACACTGATGCCCCTCTTGCAGGGGCACCGTATTTTGACTTGGGAAAGACACGGATCCAGTTCTTACTCTCTTCGCGGTTAACCTGATACAGTTCGAGCGATTGCGCACTGCTCTCTCCATGAGAAATAAGCAGCTCAAGATAACCATCACCATCAAAGTCTGCAATTGCTCCTCCTGTGCCGTGCCCATGCTCCTCCAGAGCGTCTCCAATAGGGAGCTTCTCGATCCATGGATCTTTGAATATTCCTCTGGAGGTTACCCTGAAAATTTTATTGGGCTGGGACCGCCGGTAGCTGTCAATATTATTGAAAAACACTTCTAGGTTGCCATCGTTATCAAAATCTGCAGCAATTACGGTACGGACGAGGGTTGGATCTGAAAATTCTGGACTGGCAATATCGACAAAGTGACGTTTTCCTGTGCGACCATCTTTGATCTGTATGAACAGACGATGAGGACCGGCCCAGTTTCCATAGCAAATGTCAAGGAGTCCGTCACGGTTGAAATCAGCAAGCGTGATGCCACGTCCATTTTGATTGGCGTCTGCTACATCTGCTTCCCAAGCAACGTTCCTAAATGTGCCATTTCCTTGATTTTTAAATAGGAAATTTGCTCCGCTATTTTCAAACCAGGAACTACCTTCATTGTCAAAAAATATATCCAGCTTGCCATCATCGTGCAAAATGGGTCCTACTGCAATGCCACGCCCACCTGTGGCTCTGTGTATTCCAGCTTCAGATGCGACATTTCTTATTACAATATTTCCTTCGGTCACATTATTTTGTTCATGGGATTCGTCCATTTCTATGAGGGCAAATTTTCCGTGACCCCCACTCGAGTACGTGGCAACGGCAAATGCATATTTCCCATTTCCTTGGCGATCAATACAAGCAACTGATCTCCCAGCGAAATTTTTGGCATCGACGTGCCTGTTCACCCTGTCATTGTACAGGTCCACATAGACCCCATTTCTCCATTTGAATAACTTGTCACCATATGAAGAATGTCCGGCATAGGCTTGATTTGTGTTTAGGAAATAGATTTCTTCTTTTCCGTCACCATCAATGTCACAAGCGCAAACGCCAATGGCTGCACCCGGTCTGTCCATGAGTGGTTCAAATGGGGATCGAGCAGTTGCAATGTTCACAAGTGATCTTCCAGTGGGATCGTATTTGAGAACCATATTGGGCCCGTCATAACCAGCAACAATCATGTCCAAGTTCCCATCGTGATCAACATCGGAAACTGCCACGCCATAGCTCTTTTGTAACGAGTTTACGTTGTTCAGCCAACTTGGGGTCACTCTTCTGAAGAATCCCTGCTCGGCCGGCTTGAATCCACTCTCAGATCGGTCGGAATTTCGCCCGCTGTGCGTTCTGTGAAATTCGTCTATGGCACCATGGGCGACCAATGATAAGATAGAGGTAATAAGAATTAGATGAAGTGATTTCATTTTGCTGTGAATGGTTGCATTGGACGCAACTCTGTTGAAGACGATCACGCTCTGGTTGTTTGGCCGACGTTATGAAACACGTGCCCGTGTTTATCAAACAAGACCGAAGCACACATCGGCATTATGTGACTACGCGTACTCGCCGAAACAAATAGTTTCATATAAATCTGATTGGCATATTAATATTGTGATAATCAAGCTGTAATAAAAGTGTTTTCGTATTCTTTTTCGTATATAAAAGAGAAGGTAACTACAAGATAAGATAGACTTTACATTTTTCACTCAGGACTATAATATCCATACGCGTTGTTTGTGCTGCCACCTAGCGAGAAAAATTGATACTGATTTGGTATCACAAAACAACTTTTTCAAGCGTTGAAATAAGTACGATTATTTAGTATTAAAAGATGTAACATAACACAGATCTCAAATAACATATCACAAATGAATAATACATTGGTTATTATCAATGGCATACACATGACTTACATTAATGAGTATTTCAAAGCTAAATAAATTCAACTTGTTTACTGAGACCTACAAAAAAGTGAAGTGCGCATGCTCCACGGCTCGCGCATGACACTTGTGGCCAGTCTAAATTTTTGGCCCACTGGAAAATCAAATGGATACCGTACAGTTTGGGTGAAAATATTCTAAAAGTAAGTAAATAACGCGGAATTCCATGGCCAAGTATCAATCTACACGGACAAAGGTAGTATCTCACTGATTTGGACACTGTCTATGGTGGGTCTGCATAAATCGACAGCCAGTAATTCTGGTCGCAACTTGTGTTCAAGAAGCGCCATTTGACATGCTGTGCAAAATGATAAACAGGAGATAGGATAAGCTGCAAGAATGGATGGAATAACAACTCATAATCCAATTATGGATGTACCGGAGCTTATTCCAATGGAAGACTATGATCCATACAAGGTAGGTCTTTTCTATACTTTATATTTTCGAAATGCAACTGGTTGTAAGATGTGATTTTGGCTGTGACAGGCACCTTGACTGACGAAGGGACTGCTCTCATTCCCAAGTGACTCATCCCAGACTCAACTCCAGTCAGTGTTGTTTTGTGGGATTTGAGGTATTTCCATAGACTCAGGGTCGTGATATTAGCGTCTTATCACAGAATAAGTGAAACTGTGTCATGCAGTTCTACGAGCAAATGTATTGTTTACATTCATATGGGCTGTCACAGATCTTGTGTCTAAATAAGTGACACTGACAGATGCTTGTAACTGTCAACTGAAGTCAGGTAAATAGATCCACAGAGAATAGAGAAAGTTGGTTTACTCTAGATCTATGATAGATCTAACTTCTAAGTGAGGCCCTAAGTGAGTAGATATAATTATGTCTAACACCAGTACCAGTTTAGCCTAGGCCTAGATTCAAGATTCAATATTGTTTATTGACTAATGTATAAGAATACATTCATGTCACAATGAGGTTGTCAAGCACACAAAGATAACATACCTACAATATTGTAAACATCACACAGAAATGCACAGATAGCATTTGTTGCTTCTTCCTTGAGATCTTTGGTACACTTTGGGTTAACATTCAAGATTTCACATACTTTCTCTTCTGCTGTCTGTACATCAAAATTGCTGACATAGTCACTGTACTTTACTACAAAGGACTCTCTTACATTTAATCTCTGGTTGATTACATTTGGTGAGTATATGAAGGACGTCTTGGCGTGTTTCACAGTGCTGGCAGAGGTCATTACAAGCTTTTTTTCCTCTATAGCTCCGATATCTACAGTCCTGAGAGGAGTCTGTCCGTAGTTTGGTGAATATGCAGTGTCCGAAATTAAGGTTTAAATTCATGCACACGCCGGGTGCATAGCTTTTAAAAGTATGCACCCAGGAGCTTTTCCAAGCACCCTCAGTAATAGAAGGCTATCTATTATATCAAAATTGTGTGCATCTGCTGGGTGCATACTTTTAAAAAGCATGCACCCTGCTGCAAAATCATGCATCTCGGGTGCAGGGTGCACCCTTAATTTCGGACACTGATATGGTTCGTATTTTAGGAGAGTATATGTCTTGTAAGTAGCTGCACATACTATACTCGTCTTTCAGACACATATTTGGTATCAAACATTTTCTATGATTTATATCGTCAGAAAGGAAACTCTGAAAGTTTTGAATATTTATATCCTGTAGTCTTCTTTGTATAGATAGCTTGAGACTGTTTTTCCCCCATTCCTGTGGTGTCAACCATATGTTTCTGCATCCTATTTTCCATAGGAAGTATTCAATATTTTTCAGCCATTCATGATTTTCTCTCTTCATTGTTTGAAAGGCCAAGTTTAACAGGGGTTTTTAGTTTCTTGTTCTAGCCTTAACCAATACATTAATGTTAATAATATTTTCCGATGATGGATGGGGTATCTCCCCAGTTCCCTTAGAGCTAGTCTCGTACTAGAGAATTTGGACAGACCTAGAGCATGTTTACATGATGTAGAATAAAGGCTCTCAGCAGCTGACTCTGTGTTCCTTTCTACTTCTTCTAATAGAACAGTTAATGGGCTTTTGTTAAAAATGGAGCTAGAGCTAACACAGTAACACTAGGCTAGTCTATAACAATTCTCCATTCACCATGTCATCTCAGACATCTGAAATTTTCAAATTATAAGCCTATCAACTTACATATTATTTTCTTCTGAAACAAAGTTAAGAAAGACCAGTCTTTATTTTCATTGCTATTATATATATAATGCTAAAGTGAATAATGGCTGTTATCTTACCATCCATTACTAGTTTACTGGCAGTAGATCACCATGTGCACCCTAATCCGTCCCACTTGGGAAGCTGAGCAGAGTCAGCTTCCACAGAAACTAATGAATAGTATCATACATTTTGATTGTTTACAACATTGTACTCACAATATCGCCATTGGTGTTGCTTTATTTATTATGTGTATCTTTTTTAACATTACGTTGAACTTTTCAACTAGGTCGTTACTAGATCTAATGATCTAAAAGAAGTATTAAATTACTGTTGGCCAGAACAGGATGTACACTCTACGTTTGTTTGAAGTGCATGAAAAGTATTGTCAAATTTGGATGTTTATCTTACTCAATACTGACAACTTATTACAGTAAATCTTTGCTTTTTGATATTTATGTAAACCAGCAGCTAACGCGTAATATCATATGTTACAATTTCGACACTGAATATTTATAAGCAGTCTTTGTCCACTGAACATTATCGAAAAAGGGAATTGAAGCATCCTACTACTGTACCCATTTAGATGGAAGGGCTTCTTATCACACAATTTTGACACCTCCGTATTACATCATGGACTATCGCAGGTATACAAGATGATGACCGCGCTTGGGTAATCAGGATGATAATGTGACTCTCTCTGGAGTGACGGGGAGGTGGAAGTAGGGGTAGGTTGGGTTGCATGTCAATGGTATCCCTCATTGCTGGTTGACATGACACCCGTCAAATCAAAGTCCTTGCTCACCCGAGCATCACCAGTTGGCATGGTATTTTCAAAAACAATTATTCCTTGTTTATAACTGTCTTTTATGCAATCTTGCGTTGGACTTTTTCATTATGAATTAATTTCATGAACAGCCTATCATTAACGCCAGAAATAAATGGTATGCTTGCCGGCCAGGCTTTTCATTTTGATAATCATAATTGCATTATTTTTATGTTTCAAAACAGAATATAGTCAAGGGATACTCTAACAGTGTTATTGCAAAACAGCGTGTCTTGCATATCAACAAAGCTGCATTCTTCTCTAGGTTGTAAGTTGCATGTCATCGTGTGCCTACCCGAAAATGTGTATGAAAAAAAAATAAGTTCGTTCACGTTCTCAGATTTCGATTTCTGTATCATTATTGCTACGAAGACTAGTTATATTGGATAATCTGACATATGTAGAATGTGATGTATATGTCAAACAAATGTCATTCATATATTGTTGGCTAAATGAAGTACAGTTAGTCAGTTTGGACATGTAGAGTTCGTCATCTCCAGAGCCTAGGCTGTGAATAAAGGGTCAAATGACCAAGATCGAGTTCATTCCATGTTCTGTCAACTACCCCCCCCCCCCCCCCCCCCCACGATGATTGGTCCACAGTGGGTATTCGATCTAACACTTTTACACTTCAAGCTTCTTGGAAAGTATTGGCAGCATCAGGAGCCCGATTCTCTTTGTTGGGAAAAGAGGCCCTGGCCCCTATCATATCCAGCTCTGTCGTGGTGAGATGTGTGGCATGCATAGCGGAAGGCTCGTCCCTGGGTGGCAATAGATACATCTGTATTCTGTCTGGTTACAAGGGCCAGGTATACCGCTGGGCTGTGGGAGGTGGATGTCATACCTCCCCAGTACCCTGTCACGGCCTACAGTTTTACGGGTAAAGAGAGCTCACAGGTCTACGGGTAAAGTGAGCCAGTGTTTGTGTAGGTAGGAGACGGCTCGTGTATACAAAGATCCACCCAGGATTGCGGCTAATCCAAACCCTAGTCAGTATCGGTCCCGTGCATTCCTCCCCGAGCTAGGCGTCCCATAAGTCACACGTCACGTCTACATATGACGTGTACAATGCCCGAATCCTCGCCTTATTTTTTACTAGGTCTTTTTCGGGTATCTCAGTCTTTTATGAATATTGAATTATGTATGAATTATAATTTTCCATTTTTTTTTTAAAGGGTTCCTTGCACATAAATTTCCAAGTTACCAAATTATGTGTATTTCATTAAACGAATGTAGTTCAAACATGTTTCAAACGAAAAATTGGCAAAATTTTAATCTATTTGACAGTTATTCAAGAAATAAAATTAATTTGTGATTTCCCTAAATTCTGGGGTTACAGTACTCCCCTTGATACGTCATGAAGGGAATTCCCTTAAAAAATAACTTGGGAATCGCAGGTCATTGAATACATTTAGGTGAGTAAAGAATAGAATTATAAATAGCCTGTATGGGGCCTAATATAAATAATATTATGTTATTCTAAATCTGGATTTTCTTCCTATTCATTTTTGAGAGTTGGGGATTCCCTTTTATGAAAACTGGGGTTTCCCTGATACTGTCCGTGTGATGCACAAATTTGGGAATTTCCCTAAAAATACATAAAATAGACCAAATTTTAAACTCTTGTAACCCCGTGTAAACTTGGAATATTCTCAAGATATTTCTAATGTTATTAGTTCTTCATGTGAAGATCATGCAAAAAAAGATTTTCATTTAAAAATATTTATCATGCAATTATGTGCAAGGTTTCCTTTAATCAAATAATCGCAACATTGTTTTTTATTAATGGGTGTTAAAATAATTAGAAATCTGCCATTATTTAGTGCCAAGTTGAAGGGATGGGACACTGATATATACATGTTACCATGATTTTCTATGTATTCAAATAGCTATTTTTGTTACGTGAGTAATAGTTAGGATGTCTTACCGGTCCAGGCCCATGCTATGTGTCCAAAGGTCGGCACTAATATGACCGGTATGATTCACAACTCGTCAATAGTCTTAGGTACCATTAAGAGTAAGAGAAGACGTTCAGGCAACTAATAATAACGTCGAGAATCTAATTCAATGTTTTTCATTGACCCTTACTTAGAGCTGGTTCCCTTTATGTATGTTTTTTTTTTAAATTTTAAATCTTGATATATTATAAAAAGGTAGATGAGTCCATGATTGATGCACATTGTGTCCTGGATAATAGATAGTCTTTTTCTGAGCTTATCAAAGTAACCTGCAAACCAAAACCCATGGTACACACCTCGCCCTCGTTACCAACCCTGGTGTGGAGGTGAGATCCCTGGGTCAATAGATAACATAGTTCCACGCGCCTGGCAGATCCTTGGTCGGTTACATTCCCCCATAACACCTCTACCATGCACACTAAACAAACTTTTCCCGCCCACCCCCACGGTCGGCCACACTCTAAGATCACCCCACATCAAACAACACCGAGTCCTCTCCCGGTATCCCGGCGACGTTGTGACTAGTATCTTTTTATTGTATTTTTGTTTTTGATCTATGTAACCATAGGAAAGCAATCCCCACAAGCACTCTCCGAATTACTTTTTTCCTCCACGCTCTGGGAGAATGCCTTACCGTGCAAGATCGAGTGTGTATCTGGATTATGATGATTAGCTTCATTATTATGAAATCCGATGTTTTCAATGTTAAGGTCATTGGTTTCTCTAAAGAGGGTGCTCACAAAAGCCATAAAAGGTTTTAAATTAATTTCATCAAATATAATTATAAAACCTTAAAAGGCAAAAAAAGAGAGGGTGTTCTCACAAGACAAAGGGAATTTCTTGTGTATGTTTTAAGCAATATGTTTTTCTCACCAGAAGAATAGAGCAACAGTCCAATTCCGTGTAACTCTGAATCATTAGGTACTTTAGAGAGGTGTAGAACCAATTATACAAATTAGCTGTCCTTTTAGCCACCTCTGGAGGTAGACGGGATAACCCCTCAGCTTTTTCTCCGCGCCCCCATCCCAATATATTATGCATTTTATTGTCAAACTAAATTCACTAACTCGAATGACACCTATTAAATCAATAATAAACTAATTAAATCAATATTAATGAAATTATCTGTCAAGGTAACGTATATAATTTGCAAAATAGAAAAAGAAAAAAAGAACTACAACAAAAAATTGACTCTGATGTCTGCTATTGACAAACTATCCCTATATTTAGAGTGTCGGCTGAATGATTTGTCACCTTCTTTTCGTAAAAGAGCTATTTTGATATTTCTTAGGCCATGAGCATGATGAGGGTACTTTACAAGATACACTGCACATATTTGTTCACTGTGTCATGAAACGTGGCATGTAACATGAGATCACGTATTATGTGATTAGGGTTGTAACGTCCTTCTCCATAGTGGGCTATTTTGGACCGGACTCGAAAAAACTGTCATTCCCTTGAAAGCATGACGGCTCGTAGCACTTAAGAATGTTTTGTGTTTCTTTTTCAGTCCCTAGAAAAAGGACAGTAAAACCTTCTATATTCCAGTGTTTCACTATAAAAGAATGCTAGCAGTATATTGAACGTATCTAAAATTCTCAGTTCTAAAGTAGAAAAGGAGGAGGTAAAAAGAAAGATATGTAGCCAGTGGGCGAGGAAGGATTTAGCAGTTAGGCCCCCCAAAAAAAGTGTTGTGTTCGTGTAACATAGGTCGAAAAGAATAGGGTAGGTAGGTCGGTTTGTGTGTGTGTGTGGGGGGGGGGGGGCTTTTTTTTTTTTTTTTTACTTACCAAAGATACCCGGGCAGTGCTGGAAAAAATTTCCTTTAAATTTTTTTAGGGTAGGTAGGGTTACCTGAACACAACATTTTTTTAATTTTTGGCTTTAGATACACAAATCGACTGTTACCACAGAATAGACCCATTAAAAATTTACCCTCCATGAGGAGTTTAATGCAGACAAATTACGCTGAAGAGAAAATAATTGTTGGGCGATTTGTCTGAAAAACTATTATACTTTTTTTCTGCGTCTAATACAAGAGTTGACAGTGTAACCACAGTGACAGAGGGTCTTTGAGGGGTCCCATAGGCTTTGTTTACCTGTTTGGGAAGGTATGGGCCCTTACCCTTAATGCCGGCTGAAAGTGTTGGCCTTTCCCCCCTACATACACAGTGACCTGATTGTTTACAGGGTGTGAACCCATCCCACTTCCATCTGTACCATTAGTGACTTTCAAGCCTGGTTTCCTCCATATGCCTATAATATAGGAGAGTCCCTTGTCTCGACCTTATGGAGTCAGCCTTCACAACTGCTTTTCTTTTGATCCGTTTTCTTTTTATTTCTGTCAGTTCAGTGTATGCGACGTCTCAAATGTCACCAACATTTGCATCGCACTAGTGAATTTTGACTAGATTACACAGATTAAAGAAAACTGTCTCTCCATACAATTTTATTTTCTGAATATATAAGATTGATACGTATATAGCTCATCCGAACCAATGTTCTGATTGCTCTCTACACACGTTCTTTCAAGTCCTGGTATAGCATTTTAAAAAAGCGACCGATATTGGTACCTTTCCAAGCAACAGGTCATGGAGTCACATTGACATATTTTCCCCATCAGTCATTTCAGATAACACACCTTAAAGCCAAAGTAATGGAAGATAGATTATCTATAAAAAAAAAAAAAGAAGAAAAAAAAGAAGAAAAAAAATAAATAAGAAAAAAAGTTATCATAAAGACAAAAAGAACAAAAATAAGTCTGTTGCAGTTGGCGCGGTAATATCCTCAGTGAGACGTCCGACAGGTGTCAGCCGTGGGGTGCAGAGGTCACCCAGTCCGGGTACAAAGACGGCGTTTGTCTGCTTACCATGGCCAACACACGGGCCTTCAGGGGGTGGTGGTTTAGGAGAGGGAGAGGTGTCAATCAGAGAAGATGAGGGGTGAGAAGAAAACCCCCTCAGTCCTCAGACCGGATGTCAGGACGAGCAAGGAGACGCTCGCTGCTGGACTCTGGGACTATTGCAACGGTTGCTAGGCAACAGAAACAGGCAGTGTGGAAGAACGCCTGTAATACAAAGGGTACTTACTGTATTGCCAGGCAGTACGGCTGTTTGGGTTGTCCAAATGTAATGCAAAACTAGTCACTAGCACCCGGAAGTAAAAAGATAATGGTTGAGACATTGAAATCAAATTGATGTAGGTAAAGGTTGATTACATTTCGTTTTCAACTAATTGGTTTTAGATCTTGCAAGATGATCAGAAGAGGATCCATCAGGGAGTCGCATGGGTGACACTGACAGGGGAGTCATGCAGATCATGAGTGACAGGGGAGTCACCCAGATGACAGGAGTGTGGGATAGGCAACATGGGAGTCAGACAGGCGACAGGGGAGTCAGGTAGATGACAGGGGTGTCAGAAGGGTGACAGGGGAGTCAGATAGGGGACAGGGGAGGCACGCAGATGACAGGGGAGTCAGACAGGTGGCAGTGTAGTTAGAAGGGTGACAGAGGAGTTCGCGGTCTTGTGGTTGTAAAACTAATGACGAGGTATAATCCAGACCTTAAAGGACCGGTTGGTATATTGCATATCAATTCAGCCTACCACGGATAGCCAATCTATTCTGACAGTTTTTCCTGCAGGTTAGCCTTGAGCAGGGTGCATGCTGGGTAATATGTCGACAAATCGCAAGGCTTGACTATAGGAATTTTCATTGATTATGTCAGTATTTTTAGTTTGACATTAACAAATCCTTAGCCATCATTATTGTTTAAATCTGTATCCATATACATTACATATTTTCCAAGTTGTTTGAAAATTCATTCGTTATAGGTGGAAATATCACAATTATTCATCAATTTTCTATAGATTTACCATGGGCATTGTCGACAAAATTGGCTAAAATTCGCCTGCAGGTGCTCAAAATACTATAAATCAGCTATCCGTGGTCGGGTGAAATTATATCCACTCTACTCTCATCGCATGGAAGATGGTTTCGTACTCTCCATCTAATTCATTTCAATTTTTTAAGTTCCTCTAGTTACATTATCCAAACATTCTGCAGTATCTTTGTAGAATCAATGGTTAAATGATGCATTTCAAAATCAACATTAATTGTAAGTGTTAAACGTTTCGACCAGAAGCCCTGAAACCCATTGCATACCTCGCTTTAAGAACTTTAAGAATCTTCAATCAAGAGTCGACGATCGGAATCGGGTACCATTTACTCCATTCAAAGATCCTTTGATAAGTTGAAGCAGTATATTGAACCCTATAGATCTCCCATTCGGAACGATCAACTCAAGCTAATGACTTTTCTATTTTGTCAATCAAAATGATCTCCAAGGCAACCAATTCCATGTTGCAATGGACTATGGCAGTCAAAAGACCAGTTTGGAGATATTGATAGGAAAATGAGTGACGATTTACCAGTCCAAGCTATGTCATTAGGCTTTCCATTGACTTCGACGTATTGGCTTGATATATTTTCCCCAGATACACACACAGTGGATGTATGTTTTACAAGGCTGTCATGAGAAAAAAAAATCGTGACAGCCTAACGCTCCTTGTATTTTTTCTCTCCCATATATCCCATATAGTCCTGTATTGGAGCTGGTTAAATATATTGGAAGATATGTTTGGGAACCTTTAAAATAATGTTTTTGGGGACAAGCATAATGTTTTTCCACTCTGTGAATAATGGAGTATTTTGGGTGATTTGGAACAGAATATGAAAACCAAGATGTCATATAGGTAACATCTCGATGTACATTGGTTCAAATGTTTTCTGGTTATCTGAACGTTTTTAATGCGTTTAGTAACGAAATTATGTTACGTGTTAGGAAGACACTTGTGCAGTTATCTAAAGGATATAATTCTTAAAGATCCAGGGGCATACCCAGTCCTAAAAACTGAGGGGTTCCAGGAAAATCAAAGGGGTTCCTTGCAAAACTGAGGGGGTTCCGACTAGTTATTTTAATAAAATTCCCTATTACTTATAGTTTAATCATATAATCTTTTTGAGAAATCTGAGGGGGTTCCAGACGCTTTCGGAACCCCCCTGGTCAATGAAATACTTGGTAACCGGGAAAGGGTTCGGGGGGTGTCAGCATCCCTTCCACCAAATGTCCAAATAATCTACATGCTAGTGATAATGATCTCACCAGACCAGTGGCCACCCCCTACCTGACGCTCGTCGCTGTTCCAGGTGTTTCGTGAACAGAGGAAAGGTCACCAAGAAGACAGAGATCAGGATTTATATAACGGGGGCGCGCGTCGTCCTATACCTCCAAATGTCAGTGGCCTTTTTCTGCCGCCAAAAGATATCACAGTGCCAGGTCGGTCATATGTGGGTTTACGAACGTGCTTTGGGTTATATATTTGTACTGAAAAGGAATAAATTAGCCAATAAGCCTGGGCATTTTGAAATGTTATAATAGTTAAGAACAGATTTATTGAAAATGGTTGTCTAGTGATTTCCTGTAAATTAACAATATAGTGAGAAAGTTCACGACATGTTCATTTTCCAAGTATTGCAGCCAGAAAATGGATATTTCGCTAGTTAATGAATGTCAGACTATTATTCTGGAGGATTAGAAATGTACGACATAATGACGATGCTGAGAGAATGGATCAACGTAACGTCAAGGGTTAACCTAGTTTAGCCGACACTTGGTGTACGAACGCGCCCACAGTGGTGGTGTGTGAGGGCGGCGGCCGGTCTGAAGGCAGGGGTCACTGTACAATGTGAGTCACTCTCCAACCCAACGTGTTGCTCAGAGCTGCTCATGGCAGAAAATCATAGATTTTTTAACGGAAGGTCAGACGTGCTTGGAAGAGAAGCTACTTAGTACTATGTGTCGATAAGATTGTGTGGCGCACTCTTGATGGTTTTATTCTAACATCAACCAAGGAGAGCTCTTTCGAAAATCGCTCCAGGAAATATGTCTCAATGACGGTTTATGTCAGTTTAAAAGAATATTATCAAGTGACCCAACTAGACCCAACTATTAGTCTCATATTCCATTGACCCATCGACGTACCCCTGAGCCGCCCCTAGTATGGGACTGGTCAGATTGCTGTGCTATTAACCATAATATCAGAATGTTTTTTTTTTGACCGCGCATGGTGATGCTGACGGACCAAAGGTCGATTAACCAGTATCGGACATTGCCTCCATTGATGCCCTACGTTACCATCTGTTATTTCATTATTTTTATTCCATTAGTACTTGCATGATCTTTGAGCATGTAATGTGTGTTAATATAGTATTCTCTAAAGCATAATTGCTTCTGTTATTTAATGTAAACCTGAATAAATATCCGCATGCCGTTCCACGATGCAGCATTATAAATGCCATGCAACCTGATGCATTTACATACGATGCCAAAATTTAGAAGAAGAAAATAGAGTATTTTTATGAGTTCAAACCCAATTAAAAGATTAGCCGTTGCCCAGACCCGTCTATCCTGCACCGAGGCCGTCCCGGGCTGCAGGCCTAGCCTTCAGAGACTGGCGTATTGATTTTCTGGGCGTGTATAGTGTGGTGAGGCGGCCGTGGGCAGGGGAAGTGGGACTTCCTCCCACATAACGGGGTATCCCACCGCCATGTGGGTCGAAAGCATAAATTATATATGCTATGTAAGTAATTATGAAATACACCGAATGCAAATGAACTGAATTCCTTTGTCTTATAGAGATCGCATTCTCTAACTGAACAGGATAAGGAGGTGAATCTTGATAATGTAATTCTCTTGTGGTTCCAACTGTCACAAAAGGTATGAACACCAACTATAATCAAGCCATCACTTTTTCTTTTCACGAAAGACTTTTCACGAGCCACTTATCAAATTCACTAGATAGCTTCATCAGTGTCTTTAATAATAACCTCCATAATTGATAAAGGCTCGTCTTTTGACTCCAAAATCGAACTTTCAAAGAGTATAGCTAGTAACAACTCTATGAGTAAGGACTTATAAATAGACATCTTTGAGACATAACCACATCCCTCCACCCAAACACATTCTATGACCATACCATTATTGTTAATTTTCTCCATTGAGTACTGACATCCGCGTAATGCGTCTAAAGTATTCTTGTTAATCATATCATATTAGTATAACCGGGAAGGTTTGTTATGGATTCCAAACCAATTCCTGACGCCAGCAGCTCGGGTTGGTTACGGGTCCGGCACGTTTCACGCTCGCCCAGTCACCTGGTGCGAGCAGAATATCATCAGGGTGTGCACCGGATTAGTGCGTGTACTACACATCTACCTGGCAGATAAAAATATGAAACTGTATGATTGGATCAGTACGGTAAATACGGGCCCTTTGCTTTACCTACAGCAATATACTGGTGATGTTGGGCCATGGCAGTTCGTTTGGGATATCATTGTATTGGTAGCCTATGGCTAGTCGGGGCAACGTTGCTTCGGAAGTGTACGTAGTGACACAATAAGCCAGGGATGTTTTTTTTTAATTGGCAAAACCGAAGCTCAAAATTTAAGATCCAGTTAAATGGCAAGGTGACTCGTACGTCTCCTTAGTATAATTAAGTGCCTGTTGAGCCATCAGATACTGAGGTATCGGGTCTATTTCGACGACCCGACCAGGTGAATTGTATTCTTGGGCCCAGAAACGTTATACCCAATTTTGAACCATGCATAAGTGTTTTTTCTCAACCACAGAATGGGCCAACATTAACCAACGGGACAAAATACTGGAGTTAGTCTACTTGTTGTCGTACGAACTATTCCAGGACATTTTGGCTATTCCAATCCCCCCCCCCCCCCCCCCCCCCAGTTAGGAAGGAGTAAAAAACTTTTAAAATGTTTTGACATGAATACTTTATGTAAAATTTAATGTTTCTTGAACAAATTGAAATTGTATCTGGCCTTATTATCATCTTCTAATGCATTCTGGTATACAGAGTCAGTATGTACACACCCTCAACTATATCACAAGCTATGCTTAAGATCAACCACAATCCATTACATTCATGGGTATGCCGGGAAACTAACAACAATAAAAAGACAGAAACGTGAGAAGAAGGAAACATGCCAGCCTGGCATCTCGCTCGCACGATGAGTGAGGGAACTCCCGGGTTGGGACGGGGTGCGTGTTACCTGCATGAATGTGGCCGTCACTTCACCTGACACGTCGGGGTGCACAGCAGAACGGGTGGTGAGGGGGAACTATGTTAGAGGTTCACTTCACAGTTCCAAAGTAAGCAATGTACAGGGTACCAACCACAGAGGCTTTTAGATTTAAACAACTTGCTAGATATGACACAGGGAAAAAATTCAATTGCCGCGGTACAGGGAAATCTCAGGGAAAACACAGGGAATTTGAAAATGAGTTTTGGGTTGGTAACCAGAATATATCACTCCAAATGGGAATATATAATTTATTTTCGTTATACTTATGAACTATTGTTAATGTTTGATTTAAGACTGCGTAAGATTCGTGTATATCCAAGTCTTCATGAGTTGCTTTCCAGAATGCCTGAGTAATTCAGACCGCGTTTAAAGTTTGTCCATTCACTTCCCAATAGTTCAAAAGAAATGAACGATGAGGGAGCTTCTTAATATGAAAGGGTTTTTATTCAGTAAACACCTCATCCCGAGTCAAAGCCACCATGTATAAGTCTTCATCAGTCCACCTCCCATCTCCTATCAGCAATCAACCACATTTAGAACACGAGTTGCTCCAACGCCCTCTAGACCATTCTAGTATTCAGCTCTAACACAATCCTATGTCCGAGGTAGTGGATATTGGTAAACTCCAGTCTGTTACACGGAGTCGATGTACTTACTCCAGGTATAACTCCTTGGTTAAACATGTTTCTTCTAACCAACTAACTCACTAACTGCTCGCTCCCTACCTTGCAGCGCCTTTTATACTGGTTAACAGGTGGCGCTAGGAGCGTAAGATATTTCCCCTAGAAGTAGACTAGAAGTAGACTTGCTAAGCCTGATCCTTGTTGGATTATATATTATGACAATGTATTAAAAGTACTAAGCCATTAGTACATTCGACGGCGGTCAGGTGTTTGAGTTTAAGGAGGTGGACGACATAGCTCAAACCAAATGAATATAATGAACTCCCAATTTTGATGATTGGATATATTTGTTAAACCATGGTGGGGTGGCCTTGACTCTCGTGGTACATTCAACACAGTATCAATAGATTTGTAGATCCGGTTTCAACACAAATTCACAGTGAAATTATTCATTGAGTTGATTTCCACATTTTGAAGCTCAAGGTTAGCAGAACTCGTTCATAAAATGACAAGGTAAGTGTTAATAATTGATAACATGATTATTTGGATAACAACGTAGATGATGACATAATCATGGTTACAAAATGACAAAGTCAACTTTAGAGGATGAAGTATTCGTCATCTTTAGGTATTCACTTAGTACGTGCCTTGTACATTAAAGTCAGTTCTCAGCATCGTTAGCTGATTTTAAGATTCAAAGATTGCGACACCCGTGCATAAGGTGACAAAGTGAGTTCACAGAATTGTTAGCCCATATTAAGGCCTAGGGATAACGACACCCGTGCATAAGGTGACCAAGTGAGTTTTTGACTTAGTACATGCATGTACAGTTTCTGATATTTATGATTTGTAACACAAGTCGACAGAACTCAACATATATACAGTGTAGGGTTGTCTTAAACTTCTAAGAGTAACAAGTGTACATCAAATCCAATTTCAGAACAAATTAACACAACATAAGTCAATTCAGAGAATTCGGACATTTTGAACGAACGACTTTCATGATACAATGCGTGTCGAATTTCAATCAAATTTCAACCAGAACAACATTATTTACAATAAATACAAGGTCTCTGTATCAGGTTTAGTAATACCGAGCAGTTGGAACCAGAAAATACCACCATTCCCGTCACGCGTCCGCCAGCTATACTTAGTACACGTGTACTTAGCGGGACGCTTGACTGGAGTTCCCCCCCAAGGTTTGACCTCGATTTGGATCCTTCAGGCGCGAAGCGCCCGGATGGCAAATTTCTGTTTCGAACAAATCTGCAAGTTTGATGGTTCGACCTGATATTTTGGGCCTATATGAATTAATTCTGGCGCTTGATTATGTTGGTTGGGGACCTAAACTTTAGTTTAGCACAGATTTTATAAGAAATTATACGATGCTTTGATCATGCTAGCCGATTTCAGAATTTGGATCCTTTGGATCAAAAAGGGGTTTTCCAAATTAGCCTCGCTTTGACGTCATTTTAATCAGTGTCGCTCATTTTTTTGGTCGGAGAGGACGTATTTGTTTTCACTCTCTTTTAACAATGGCCCGAGTCGCAGTTTTCTGTAGTCAAAGGGAGAGCGGGATCGAGGGGTACAACGACCTGATCGTCGGGGATACAGCCCACAGCCTGACCGTGGTGGAGTGTGCAGATGCCGGGACTGCCGATTTAGCCGGGGCGGCTTTCGCGCACCATTGCGTGTGGCCCGACGACCTGTTAGTGATCGTGGTCAACCTTCTGGACATTCTACGATGGGATGCGGAGCTGGAGTTATACATTCCCCTTTTCTCTTCCACTACGGCCGCGGTGACCTTTTACGGGGAAACGCTCAACAGGGCTTTTCTTAACCTGCGCAGTCACCCAGCCCCCGCCACCGTGATGTTCACCACCGTGACGGGCATCAACACGGAGTCTTGGGAGTTGACGTGCGAGGACGCGTATTTTCAACGATGGATGAACCACCTGGTGCCCCGGGTCAACCGGGAGGTTCGCCATGCTAACCGCTGGTTTGGCGTTCCAACAGCCGACCTGGGTCACCGCCTCCACATCACGCGTCAGACTGCAGACGGGGCCTTCACCGTCCACGACTACCGAGAGTTCGTGGACGGTTTCATGCCGACCCATCGGCAGCTTCGACGGTGGGCTCGCGCCCTGGGCCGGCTCCTTCGCCAGCTCCCAATAGCTCCCCGCTAGTCCAACTCCTTCCCCCCTGTACATATCGATTGCCTGCGGTGATTAGTGGGTCTTAATTCCCGGCTAGTGATTGAGCCATAAACATTATTTTGACAATCATCAAGAGTTCATCGGATCCAATTCCCGGCCAGTGATCGGACCACCAAGGACTAGATGTTTTTCTTTGTGGCTGTTTTGCCGGACTGTTCGGGGCGACTCGTCGGAGCTGTTTGGGGTTTCTTTTGCCGTTGCCGGGCGTCGTCCCCCTCGTCTCCTCGCCTGCCACCGGGTGCCTTCCCCTCGTCGAGTTGGTCCAAGCCTCGACCGCTCCGAGACCGGGTAAGTTGAATCTTCCTTTTCCCACCGTTTCTTGCATGTTAGGCAGGCTACTAATCGTAGATTTTAAGGAGATTGTTGGCCAAATTCTTCTTGGTGGTTCTCGGCTCGCCCTCACGTGGTTGTATTCCGGAAGCTGATGTCACTCCCGGAACCAGAAACTGTTTCGCTGGTGATTTTAGTAACGGGTAGCGTGGGTGGCCACCTAGTGTTTACTTTTGGTTCCAAGATGGTGGACGCGGGCCGAGAGTCAGGATCTTGCGTACTAAACTTATTATCTTTTCCAGGTCCTGCGGTATGTTAGGGTGATGTAAATGAAGCAATGTGACACGGTTGGCACTGAAAAGCGTCAGGCTATGTAATTTTAGTGGGCGGATTGTCTAGGCTAATATGATCAAGCATTTTACCTCGCGCGTGGTTGGGCGATATTAGGGGGTTTTCTGACTAGCGGTTTGTTGACATTACCGATCTAAGTAGGTTTTCTGGAGTGTGGGTAATTCGTATCGTATTGTTATTTTTTTTTTTTTTTTTTGATACTATTAACTGTTGGGGACTGACACTGCACATGATAATCAGGTATGGGTGGCCAGAGATTCCGGTCTGAGTTGTACAACACAAGATTTGCTGTAACAGGATTCTTTGTTTAGTCGTCATACGTACAGGGCATTAGTGTAAATGTCTTTATTGGAAACAATTCACATAGGGTGCCCTAGGTAACAAGCGCTTCCCAGGGTGTTCACCCTGGTAAGTTTAAGTGACAGTAGGTGACCAAGTATTTTGGTCCAGACTTCCCAGCATTAGATTGGCTGTGACAGAATTCTTTGATGAGTAGTTTCCCTTACAGAGTACTGGAAAGATTGACGTGTCGGCCACGTAAGGCGGCACCACAGGTGGAGCCGTCCAACGAGCTGTTGGCGACTCCAAGGTAAGTTTGAGATGTAGTGGCGAAGGCCACAGATACCCATCCCATGTTTTAGTCTAACAGCAAGACTTCGTCAGTGTCATTGTGTTAGAATAAGTGTTAGAGTGAGTATTATTGTCCAGAGTCGTCTCGAAGAGGAAAAAATACTACTGTGAGGAGACCGAGATGAAGTCTCTAAGACACTGAATGAACTCCCAGATGAAGATTCTGTATGGATATAATGAAAGAAGGAATGGTATCCTCATTAAGAGCTGGAAAGGCACCAACACCACAAAGATTATCAAGCGTCCCAAGCAGAGATACATGTGTGTGCACCGTGGGAGTTCGTACATTCATAGATCAGGCCTTAGTAGGCGCCGTTCCATTGAACGCAGAAGCCACGCTTATCAGTGCCCGAGATTGCCAAACATCTCAGACAGTGATATCCTTGTGATGAATGAGTGGGAGCCTATGCTCACAGGTCGGGACTGAGCCGTTACAAGAACATCCACCTACAAAGGTTTCATGAGTGCCCGAGAGTTGATGCAAAACTGTCCCGCTCAGATTCCCTAACCGACCTCATGGGGAGATAAGAATAATGATAGGAATTGGATCCCTGGTGATTTACCTTAAGGGGTCACAAGGGTCAATACTCTTGATAACACTCTTTCTGTACAGTGTGTTAGAATAATTACCCAATACACTCCAAAGATTTATACGCAAACAAGTTAACACCCCCTTCAAGGGTGACAACTGTTCTAACATATTTGACTCCATTTTATGAAGCATTCGCTTTAAAACCCCAATTTTGTTCTTATTGAATGATTTTGTTACGACAAAATCCCTTCTTTTCCTGCTAGTTACAGGTGGTAGCTCGGCGTTCACCCCCTACATTCAGCCTGGGGTTTGAAGACCGAGTTCCACTTTATATTGGGTAGTGGCGCCCTTCTGAATGCAAACGGGTGCGCCACTAACTCCAAACGGCTCACTGAATAGATATTATACCTATGTTAACAGTGACATTTCACTGTCTACCCTATACTCTACATCACATGGGAAAAACCAACATGGCAAGCGGTTGGGGTAGCGTTTTCATTCCGTGAGTTATAAATGTCATTAAAGGACATTAAGTAGTAACTGTACAAAGGAGGCTGAGATATTCGTTCCTTATTTGTTATCACTAGAGGATCGGGTCTCAGATTCAGGTTCACTTCTGATCGGATTCCCGGTCCTCATTAGTTACATGTGGTTTGTCGGTACTCTCCCATTCATAGGACCAGAATGGACAGCACCGAGTTTCCATTGTTATAATTGGGAGCAGACTGCATATATATATTTTTTTTTTTTAATATGCAGCCTACACCCCCTTTAAATTATAGAGATGTGTAAATGCATCTCCTTAGATCACTTACTTCCAGACAGCACCTAGTAAGTCGGGCCTTTACCGAAGTACAGTACAAGGTTAAACCCGTTTTCTTGTTCAGGTCTATGCCCGTTTCTCTTGTGGAGAGTCAAGACTACTCCTGAAAAGACTCCGCCCCCAGCTTATCCTAACTATGCGCATGCCGGGCAGGGATAGGTAGTGCTAAAGACAGAGTTAGAATTTTTTATCTCCTTTCTAATAGATCGGGTAAACTTATCAGCTCTGGGTGTCAACCAAGTTTATTGTAGCTTGTTCATCAGGGAATCAGTAGTCCATGTCCCCCCTCTTCAGCTCAACTGTTGAGCGGAGACCTGGATGCTTTTAGCGCCACGACGGCGGTCAAGACTAATTTTCATTCATTTATTTTATTTTATTTTCTCGACGGCGGTCAGTTCTGAAGCCGCTCATTTCCTTTATTAATTTTAATTATTTCTAATTTTTTACCCGGGTCGAAACTTGACTTCTTGCCGTTTTGTCTCTGTCCCGATTAAAACTGGTCTAAAAGTGGTCTAAATAATTTAGTCTTGAATTATGGGCAGTTGTTCATATACTAGTTGTCGTTGGATCCTGACTTTTTATGTTAAAGTCAGGATCCTTTGACCTAAGACATACGGTGATCCAGTGGCCATTTACACATAACCAAGACGACGGGGCTATTAATAAGGACAGCACCTCGCTCCACCGCCTTGTGAGTTTTCGCTACAGCTTCTCCCCCCCCCCAGGGATGGCTTATCCCGTCTGAGGGAGTCGCAATATAGTGAGAGAGAGCCGAGCACCCTGTGAATGTCACCAATTCGCCGTTGTCCCTTAACTACATTTCCTTGTGACCTCCGTTATAGCTCCCAAATATAGCACGCCTTGTCAGGATTTGCACATATCCTGGCCGCTGCAGCGTGTCTATGCCAGGAGCAAACGAGCCACGTATAAGGTACTCTCGTGTGCTGTCACGGAGCGTCCCCCCCGAGAATGTTACTAATTATACTGCGTTCTTATTATATTTTGCCCAAAATTCCCTGAGGAAGAGCTCTTAGTTACACAAATATTGGTTTGCTTTATATATTAGTTTTTAGGTAAATTTCTTTCTACTCGTCGATTTTTTTTTGTGATGAAGGGACCGTTTGTCAGGAGCCAATCCACCCGGGGCATAGTGACTGCCATGGTCGGGCGTCCACCCCAGTGCCCTTCGCAGCGTCAGTGACGCGTAACCCCAACGTCCTGCCTCCTGTCAGGCACCACTGACACCAGGCCTGTGGGCAGGCTCCTGCTGCTTGTGCAACCCCCTCATCTTTGAGAAGAGTATATATGTAAGCATGCTAAAGAATAGACAGTGGCGTTCCCCAAGTGGCTCCTGTACTGCAGCCCGATCCTAGCGGTAACAACAGCACAGGAGTCAGGTGTAGATGGTACTTGCTTGGGGAAGTTCACTTCGCTCGTTGGGAGCATTGGTCCCGTTGAGCGCTCTTAGGTTTTATACAGAATTTTGAGTTTTTTCTTTTAAAATGCTAAAATTTTGCGACACTAGGATCGGTTCCAAATGGTTCCCTACTTTAAAAAAGAGTTGCCAAATCAATAACAATTAGAGTGTTGAGCTAGGCTACCGGGCATGGGACACTCGACTTGAGAGAAATTTAGATAACCCATGGGTCCATAGAGAGACGGTTGGACCAGCCTACCCGAACTAAGTTTTTCCTGACTGGTGAATCCTTATTGCTCAGGCTAGTCAACAGAACCCTACCTACCCAAACAGGTATCGCCCAGCGAACTTCCTGTAACATTTTAGTTTTAGTATTCGTACCTCTGTGTTATTAATTCACCAATTTTACCTGTACAGTACTAGGTCAGGTTTTAACACTCGTTACATTGTCATATGATAACTTCATAAACCGTTCCTGGATTTATTTCGGATGTCCCTGGCCTTATTGTCTTTCGTGCAGATCCCGTTCCGGTCGCTGTTGAGGTGGGCGTGGTCGATCTAGGAGGAGCGTTAGGCATTGTTCCTTGTCCCAACACCGGTTGAGGCCAGTCCGCTCCGACATCGGACCACCCTGCGTCGATGAGGCGAGGTACTCCCATGGGTACAGGAGTGGCTAGCCCCGAGGAATATCTCAGTAGTCTGGCCCTGGTATTGTATTTTAAGTTACTCATCATCAGACGGGCTAGTTTTTTAGATACCCTCAGGGTGTCGGGTAGTGGCACCTTAGATGGGTGCTGTCCAGGTCTAGTCGCTGCTCCCATCAGCTGCGCCCCCCAGGTTACCGTCAGAGTATACTTCAGACACAGCTGGGTCACCAGTAGATCCCTAATGAGCACATAGCCTTCCGTATAAGTGTGGTCTGAAGGCATAGCCAGTTCGCCTAGGAAGATTGTTTCTATCATATGTGGATTGGCAAACTGTACGTACAATCCATCCACAGTCTTTCTTCTAATATTTCTCCACTTTCGCCACACGAGGACCACTATGGCGATGACTAGTACTGCCAGTAATATAGCAAGTACTGCCACCGCAGTGGGGTTGGCGGTCGTGTCCGGGCATCCAGTTAGTTCCTTTTCACTGCGCAGCAGCTCCTCCGGGTCCGCCGCTTCCAAGGCCATGGCCCGAGGTAAAGTCATGGTTAGTCCGGCCAGGGCAGCCTTGCCTTGGTGGTTCCGCCAGCACTTCCAGAGAACACATCCAATAATTGTCACAGCTACCACTATGCAAAAGATGGTGAGGAGACCAAAACCGCCTCCGAAGTTGCCTATAGAGAACCACGGGGCGTGTTTCTCTACCTCATAACGGTCAGTCGCTTTCTTGATACCCTTGGCCAAGTCTTTACGGTGTTTTTGTATTCGTTTGGCCAGGGAGGTTACAGGTATTTTGGCCTTCAGGCTTTCCTCGATTTCCAGCAGGTCTTTCCTAATCGTTTCAGGGATAGGGTCTGACTCTAACATAGTGGGTTCGTTTTTGGACGTCGTGAAATTCATGTCCCACCCCTTCACACGACTTGCTGCTTCCAACAGGTCATTATGTGGGTACACAACCGTGGTGATCCTGGTGTGCCTGTCACAATTTCGCAAGCTATACGGTATCCATGCTCCTTGTGTTTGGAATGCACAGTCGCATTCCACCTGAACCCTTGCATAATTTTCTATGTTCACTCCGACCGCAGGCTGGTTTCTGCAAATCATTTGGCCTCGGGTGTCGGCGCTGACCACCAGCATATCTCCGTCGTCTAGGTACACTGCCATCTCTCCGAAGTCTGCTTCCAGAAGATAGTCCAGTTCACATTTTTCTTGGATCGCTAGGTCGTCGCGCCTCAGTAGCGCAGCAGTGCAGGTGTTGTCTGTAATCTTTTTCATATAGGGTAGGTCCTTACAGAGCGTGATGGTCTGTCCATAGCAACCTGACCAACTGCCACTAGCCAATGGTACGTAATACTGGCGGGACATGGACATGGCGACACTTTTGGGTAGATTAACAATTTGGAGAGCGTCCTTCTTAAGTCGCCCCCTAACCGTCACTGGCACAGGAAAAGTTAGTACTTCGTAGACACGGAACAAATGTTCATCAGCCACCACAGGCACCCTTACATACACTATTAGTTCCTGAGTGGTTTCATTGAATTTGAACGAAGGTTGACTGTTCTCGTAATAGAAGGAAGGATCTGTGAACGCGACGTGGAACCTGGGGTGGATCCCCTTCAGGTATCTGTTCACTTCCTGGACCGCTCCGACCATATATTGGCGGGGTACCAAGTCCATAGTCAGCTGGCCCCGCGTCAGGTGCTGTACACCTTTCCTGAACACGCGAGTTTGTTCTACCATTAATTGAAGATACACCATCTCTCCTAACTTATCTTCCAGAGCGACCGGTATCATATTCAGGTACAGTTCCATCCAATCCACCTTATGTTGCACGAGTTTCAACCTTCGGCGAGTCGTGTTGTGTGCCTTATTTAGTGATCTTAGATTGTCCAGTAGGCCTATCACGACATGGTTAACCTTTTCGACAGCCTCGTCATGTTTTTCATTCATCAGAGCCAAGTCTTCGATCATTTGGTTCGAAGACTCCTGCAATACTCTAATCAATTCTCTGTTATATTTGACATCAGCCGCCAGCCCTTGATTCCAAGAGGTTGGAAGAGGAAAGGTCGGCCATCCTGGATCGTCCAGCATAGTGGGTAACTTCTTCATTCTTTTGACCCTTCCACTAGATTTTAACTCCGACTCTTGATTTTGAAGGTCTTGTTGAGTGTTCTTTATTAGGGAACTTAAGGTTTCATTAAGAATTTCTCGGTACCGACCCTTAAGCGCCTGTGACGTCTGATCCATCCAACTGACCAGCGACCTGATATGGTAGCAGGCCCGATCAAGGGCGTCTCCTCCTTGTAGATATCGGTGACAGACCTGGCCAAAGGTAGCCTTGTTGAAGGAGCGCCTCCTTGGGATAGTGATTAGGAAGCCTTGTCGGACGTGTGTTATATCCGCGGTGGACATTAACTTTCCTGGTTTTAACACTACTCCATATTGTTCTAAAGCTATCACTTCAGCGTTAGGGGCTAGCCCTTCAGGTGGGCTGGAGTCGTTATGCACTCCCCTAATGCCCCCTATTATAGCTAATACGAACAGCACTAGCCACTTCATTGTCTTTGTTTTGGCCTTAGCGATAGTTTGAGAAAATTAATTTTGCAGTTTATCTAAAACCTGTTCACAGCAAAGTTACCTTATTTTTCTGCGCACTACTATCATCCATGCGCCGAAAAATGCTCTCCTCTCGGGCTTCCTGGTCTGTTTTAGTTTGGGACATGCTCGTAGAGGTTTTGCCCGTTGTCATTTACCACTCGCCTGATGATCCCGCTCTCGTCCTTGGTGACCGTGATCCTCAAGCCTCTCATACGTTCGCAGGACGAGGGGCGCATTGCTCTGAGGGGTCTTGGCCTAGTAGGTTCCAGTCCGAAACGGCCCCCGTTGGATCGTACGACGGTTGGCTCGAGGGGTATGGGTTCGGTACCTGTGGTTGGTTTGTCGCTGGGAGTGGACTCGGCCACAGTGGGCCCCCCGGCTGGCTGGTTGGCGTCCACTGCTGCTGGTTCCATAGCAGTGGTGAGGGATTGGCGTTGCAGCTCGTTGTCAAGCTGCTCAAGTCTAAACAAGCGGGGTCCGCAGGCTGTAAGTGGTGGAGGAGGGGAGCTCCCGCCGGCCCGTTCCCCACCGGTGGGGTTGGCGCGTGTTGAACGGGTGCTACCTCCACTTTTAGTCCTGGAGCGGCGACGGTTAGATGTTCCCCTCCCGATCGCCTTTCCAGAGTGGGCAGAGGTCGGCCGCCTCGTGTTGTTGGTAGGCTGGTACTTTCCTTGACGCATTTAGGGTTTTGTGTGGTCCTTTGAATGAAAGGAGCTACCTGAGTTTTAATCTCAGCTAACTGTTTGTTTGATTTTGGCACATCCAGTCCTACTGTCCTTCTAATTTCGTCAACAGTCTCAAATAGTTGGAACAGTGGTTGCGTAAGGTCCCAGAACCAGCCGGCCTGAATCTGCACCGGTTGGTTGGCCGCTTCCTCCTTCTGAACCGGCTTGGCCAACGCCGTTAGTCTTGGCTCGGGCTCCGAGTCACTCACCTCAGACAAATTGTAGAAGTCTTTATCTGCTGTCTTCTTTTTGGCTGGAGCCGATTTGGCGGACCTCTTGGCTCCGCCTGTGTTCGTTCTGATGGGCCGCCGGGCTGGTGTCCTTGGCTTCTTCCGGGCAATCCCGGCGTCGGTCGAGTCCGGACGGACACCGCCCCGGCCCGGCCAACTCCACCGCCTAAGGGTCTGAGCCGGTTGTTTCCTAACACTCTCCTTCTCGACTGCCTTTTCTTTCATTTGGTAAAATCCTAAAAGAATGGCCCAACGAACCTTCCCTTGGTAGGCAGCGCCCTCTGGTGGGGCCGGCTAATCCGTTTCCTTCTCAGGGGGACGATGATCCTTCCCTCCGTGTCCGCAGGGAAAGTAGTGGTTCCCTTTGGATTGCTATGTGGCCGGAGGGCTAGACAGTTCCCCATGAGTCGGTGGATCAGTGTCCCAGCTAAGTTCCCTTTCTGCTCCTTCCAGGAGAAGTCGGAAGTTGAACAATTTCTATCTCCAACTTCTGTTCAGAGATAGAATCAATCTCTATCTCCGTTTCCTCCCGGGCTGGGTTGTGCGCACAATCACCTGCAGCAGAGGTGACCGTCTAGGAGCAGAGTTGCGGACCGACTGGTGGATCGGCGCGGATCCCACGAAATTATAACCGATCCGCTTGTCCATGCCGTCTCCATATTTGGAGCTGTATCTTGTTTCAGGGGGGGGGGGGGGGGGGGGAAACGCTTGCATCCGGTCCCAAGAGATGACGCCAAACCACTGGCATCTCTCTTGGTGTGCGCACCCTCCCTTTCTGCCACGCCCCTGGGCGCGGCGAGGTGGTCGTGAGGTAGACCACCTGTTCCATTAGCGCTGATGCTAACGGTGCCGCTCCGCCGAACCTTTATTTTCACAGGGCGGCTAAATTTCCTGCATTAATCATCCATGTCGTCGCTCTCCCCGCCGTTGGACAGAGCGACATAGTTAGGGCGGCGGTTCCGACGTAGGTTATAGCCACCTTTCGTCGGGACACAGTCCTTTACTGTTTTTCCTGGGCTCTGTTCCGATGTATCCGAAATCGGCACATCACCGCAGGGTAGTTTTATGGGCTTGTTGTTGTCTGGAGGGGATCTCCCCTCCAACGGCTGGTTTTTGCCCCTTCGTTTAGCTCGTTTGCGTTTCCTCTGTCCATTAGCGCCAGCTGTTCCCCGTTCACAGGCGGCTTTATTAGGAACAAAGGATAAGTTTGTTGACAGCGCGGTGTCCGCACTGGTGCCCTGACCATCAGTGATTTGCCCATCCGTTTCTGCTAAATCAGTGGGACTTGGACCAGGTTTTTGTGTAGGTACCTTCCTGGTCATAGGAACTGCATCATGCTCACGGGGACCGGTCGTTCCCGTTGAGTTTTCAGTCTCAGCACCCCTTATTTCGCCATCTTCCTCAGCGATTTCACCCGTCGGAGTGTGATGCAATTCAGGGTTTCGGTCAGGATCTGCCCCTTTTGAGTTAGTGGTTTTCGCTTCTCTCACCAGTTTGGGAATATTATGAGGGACGGCGGGAGACCAGGGCCCATGTGCAGGTTTGAGTTTTGAAATGTTTACTAGATGTGGGACCTGTTTTCCAGTTTTTAAAGACACTAGTCTAACAAGGTGGTCTCCTTTTGTTTCAATTACCCTGAATGGCCCAGTATACCTGTTTGAGAACTTAGACGCTTTATTTTCACTAGCTAAAGGGTCGTACATGTATACCATATCACCTTCGTACATCTGAGTGGGCCGCGCCCGCTCGTCAATTCGCAGCCTCAGATCTTTTTCGTAGTTTTGAACTACTCTTTCAGCCATATTCCTAAACATAGCAATATTATCCTTGGTTTGCATGAAAAACTCGCAGTCGTTCAGCGTTTCAGGAATTGTTCCTTGCTCAGGCATTCCCATACTGATTGGATCTCTGCCAAACAGCAGGGTGTGCGGGCTGTATCCCGACCGTACACTGATTGTGGATCTAACTGTCCATAATGCAATGGGAAGTAGATCGATCCAGTTACAGTGGTCGTCAGGGATGTAATAAGCAATCAGGTTTTCAATGGTTTTATGTAGTCTTTCTACTCGAGCGTTGCCAGTCGGCATTCGCCCGGTAGTGAACGTTTGTTTGCACGCTAGTCGGGTGGTGATTTCCCTGAATAGCCCTGAGAGGAAGGCCGCCCCCCGGTCTGTGTGCAGACGGTTTACCCGTCCATACCGACACACTATCCCGGTTAGGAAACAGTTGGCCGCGGTTTGCGCAGTAGAGTCTTTCGTGGTGAAAGCCTCCGGCCATCCAGTTAGTAAGTCTATGAAGGTCATGATGTATTTTGACCCATCCCTAGCCCTCTTTAGTGGCCCGATGAAATCACACTGTACCACCTCAAAGGGTCGGGTTGGTCTCTCCCAAGACTTAGCTAAGGCCTTGAAATGCGGAGCCCGTCTCCTCAGAGAGCAGGTCTCACAAGCTTTCACATAGTCTACTATGTCGGCGTTCATGTTCCGCCAGTAGAATTTATCAGAGATTTTGGTAGTGAGGTTACTGATCCCTACATGTCCCCCAGCTAAGATGTCATTATGTAACAGTCTCAGGACTTTGGGAATTAACCTACCTGGAACTATCATTCTGGGTTTTAGTCTGACCAGTTGGTCTTGGTGTTTGTTATACCTTTTGATGTTGAACCTACATAGTACTCCCGGTGCCACCATTCCCACAAAATCGGCTTGGTCCATTATTCGCCTAGCTTCAATGGGATCTGTCGGTAGGTCTCCGTCCTGCAGGTAGTCTATCAATTGCGCGCACTCTGCATCTTGGAGTTGCGCGTTTAATACCGTAGCCACAGAAAGCTCTTCCTCCTGAACTTCGGCCTCAAATAACTCACATCCCACAGCGGGTTCATATTCCTCACCTGGGACATGCTCATGATAGACTCTAGACAAATAGTCCGGTAGAAAATGAGTCGCTCCTGGCTCATATATGATTTCAAAATCAAAATCTGATAACGCTAAAGCCCACCGCCTCAGCCGGGCTGACGGGGCTTTGTAGGCACTCTGTAGCAGGGGAATCAACGGTTTGTGATCAGTCACTATTGTGATTTTAGCTCCCTGCAACATGTCCTCATAGTTCTTAATGCCTTTAATTACTGCCAGAGCCTCCTTTTCTGTTACCGAATAATTTAATTCGGCGTCCCGGAGAGTACATCCCCAGAAAGCAACCGGACGATAGATTTCATCTAGTTTGTGACAAACCGCTGCACCGCACGCGGCGTCTGATGCGTCAGTTAGTAGATAGAAATGCCCTCCTATATCTGGATGAATTAGTAAGGGTGGCGAGGTCAGCAATTTCTTTAACTGTTGAAACGCTTCCTCGCAGGCCTCTGTCCACTCAAAATAGACTTCTTTCTTTAGTAGCCGGTTTAAAGGCTTTGCTAGATCAGCGAAATTAGGGACAAACGATCGGTAGTAGTTACACAGTCCCAGAAAGGATTTAATAGTTTTCACATTATGTGGACGGTTAAAGGCTGTAATCTTTTCTGTGGTTACCCTTTGTGTAGCCACTCCTTCCGCGTTTACTACGTGGCCGAGGAAATTGATTTCACTGCGGCACCACTCACACTTTGACGGTTTCAGTTTAAGATTAGCTCTCGCCAAAGCTTGGAGAACCACCTCAACGCTCGCCAGGTGTTCTTCAAATGTAGTGTCGTAGACAATTACGTCGTCTAAATATGCTAAGCATGTTCTAGGAATCAATCCCTTTAGCGCTATGGCCATTACCTTGGTAAACTGCCAAGGTGCGCCAACTAAGCCAAATGGTACACGCTTATACTGATACACACCCATCGGGGTTTCAAAAGCGGTATATTTTCTACTGTCTTCTTCGATTACACACTGATGATAGCCGCTCAACAGATCTAAAGCTGTCCACATAGTGGGTTTCTTGTAAGCCATATATAGGAAAAGCGAGCGAGCCGTGGGCATGGGGAATTTATCTTTAAAAGTGACTTGATTAAGCATGCGAAAGTCTGTACAGAGCCTAGGTTTGCCATCTTTCTTCTGCACTACCACCAGCGGGCTTCGCCAAGCCGATTCGCTGGGCTCTATGACACCTATATCTATGAGTTGCCTAACCTGTTCATCGATGATATCCATTTTCTGTGGAGAGTATCGGTATGGTCTGGAACTTATGACTCCCTGCGACTCATCCACAATGATTCTCATCGGCGCTATTTCACAGTGACCTAACTCTTCCATTGAGAACGCTAGTGCATTTCTATTGTTATTAAGCATTTGCCTAAACCTTACCTGTTGTTCTTCGTTTAAGCACGACTCGGTCAGATCTATTTTACTCACATTTTCATCCATTTTACCTCGGGATTTCTCCTCAGAGGTTTGGCTTTCCATTTGCACTGCGTCTTTCATTACTTCTACAGAAATCCTACAGATGGACATTGGGGTCTCTGTTTTAGTTAGATAACACAAGTCTAGGAACTCCTCTATCTGATTTTGGTTTACCTCAGGCACTGCGCATTCTTCCGCAAAAGCTAATACTTCCTGGGGAGTGATTTCTTGCATTTCATCTAGCGGATTCATGACTTTGATCCACCACTGGCTTCCCACCGTATTCACGCACCCCTCTACTAGGACTGGTGCGGTTACCGCCGGTGCGCAGTAAGCTACCGGTGAGTCTAATCCCAGCGGCTCTCGAGTGGTTACCGGTATGATGCATTCATTTCCCGGCGGAATTTTCACTGTTTCTTTGCTAACTATAGGGTTTCCACAAAACACTTCTATCTTTGCGCCTGGTAGAGATAAATCTGATCGAAGCACTGTTAATAAGTTTCTTCCGATTACTATTAGGTGGCATAGATCGTCCACTATGTTGAAATCATAGCAGACCACCGATCCCTGGATTGAAAACTTACATCTAATTTGTTCTAGTATTACTTGAGACGAGTTGTCTGCCAAACTGATGTTTCCCTTCGATACCTTCCATTCATCTAAAATGCATTGTTTAGGGATCTGTCGTTTACAATGGGTGGACATGAAGCAATCGCTCGCTCCTGTGTCTACTAAAGATCTAACCTCCTTCTGATCATCAAATCTTAACGTTAAGAAAAATGCTTCGTCTCCTATCTCTCTCCTAGCCGGTCCGTCCACTGCGCCTAATTCTATCGTGGAATGAACGGACCCTTCCTCTAGTTTCCCTGATTCTTTTGTTCGGTACCACTGGCTTTGCTATCTTTGTAGATCCGCGGGGGTTTTTCCCTCAACCTATTCTTTAACCACAAGCACGCTTCTGTAGAGTGACCATGCTGTTGGTGAATGATACAAAACTTACTTTCATCAAAAGGCAACCTGGGTCTCTCTACTTTCTGTTGAGTTGGCAGATTCTTTCCCTTATCGGCCTCTCTGTTCGGGGCGACGTTGGATTTAGGCTTCTGATCTGAATTTCTTTCACTTTTCTGGTTTTCGTACCTATCTTTTCTCTCATAACCTTGCTGTTTAAAGTTACCACCACTCTGGGGAGTCCCGCTTTGCCCTGGCTTTGGTTTCTGAAACCATGGAGCGGCCTCCAGTCGGGCCAGCACCACTCCAAACCGTTCGGAGATGGAGTTTAGGGCCGCGGTCTCCTCTGATTCTTGGCTTCCAGCCAGTTCGCTCACTGCATTAGATATTTTAGTTCCCCCTTTGCCTTTGTCCAACGATTCTAACCTCGTTGCACAATCCACCGCTTCGGTGAAAGACTTAGGGTCCAGTATAGCTACTTGCCTGGCTACGCCCTGTTTTAATCCTTCTAAAAACACAGCTAACATCATGCTTTCACTCGCCTCTGCTTTCACTTGCTTTTGTTTCAGAACACCTGCAAATTCGATCACGCTCTGGTCTTTTCCTTGTTTAAGGCCACAGAACTCTGCGTGTTTCTGCCACTTAGCTCTTCGATCACCGAAGATCTTGGTCATTTGGGCTTCTAGCTTCTCAAATGAGTCTTTCTCACTTTCAGCTAACGCTCCTGCCCAGTCGTCGGCCCTTCCCTTTAGGCCTAACAGCGCCATATTCAGGAGGTGGGCGTCCGACCAGTCATAGATAGCTTTCAGTCGTTTTAATTCCCTGAAATACTTTTCTATTTGCTCGTCTTCTTTTCCACTAAACCACGGTAACCTAATGTTTGGTCCCCTTTGGTGACCACTGTGAGTCGTTTCACGCACTGGCGCTGGTGTTTGCCCCAGTGCCAGACCCAACTGTGGTAGAATTTCCCAAATATTTGGTTGATTCTGTGGATTTGGAGGGTTGTTCTGACCTGGTGGGCCCGGCGGACCTGGTGGTCCGGGCGGTGGAGGATTCGGTGGGTTTGGGGGGTTGTTGAGTTGGTTAAGGAAAGGATTGTTGTTCTGGTTCGGGGGAGGGTTATTGGGTCCTGGTGGATTTACTTGATTATTCTGGCCTGCTGGGGCTTGCTGACCCTGCTGGTTACCCGCCCCTCCTCGGCCCGCGCCAAGATTGGCTGCGAGTGCCATCGCCTGCAACAGGTGAGGGAGCAGGTTTTGATCGACCCCACCTCCCGCTGGCTCGGCCCGGCCGGGCTGTTGGCCTGGTTGGCCTCCCCCATCATTTTGTTGCAGTCCCCCAAGGTTTACCCCAGGATTAGGCTGCTGTATTCCCGGATTCACACCACCATTTCCCCCTGCACCGGGTTGCTGGAGTCCCCCAGGGTTTATCCCCAGATTGGGCTGATTCAGAGGGGGATTATTAATAAGGTTTTGGGGAGGGTTGTTGAGAAGGTTTTGAGGAGGGTTAGGCCCTTGTGGGTTGGCCTGATTATCTTGGCCTCCCTGGACCTGCTGATTAAGAGGAGGAATAAGTCCTTGAGGGTTGGCCTGATCGTTCTGGCCCCCTTGAACTTGTTGATTAAGGGGAGGGTTGGCCTGATTACCTTGGCCTCCTTGGGCCTGTTGATTAAGAGGAGGAATAAGTCCTGCCTGCACGCCTCGGTCCGGCTGCTGGATTAGGATCTGGCCATTCCCATTGTTTTGTTGAGGTCCCCCAGGGTCCATCCCACGGTTAGGATGCCATGCCCCCAGATCTACACCCCCAGCTCCCCCTTCATCGGGTTGCTGGCGTTGATCTCTATCCTCTCTTTCTTCTACTAGATCCATCAAAGGAACGCCTCCTTCCGCCATATTATTTTCGTGGAGGTTTTGTATATCGTGATCGTCCCACTGTTCTTTCACAGGTATTTCCTCTACACTAATTTCGTCCTCACTTTCTAGTTTAGCTTTCTTACCTGTGTCTAAAACATCCTCGGTAATAAGTTCGTATGAAGACGAGGTTGATCTATCTTCTCTAGCTAATTTTCTATCAGGACTACCTTCTCTGACACTCGCGATAGCTTGTTCTAATTCCCTATCTTCTTCTTCGTCTTCACTTTCGTATTTATCATACAATTCTTGAGTTGGAGTGTTAAAATCTGGTGCTTTAAGCGTTACATTTTCCTCACTATCCTGATCGCTTAGCCTCTCTAAATCTATGTGCTTTTCGGGGCTTGAGTCTGCCCACTGCTTTAATATTTCGGCTGGATCAAAGGCCTGAGCTTCCGCTCTTTTACCAGCTTGGTCTAAGTTCGTTTCTACACCGTAAGTTAATCGATAGGGTTGTAAATTGCCTACTTTCTCGCTGTTTCCCTCTGCTTTCCTTCCCACTCCCCTATCCCTTCCTACTGTTTTTCCTTTAGCTACAGTGGAATAAGGAATGGACGCCCCCGGGTTGGGGTGAGTTGGTGTTACCAGTGGGTGACTGATAAACTCAAGTCGTTGGGGTAATGGATAGGTGAGAGAGCTCCCATCAGGTAGGATTACCGGATTTTCGGGGCGTTTTCCCCCTGATGGGCTGGAGTTATCCGCGGTGTTTTGTCGTTGTTTTAGGTTTCCTGAAGAAAATAGGTTATCTCCATCGGAAACTTCCTGTTCGCCTTCACCTCCCGCTGCGGGCAGTAAACGATAAGGAACACTTTGGTTACACCACGGATTGTTCACATCAGATTCACAGGTGGAGCGAGAGCTAGTACCAGTTTCGTGGTCCGTAGGCGGTACGTACCCTGGGTTCCAATATTGCTTATATTCCGTGAGACGGTTCTTCCCTTCAACTCGTCCCGAGTGTGTTAGGGTTTCAAGTCCTTCGTCAAGAACCGGCCTATCTTTGGACCCTAGGTGCCAGGGAAATGGTTTACCTTTGCCACGGGTTTGGTAATTTTGTGCACCTTCGGGGCAGAGCTGCTTGGGTCTGGCTGCGACCTCCTGTCTCTGTGCCTCCCCGTCTAAGGGATTACCTACCAGGTGGCGGTTTTCCACATTCCCTGTATATGATGTTGACACATCGTGTCCTGCGGGCCGCAAAGATTGAGGCTTGGGGTCAGAGGAAGCCTCAAAATCACCGGTGGCTGACATCAAGGATGAGCAAAACGGCACAAGTCATGTTTCGGGTAATCTCCACCAAATGAACTATTGTTAATGTTTGATTTAAGACTGCGTAAGATTCGTGTATATCCAAGTCTTCATGAGTTGCTTTCCAGAATGCCTGAGTAATTCAGACCGCGTTTAAAGTTTGTCCATTCACTTCCCAATAGTTCAAAAGAAATGAACGATGAGGGAGCTTCTTAATATGAAAGGGTTTTTATTCAGTAAACACCTCATCCCGAGTCAAAGCCACCATGTATAAGTCTTCATCAGTCCACCTCCCATCTCCTATCAGCAATCAACCACATTTAGAACACGAGTTGCTCCAACGCCCTCTAGACCATTCTAGTATTCAGCTCTAACACAATCCTATGTCCGAGGTAGTGGATATTGGTAAACTCCAGTCTGTTACACGGAGTCGATGTACTTACTCCAGGTATAACTCCTTGGTTAAACATGTTTCTTCTAACCAACTAACTCACTAACTGCTCGCTCCCTACCTTGCAGCGCCTTTTATACTGGTTAACAGGTGGCGCTAGGAGCGTAAGATATTTCCCCTAGAAGTAGACTAGAAGTAGACTTGCTAAGCCTGATCCTTGTTGGATTATATATTATGACAATGTATTAAAAGTACTAAGCCATTAGTACACTTATAGTGAGCATAAACCTATGAAACACCTGTTTCTAAGTATTACTGTAAGATATAGGCCTATTCTAAACATCAAATGTCACACAAACGAAACACCGGACACTGCATACTTTTCAATAGAAAAATAAGTCATGGGGTAATAGGGTCCGAGCAGTGGATGGGAACCATTTAGTCTGATCATTATCATTTAGATTAATTATGAGGCGGCAAGGCTTTAAAATCAAATACAGGCCTAGATCACCTTAAGATCTTATGCCGCCGAATTCCCCTTTCGTCTATACGAGGATCGGTGACGCGTTTATGTGTAACACTCGATGAGACGATCGCTTCTGGGCTTAAATGACCACATATTTGGGCTTATTTGGGCTTACATCGCAGAGATTTTGATATATCAAACATATTGGCATAGTTAAAATATTCCAAATTGGGCCAAATAAGACATTCAAGCCTGGAATTATGATCGTTACGGTCCCCGGGCGCAGCAGCCGGCTTTCATCGGTGAAGAAGGAATCTGGGTCAAAGGTCATCAATTTTGCAGACCTATTTCACCATGAAATCGGTCGATCTAACTTTAGTTTTTGATATACACAGATAGATTTGGATACATAGATAGGTATCTCATTGTCCAGAAATTCATAGATTGCGAAATAACGCGACAATTTGCGCAAATACATCGCGCCATTTTCCGCATCGGAGGCTTGACACTGTCAGACCGCTCGGGACAGGCAGACGGCTGGGAGCAGTCGTCCCAGCCGGTCGGTTGATACCGGGGGCTGCGCCTTCTCCGCCTGGATTACGGCGGTATCTGATGCTTTCAATATATATATTTTGGAGTCTGGATCCACTTAAACGCATACAACGCATTGACAATTCATGCGGGAAACATGCGTTCGTATCGAAGGCAAAACATTGGATCAATCGGACACGTGGAGGCACTCACTGTCAGACCGTCCCGCGCTGGCGGCGGGGACGGTTGGTTGTTGCAGGGGGCTGCGCCTTCTCCGCCTGTTTACCCGGATTACCGCGCTATATGATGCTTTCAATATATATATTTTGGACGTCTGGACCCCCTTAAACGCATACAATGCATTGACAATTCATGCGTGAACCATTCGTTCGTGTCAAAGGGAAAACATTGGATCGATCGGACACGTGGAGGCACTGTCACTGTCACAGACCGTCAACATGGCCGGGTTCTCTCCCCGCACGCCTGCACCGATACATTGAACTCAGGAAACCAGGATGATATTAAACGCATCAATTGTGGAGGATATATGCATTGAAACGCATTGAGGACTCCAGCATAGGCCTTAACGGTTAGTTTATATCTTTTTCCCAGCATTTGGAATGATACCGTTGAAATCTAGGCCTAAACTCGGCTAGAGGCCTAACACGCAGTGGTCGGACACTGGCAATCTGAAAAATAATTATTTTAGGCCTTATTACCCCTACCAAAATGAAATCCATGTATATATCTATGTTTCCCTATATCTCAGGGTCCTATATATCATAATATAGATTGATATTTTAGGCCTGGAAACGCTTGCAATAATATTTTACAGATGGTATGAAAAAATTACTGGACTCAGATAGGCCTAAGCCCCCTCCGACACTGTCAATGTATCGTGGCGTCTCCGAAAGCAAGTATTTATGATCCAAACATTAAAAGATTTGAGAAATTGTCACTATAGTGTCATTTTTTCTTACCTACCATCGAAATATTAAATCTGAGTTCTGATATGTCTAGGCCTAAGTCACTGTCAGTGTCTGAATCATTCCCATTCAATGTTAAAACATAGGCGTCACACTGTCAATAAGTTCTCCGGTGCTGTCAGTGTCACACAGATTTAAGATTTAAATTATTCAAAGATTAAATTATTTGTGAAATTGACACTATAGTGTCAGTTCAGACCTACCACAATAAATTACACATTAATATAATTAGGCCTAGTACCGCCGCCTCATCTGTATCAAAGCTGGAAGCTTTGATACTGTATAAAACATTTTTACCATATATTACATTAAGACATTAAAACATTAAAACATGCCGCCGAATTGATCAGTATGGCTAGACGTTTGGACTTGTTATCAATTATTAAGAACAAACAAAGGTTTAAAAAAATCACAGGGAGGACCACTAAACATGTACTGCTCCTAGTAGCTAGAACAACATCATATTTGCTGTTGTAGGGTAGCTCGTAGAAGGAGAGCTGCTCACTCTCCAACCCTGACCTGCTCAGGACGGACCTGCTCAATGTGGAACTGCTCATTCTGCCTGACGAGCCCTGACCCGGCCCGGGGCTGTTCTGGTCGTGGACCGGAGGGGTGGGGGGGTGGGGGGGAATCAAGCTGGGATAATGCTGACAGGTCGGGTTTGATCTCCGAAAAGTCGTCACCACTTGAATTGTCTGGATATAATCGCCTGATTTTATTACCGATTTTTAAGATGAGAATACTGTCATCTGACTGGAGTATCAAGTTTACATTTAAATCAGTTCAGGTCCCTGAATTAAAACGTACTAACCGGATTGGTTATTTGTCAATTTGGTTGTCAAAGGGTTAGAGGCCCAGGGTGGTCGGACCTTCAGGGAGGTCAGTGTTTAGGGGGTAAGACAAGCACGGCTAGTTAACAGCAGTGGACGGTCCCCAAGTGCAGATTTCCTTACGTTTCATCTGTTTCCACGCATTAACTAACTTTTTGGCTTGACAAACGGTTAAAGGTTAATTCTATAAACTATTTAATTTAATTTACAAGTATTAACAAAAGAACCTTCTCAGAAGTGGATAGGCCTAGATTAAGAAGTCTGCAATCTGTGGTCGCGCGGCACTCTGGGATCAGCAGACAGACAAACATGTATGACTGTGTAGTATGACCTATAAGGGTAAGGCTTTTCTTCACTGTAATGGTGAAACGGGCCTGTAGTATATTCAGCAACGTCACAGGTCAATAATCTGGCATCGACAAACTGATTGCTCGTATTGCCCATTGACAAACCCATTGCCCGTTTTGGCCATTTCCTAACACGTAAACCATCAAGTGACAAAAAAGAAACGTAACACAAAATAGATTCAGAGGGCAAAATCAGGATTATTCTCAGAAATTCCAAGAGCCCACTCAAGCATTGGTAAGGGTTGTTTGACGAAAAAAAATATGTGCTCTAACTAGTCTAAGGGTTTCAATTTATTTTGGTAAAAAACATACCATGATTGGAGTGATCCTAGCTAAGGAGGAGCCCAGTGCGACACTTCAGAATGCATTGGGTTGATGAAGACATAGGAAAAACCTAGTACCGGGTAGTACATGTTCTATGGATTTAAAAACAAATGGCAATCAGAGGTACATAGCTGGCTTATAGCAGATGTGCTAGTTGGCTAACACAAAAAAAAACCCACAAAAACACACACAAAAAAACACGGGCTATGATACAGTGAAGTTGATGGGGTGAGGGCGGAGGTCATAGACCACCGACAGTGAAGGTTTAACAAGGGGCACGGGCCTATTATCGCTCACATAATACACAAGATGGCAACGTGATCTATTATACTGGTCGATGGTGCTGTATACTGGGGGTATCCATCACGAGAAGGGTTAAGGGGCAGCATGACGGGGACAGCACCCAGAAGGGGAGTAGTGGACAGTGGGCCGAGGAGGGTTAGTGTTGTAAGCCACTAGGGTAAAATGTGTTTGTAAGTTAATGTATGGGCAGTTATGCTCGACTTGTTGAGGCATTGTAGGTATAGCGTGGACGCTATAGATCATAGTGCTGATTACTGATCCACTAATCCAAAAGTCACATTCTTAGTTCTCCAGCTACCATTCCTTGAATATTTCACCTGATGATTATTCATAAATAACCATGCATGTGCCGATTCAGCCTAGTTCTGTTGGGATATGATATTCTAGAGACCTGTTCTAATCAGACGAAGCTGCCCCATTACTATTTTGATATATTTGGGACAGACATTAAGAATTTATCTGGTGAGGTCCTAGAGGGTGTCATTTGATTTGTTTTGAGCTATGCCTTTTTAGTGCATTGTTAATCAGTTTATAGAGGGCTTGTATTACTTTTATATTGTCACATTTTAAAATAAAAATGAATCTACTCTGTTCATTCAGATGTGAAAAGTTTGGAAATATGGAGGATATTAGGTTAAAAAGACAAGACCTGTCTTCTGTGTGTGCATTGCAGTTCATCAGCAGATGTTTTTCATCGCCGATGTTACCTGTATCACAAAGTGAGCACAGCCTTTCTTGAAGGGGAATATTCCTGTGTCTGCCGGCTTCTATCTCAAGTAGATGTGAACTAAGGCGGAATCTAGAGAGTGATTTTCGTAGTTTTGGGATATGTATAGTTCTTAGATATTTCTCTTCAGAGTGACCTGTTTTAAAGAGATTATAGGTTCTGAGCTTGTTATGTGGATTTTGTGACATGATAGTTTCTGAAAGTCTGGTGGTTTGCTGGTTAATCAGCTGTTGTTTTGCTATTTCTATAAAGGTTTCAACTTTATCTATTACCTGGCTTTCCCAGATTCCTTGTAGATTTAGAGAGGTTAGGATATTTGCTATTTTAGAGCACCAGTTTTTCTTACCATCTATGTAAAGGTCTAATAGGGTTAGATAGCTTTTTTTAAGGAAATTATCATTGGGGAGGCTGATAATTCTTGTCCAGTATTTGAGAGTAAGGCATTGTTGGCGTACTATCACTGAGTATCAGTGGCATTCTTCCTGTTTCACTATAAACACCTGCCGTGGGAGTTGATACTCGGACACCCAGAGTTGTTTTGAGATATTTCAGATGTATTGCCTCAAGTGGGTCATTTCCTGTAGCACCCCATATTTGGCATCCATACTCTAATATTGGTATAATTTGGGAGTCAAAAAGGTACAAGATACAGATACCACAGCTAAAAGAGGCTGATGGACCTAAAGCAGTTTCCGCTGGTACCAATGATGTGTAAGTCCGAACACAAGGGTACTCCAGGACCCGTAAGGCACCAGCAGTGGATCCTCACCATTGTCATTCTGCCAAATAAGATTGCGGTGCGGCTGGGTGTCGGCCGGTAGCTGGAAGATGTACTGCGAGGAGCAAAGCTACGTCCTCCCACATCAGATATCAGGACGGGAGTAGGGTAAAGGGTCTACATAATGCTATAATAGGGGCGGCGGAGTATATATGTTTGAGTATGAGTGGTCGAGCCTTTATAGAGGCATTGTGATCATGGATTGGACGGTAGATAGATGGTACGTCGGCCATATTGTAGGCCTACCAATTGAGCTAATCTTCACGCTTAGACGTCCAGACCAGTCTCCTTGTTTCATTGCTCCGTTGCCCATATTTCATCTTTTTTAAATAGGTTTTTGATGAGTGATGAAATAATATGGTGTTAACAACGATCAAAAGTTCATAAATCAGACTAAATAAACGATTGACATAAAGAAGTAGTGCACACGTATCATAGTAGTCTAGGCGTACAGGTCACCAAGAGGCCTATAGAAACGACCACATCGATACCGCTTTCGGCCGTGCATAGGCACAGAAAAAATAATCCATTAAACTAGGACGCCGTGACAAGACCGTTCTAGCTGGACTAATACATGACTGATCATTACATAATGTGATAATTCTGATACATTTAGAAGTGTTTATGGGATTAGGGAGAGCATACCTCTCTGGTGGGATCAAGCAAGGTTAAGGATGCTACTATAAATACTGTGTTTCTTCTCCATATTCTTAAGGAACTATGGGCCAGAGCTTGATAAGGTGTTTTTCAGCTCTGGTTGCTCAGTTCGGAACTGAGGTGTATTTCTAAAGATCTTCCTATATAATGCAGTTTACTATTGGGCAACTAAGGTCCTCGTTTTAGTTGCCCGGTAGCATTTTCTGGGGTTCCTGGGCCACTGGACACTCGATTGTCAAGTCGTGGGGAATTTTGTTTGTAGTTTTTACCTTCTGCAAATGATTATAATGAGTGGAGGTTATTTAAGACGGGCATGCATTACTATAATTCCAAGAGAATTATGAGTGAGTCGAAAAATAAATATCAATCGTTATCGACATTCTAAGGGGAGAACATATTTGATATCGACATGATTTTCATAGTTGGTAGATAAACAACAGAAGATGCATAGATGAATACCTATAATATTAGATACTATTAGATAATTTCGGGTAAGGAATAATATGTATAAGGAAGTGGGAGCATATATACAAGAAATGCAGGTCCGCGTTCAGCAACCAGAGGTATTATGCATCCATAGCTGTAGTAAGGCTCCCACAGAGAACGTCCGCAGGTCAGGAGCCATGGATTGCTGTCAATCTTCTTATGTGGCCCGGCCTCCCCTCCCGTACGGCAGGTATGTGGTGGAGGTAGCGGTAGGAGTGGGTCCTGGTTTTATGAGGTGTACAGGGCCGGGGCTGAGCGGGCTCAGAATGCTGCTCACATCATCATAAAACTCGACCTGTCGGCGCCCGCCACAGCTGGCCGACAATACTGACACGAGCACCGGCCCGAGACCTGTAGATTTTACCTCGGTCCAGTAACCCCGGATCTGACTAAGATCTACTCACATGACGCTGAGCTGGCGTTAGTAGATTCCTACTTCTGAAGTCTTCAATTGTATTCTAGCCCTGTAGAGAAAGTAGAATTTTGAATTAAAGGCTGTAGCAGATTATGACGAGCATTTGTTGAATGAAATATATGGTCGTATGATTAACTGGATCTATGTAGGAGGCACAGTTCCATGTAGTGTATCAGTGTATTGGTAAAAAGTAGTAATAACACGAAGGTCCAATTTGACATTCGATATTTCAGTGAATGATAACTGGATCAGCAAGCTAACGTGCACAGAGAGTTACATCAAACTTGAGATAAACACTAAACATAAACAGTCAATTTGCTAGAGGTTGGTACAGTGCCATTGTGTTTTATCATAATTCATCCGACAACTATCTGATAAGTGCTCAATGTACTTCTTGTGTACCGCAGCTAATTTACAATTAACTTACTGCTGAAACATAAACAGCCAAAGTGAATCATCATAGATTGTAAGACGTATTATGTAACCAGCGTTTCTCAGATAGGGACATTCTCATGATGACGTTAGATATGTGAAAACATGTGAGAACATGTTAGTAGTAGTAATGGGGGAGGGGGGTTTGGGGGTGTGGATCAGGTGTGTCAGAGTGGGCCCCTCGGAGCACACTGTTACTATGGTGACGGATGGACTTTCCCCACGACATACAAGGGTCAGGCCTATATGTTGTGTGAGGCAGTCTTGACAGTCGGACTCTAGTCTGGTGCTCGGAGGGTATCACTCTGTACTTAGGGCTCTTATAATTGTATGAAGTACATTATCTGCCCAGTTGATATTAGTACTATACCATTTTGGATCATAATACAAAGGATACGTTTACTCATTTGGGTGCATTGAAGCATTGGATATTATTAATTAGCTACTTAAAAATAGATATAGGAGATCCTTAGAAAGTAAGCGGACCGCATCCCTAGTGGATTATGATCGAGCATGGTTTGTTACTTATGAGCATCACCAAAGCAAAGTGTGAAATTTTAATGCAATTATAATTTAGAGGTGAGTACATTCCCCTCTTGAATTTACTGCCGTGATGTTAACCCACATGTAGCCAATAAATCTGCCTAATCTGACATGATACATTTGGTTGCTGGTCTACTGCCCTGGAGGAAGACAGTTTCTGGGAGTGTCCTAGAAGTGTGTAATCCCATTCAGTGGTCGGTATGAACCTATAACCTGGCTATGCGCCCTGCCGTAACTGGGTGTAACAACTGGCCCATAGTTGCCGGGTCTCACGGCGTCCGAATTGGGATGATAAGTTAACATGTAAACTATGATGATTAATTCATGACAGTTCTGGGCGAAAATACTTCCGAAGAGGACTCGTGTATGGCATGACAAGTGAGTGGCAACTATTAATGGTCATTACATTAACTTAATTGAATGTACTTGGTCCAAAAAAGGAGTATCAGTATGATTAATGTTTTAGGACGTAGCGAAGGTGTGCTCAGATCAGCAACAACAAAAATCGAGGAGTATAATCAAGATGGAATTTGATTGATCTCGTAAAATTGAGTGAGGCAGGTTATGCGTTTTCATGCAGAAATAGAATAGTCCAAACGTATCATACTTTTCGAGATGCCTTCTATGAATTCACATATTAATATTTTATGATTGAACGTCTTTGTGACCTTAAACGGTAAAAGAAGTCAACCAAACAAGTACATGTAAATGCTAAAGCGCCAGTGAAAGACAGGAACATGGGAAAAAACTACAGGAAAAACAGCCGAGGTAGAAACCTTACCCTTTAGTCTAGTTGGGCCGGGCTCAGCCTCATACTAAGTCTTAATAGATCTACTGATAGACGTTACAGGTATATGCTGATGGAATAAGAACTAGTTTAGCCAACCTGCGGGTTACTCACCCACTAACATAGTGCTGCTGTTCACACAGCTGTAGAAGGAGTCGGCCCGGGCTGGCCGCAGCCAACATGTACACGGCTAGAGGGGCTGGTCCATGAGTTGGCCTTTTTGCAGGGTGCTCTCTTTTTTCTAGTATCATTACCTGTGGTGGGTATGGGGTAGGTGTGGGGCACACACGGAATAGCCCGATGATGGATGTCATGTTTACAAGCGTTTTCGCAGATTAGCCTGATCTCCCTGTTCTCGTTGTATTCGGTTGGACCACCTCTATAGCTAATTCAGGGGAGGGGATCGCATTTTGTTGTATCATATTTATGTCAAGTATATTTTTATGTTATTAATTAACTGACTTAATGTTCTCTAGCAAATTCATGGAACCTTATATTTTTGGGAGTCCCTAGTTATATCTATGTAGTATTGTAGCTACTGGTGGGGACTCCCTCAATCAGTCATGTCTTTAGTCATTTAATTCTCTTTGTTCTCAATGACCGGTTACACAATCTGATGTTCAGCTGTTGAAGGGCATTGTCCTACAATGATTGTTCGAGTCAGGCAGTTTGAGAAGCCAGAAGTGGGTTACATAACCAGTACTTGAGCCAATCAACCCTCAACCCTCCACATTAGGACCTCCACTGTCACCTGCAGGTGGGCAGGTCTAGGTGGATGGGTGCAGGGACCTAGTACTAGTAGTAGGAGCCCCTTTCCTAAGCCCCTCCCTGAGTTGTGTGTGACAGCAGGAGTGGTGGTGGTGATCACTACTCATAGCTCATATAGCCTTCAGGTTGTAGGAAGGCCTTCAGTTTATTGAGGAACGACTGTCGCTCATGCATGAGCGGAACTTTGTAGCTCTTTTGCTTCTTGTTGTTTGTTCTCGAGGGCCTAAGAATTTAGGCACTATTCAGTCTATAACGGATATCTATAGAATAGAGGCATATGATTACAAGGAGTAAAGTCAGGGCTCAACATCAAGCATTCCCCGCCTGCCCGGAGGCAGGTAAAACTTGAGGTGGGGCAGGTTGATTTTTATACCTACCTGCTCGAAGGGCAGGAAAAATGTCTGTGATATAATAATCTATTAAAGCCGGGCAAGTGAAATTGAGGGTCGGGCAGGTAAATTTTAACCTAGACCTGCCCTAGGGGCAGTCAGGTACAAACCCTTAATGTTGAGCCCTGAAAGAACTCCTTAATAACTAATTTAAAACAATGAAGGAATCTATAATTTCTATATTTTACAAATCATCGGGCAATGTATTATAGTTAGCATGGCGTACGTGTAGTGATAGGTTGTGTGTGGTGATATGTCTTTACCACCCAGGAGCCAGCCTTGTCAGATCGCGTGTTCTGGGGCAATGTGGTTTGTAGAGCGTTCAGGCTTAAAACCTCTGTGTGTGCTAAAGTAAAATCTAAAGGGAATTCAGTGAAACCTCCTATAGATTACACATGTAATGCATGGACTGAGTAGAAATTTAATGTTTTTTTGGTTAGTTTTTTTGGAAATTATTCATGAATATATTTATTGTATTACCCTTTTATGACAGAGTGTTTTACTTGAAGAGTAAAGCTGATTTAATGTTTTAGTATGATAAAACACGAATTCCTTCGTACATTTACAAATTGAATTACGTCTTTTAAATAAGAGGCGTGGTCTTCCTGTCCACTTAGGGCGGTTCTTGCCATCACATAGATATAATGGGGCGTGGTAAAGGTAAGGACCTGTCAATCAAACTGTCACTGAAGGTAAATGGGGCGTGGCTTAGAAAAGTGTCCCACTGTTATCACCAAAAAGGGGACGAAGCTGTAAACAGGTGCCGCCACTCACTTTGCGAATGTCAGAAAGGGACCATGGTTGTTTGTATGTCTAATATCGATTTGAATGAATTTAAGACCCTAAACAAATCGCACGTTGTTGTGTTTAGAACGATAAGATTTGACTAAATGATATAATAGTTTAGAATTGTTCATAGAGTCAGAGAATATAGAAAAAAAAGTTTTTCACTTTATTTAATTCTACAGAACAAGTTTTTGTTTGTCGAGTTTGGACGTACTACTACAGTAGTTACTTTTAACGGCTATACCAGTCCCCGTAGATCATAGTCATTCTAAATGGCCCTCAGCCTGGATGAAATGCAAAAGCAAGACCATTTAGCTAGATAGGGTATTGATTATCCACATGATACTAAAACCCCTAATGGGAAGAGGCTTGCAAATTGAGTACGGTCGGCAAGATTACAGCTGGCCTTGCCCTTACTCCAGGCCATTGCATACAAAACAACCGGTATGAACGATTGTGTAGAACTCACTAAAAAGCATCTCAAATCTTGTAATCATTTGCAATATTATACATATCAGTCTACATAATGTTAGAATGACTTAAATTATTCTAGGTAACATGTAAATTGTTATGTCCATATACTCTTGGTTCTTGAGTAAAGATTATTATTAAATAGCTTTTGTTGTTTTTGCGAATAGATATGAGAAAGGTTTCAGATTATAAAAAGCCGACTTATAACATAAATGAAATTTAGTTCCACCATAGAAATCTTGCACACACTTTCCAGTTTGTATTTGTCAGCCTACCAATAGAGTGACACTCGAATATTCATTGATATCACCCAAAAAGAGAGTGATAGCTACCGTCTTTGGTCAATAGCCTATTCAAGACAAGCCCTTTCTCCAACTGAAGACTTTGAATTAGATTCATAACATGAGGCTTTCTAAAATCATTCAACTTTGGTAGATTTATAAGGCACATAACACTAGCTTACTCAAACAATCTTTAAACATCTTCTCTTGATGAAGTGAAATTGCTCCTGATTTCCCTCTTTACAAATGTATCATGAAAGATCCCCTCTGTCCATCAGAGAGTTTTGAATGCTAGACATGTACACCTAATGTGTGATAAATTGACCTCCGCCGCTCTTGTTGTGAAGCCAACCATTGGGACGGTCCTCAGTGTGATGTCTCTCACAAGGAGGGTCATTAAAAAGATATTGCCCTTCGTCTTTCCTCTCTGGGTCGCATGTGTTGAGTACATTAAGGTTTTATCAGAGGGTAAGGATGTCACTTTGTCCTCTTTAACTTGGCCACAATAAAACAGCTGCTGGGAGAAGGATTCGGGATCCCGGCCTCACTGACCCTTGTTTAGGGAATGGGGGTGGGTTGGGGTGTACTCTGTTCAATCATAGGTATGGACTGCTAAACGAATTTAACCAACTGTTATTGCGATATTAAAGCACAGCCAGCGAGTTTGACTTGTGAGATCCAACTTAATTCAGCAAAGAGAGCTTTGTACTTGTGTTTCGTAATTAAACACGTTTTAGTTGTCTCACATTATGTTTCATAAAATAGATTCTTATGATGTAGATTTTCAGACTAAAAGAACAAAGGGCGTCAATCAAAGTTAAGGTTTACATAACAAAACAAATGGATCTAGAGTAATGTTTTGCTATGGGACCCATTTTCAAAGCATCAGTAACACGCAGCCCATTTAAAGGATTAAATCTAGGCCACTTGGTTTAAAACCTAACGGAGCGTGGGATGCGGGGTTCGTCTGACGGAAAAGACTTATCAAGTCGATTCAGTTTGGTCAGATTGTTAGAAGCAGGCAGGAAAAGGACCGTAGTTGTTTTTATAATGTAAGGAAAGAAAGCGTTTTGATGTCAAATTTTTAACATTACATCTGTCGAACAGAAGGACAAAGAAAACATGCACGAGATACGAGGGGGAAAATAAAGACGTCCAGTATCATAGTACCGTTTTTGAACCAGCTAAATTAAAAGTGTCGCGCCTTAATTAGGAAGAGAACTGATTTCATGTGGCAAAGAACATTGTAAAGATTGGAAGAAAAAATTCCGTTTACTTTTCATTGCCTTCTATTGGGGCTAACGACCAAATGCACAGCTGTAGTCCCCTATAGTTAAACCATACTTGCTTAAAAAACGTATTCCCAGTAAACATTGTGCTACATGATAGATGTTGTTCTAATGTTCTCATAGCGAGTTGAAATAGTCAACTGGTGGTATTTAAGTGTTTGGCAATAAACCTAGTTAGGCTTCTCCGAATTGACCTAACCAGCTGAGGGGTTATGTCAAAGTCTGAAGCCCCCCCTTGACCTTATAAGGATTTAAACATTGAAGTGGGGACTGTGCCAGAAACTCTCCATTAAATGTACACTCAACTCGGCTGGATTTAGAGTTTCTGCTCGAACAAAAGCCTCTTTTGATTTACTTTGCATGTGTATGAGTTAGCTTAGCTCAAACAGTAGAGTACCTCTACAATGACCGATAGACTTTTAATTGAAATATAAGAATTTATGATCAACATCTTTACATAAACTGAGAACATAAATAGATTCAGATTGTAATGATATTTTCTCTTTATGATATAGATCAACTCTTATATCAAGAATATTTCTCGAACAAAATCTAAAGAATACAAAGCCAAGATTGATCTCATATTAGGGAGCCTGTAACACTCACGACATATACAACCTAGGGATTTTCCACGATATAGATTTATCAGTACCGGGTACCAGTAAAACTCCTCACAGGCTAGTGGCATGTATGAGCAGATAGCCCGTTTGGCAAGTGAAATTTTTTATAATTGCAACCAGAACCTTAACATGGACAAGTGGAATGCTGATCCAGGCTGGTGCAAAGATAGGACAACTAGCCCAATGGACCAGTAAATGAAATAATTAAGAAAAACCCCTGCAACCAATTATAATGTTTCATGAAATGATCAGTTTGGATGTAACTTGTAAGCCTTTATCCTTTAGGCATAAGAATATCCCTGTGCCACTATTTCAGTGCGCAAATTCTACAGTTTGTTTAGAAATAGTCCTTTCTGTGTCCATTCAAGTTATAGTTTGCACACATTCTATTGTCACAGTAGTTTGATAAACATGCTCCGTACTACGCTATGATTGACAAGTAACAAGATATCTCATTTGGACTATACAAAGGATTATTTGATAAGGACTAGCGATTGTAACACTCCATGCTTGATGGTGTACTACGAGTAGAAGTATTTATCAATGAGTCTATAAAGGTTCCCCCTGTTCATGTTTTCCAGGCGCGGCTGCAGGCGTCCCTGCGGTGGCTGCTGACCAAGGCGTTCGGGAACAACGTGCCCACCGAGATGATGCACCCCTTCTACGACGACGGCACGGTGAGTGAATAGGGGCAGGTAGGGGGTGGGGCCTGGGCGGGTAGGGGGAACCATGTGCCCACCGAGATGATGCACCCCTTCTACGAAGACGGCACGGTGAGTAAGATAGGGCAGGTAAGGGTGGGGTCTGGATGGGTAGGGGGAACCACGTGCCCATCGAGATGATGCACCCCTTCTACGACGACGGCACGGTGAGTAAGATAGGGCAGGTAGGAGTGGGGCCTGGACGGGTAGGGGGAACCACGTGCCCACCGAGATGATGCACCCCTTCTACGACGACGGCACGGTGAGTAAGATAGGGCAGGTAGGAGTGGGGCCTGGACGGGTAGGGGGAACCACGTGCCCACTGAGATGATGCACCCCTTCTACGACGACGGCACGGTGATTGAGTTAGGGCAGGTAGGGGTGGGGTCTGGACATTGAGGGGGACTATTAGTGTGGTGTTGGGTATACATTTTACTGTAACCAACTCGACAATTTCTTTTTCACACCAGTAGATTCCCCCCCGTGTGCTTTTGTGTCTATATTTGACAGCCCAACAACGTCCTCAAATTTTAAAGTAAGGCTGTTACTGATGGAGTAGAATATCGTCCAAGGAAGATTGGGAGAGACCTACTGAAATTAAGAACTATGATTCCTATATTTCTACACAGGGTCAAAGAAAGTTCCCTACAGAATAATAGGTAAGAGCCCATTTAGTCTATAATGTATATGAATCACCTCAGAAGTGGTATGGAAACGCGAGCATCAAGGATAATTATGAGTACTGTTTGTTTTGAAGATATGTAAAAGCTAGCACCCTGTCGTGGACGCACAATCTGGTGGTTAGTTAAGGTAGATTACAAACCAATTAGCCCCCAGGTAATGGCCCCCTGCACCTGCATCCATGACCCAACGACTTAGGTATTTACCACCTGCAGCTACTGTTACGATGTAGAAGGAAATTCCATAAAAGTATGTGGAAAAACAACAAAAATCTGTATTTCTGTTCGAATCAGAATATTTGCAAGAACGTGTACTGTGCATTATTGCCTGGTCCCTGATCATAAGCAGGTTCCCAAGAGAAGGTTGGTTCGAAATATCTAGGCATTCGTTCAAAATAAGGAGATACTAGAAAAATAGCAACTCACAAAACAAGTACAAGGTCAACCAAGAAAACCCACCCTTTTTAAGTCAGTGCCATAAACAAACACATGTTATATCAAGCCCTTGCAATAATTGTACAAGATTGTAAGTATGTAAATGGCCGTGTAATGTTATTATGTACACGATCGTGAAATATGAGAAATCTGACAGAAATTAAGATTGACTACCGGCATTCCTTTATAAATCAATGCTGCCAGAGTATGCCCTGCAGGAGTTGAGTTAAGAAGCTAACTAGGCTGATAAATGATGGCAGGCACGACTAAGTGCGACATTTTAGCCCTTCAATTGAAAACGATACAAATGTGACTAGAGGTGAGCCCCTGTCTTATGTCTGGGCCAAATTAAGGAATCTTGTGATTTTTCAACTGCCGGGAATGTATTTAACTATATCAATTACAGTAACCAAAGTAATTCAAAGTTCTAAAGAAAGTTTAAAACTCCTCTCCGACATTCTTTCAACTTTCATCTCATGACGTTTGATCATTCCTCTGATGTTACTACAATCTCCGATTTTGATAATATAGAAAATGTAAGCACATACCTTTAATAAAATGGTGATGTAATAAAACCAACAACTCTCATTAATATTTTTGAAGAACTGACTCAATAATACCTCATGTATTAATGCTATTACCGAACACAATTCTAAGCATATTGGCATACTCAATTTTAACGCGATGAACCCCTTACACTCTATCCCAGTCCAAATTAATTTGTGAATGATTATTAAGAGTATGTAAAAAAAGACGGTTCTTCAGCATTGGACTTTACAAAGCATTAGGTCCCCCTTCGTTCAGTCAGAGAGGTGGTGACTTGAGTTACCGCCAGCCGACCCTGTTCATACTTGTCACCAGGGACCCTAAGGCCCGGTTTAAAGGTAAAAAGGAGAGGGGGGGGGGGGAGAAGAAAAGTTTAAAAAAAAGTAACGTAGGGAGAGTGAAAACATAACCTCAGGCAGAGTTAAGAAGTCAAGAGTCGCTAAACTGGTAGAAGGATGTAGGAATGATTGAACAGAGAATCTTTTATGACAAAAAATAGTTAGAGGCTGAGATACACGCTGAAACGGTGAGTCTGATAAACGCCTCGAGCTTAGTACCACACGTCGACTTTTGGTTGTGCATTGCTATGTACTTCGAAGAAACAGTTCCAGTGCTGTCCATTAAACCACTCGGAGCTTCAATAAACTGTGCGATATCCAGCCCAAGAGCCTCGTATGCAGAAGTCAAAAAAGTAAATTAGGCCCAATTGAAATCATAGACAAGCTTCAGGGTAGACAACAACAGAGCATAGACGGTTTGTTGTGAAGTAAAATCACAACAAACGCTTTTTGAAGCCTACCTTAAGTTTGGTATGGGTGACCGCAGGAATGCAGAGGTCATTGAGGTGCATCGAACCTGAACGGCGAACAGTGCAACTTCTTTGTGAAGGAGTTTTTCTATCATTTCCTTGCATAATAGGAGAAACACATTTGAGTCTTGCTACTGGCATATATATATATATATTTTTTTTTTATGAAAGATGTTATATCATTTAGATGAATGGTTCTAGACGCCTTATTTTTATATTTAATGTAAAACGATCAAATACGTTTCAGCTATGTGCACATGGAAGTTATGTTATAAAGAAGTGGGCGTTAACTTTAAAACGTATAGGCGTGATTCTTTAAAGTTTGTGGTCAATTTCATAGAGCAGAAGCTAACATGATAACGCCTCCACAAGAAAGCAATCTTTCACCATGTGCAAACTGGTATCTTAGTGCAGAGTCGGGCAGAATAGTAGAAAAATCTACTTTAATATACCTCATGGGTTATTGATGATCTAAAGGGAGCATCAACAAGTTGGGGGGGGGGGGGGGGGTCGAGGTCAACTAAAAATCTCATAAAAAGGGTGAAAGTAAAGACAGTGACAGATGCCTAGAGGTATAACCCTGCAGCTATTTTTTGTTTGTTTTTTGTTCTTTGGCACTTCCTTTTTTTCTTCTTTTAGAAGGGGTTGGAGGGGGGGGGGGGCAAACCAAGAATATAGCCTACATCTTTCGTGCCAGTTTGTAACCTTCAGAGAGAAGGCAAATACACCTGTTAGACAATGGCATGTACTACAGATGCACCTTGGACAACAATGAAGATAAACCATATTCCTATTTCATAGACATTTTCAGTCTTATATCATCGAAAGCAATTTTAGATAAATGCAAATATTACCCAGACGTCTTTGAAACATCATAGGCTTCTCCATACGTATGTATATTGTACCACTCATTTTGTCCGTAATCGTATACATGGCATGGAGGTTGTCAAAAAGGGAGAGATACCCGTGACGTGCACGCATTGTAAGCTGAACCCCCACATTGACATAATCCTGTTGACATACATGTACCATATACCTTGACATGATAGGGGTCTCCTGGGTTCACCTGCCAACACAACATTGGTATTGAGGTTGGGTGGTCGTGTGGGTTACTCGATACCATACCCACACAACTCAGATAGTAAAGAAGCCTTCAGCAATTCTATTGATACATCATATCATGAAGAAGTCGGCTGTAGAACTGAATGTTCTTCATAGAAATTTCTGTTTCTCAAAGTTTGGACCGTAACATTATCTGTAGACAAAAGTGAAACACTTGTTTTGGCGGAAAAAGCTGAACTTAATCATTTGAAGAGGTCAGGGGCACGTGGACGTATCACCTGGAATTTCTATGTTTGAAAAGTATCCTCTATCATAGAGGATTTTTTTCCTATGTAAAAAAGACTATATCACATAACGGTGATAAACTAAACGAACAGGGTGCGATATCGCATAGTGGGTCTATCCTGATACTGTTAGGGTTAAATGTAGCCAAGTGTATGATCCTGGTCCCCGGGATTAACCGCCTACTCACAGTGTTAATCGCCTCACCCATCTATTTAACCATTGACCTCGGCTTAATATAATAACCTGAGAGAGGTGAGTCTTACCCGACAGAGATAAATCTGGCGTAAGATGTAAACAGAGGGGTGGACAGAAAGGGTATAGGATTTAATCATAAGAAAGACACTTCTGTCTGTACAAAGTCAAGGAAGACAAGATTTTGTGTATCCACTACGCTAATCTCTACGCAATCTATTCTTTAAAGATCTTAAGATTGCTGAAAGAATCATAACAGAATAACATTGCCAAAATGTTTTGGATAAAATATTTTACAATTTCAATATTATAGTAGAGGATTTCATTATAGTTTCATGTAAAAAAAAAAAAAATTAAAAAAAAGGAAAAGGGAAAAAACATTGTTAAGGAAATTTTCTAAATCGAGAAAAATATATGATATCAGTTTTTCGGTCTCTCCAAGAATGTCTGAAATGCCCTGGATTTTTCCAAATTGTCTACAAATCCACCGTAAAATCAATTAAATTGCCCTGAAATTTGAAAAGGGTTTGAGATAGTTTTCAAATCTGGTTGCCCAGCTTTGGATCTGAGGTTCTTTCATAAACATCTTCCTATATCATCTAGTTTACCACTTGGGGAACCAAGGCCCTTTATGTAATTGCCCAGTAATATTTCACGAGTGTCCCAGGCTACTGGACACCCGACTTGTAAAGTCTTGGATCATAAAACTGTTACTGATTAACCATACCCTATCTTGTTCCCCCACCTTGCAGGGTGTCCCGCAGCTGAAGCCGGCGGTGACGAACGCCCTGACGTCGGCCGACCTGTACTGCCGGGCGTGTGCGGCCATCTTCAGGGGCGACTCCCACACTAAGTGGGAGGGCCACTGGTCGGTGATGCAGGCCCTGTCCCGTAAGGGGGTGTACGTGGTGGACGGGGCCTCCGACACGGCCGTCACCGAGACGCAGCTACTCCACACACAGCCCGTCAAAGTCGTAAGTCTGGTCTTGGCCTTGTTATAGAGTAAAAAGAAACTGCACATAAATATGATTAAATAAGAAAAAAAAACGACAACAACAAAACAACATCCGAATGAGAAAAGGACTCGTGCTGGTTCTAAGAGAGGGTGGATACGGGCAAAATCAAGGACTTAAATATTTTAGAAATTTTTGCAGTGTAAACTTGCTTGCACTTGACAATCATAATTATTCTCTTGTAAGGTAGGTACATCTAAATAGTGGCTAAGGTTTTGTTTCTCGGTTAACCTGTTATGTTTATCAAAAACTATTAAGGTCCAAGACAGACACGCTTAGCTTCATGATATTAAGCAAGTGCGAAACAGCCACTCTGATTTCAATTGTGTCTTCCCCACGTGCATTGCAGGCGGCCCACCTGGCGCTGATCGAGTCGTTGATGCAGGCCTACATCGCGGAGGTGGTGAGTGTGGAGCGGGTGTCGCAGGCTGTCCGGCGCTTCTCCTCATTCAACGCCTCCTCGGAGCTGCCCTACAACACGGAGGATGCACTCGTCTTCTGGTTGAACAAAGTTTGTTCCACTGTTAACTACAGGGCCCAGCAGGATTTGGGGCAGGTGGGTAGAGTTTTGACCTTTAAACGAGGAACATTGGTTGACTATAAAGTACAGTTAATGGCAGACAGGGAAATAAAGGTGTAGAAAAGTTAAAACAATATTCTTTATGTAGGTGACAATCGCCTCAAAGGTCAAAGCTAAGTTGAAATGGCGTATTGATTTATGAATTTCTGCAAAAAGTTCCTAATAGATAATGTCCCTAGTTTATTTACAATTACGAATATTATTGGATTTCCTTAGAGCGATTATGTTTTGACATTGGCAACCTAGCAGAAACCTTGAACCTTGAACTCCCACAAGATTTTGATATGATTTGCGAATGAGGACCATCTCTCGTTGATCCAGGATGTGGCTGAGCCCGTGGACATTCCGCTCATCGAGGACCTGCTAAAGGACATTAACGACGGGTGTCACCTGGCCGCTACCATCAGCTTCTACTGCCCCCAACTACTGCCCATCACTGGTAAGGTCATGGTTAGCAAACGGTGGTTAGGGGTTAGATTGTACTACTGCCCAAATTGGTAAAGTTGTAACTAGAAAACGTTGGTTAGGGGTTAGATTGTACTACTGCCCAATTTGGTAAGGTTGTGACTAGCAAACGGTGGTTAGGGGTTACGTTGTAGTGCTGCCCATAATTGGTAAGGTTGTGACTAACAAACAGTGGTTAGGGGTTACGTTGTAGTGCTGCCCATAATTGGTAAGGTTGTGACTAACAAACAGTGGTTAGGGGTTACGTTGTAGTGCTGCCCATAATTGGTAAGGTTGTGACTAACAAACGTTGGTTAGGGGTTATGTTGTACTGCTGCCCATCACTTGTAAGGTCACAGCTTGCGTAAGCTGGTCTGGGGTTTGATCGCACTTCTGTCCATCACAGGTAAGGTCACGACTATAAATAGTACGGTTCAGATAGGGATAACTTCTGATAGTTTCACTTTAATACCTTAAATAAAAACAAGGACACTTGGTTCCTGCGGTCAATTTGACCACAGATACATTCTACAGAAGCTGAGACTAATTGTAGAGATCATTTTTAAGATCATAATTGGGAGATTTTCCGAGCCAATATTTTGGATTCTTCATTTGTAGGAAACGTTATACTTAAGAAAATAAATAAGATATAAACCATGAGATTACATTACTCTACGTTTCTTTGATTAACAGAGGTCGCAGCGAAAGGTAACCTGGGCATCGCTGACTCGCTCTACAATGTGCAGCTGGTTTGTGACTTCTGTGAGCAGCATATACCGGGCTCTTTGCCACTCACCGTGAACGACCTCTTTTACACCCACAACCAGCTCCGCTTCTGCCTCCTCGCCTTTGTCGCTGAACTATTCAACAAGTTTGAGGTGCACCGCCTACCGATTGCCAGAGACACAAGCAAGCCATATCGGATAATTCAGGCTGGATGTAAGTAAATGATATGCGAGTTTTTATAGAAATATGTGTGGTTTGATTGATGGAACTTGGTAAGAGTTATGCCTACTGGGAGTAGTAAAACAGCTAAAAAAAAAAAAAAAAAAAAAAAAAGATTATTGAAGACGTGGCAAAAAAAAAGGGTTAATAAATTGTTTGCTGTTAATACAGAAATACTGTACTTGTTTACTTTTTTTAAAGTGAATTACATTTTACTACGTCTCTTATTAATTCAGAATCATATTCATATTTAGTTGGGTTTTTTTTATGATGGAAGTACGCCAAAAGCAGCTTTTTCTCCAAAAATTCGAATATTGTCCAGAACTTGTTAACATAAGCTCTACCCCCGCATGTAAATATTTTGAAGAAAGAAAAAGGAATAACCAACATATTCCCCTAGTCCCGCCCCAATATACAGAACTGCATGATCAGCGATGTAGACCGAACTAGCCGTCAAAGGTCAAATATCAGGTCAGGCGGTGTGACTGACCGGTCAGAGTGCCAGATTTAAAGCTCCAAATCACTTGGCTTCTAGAGGTCACTAATGAGACATTAAATGGAAAGAGGTCGGTGACATCTATTCTGAGACTGCACCACCCGGTATATTCATTTTGTTGGGTAACAATGGGAATTTGGAAATTTGACCAAAACACATGGAATTCTATTTGTCCAGTTCCTAGATTTTCTGGTTCTTAAGATTCGGGAGATTGCACTTTATAAAAATAAAATTTTAATCTTCCTTAAAACTTCATACATCTTTGATGACATTTAGACTTGAATATGTTGGGACAGAGAAACCACAGGGAAAACATTTGACCGCAAGATTTGAGTGGGTACCTTGTAAGAACAACTTGAAAAACAGTCATCTATCTACATAATTAGCAGCCGACCTGAGCCTGTCCACATTGTCAACCCTGTCATGTTGAGGTCCATTATACCGTAGTGGGGTCACAGTGAGGTGGGGCTACTGGTGACAGGTAAAGCTGAGGTGTGGGATTTGGCATCGATTAGCCACTGCTAAGTCGTATAGATTAATTGAAGTCACTATGTTCTACTGTAGATTTTTATTCTTGTATCATCAAAAAGAATCAATGATTTGCTTTTCATAAAGGCGAAACTTGTAGCCTATTAGTGAAGTCTATATATCTTGTACGCTGTATCTTAATAACAGAAAACTGTGGAAAAAATACCTTTGCAGGTGGTAAGACACCTGTTACCATTGGATAATTATCACTCGTCTGCTGGTGTTATTAGGGCGATTACCATACTTGGACCCAAAATACGTCCTCCTAATATGTGGGCTCGTATAGTATTGTAAGGTTCAAAATTTGCAACATGTTAACGACAGTAAATTTCTGAGCCTTCTCATAATGTAACCTGAAGATATTTCAACAAAAATAAGTAAATAAAAACCAGCTCTATAAGTTGGCATCCACCTGTGCCGTGTGGTGTATGAGGTGTGTAGTGTCGGCGAGGAGAGCGGTGCCTTGGTGCCCCGCGGGTCTGACCCAAGGCCGACCCGTCTCCCGCCCCGAGGCTACATCCCGCTAGCCGCAATCTGCATGACAATCACTACCGTAAAACTTCACGACTTAAGACTACGTGTTTATAATATGGATGACTATCAATGTTTAAGACTTCTCATTAGATACGATGTCATAAGAATAGATGAATCTAATTGTAGGTATACAAAATATTATAAGAATATCAATGAACAAAGCTGGATATCAATGAACAAAGCAAATCCAGCTACTACAATCGAAAATGATATCTTAATGGTTGTACTATTAGAGCTAGAACTTGAGTAGCTATTTTGTAGGAGATTACAAATTTCTAGCAAACAGTTTTGTTTCACTTGAATGAAAAGTATTGAGAATATTTTTCTTCGGAAAATGAAGTACAAAACTAAAATAGAAACTAATGTTGGTAAATCGTACATTCCACCAGTGATATACCTTTTGATGGCCAAGTGTTTACGGTCAGAGGATTAATGTCTGAGTCAGAACATGAAGATGGTCAGCCTCAGTCTCTGCAACTGTCAACACACACACACGTACCGTCTTACATATAGGGTAAACCTTTGGTGGTAGTATCCTGTCACTTTCCATCTTTGATACTGTATAGGAAAGCTACATTTTGACCCTCATGGCCTCACATCCTGCCTCTATAGGATAACCTCAGGATATATATGTACCCTGTCACTGACTGTCTCAATAGCGGCTTACATACCGTACAGGACAACCAAAGGATAATTGACATTGTCACGCACTTTACTGTTGACATGAAAAACAAATTCTCGTGGATTATACCCCAACCTTAGGGTTGGAACTATTCATTTCCATATTTGATTAGCTGCAAAAGACAAATAGTTAAGAACCTACATACGTTGTCACAGAAAGTCAAGGAAACTATCTAAAGATTATCTCCTGAATGGACACGAACTAAACCGATCCTAGGACCAGGAGCAGACCTGTAAACATGACCACGGGACTGCCCAGGGTCTACTTGGCTCAAGATGACTATGGTTGTGTACCCTCTAGTGTATTCTCATGGATCAAACTAGTATTCATTTACTGTATGTGTTCCTGATGTTCACGTCTAGTTCATCATGCAACCGACAGTGCTCCGATTGATCTATCTCTTTCAAAACTTTTTCAATGTTTTCAATACAGTTTTCAATGTAGTTTTTGAATCAGTGTCTCATTTTTATAACAATTCATTCATGTATCCTAACATTGAATTATTTTTTCATCTTCAGCGACGTCACCGACCCGACGCCGGCCGCAGAGTGGGAGGTCGCTGATCAGTAACGTGACGAAGAAGAGCTTCCAGCAGCCATTCGGTCAGGGCGACCTTCGGGCCGCCTCGGCCAGCAACCCCGATCTACATAACAAGTAGGAACATTAAGAAACAAAAACGAAAGCATACACAAAATCAAAAAAAATCACGCGTATTGTCCTATTGCTGAATCATTCACTGGGGGTTTTCTTAGCGTGAAATGGAATTTTACTCATTTAATTAATTGATTTAGCTAATGTAAATATGAAAATTGTATTAAAGAATCCAATCATGATAACTTCACAAATATGATAATTGTGAATGTATGTAAATGTTTTTATAGTTTTACACAGTTACTGAAAAAGAAATCGATTGGAAATATGCACCAAAAAAAAAGAAAAAAGGAGAGGTATCTAAATGATTGTTGAGAGTATGTATTGGTTGAGCGCACGCACAGCCTTTATGAAAATAGCAAATCTTACCAATTGATCAACGATTCTGGTTCAGAACTAGACAATACATTTTTTGTTAACCGTGTCTTGTTGCCTTTCAGCTCGGTGCCCCCACCGCGAATGCCACTGCTCCCTAGGAGGCTCGGTAACAGGAACAACCCAAACGGTGACGACCAGCCACCCCCGCGCCGAGGTAGGTCCACCCGCCAGGGCTTTGCGTGTGAACCTTAGATATAATGATGTCATCAATTGTAAAAATCCCAAATGTATAATCCTCACTTGGAAGCCTTTAGTGTCTTTGTAAAAACATGTATTTCATTTCAAACAAATCTGAAATTAAGATTTCCCTAACTTGCGTGCCATCATAGATTTAGTGTTTATCGCCTTTGTATATAGAGTACTTTCTAAATTTGACCTGATTATGATTAAGTAAAGATTGATAATGTTAGAAATGCTAAAGCAATATTTGTTAACCAATATTGAAATAGATATCAGGTTGTCAAAACGTTCCAGTCGACCATGGTGTTTCCATAAGCTAAAATCTTTATAGTTTATAAGTATAACTTTGCAGTCTTTTTCTTGTTTACACTTTGACATAATTTACCATCTGCCTGATTGGATATTTCTGATACACGTCTTTTTGTATCTGAAGTATATCTTTTCTCACTGAACGTTTTGGTAACTTGTCCTGTGTATGTCAGTGATGTTAGTGCTTTCGAGTCGTAACCGTCATGTCTGAACATGAGACCGTCCTTTCTCATTGCCAAAATGAATCAATTAGGGGCTAGACATCGTTTTTCGGGATGGTTTTCTTCGAAAATTAACATGATTTGGTATTGAACAAATTTATTTCGTTATACCAGTTGGAAAATACGTTTAATATAATCTTGTGTATTGTGGAGACAGTGAGAAACGACGGTTTATGAAGTGTTCCTCTAGCGTTACTTAACTCCGCGTAGTTGTGGGCAGGGATGAGAAGGCGGAACTTTTTCTAGAGATTTTCAGGCATTTCTGAAACCTGTGGCCGTTCATTGGGAGGATTTTCAGATCGTTGCCAAATTATTGAATGCCCTTTTTTTAACAGTTTTATATTGCAATGATAATTTGTCGTAAATGCTAAGCAGATCCCAAGTAAAGAATAACGAAAAACAAGTAAAGGTTACTCATTTCTCATCTGTATACTCGCCCAACTCACAACTACTGTGCGTGTATGTAGCAATACAAGGCCCTGGTGCCATCTGGGTTGCTTCTCAACTAACTGACAACAAATGCTACTAACTACTAACCACCTTTCAGTCCAAATGTTGGACTTATACTATTCATAACTTTGCTAAACATTTACTTAAGAATGTAACCCAGATAGCAGGCATGCTTAACTAAGCCCCATTGGACAGAGAGTTTTGCTGTTGGAAGATATTTGAAAGAGAAAACTATAGGCAGCTGATCCTAAAACAAAACCAAGTAACTCTATATTAGACCTGCAGAATTATAAGTCTTGGAATAAATTTCTTCGTTTTCCGATGGAAACTAAAAGTAAGCCGACGAAGGTTTCCAGGTAATGTTTTTATATAGTTAGGAGTACCCTACCTTTGGAAATCACGGACTTAACCTAGGCGAACACCCTTAGATAAATACCTCACTCTATCTTCTCTCCAACTTCAACTCTTTCCTTCGGGGGACCCCGTGGATTCACATATATCATCTGACAACTCCGAATATCCAGACTAACCACCAAGTTGATAGAAGAAACTAATGTCACATAAAGAAAGTTAGTAAATCAACATACAAATCCCACTATGGAATTGATATATGGGAAAAGGGAGATTTGCATCACCGGAAAATGGACTTTTATGTCAATAATTAGTCACCGTGTATGTGAATTCACTACCTTTTTGGTCCGGTGGGAACACTGGAAGCCAAACCGGGACTACCATGCATATGCCGTTCCTTATCAATAAATACATTTTCAGAACATTATTTTCATATTTTTAGTAACCATCTTTTAGAAATTTCAGGAGCAGCAGTGACCCAATCAGATGCCACATCTGATTATTACTCAAAATTTGATCTAACTTATTTCCCTTTTATCAAACACATGTTATTGAAATTACGCGTAGTTCATTGTACTTTGAGATTTTATTTTTTAAACCTCTTTTATCTTAAAATAGAAAACTTTCAATCTCGCTCCCAATGAAAAAAAGAATTTTAAGTTTCCCCTTTAAATTTAGTACATAAACTTATGTTTCTGCGCATAACGGTCACATTGTTAAACGCTGCTTGCCTCCATATATACGTACCCCGTCATTTCATAACTCACATGGTTGCCACAGCTCTGGAAAAGCAATCTGGGAAACAGCTAAGTTTTGGTCAGTGAAAACTGAATACAATAATTGGTTAACAAGTTTACTGTGATAAGAATCATCCAGGAGAAGCTGTGATTGCGAAAATTTACCAACTTTTCTTATATGCATTAAGTACCTTCTTAGTGAAGAAAATCTTAAAGAATTTTTTAATCTTGAGAAATGATATGAATAGGAGTTTTTACTTGGAGTAGTAACTTTACTTCTATCTTCCATCGGACGGATATCTAAGAAAATTTATGGAAAGGTCAGAAATCACCAGACCTTTCCTTGTGGCAACCATGTTTTACGCTGTGAGCGATTTGATGCCAGGTGTCCTTACCGACCCCAGTGACTGATGTGGTACTCCTGTTTTGGTTGAAAGCCTCCCACTGGATCTGTAACTTTTGGTGCCGAAATGGTAGGCATCATTTTACCGGTAAAATCCCCCCAAAAGTGTGCTGGGGAATGCTTCCTATTGGCTTAAGTCAAATTGTTCATCATGCTTGATCACAGACTGTATAGAAGTTTTTGAAGTCAAAAAAATGGGACATAAAAATTGCACTGCTATTTATTTTGTCGATACTCTTATTTACCTCATGGTTTTGATTATATTATTGGAAACTGGATGCTTTGGTATGACTTTGGGAAATGAGATTTGCACAAATTAGAGAAACACACCTTGTGTTGGATGTTTTGAAACACTGCAAAATTAGCTTGACGACAACATATTGGATTGCATACATACGTGAGAATTCTTCAGGAGTTATCAATAATGTTGTAATAGAATACCACTCTTTGTAATACTGAAACCATAACATTCTGTTTGGCCATTACTCTGATGAAGGATTGTCTGAACGTTATTTGCTTGCTTACTGTAGCATATTTGTCTATCCTTGCCTATTTATCAGTAAGCGTTGGCTTCCTTTTCATTCTCATGTAATTGAAAGAAGCACGAAAGTGGGAGAAATTTGCTGCCTTTATGGCATTTATAATCATCACCTATCAATTCTTTACAGTTTAAATTACTAAGTATGCCATGTGGAATATTTTCTCTATTAAGTGGATAGAAACTCGTATAATTCAATGTAGAGAGCATCACTGGTTACCGAAAGCTGCACAGTATCAGGAGAGGTGATTCTTATTTAGGCCTATAGATCTATATGAAACTTAGGAAAATGCTAGTGAGAAATTTGCATGTTCTATCTAAAGAAATACTCAACCCAAGGCTGTCCTACAACCACAATATTTTGTAAGCATGACATGTTTACCATAACATGTCCTAGCACATAATATTGCCTCTTTGTTTAGTCTGCATGGGTAGCTTGCATGTTATATGTTTATTTTCTCTTTTTTCCCTTCTTTCTTTGTCCACCTGTTCGCTGGTATCACCGTCACTCCCTCCTACTCCCAACCCCCTGTGGCATGCCGCCTCCCTCTCCCACCCCTCTTGCACACTCAGTCGTCACCAACTTGGGGTTACTTCGACGCTCTCGCTCTCTGACCTCTATAGAAGACCGCGAAGGGCTGCGCGACTCGGTACAGGCCTGGGAGGACCTCAACAACCAGCAGGACCATGTCATCGACAGGTAGGACTAAAGGATTGGTAATTGTAGTAATTAGTAAACAATGGTCAATGCTTCTTTTAGTTTTAAATGTATTGTCATATTGGAATTAGTCATGAAAAAATAAGTATCATACTGAAATTTGTTTCAAGTATTGAAAAGTTAATGTTGGTGCAGTTATAAAACCTATATTCAAATATCAAGAGGTCACAAATTCGGAACAATTATTAGCACATATTGTACTGAAACACTAATCAACATCTACATTAGAGATATCTAATCTTCGATTTAACATTTCAGCAGTCGGGACACAGGGCGGACAGGCAGTACTATGTTGGCTAATGTGTCTATTGACTCTGACATGAGTCTCGACCTAACAACTGACTCAAGCATTGACCTCAGTGAACTGGAAGACACGCCGCGAGGTCAACGCCAAGCAAGAGGGCCGAGCGCCCCCGTAGGACCAGTGTCTCGGACAAGGAACAATTCCCTGGGCAACCCCCGCCCCCATACGGGGGGCACGACCCGCACTAACCCTGGAGGCCATACTGACGATACCCGACTGGAGAGTCTATCCGGCCGGACTACGTCTGGTCGTAATCCATCGCCCGGTCGACAAGGTAACAACCCTCATGGCAGTGCCCACGGAGATGGGGCACGTCATGCTAGTAACAATAATGGTCAGGCACCCTTGGAGCCTCTGCTACCAGCTAAACTCAAGCCTGCTAAAGAGAAAACCTCCAACCACACAAAGGAGGTGGAGAGTGGGGAGAAACCCGAGAAGAAAAGCCCCTCTTCTCCTAACAAACCGAGGACTCTGGCTCTGAAAAGTAACGGTGGAGGCGAGGAGGAATCCTCTAGTGATGAGGAGTTCCAAACCCCTTCTGCAGAGAACGTACCCTTCTTTGATAAGCCTAAGGCACCGGCTGGGTCAGAGGAAGGTGCTGAGGTTCCTCAAGCCACAAGGACCGAAACCATACCTAACCCGAGTGTAGCTAGTAGTAGCAGGGGGCGACAATTTGAAGCCTTCTATGTTGACACCGACAACCCACCGCTCACCTCCTCGGTCACGGCCAATGGGGTTCCACCGCCCACTGTCTCCTCAGCCCGTGGCTTAGACCGCAGCAAACCGCAGGCCCAGAGCTTTACCCTTCATGACCACGCCCACACACCCGAGGCGGCCATAGCTGCAGGTATCCCTGTTGTGGATGGATCACTGCCCAAACCCATAGCCCGCAGGCCGCCTTCGCGCGACTCGGCCGGGGCCGCTAAAGGTACCCCCAGATCCTCCCGAGACAAAATGGACCAAGAACTTAGTAAATTGAATGCTGACTCTAGGAATAAGGAAATCAAAGATACACCTCGTGACTCTTTCTTCCTTAATCCTTCCTCAGAGACTGTCCAAAGGCCTGACACCCTCAATGTGCCAAAGCCCATTCAGGTGGACCACCCAGGGTCGTCTGTGTCTGTCAACGGAGATAGGCCCAGCCCCAAAACTAGCTTTGCCGAGATCAAAAAGCAGAAGGACAGTGGGGAGGTGTCCCCTGTAACCTACTTACAACATGGGTCACCAATGAAAAACACAACTGACAAGCCGGGATTAAAAAGTGCATTCCACAAGGTCGGGCCTGGCAACAATCCGCATTCTAAGCAGCAAAAGAAAACCACCTTTGCAGCCTTGCCCAATCAGACCACATGGCAGGAAAGCATCCAGAAGAGTGCACCTGCAGAAAACCCAGATTCTAATCGTAACTCTGAGGAGGGAGACGCTGTCCAACCTATGGCGACTGAGCTCATGAGCATTCGCATGAGGCTGGAGGAGCGTAGGCGGCAAATTGAAACCGAAAAGAGACGCATGGAGCTGCATTGGAACAAGCAGCGACAACGAGTGGGGAAACAGGCCTTCATCGCAGTGATCAGCAAGGGTAAAGGTGACGGCACCAGCCCGGAGGATGGGGCGGCAGCCATGAAGAAGACCCCAGAAGGTGCCTCAGGCCTAAAGGGGGTGACTGACTCCGGTCTGGGCGGGAGTCAGACAGAGGGAGAGCCTGACAGCGCTGCCAGACCGGACCGGGGAGAGGGCGAGCAAGAAGCAAGGAGGCGGGAGGCTGAGCAAGAGGCCAGGAGGAGGGAAGCTGAGCAGGAGGCTCGGAGAAAGGAAGCAGAGCAAGAGGCTAGGAGAAAGGAGGCAGAGGAAAAGCAAAGAGAAAAACGCGAGAAGGAACGGAAAGAAAAGGAAGAGAAGGAACGACGAGAACAAGAAGAAAGAGAAGAAAGAGAAAGAAAAATACGAGAAGAAAGATTACGGAAAGAACAGAAAGAACAGGAAGAAAAGGAAAGGATAGAAAATGAAAAGAAGGAAAGAGACCAAAGAGAGAGAGAAGAGCTGGAGAGGAGGGAAAGAGAAGAAAAGGAACGGGAATTAGAAAGAATCAGAAAAAGAGAGAAAGAAAAAGAGAGGTTAAGAAAAGAGATGGAGGAAAGAGAACGGCAGAGGGAACTTGAGAAGGAGGTTGAGATGGAACTAGAAAGAGAGCGAAAGCGACAAAGGGAAATTGAAAAAGACTTGGAACTAGAGTTGGAAAGGGAAAAAACCAGACAAGCAGAGAGAAATCTCGAGCTCGAGCGGTTACGTGAGAAGCAGACCATGTTGGAGAAGCAACTGGAGGAACGCCTTAGGGAAAGGAGCGAGTCACCCTGTGATGGCAGCGATTCCGGCCGACCCAAGCGACCCTTCTCCCGAGAAGGCATACAGAGCCTTCTGGACAGTGGAAAACAGCGATGGCTATCGCGAGAGGGGACTCCTGAAATGAGATCCCGACCCAAGTCTTATGCTGCCGGTGAGGGCGACATGGCTGATTTCCCTGAGTCGTCTTTCGCAAACGTCAACCCTAACCTGTCATCTCTGAGTGGGCTCGCTGGAGCGAAGGCTGAGTATGGCCAGGGCCTGGATAGGTTGAATACAAGCCTGTCAGATCTGCAAGGTGAGATCATGAGATTGTCTCTTGAGCAGGACCACCTAAAAAATATGGTTTCAACTGAGCCTCGAACGAGGGTCCAGTCCACGCCCCCGAAACAGGTGCCACCAAGTCAGCCCAGCCAGCCTCCCCAACAGTCCCGATACTACGGCATGTATCCCGATCCTTCTGGAGAGCCTGACGTTGCTGGTGGCATCCGGTCAACTATAGCCGGGTCGACTGCGACCAGTGCAGCATTCAGTCATAGTGCCTCCATACCAGGACACCCGGGTAACATGTATGGGACGAACCAGTCTGGACAGTACCCACCCACACACCCCATGTATGGAGTGCAACAGCATCCCTCGTACACTTTGCCGCATACAAACCAGTACGGCCAGTACATGCCTTACCAGCAGCAGTACCCGCAGGGTGTGCCGCCTCCACAATTCCCACCTCACCAGGGAGCGACCACACCTCTGTACCATGCGCCCCCGGGGGCACCACTCTATCAGGCGGGATACGGTGCCCCACCACCCGGTCACCAGGGCCAATGGCCACCCCACCATATGCAGCACCCGTACGGTCCAGGGGTGACTTCGGCCCCGCCCGGCCAGCCCTACCCGCAGCCCGGCCACCCGGCAGACTACAGCCACCCGGCCGTCACCCAGACTCACACCAGTACTGGTGCCCACCACAGCCAGCAGATGTCGCCTTCGTCGTCCATGCCGGTCGGGATGACGGCCTCTGGAGGTAGCGGTGGTCACCCGGATGTCGAGTCTGGTTCTCATGGCGATACCGCCAGTCACGGCTCACTGCCTTCCTCCACACACAGTCTTCCAGGTGGGGACGAGGCCGGGATGCTCTCCCCGCACCAGGAGGAGCCGAGCCACCACCCGCGCAGCCCCACCTCGGGCCAGTTCCCGGCCAGCGTCTCCTCCCCTACGTCTCATTACCATGCCAACCACCAAGATGGTGGGACGGCTGCCTCTCCTTCTGGCAACAGTCCTGGGGCTGCCACTCTAAACATTCCTTCCGAGGGTGAACAGGATAAGAGCGCCCAACAAGAGAATGCAGGGTTCTTCATCTCCTTCGGCTCCGAGTCACCCAGGCGTCAAAAGCCTAAGCTGCCCAGTCACAAAAAGAAGAATAATGGGGGTGCAGAAGAAGGTGTGGTAGCCGAACCCCCAATCATGAAGCAGAAACAACCCCCTATGGAGTCCACCCCGAAACAACCGCAGACCCCACCACAGCTCAGCCCGCAGCGCCCCGTGGTGCACACACCGGGCGTTGGATTTGTCGTTGGTGCAGATGATGAAGTCCAACAACAGGTAGGACAACTGAGCCGTGAATCTTTACTAAATGTTAATGTAAATACAATAATATATTCCTGTAGAGTCCAATGGGAAATAGCTTTGTAAGATAGAGCTTAATCCATGAAAATTCACTAGATTCCTCGTGAAAAAAAGAAACATGACCTGGTATTGAAATCAGTATACCATAACTGATTTTCTCACTTGCACAATGACTACTAAATTTGATCAATTATAATTCATAATCGAACAATTAACATGTCGCTCCATAATGAATATTAAATGCATGCATGAGCTGAAGTCGGCCGAGTCTGAACGCCGTAGTTGATTGTGATTCAGCAAGGTGATGGCTTCCTTCCCCCCCAGCCCGACTCCTCCGACATGGAGAAGAAGAAGCAGCGCATCCTGCAGCAGCAGCTGAAGAGGCGCGAGGAGCAGGAGAAGAAGCGACAGAAGGCCGAGCAGGCGCGGGCGAGGAAAGAGGCGCAGAAAAGGTAAGCGCTTAGTCCACTCCACGTTATGACGTGCTCTCCAGTCTGACGGCTGTTATTTCTCCCCAGCTGTGTTATACTTTTATAGTTAGGCCTATCACTTAGGCTTGTGATGAAGTGGTTAAGGCTGCGAATATGTAAAACGGTTAATAAGATGAAGTTGCCCTTGGGGAGTTATCAAATGTGCCCGAAGCAAGCTTTGAGCTATTCCATTGAATGTTTCTGTGCTGAATCTGTGTACAATAGTAATCATAGTTATTGTGAACTCAACTCGTGAAATATTCTTTGCACCAGCTAAGTTATTTGGAGAGAATTTGTAGAAAATGTCAACATGTAAAGTCAGCGAGAAAAGTACTTTATCATTGAGGTGTTAGATGTATTTTTGAATATTTTTTCATCATTACTTGAGTTGGTTTTCTTTGATATTTTGGTGTTTGTCTTTTGGATTTGCCTATTTTCTCTCAAGAAAAACACAAGGCTATGGCTGATGTAAAGTGTTATCCTACTCCTGATTGAGCTCCCTAACGTACTGGATTCAGTTTGACCGCTACCATTTTATCAATTAATCTCTGAAATTCACCTGCTGTTCCCGCCCCCAGACAACTATGAAATTAAACGAATTTCTTCAAATAATGTTTGGAAATGCCATCGAATAAACCCAAGACATTTAGTGGTGCAATCATCTTAATATTTTCTCTGTGCAACGTTTTACAAAAAGATAACAAATAATGAGCCTAATGTTACTATCAGTGACAGCTGCATGTTGTGTAATGATGCATTTCGTGAAATTGATAGAAATTATTCTTATAATAAAAAAAAACTTTAAAATTTTAGACCTACCGGTATTTGGAAAAAATCACTTGTCAGTATCGGCAGCCCGACTATAATTGATCGTACCCGCTATTGCCTAGCTGTCAAATATGGTACAACTTGCCATGACACCAGCACCTACTGATAATAACCTTAAACTCAGTATTGCCATCTGCCGTTGATCTCCCTCGCTGTAAAGTCTTAAGTAATAGTGACCAAGCCCTCTTGGCTGCTGAGCTAACCGAGTAGTATCGCCTTTCAGTTTCTTGGCCTCGGAGTCCGCTGGAGATCGCAACCGACTTGCGTCACGGTTAGACCTGGGTTTTTGTGTACCTTAATCATAACCTGCAGAAAGGCATAAGCAAAGACCTGCCAACGATAATAATCCATCTACCATAATCAGTTGACTTCTCCATCTATCTTCTCTTTCTTCTTCATAATGTTATGTTGAACATGTTCTATATATGATTTACCAGCCTCCCCTTCTCTTCTGTCAATCAGAAATACTTTTAGTTCAACCTTAAAATTGTTTCATCAGCTTTAAATTCACCTGTTGTAGGTTTCAAGTAACCAAGGACTTATAGTTCTATGTTTAGTCTGAGGTTTGAGTTGGTTAGTTCGTTAATAGAACCTTAGAGACATTTCCAGACTGTTAAGTACCCCCTTTGATTGGTGAGCGGGTAGAATGACTTATAACCTGCTTGCCAAGTAACCCAGACTTAAGACCAACTAAGGTAGGCGCTCGGTGCATATCTACCAGTCATCGACAGAGAACACCGACCATAGCTGGAGCATGGGTACTTGTGTGGACTGACGAAACCTATCTAAATTGACTCACAGTTTGGGTGAGTCGGAGGAGGAGAGAAGGTGAAACTGAACGTGATCTGTCTGCTCTGTCTGCATGGCCTCCTTCCGAAGCGGGAAAGCCTTTGATGTGACTTGACGCTTGACCCCGCCGGTAACACGCAGCACAAGATGGGATGCATTAACACAGCTCGATTTTTTTTTGGTTGTAAATAATGCCACAACGGAACTCTGGATATTTATTAAGTTGAACACGAAACATGAACAGTGAATGAAAAACATGTCATAAAGATTTCGAAAGTTTCAATAATCTATTTGTTGAGCATTACGTGTAGCTGTTATTGTACATTAACACATCAAATGAGAACATTTAATTAAAGTACTTTAGGGAAATATCACATTGATAAATAGGGCCACTTTGGAAACCGTTTTGGGAAAAAAAAATCTTTTTGTATGATCAAGGTTCGATTCTAGAAAATTAAAATAGCTACATTGCCTTGGATATACTTTGGTTTCAAAACAGTTGCCCTGATCATTGAGTAACTGTCAGGCATGATCTGTCGGCACAACGTAAGCCTTTCCGAGTTACAACTTAACTACTGCTCGTAGGCGCGGACTATTGCACGTTGTACAACGTGCATTCTAGAATTGTTTATCTGTATACAACTTGGAATTTAGCAAATCAGTATCCTAGAGATATAAGGACGAAATAACCACAATTGACTGCTCTGTATAAACGCATTTTGGTGCATATTCTATTTATTGTGTATCTGATTGCAAGAGAAATCCGGCATTCATGAATATCAACAATAAATAGCAAAGGAGCTATGTAACCCTAATAGTTTTAGATTAAATAATGTATGATCGATTAAAGTTCAGCCTCACTAGTAAAGTAGGTGGATACGTTTGTGTACAAAAACAAAAATATATAATCTTTTTGTGCATTTGTATGAAAACTCAAGGATTTCAGCATAAATATAACTTTGTATATAGTCTGAGAGAGATGTGTGATGCAGTGTGTTGGTATCTGTAGGGAGAAGCAGGAGGCCGCGGAGCAGAAGAAGGCAGAGGAGAAAGCCCGACGAGAAGCCATCTTCGCGCAGTACTTAATGAAGAAGGCTGATGCCGACAACACGGATGAGGACGCCAAGCCAGTGCCCCCTGTGAAGAAGAGGGAACGGATCCGGCCGAAGGGACAGCGGCCCAAGAGTCAACCCCCGGTGCCGTATGGGGCCGGTGTGGCAGGCGGAGTGGTCGGAGGGACTGGTCACGGGGACGACAGGAACTCGGCTAGTTCCCACTCCCACAGCAGTCAGGAGGACCTCACTGCCCGAGGTGAGCAGCAGAAACAGTATAATATAGCCTAGGATTCGTGCACATTATAACAGGGGTCATAACGTTCGTATATTTTCCTATATTTCCTATATTTTCCTATATTTTTTTGGCACTCCTATATTTTCCTATATTTTGCCAAAAATTCCTATATTTCCTATATTTTTCTCAGAAAAGACCGATTTACCGTGCATAATTGCAATATTTTTAGAAGTCTATCAGAATAATATCTCAAAAATGAGAAATGTGGATCATGAATTAAGTAATTGATTTGGTTGTTATCGGTCAGTGTAGTGTATTGAACAAAAATAACTGCAAGGTAGGTTCCACTTCTGAAATATCTATTTTATTTTATTCCACTCATTTCTAAATTGAAGATAGTCTGTAAACTGATACCGAATGCTGATGAAATGGCTGTATCTAATATAATCAAAAAAAGATTTTTGAAAAAGATTTGCCAAAAATTCCTATATTTTCCTCTATTTTTGGCCTAAAACCTCCTATATTCTCCTATATTTTTGCTAAAAATTTCCTATCAAAATTCCTATATTTTTGCCGAAGGCCGTTATGACCCCTGTTGTAAGATTGTTGTCTTAATTATCATGAACATTAGCAGGGAGCGTTATGAAATCACTTGATAACGGGGTAGTTAGCTTTTAGTAATCGTTGAAACGTGGCTGTGTGTGTTAGTACAAAAGATTGATGCTACCGCTAGTGGTACCTGGATGTGGGGATCCAAGCTGATTGGTGCTTAAGACAAAGGTCTCCAAGGTGACGGCTTGTGCCATTATGGGATGGGTCTCCCAGGGCCCTGGGGCTGCAAGGGAGGATCCAGTAAGTCCAGGCCTGCCTGGAAGGCTAAGCCAGGGGACTGGGGGAGGGATCATTGTAGGAAATGATCCCAATAAATGCGTTTTCGAAGAATCTCTTTAGGCATCATAAATCTGGTGGTACCCAACCTAAGGGATGGTTGGGGGTCCAAAAACTAGGTTTTTGGGAGGTGATAGGAATGGATGGTATATCCAACCTATGGGGTGGAGACTCAAAAGGGCCAAAAGGGGGCCCTTAAGAAGGAAGTGAAAAATTGTCTAGCACTCTAGTCAGGGGAGAAGTGGTATCCCCCTGACCTCACAAGCTCACATAGACTTACTAAAGGGTATAAAAAAATATTTTAACAAAATTTAAAAAAATAGTTAGCTTTTAGTAGTTCTGTTTATCTACTGATAATTGATAAAAAAAAATTTATGGCGTTGTTATCAAACATGATTCTCTTAGTACCAGAGACAATTTACTCCATCTCAAATTTTGGAGATCAATCTACTAAGGCCAATTTGCCATAGTGTTAAACTTCAGGAATACTTTATTTTGGCACAAGAATTCATCATTAGTTCAACATTCACGAAGAGTGTGGTAATAAACCAATATATCTATAATTATGACAAATCTCTTAACTTGTAGGTAACCATGGCCCGATGAGTCTGAGCGGTCCCGACCAGACCGACGCGGGCTACCCGTTGGCCTATGGTGGTCTGACCCACCGCCGGCCGCCCTCACCAGGTGAGCGCAGTTTGAGGTTTCTATGTGGTACATTGTAGAGTATATTCCCAGTGAAAACATGCCCAAGTGGTTAGACCGCTCGTGTCCGAACCGTCTGAACTTTTTTTTATGACCACTTCTCATTTTCAAGCATTGACAAATGTATGTAAGGTAGAATCTGTTGAACTTATTTTTGTAAGTCCAATCTTGTGGAAGACAGGGAAAGTAGATGCAGAATCACACTTCTATTCCCTATTCTGCTTCTGTGTTTTAGGATAATCATTATACTACGCAATTTTTTCTATGGTTCTTTATGCGCTTTTGTGTTTGTTTCGTCTCTTGCTCCCTGCGTGTGTTTGATCTTTGATATCCCTCTACCTGTGCGTGTCACAGTTTGGCGGAAACCTAAACGCCCTGGACTCCTGATGCGACGCGTGCTGCCCGGCACTAAGATGCATGCGGAAAGTTTGCCGAGCCGTCTAGGTGACCTCTCTCATATCATACCCTCCTATAGACTTAACCCAAGTGATCCATCCTGGTATATACTACATGATAACAAGACCTAACTCCTGTCCCCAAAAACTTCCCCCACCACACAAACTCTATTGCCAGGTGACGGGTAATACCTCCGCCAAAGTTTTCTTATCAAACAGCTGTCTTGCTCTGATTTCTAATGACATCAGTAACTAGTGGAAAGTTTGAAAAAGTTGAGAGCTATCTGTATTCTTTACCAAGTAAAAAGGAAGAAACATTATGCCGGTTTCAGGTACAGTTCTTTACTAGAAATTGCGAACGTTAGATTTTCGGAGGTGAAAAGACAACTGTGCAGTAAGCAAGCGTTGGCTGTTGTTTTTAATTGTCAAGATCGTCTTCCAAGGATCTACCCGGATTCTTAAACTTATACAAGAAACTAATAACTTACGTTTCAGCTACTGTGATTAGATACCAGTCTTTCTGTTTGATTTGTGAGCATTAAAATGCTTTTTAAATTGCCTAAATCATTTGCTTCCTATGTTTTGAGGCGTAAAAAAACCCACTTAAACCAAATGTTATGCTAAGTGCTATAATAATGATTTTTCGTCTGTTATCTGAGACACATCGCTATCTTGGCTTATAATTCCCAACGTAATGTATCTATTTGAGTCGCGCTATAAATTGAGAAAAGCGTGTACCGCAATATAAGAAGGAATCTTACACAAAATCCTTAAATTTAATCATTGGGAAAATTTAAAAAAAGAAAAAGAAATTAATCCTTTCTTAAATTGTAGAATAAGGGATTTCGGGTTTATGATAGAGTGTATACAGTCCCACTTGAAAAATAAATCTGACTTTTAATGTAGATGTGGTGGTGGCATAGACTGATTTCATGAAGGCTTAGTATTTCAAGTCAGCTCAAGTCTTCTGCTTGTAGGTCGCTCAAGTCAGTATTCCGTAAGATTTGAAACTGACCTTGACCTGAACTAATCGAGGTGGAAAGTTTCAACCATCTCCAAGTATCCGATAAAGAATTTGAATCATATAAGTAAGCAGTGGACAGCCATTTATGGGAAGGTTTCTTGACCCTTTCTTTTCTACTCTCCTTTGCAATCAGCGTAGTAAAAGAATTGAGTTAAATGGCCCATTAGAAGTCGCTCAATATTTAGATTAGAATTCCCAACTCTAAAATTTGGCTTCGAGATACATTTAAGTCTGTACAATATCCTTGTTTTGCACACTTGAGACTTGAACCTTGCGGAAAACATACAAGAACAAACTTTTAGGTGTTTAAAATATTGACCCGAAATCAGCATACGTAGAACATGAATAGTCACACTTCTGATAGATTTTAATCACCAACCAAGTCGTAGATTAACTAATCGTTACCAGGTTTAAACCTTGGTCAGTTGTTGTAATAGAGAATGATATGTTGGTGCAGGGTTTTTAGAAGGTGTAAGATACGTTTTTTAGAATTATTTTATAGTATTTTAGTTCATAAATTAAGGTTTAGACCCTATCATCGAGCAACCTTAATATGACATTCCTTAAAACTTAAAACCTTAACTCTAAGAAGCTTAGACAATATAATCAGTGCTAATTTTATTTCAATAATTTAATCATTAATTTTTTCTTACGCTTCTATAATTCATTGTACCCTTTTTAATATTTGAAAACTGCAGAATAGAGTATATGTGAAATTAATAGAAACTTTTGTTTGAAATTTGTCCTTTTTAAGTTATTTGTGGTTTTAAAGTATAGAATAAAAATTGTATGAATAAATTTTGACTTTTAGAGAAGAATATAATTATATTGATAGTGTTGGTCACCTTTTTAAAAAAAACTTAGGTAGAAATGTCTTGGAGCTACAGGTTGATCAAAAGTTACACTCCAACACTTGATTGAGTTGCTATCCTATGGCCATGGTGAGACCCTAGCCTACTGTTTGTGTGACCTGTTTCAGACAAGAGTGGCCAGAGTGCTGGTCAAGGTGATGCGGGCGGTGATGCAGGTAGCAACACGGAGTATCACGGTGAGTGGCGCGTGCCACGCACGCATGGCCGCGTCTCCTTATGACAGCAAATCCCTTACAAAAGGCGCCTGTTGCCCATTAACTGTTTCTCCCAACTTATTTTTTAAGCTTTTTTTTTTTTTAATCAAGATACCTTTTTTCGGGGCTATACCCCTCCGTCCTTAGCACTTGGTGTGGAAGGTGGTCGCACGGGAGCGCCCCTCCCTGCTTCTGAGTGGCTCCGCCTGTGGATCGTTTTCTAGCGTTTTACCAGCTTCTTTTTGAGATGTTGTTGGGTACCCCATCTAGATGGAGCTGGGTTTTCTATTTGAAATGGTTCAGTTTATATATCTGAAATATACATCTGAAATGTGAATAAACATATTCACCCATCTCCATTCACCCAGCTTCTTGTTATCATGGTGTGCATGTTATGTCTTGTGTACACTGTTTAATGTATTCATTTACCTGTAGGCCGCTATATATATATAATAGTGATGCATAGCTATGGTTTATCTCATGCTTACCTGAAAATGTTTACTTTTAATAGTATAACACCATTGTTATATTTTGAGTTACCGCCACTATAAATGTCTCAAAACGTTACAGCAGATTATTTGCATCTCTTTGTTGCTGTGATAAAGCTTCAATTTTTAGAAACATTCTAAAGCTAACAAATAATAGGCCAGGATATCTCCTTTTGTAGAAATCAAATTAACGTAAACTTGAAGAGTAACTAACCTAGTGTTGTCTGCACAGCCTAAAATGTGATATTCCAAGTGGTAGTAGATAATGATATCAATGAACAGCTCAATTTTTCTTGGAGCCAGATCTTTGAAACCTGAATGAAATTGTTTAGAAGGGAAATATTTTAGACAAATTTATCAATTGCTTGGGATACTCACCCGTATAAAGATGTTCGTTAATACAGTGTCCTTGGAGCATGCGTCACCAAACCCTTTCTCTTCGTCCAACGTTCATGCTGTAAAACCCTTTGAACAGAAATCACTGTTCTATTCGACACATTTATGGAAATGCTAATTTTAGACATCTTTTCTCAATCAAATTGATCAATTGTTTTAATCTTGTTCTGAAAAGGGTTTTATAGTTAAAATTAAGCATGCACATTTTATATGAGGACTGTAAGGTATTAAGTAAATCCATTATTTGTTCACCTGTTAAGGATATTAGCATAACATCCATACACTTAATGATAACACGAATAAATGGATACCGGTATTTTTGATAGAATAAGAATGGAAATGATATGATAATAAAAAATTAGAATGAATGACGTAGCTAAAATAAACGTATCTTTTATAACCATTTTGATTCTATCACTGTCTGTATGAATACATTTTTGCAAAGCTCAGACTGCGCTTTAGATCAGATTTAAAAATCACCCTAGTTTTATAATGTTGCCGTTTTTCTGCTCTCACTATTCTTTGTACCCTGATTCTTTTTCCCTGCGCTCCTATTGTGGCATTGCACTCCCTCAAACCCCGGCCAGTCTCTCCTCTCTAACAGACCAAGTTACCTCCACCCCACGCACCTCAGGACCAGGACAAGGATAAACTACTATCTCATATTTGTAATGTTGTTTCATTGCTTTCATTATTCCCTTTACGTTTTTCAGGACCCAAACTGTTTGTCAAACCCAGCCAGAAGTCGAATCGCCACATCATTGGGAACGCCATCAGCCACTGTTGTCTCGCCGGTGCAGTGAATAACGACATTAAAAACAAAGTGTTGGAGGTATGTCTTTCACAACTCTTCTATCAAGCGGTCTTCTAAACAGTACTTTTTTCTCTTTTTTTTTAAGTTCACTAAAATTGATTTATTTGACCGACAGATTAAAATATATTTCAGTACATTTATAAAATTTGGTGACAAATGCTTTTGTATAAAAAGAAAAATGGTCAGATAATTATCTATTCCCAGTGGCAACTCGAACTAACATTTCGTTTTTTGTGAGCCCTTAATTATAGTTTTTAGTATTGTAGCTTATGGGAAGGGCTCACTCAATCAGTCATGTCTTTTGTAGGTATTTGGGCTTTGATCTGATTGCCCGGTTACACAATCTTACATACAAGTAGCTACAGGCCTTTGTCCACCGGCATGCATTTGTAAGCAGGACAATTAGTGTGCATCAAGTGTAATTTAGTGGGCAGGCCTCTCCCTTGCACCCTCCCCCACCCCCACTCCTTGAACTCAGTTCAAGTAGTGGGGGTGGGGGAGGGTGCAGTTTGAGAAGCCAGAAGTGGGTTACATAACCAGTACTTGAGCCACAGTCACCTGCAGTCCACTCAACATAGTGGGGGGGGGGGGGGAGTGGGGGGGGGTGGGTGGCAGTCAGTGTATGCAAGGCCGGGTAGGGGGAGGAGGAGGGGGGGGGGGGGGTCATGGTTGCTTGGGCGCATGGACAGTGATATAGGAGGGAGTCCTATTGGTCAATCAGGTTGACCAATGAGTGTACAGCTGCCCGGGACAGCTGCACTGCCCAATGGATTTCTGATTTCTAGTTAAGGGCGAACATCGATCGTTCCAACGATCGGAACTTTGATAGTCATTTGCTTCTTGTTCTTCCCAGGATGTGCAGCGATCTGAGTCTAAGCACTTCATCATCCTATTCCGTGATGGTGGCCAGCAGTTCCGCTCTATCTACACGTATAACCCCGACCGAGAGGAGATCTCCAAGTTATTGGGGACAGGTCCAAAGCAGCTGCACAACAAGATGATGGAGCGATTCTACAAGTAAGTCCCAGCGTAGAAATAGGTTTGAAAGACACCTATGTGGATTACAGATTTCTGAAGTTTTAAGTTGGTTTAAGGCTGAACTGTAGGTTTTACTTTACTTCTTGAGTGTGAAAAATAAAAGAAGGAAGAAACAGCTATTATAGCCTTCTGTTGGTTTTCATCATTTTGGCTAACCTGTCTTTTAGGTGCACTATGGTAGCTGGTCATTTCGGTTTCTAGAAATGTATTGAATTAATTTGAAGTATTTCCTTCGATTTTCATGAGACATTAACATGATGTATTATCATCTCCCTACTTACATGGAAGATCATCTTTGATGAATGTAATTTAATAAATAAAAAAAAAAGACTAAGACTTAAATTTCTCGTTTTGCTCTTCAGATATAACTCAGGCTCTAAGAGCTTTTCGGAGGTGACATCAACAAAGCATTTGTCGGTATCCATCGATGCGGTGACGATTCAGAACCACTACTGGCAGAAGAAGCCCATAGTGCGTAAAGGTGGGCCGAACATGTACTAGTCAGCGCCGCCTACCGAGTCGGTTCTCCACCCCCGGGCTGAACCTACACCCTCACGTACCAGGAAACAGGCCCGCTTCTCGTGGTCTTCCACCTCCAATGGACAGAATCCATGAACTTGTGCAGGGCCTAAAGATATATATAATGGGAGGTAAATTGAACTCTCGGCTGTTGTGATTTGTTCCCACAGCAGAAGCGAGTGTACTCATAGGTAAAGCACTGGGCAGGCGTATGATGTCTCTACCTCACGCTTCGACGGCTGCAGTACCTACTCACAGCGATCCACAATCACAATCAAAAAGTGCAAATATGGCGCGGTCGCACTCAAAACTGAACTCTGCAACTAATTTGCTCCTCTCGAGAACTCTCCGCACAGGTCTCCATATGGTACGGGGAGACTGAATTCTACGGCTTGAATTTTCTTACAAGTTCAACTAATAGTGTGATGTTGATGCGTATCTCCTATGTGAATGCTTAATGTCCAAGCTTCTAAGGAACTGACATTTGTTGTAACTTTGTTTTTTACTTATTTTTTCAATTAATGAGAAATGATTAATAAGAAAGTATGACGACAAGTGGCTGAGGAAAACCAAACGCCTGGTTTTGAACGTGCTGTAAAGGTAGTAAACATTTTCCCAAACAATTTATGTCAAAATTATGTTTTAGTGATACCCACCCTATAAAAAAATATTTTCTGTAGACACAGGATTTTTTAAGAGAAATATATTTCCCCACTGAAGAAAGCAAATGTTGAAAGAATACTAGTTGTACACAATACATTTTAATGAAAGAAAATAGGTCTGGTTAAGTATACCGTTTGTGTTTAGAGTTACATAAATTCTTTACACCATAATAGTTAATTCATTTGGTAGCGACGGAGTAAAATCTACCATACCACTGTTCTAGATAAAAACGGTCCATGCCTGTCTGGTTTCTGCTGGGCTTTGCTGGGAATGAAAAGGAAAACCGTAACACAATGATCTGTGATGCATATATAACTTTATTTTTTTCATTTTTATATGACGAAGTAATGCGTACTTAGTTGTCTGTTGAGCAGTGTAAATTGTTTAATGTAAATAACTTTGCATTGATGTTCATTAGAAGGTTGACCGGCGTCAAAATTCTTTTTAATTCATCTCATTCATTTCTCGTGTGTACTTGAGAGATACTCCTCTCGTGCCTGAGTGCCATTTATAACCTTTAAATGAGTGAGAAGCACATCATAATACCCACGAAATAATGTTTGGGAAGCAAGTTAAATCAATCTGTATTTTAATAACTTTTACATAACATATTAATGAATATTGTAAGTAGAGACCACAGGAATGCTGCTTAAAACTCACAGAATTATCATGCCAGAAAAGGCGCTACTTGTGTTACTTGTACTATCTAAAATAAATTATTGTTTAATATTGCGCTCTTATTCTGTGGGCAGTTTTACTAACCTTTATCGGTAGATTGAATGATCATTGTGAGTAACACCAGGGCTGTGCCATAGGGTCAATTTGGAATCCACATCAAGCTAGTGTTAATCAGCAGCTTCTAAGTGGGAGAGATATTAGACCAAACACCACACTAACAAAAATCTTCAACCATTTAGTGATAAGTCTACATCACGCACTAACAATGATCTATTTTGCCATTTACCCTGCTGCTTGCAGAACGAAGGGAAACCAATCCATGTGAGTGCTTGATCCAAAACCTTGTCTCAATCCCCGTTTGTGTGGCTGCTGCTCTCACTTAGACAAAGACATTTTAAGCAACTGCTTTTCAGAGCAGGAAAACATTTGGAAGAACTTGTTAATGTCACTTATCCCTAGCAGTATTGCCCTTTACCTAACTGTATGTCCATATGTGAACCTAAACAACCCAAGAGGGTAACACTGTTGACAGCTTTTGTCAGTGAATTCCTACCAAACAAAGAAAACAAAAACATGAGACAGTGTTCATTCCCCAACTGTCTGATTATAAGTTAATATAAAAGAGGGAAATAAGACGTTAACTTCGGACCTTGAGATGTTCAACCTTAGGCCTTGACCCTGCAGGGTTGACCTCAAGTTGACCCATTTAGCTGGTGCTATTTAGGTGAGGCATCATGTAAGTGAATACAGAACTAGAAGGGATTGAATATGATAATGAGATGCTTTTACATTCTGTGTCCGATTTCTGTTGCTTGTAGTACTTTTTGTATGATGATACAAAGACTTGATTGTCGAGATGTGTGCGTCTGTTACTTGGACGTACAGAACCACTAAGGACGGCGACCATGACTCAAGTGGCCGGTAGTAGTTTACTATTGTAGAGTGCCCCTTGGGCCCCTCTCTGCAAGTTGAACCTTCATGTCATGTATATGCTTGTTATGGTTAACGCATGTTATATTTACGACGTACAAAGTAACTTATGTGCAGTGTTAACATAGGCAGTGATCCTGACCACCCGACGAGGGCGATTTTACAGTAGCCATGACTTTATCATTCCTATATGCATTGTAGATATCAAAACTCGAGTCTTTTCCTAAAAAAAACAAAAAAAAACAATCCTCAACTGGTACCATTGGTCTGAGGGTAAACTACCCCAGTGGTAGTCGTTCAGGCCTGGTCGTTTGTAAGGGTATTGGCATGGATGTTAAATGTCCTGGACTCTCTGTAGCCATGAGTGCTCTTCTCCACGTGTGATGTTTTTTCTAATGCTTCAATAAGTTCTGATGTTGCTGAGAAAGCCAGACTGTTCTTGTGTGAAAGAACTACAACAAATACTAAGGACACAGAAAATGGAGTTGCTCTGTAACAATTGACACCACGACGAATTTGACAAGGCATTAACATTGTATTAGAGACTGTGAACCTTTGTCATTTTTTTTCGTTAAATGACCTTGAAGTGACCTTGAGTTCTGCTCTTGCTGACCTTGAAATGTGGAATAGTGTAACTCTCCTCTGTTGACCCGTAGGACAATTTTCAAACTTCAAGTCTGTCAGCTATCGTTGCCATGCACATGAGTACTGCACTTTAAGGACCACGTTCAAGGTATGACAGGTCTTTATGCTAATTATTAAGATAGTGTAGGTCACATCCATTTGAGGTTATTGTTAAGACGCCATTTATCTTAATTTATCATTGTTAGCCTGTGCAAGGTCAAGCTTCAGCATGTATTCCAACGTGTAGTCTCCTAAATATAGGCATTTATGTACCTGTATATAAAATGTATATGATAATAAGAGTGGCCACTAAACCCCAAGAGAGAATATTTTGAACTTTTTTTCTATTTATTGAACTCGTTACTATCATTACACCTGAAGGCGCATGTTGCATTGTCCGCTGGAGTGTATAGATATTTCAATGAATGGTGCGGTCATCACAACCAGTGTAAATAGTAGTTTTATGGTTTGTTGTTTCCGAGTGAGAGCCGCTTGAGTTCACCTGTAAACTGAAACCAGTGGCTAGGAATACGTGTACAAATGTATGTAAACATGTCGAACTGTGGACATATTTCCTGCAACGAATGAATGGGACGGGAGTGGAGCTGAGTGTGGCTGATGTATTTATTGGTCATTGCCATGTTTACAGTCAAATTGGTAGAAACAGTAGTAGAGCGAATCTTGTATGTGAATGAATCACGTGTGTTCCCGGGAAAACCCACAATAACCTGGTTCAATGTGTGTTTGCACAGCAGGCACACGAGACCAAATTTAGCCCCTACTTACTATTTAATATATATAACATGATACGTACTTTTTTGGACTGAGCTTTTCATGTAACGCGTGTAAGTAATTGGAATTCTTTACCAGGATTTTATTTGAAAATACTCTTTTGAATTTAATTAGATTGCTTTGAAAGCTAACTTATGATGAGGAATTGTGTAATGTCTTTTTAGATGAAATACGGTTGTCTCTCCGAGAGAACAGAATCTAATCTAGATGGTATAAATGTTAAGCAGCCTTTGTTGAAGTTTCAATTTTTGTAAATGTTAATCTTAGCACGAAGTGACATAATTATAGCAAGTGAAGTGTTAATGATGACAAATGATCAAGTCGTAACTACACAAAGTGTCCCTGTACTCCCTTATCAACAGCAGACCTGCTATTTCAGAGTTTGCACATCAACAAAAATTAATGTAAACTGCATTGACCTAACAAACATAGTCTTAAAGAAATCAAGTCTCTATTCAGAGCTATTCTCCACAGATTATTTATGATTACTAGACTTGTATGATAATAAAAGCTTTCAGTGGAAGTAGTAACCCCCACACAAAAAGTGTGGCAAAAATGTCAATGAAACAGTTCTTTCAGATATATGCATTTGCTAATAAAGGATTAGCTGAATATACTGAGACTCCTCGTTACTTGTTCTTACCATAAAAAAACGTAAGATGTTATGTATGTCTATGTTCGTACTATTGTGGCTGCCCAAGAGTTGCTGAATCGTCATTTGAGGACTATGAGGCAGGTGGTGGATATAGTTTATTTTTTTAAACCCAAATCTAACAATCGCATTTTCTTGAGATCAATACTAGATGACAAATTTAAAAAAAGAAAAAAAAGGAAAAAAATCTGCTACCTGATTAACACTTTCCCTCAGGTTTCAGTTTGGTTTTTAGAGAAAATCGCTAGCATGTGACAGAAAACTCATGGATAAGAAAATGTAAATAAGTTAGTTTACGATAGTTTTTATGTGGACACCGTAGGATCATAGATGACCTGCAAAATACTGATGAGCTTATGACTGACTCATCAAATTACACTTAAGATGATAAAAGTAGCGATAACTAACGACTTGAGTGATCATAGTTCTAATAGCAGGGTACCAGCCAAAATTCCATTTACGAATTCCCTGAATTCCCCTGTACCGCAGCAATTTTTCCCTGTGTCATTCAGCAAGTTGTTCAAATTTAAAAGCCTCTGTGTGTAGAAATAATTAGACAACCCAACAACAAAAAGTCGAATCCCTAATTTCTTGAGAATCAGGAATTTCAGAACCTGGCCAAATGAAATTCCCTGTTTTCCTGAGTTTTGACAAAATTTGCAAATTCCCTGTGTTTTCCCTGTCAGGGATTTTTTTTTGCCATTTTCCCTGTGTGGTTGGTACCCTGTATTTAGTTTTAAAGGCCATCATTTATTTCACATACGCTACCCTCGTCAAACATCAAGGCTATTGGCAAAGTCGGTACGTCCGAACGTGAACCCCAATCCTCATACTCTGTAGTCATGAAAGGGGGTCGCGACAAAACAATATAACAAATGACAAGGGGAAATATAAATACTCGGAACGCAAGCAATTTGAGATTTGTATATATATATATATTTATTATTCCACTGTGCCTGGATATCTACCTTCTTTCATTTCCCAAATTATTTCAGAGCTTGAGAACATTTCGCTGAGAGCCTTGGCTTTGAACTACCATGCGTTCAACAAACGCAGAAAATCTTGTAATGTCAAACTATTCTGTACATGTGGACTATTTTTAGAATGGTGTATGAACACAAGGTCCACAGAATCTTTTCAATGTACTCAACCCTGCACCTCATTTTATCATCAAGGCAAAGAAAGTAAATTGCCTATACATAGCTCGCAAACCAGTCGCTATGGCTCTTTCTAGCGCATAAAAAGTTACGAAACAAATTTGTCTTACTAAATTCGTAAGCTTGATTACCTTCTACGAATATGATATCATAATTTTTGTTGTTGCAGCAGATAATCATTAGATTTAAAACATGCTTACTTAGAAACTAACACTTTAGGTTAATGATATTTAACACTTTTGAACATGCTATGAAGATGGAAAAAACATTTCTCATCAGTTAAGGATCACAGTTAGATGCGCAGCTACAGTGAAAAAAGAAAATGTCAGCTATATATACATACCAAGCTATGACTTAAATTAATCGTTTTTTATATAATGATTAACCAGTAGCATCATCTTTGCAGAATGGTTGAAAATAATGAAAAATATTTTTCATTACAAATTACAGAACTTTGGATAATTCTTGTTGGGACAAGATGCCATAACGTCTTTTTTGTGTCAAATGAACATACGAGGACCACCTCTTCATCAAATTTGTTTTTATAATCAAAATGGACTTAAAGTGTAGCCATTCCTTGAAGAAGTTATATACACATATACAATCTAAAATTAATTTAACAAAACATAACCAGGCACAGATAAACTTCACTGCTACCTTCGTTGATTAACTTTATAACCATACATCAACGCTGATACAAACACAAGACTCATGATACTCATAGTTAGCAGAGCCTTCACCACAGAAATGAGTTGGCTTGTAGCCTAATGTATACATATTCAAGTTTAACCGAGAATGAAAGTGGGAATAGAAGATTTTCTAAAATTATTTATGAAGATTTTATTTTGGTAGAGATATTACCAAAAGGAGAAAACTTCCCCTATTTCCATCCATCACCTTACAAGTTAAAACAGAAATGTGTACGAAAAAGAAAGGCCCACTGTGAACAACTATGAAAAAGTTAGACACTGGAAGGATCTTGGAAGGCAAAGAAATTGTACTTGAGGTCACCATATTGTTTGAAACAGCCACAAATGTTTTTAAACAAATTCAACACATTGTTTGGAACAAATTCAACACATTGTATCCTAGATATTTCTATATTCTGATCTGACCTAAACCACATTTAATGAGAATCACTAGAATAATTACTACTTACTAAATATTATTTTACATAAACCCCTTTTTTACGTTCTGCCTACTTCAACAGACCTGACATGAGAACCATCTAATTACAAAGATCCCTTTCATGATAGAAATCTGAGCTTCAAGAAGCAAACTAACGTCGGTACACTGACGTTTGACAAAAAGTAAATTAACTATGATGTGAGGTTTTTAGATTATCAGTACCCGAAAACAATGGGAATTCGTGATCTAAAGAAGGATACTGCTTACACTGGTGAAGTAGTGTAATAACTATTGGTTCACAACTATCGGCACAGATTTCTAGTGCACAAAGGGTCTTAGCTACTAATATGGCTGTTGTGGACGTTTTGAAGAGTAGTATATAACTGTGCATGCTGTTACGTGTACTGTTCAAAACTGCATCTACTTGCTTTTACAGTTGCAATGAAGAAATAAGCGTTATTTATACTGGGATGATTTTACAGTGCGGATTAACAGTGTGCCTTTCGGTTGGCCCTTTTAGCCTAAATGAAGGAGAAATAGGGAGTGTTCGTCAATAGCTGCTGGAAGTGGCTCCGGCCGGCCACCAAACTCCCCAATATGTTGATTACAGGTACCAGGGGTGTCCACTGCTGACACACCTGACTGCACAGATCACAGGTCCCAGTGGCCGCTGGTCAAGGTGCATACCTGTATACACCAGGTCCCATATCTTCTTAACTAATTTGGCTGATCAGGGAAACCTTGATCAGTGTCTCACGATTAGCGATTCTGTCTATCATGAATAAATTTCACATCTGAGTATCCCTCTTTGATACTATTTTGCAATAATACCATCAATTTTGGTAAATGACAAAATTGCTGATCTCCTGGCCCTAATCTAAATTTTCCTGATCAGCCAAATTAGTTACGAAGATATGGGCCCTGGCTGGTAAGTCAGATTTTTTTGCACCGCTATTTGGCCGAACATGCCCAGAGTTATTCGGCGTCCTAGGCAAACTCTCACTGCCTTAATACAAGAACTTATACTTTTAGATTGTCAGTTTTACTTGGATAAACTTAATCAAAATATGGCACAAGGGCGTTTTTCCTTCTGGACAAGCGACAGTCATGCACAGTAATTTACAGGATTTTAACTTTAAAATACACACCTAGTAATGTACAGGACCATCACACTTAACAAAAGAGACGAACTGTATCATTTAACAATCCTGTTCTAGTGTATGACAAAAAGTCCTGCCCAACAAATTTGTGTTTATAGTAGATAAACGAGTTGTTTTACAGAAAAGAACGTATGCTACGAGAACAAATACCAACGCATCCCTGTACATATTATATACAATCTTGGGGCATAATACCAAACACGACTTATCTTTTACAACGTATTTAATGATTAGATCAATTTTTGCTAGAAAGGAGATCATTATTAGGAAGCAATTATAATAACATCAGTCATAAATTCATGCATTGGTGAAATATCAAATAAATTATTTACAGTGTGTGACTGCTAGTTTGTTTAATATTAATCTTTCTACATTATAGTTGTTTACTCCTATCCAGACTATGGTTCCTGAAACCTATATTTTTTTTGTTCCACAAGTACATTCACAGAAACAAAATACTGATAACTAACTCAACTTGATAAAAGTGCGCGCTATGTCTTCTGTCAATAAGCGAGGAATATAACTTAATCGTGAATTTACAAGCTGCTCAATATTTGGTATTTATTTTAGTATGTAATTTTCTTTTACACATGTCCTCCACGAACATAATCTATATGCCCTAGGTTTTAGATAAAAGGCCTATAAGTATTTATAAAAGAACTTAATACATAGAAGAATGGCCTCTTTAAGATTTCAGTATTATATACTAATTTTAGATTCACAAATTATAGACAATTTTACATCCAGTATGAATCCATTATCAAATCTAGAAAGTTATAATTTTTAGGTCATTATTTTCAACCTTGAATATGTTCTTTCATTTGGTTTCAGATTTGAGGTTTTACAATTCTTACAACATACTAGATATTGCCATCAATTCATCATTACAAAGTATCAAATTTCGTACACCGATGGTACACCAAATCTGGCTTTCATAAGTTATGCATGATATATAAAACAGCATCAATTTCTAAACTAATATTGCCTTTAAGAACTCCTAATTCACATACATTTATATCGTAGGAGCTTACATCAAACAACTACAGCTTACACGTGCCACAACTTTGCTAATCACACGACAAATCAATATGTACCTCTAAATAAAAGCCTTGCTGGTATTGACAACGCTTCTGTTAAATAGGGAACATGCGTGACGGTCTTAAGACTGCAATCTGTTTTCTCTATTTCGATATGAAGCACCGCTATCTCCCCATCCCCCTCCCCAAAAGTATATCAAAAAAGAGGGAAAAGAACCCAGTACATCAGTTATAACCTTAGCTCACGTACCCAACACTTGCCTTCTTATTTTCCTATCCATCTAAATTTAGAAAAGGCATGCAGTCGCTGTCGCTACGGAGACTCGTGCAGAATTCTTATTAATTTGGTGAATGATCTAGAGATGATTACGTTTGATTAAGGGTCGAACAACAGCCCCTTCCAGAAAATCTGAGCTAAACAAATGATCTACTGAAGCTTATAACGTTGCGTTTCGTTAAGAAAAGAAGACACTCTTTAATAGACCTCATGGAAACTGAAAAAATATTATGAGATTATGTCTAAAAATAGCATGATGCAGAAATAACCTGCTCATTAGAGTCTAGTGCACTCATCATCTAGTGAAATGTACAATGATTATTTACAAAGAGGCTGACTGAAGTGTTTTATCAACAACTAAGATCACTTCATTATTATATACACGCAAACAAGTGTTTAACCAATTTAGTTGATCTTGCACGTTGTTAACCTTTCCATTGAATTATCTTACTCATCTGGACTGTTTAAGGGTCATAACCAACTAGTTACAACTCTTTTCTAATCAGCTATAAAATATGAAATAGTCCATTTCCTCTCCCTACAAATTACTCTCCTCCCTTTTCTTATTCTATGAGAGAAACAAAGGCTACCATATAGAGCACAGAAACAGGATCGACCTACCATTGCTTTGGATTGAATGCATTGTTGAGCGTTTGATAACTTTGAGATAACGCATTCAAAAAGTGACTGTATTGGCTTCAGCTGAAGAGCAGGGGACTTGGCAATAGGCAGAGGGCACCGGCAGTGGATATGTATAGTCAGCATTTACCCTATTCTTCTATACCACAACAAGGTATGGAAAATTAACCCACAGGGCTTCAAGGGCGGGCATTAAACAACTTTGGCGAACTGAACCCTTAAATGACATTTCTAAAATGATTGAGTATAAAGAAGCATTCGGCAATTTTTAAATTTAAAAAAAAAAGATATTTCAATTTCCCAGACATCATGGCATCAGCTCCATCTGAATGTTCTCCCCCAGTTTGACTGTTAGACAACGGCGGCTATCAAACCGACTGAATCACATCCAATACCCAAACACCCAGAAGCATATCTTCATTAAATGAGCTACTTAAATTATCACCCAGACACAACAACCAATTCCCTGGCAAGAAGCTCAGCTGAAATACTGGAGGAATCAGGTTTTGCAAGTATCATGTTGACCAACCTAAGGAGAAGGCATACAGATTCTCACTTTTGAGACACATTCTAAAAGGCATGAAAAATTCTTTTTTTTTCATTCTTAGAAAAATTCTAAAGATGTTACTTACGTAGATATATTTCCCTAATACCACATATTTTTTCTCTAACCTGATTAAGACATTTCGACATTGGCACCGAATGTCTTTTACCTAGACACCAAAATACTACATACCGCCGGCGAGTTTTCTCTTAAAACAAAAAATCATTAATGGCCTAGCTAAAATGTTAAGTCCCCTACTCCACAACGTAGCCCTTGTACATTTCAGAGAGAAAGAGTTCCCCAACTCTCCATCTGGTCTTTCCTGGCTTGTGGCAGTTAGCCATTTACCCCGAGTTCCACCTTGTAGCAATCTGACAAGCTATTGACTGCGATCTAACTTTTTCCGTGGGTTGTATTGGGAACCGGTGTTATAAAAAAAACAATTTCTTCTGATTGGGGAAACACCTATGTTCCTCAAGAGCGTATCCTATCACAAACTGGTTGGCAAAACATATCATTCCCCCTCCCATTTCCTTTTTAAATATTTGGATAGATGATCTTTAATAATTTCTTCTTTCATAACATTTTTGGTAATTCTTAAGATGTTATAACCGTGATGAAATTGTCCAAACACCCACTTATTTACCCATTATTTACACTAGAAAACAGTTTGCATCAATCCAAGGTGGATTCGGAGAACAGTTTGTAATCGTGGCAAATCTTGAGAGTGAGCTCGTTTCCCGCTGGAGGGAGTATAACAGTAGTAGAGGTGGCCACAGAGACTCACAGGGGGAGAGACTCCAGACGTCCACACCACTGAGAGCAGCTCAGCATACAGGTACAGGTTAACATGGGGCTCACACCTGGCGCTCCCCACACCCAAACCCCCTTCAGACTACCGTACAAAGTCAACCAACTCAAAGTGAATCACTCTACTCTCCGGTTCATTTCTGTCAGACTAGTTTTCTTTGGGAATCTCCATGTAACACAAAATTCACCCAAACTTTCTTTACTCATATTTCGACACTTCATACAGCATTCTGATTTTAATCATGATAATTATACAGAATCATCGATAACGAATGAAAGAACATTTTTGAATGCCATTCCATAATTTTGAAGTATTCAGGTTTACTACACTCTGATGTAAGACTCTCAAACACCTTTATCAAACCGCTGAGATACAATTTCTTGACAGTAGTCTAAAAGGGGAATGAATATAACCTTTAAGCTTTTGGGATCCAAGTAAGAGGCGCTCTTTGGAAGGTCACAACAGACACCATTGGTTCGCTCCGGCAAACTTTGCTCTCCCCACTTCTCTCCCCCCGAGCTGTGACTGGCCGACATCAGCTGGGTGATGGTTCGCGAACCTGCACAGTGACCGCTGGCGCTATACGCCAGATCTGCACGGTCGCCTTGTCTTGGTCATCGGTTGACTGGGGCGGGGTGGCACCCTCTGGTGGGAGCCCGGAGCAGGTTACGTCTAATTTGAACCGGCCAGGGGAGAGAAAGAGGAAGCACGACTCGTGGTCTGCAGACTCCTGGGGCTCCAACTGGGGAAGAAAAAGTTCAGTAGTGTTGGTTATTGCTGAGGCCATTTGGTTTAATTGTCAAATCCCGAATATTGATTTTTTTTTTTTTTTTACTACACATACAAAATCCTTGTTATTGAAACATTAGAATTCAATTTATATCCTCTATTTTATTTTGTCGAATCACCAAAAATTTTATTTGCAAATGAAAATCTTACTGAATAAGCGACGGGAGACAAGATTGTAAATTTGGGTCGTTTTTCAGTCTTAATAAAGTGATATATGTATATATAAATATCAAAGCTGTTTTTTTCTCGTATATGGAATGAAATGTCTGGTTTAAACATACATTCATTTTATATGTCATGGAAAGCTATCTATCTCTCTGAACATGTTTACAGGGAGTTCTTTATACCTTGGTCTTGATGGTGCGGTTCGGCCCGAGGCTGACCACCTCATCGAGAGGTCTGCGTCTCTGCGCCCCGTTGTCCAGGTCCTGGTACATCATCGACCGCACCAAGACGTCCTCTAATGCAGCTTCTGGAACATCAATACACAGACTTTTTAGTCATGGAAAATGCTTCCACAATTCTTAAAAAATATTTTAGGACGAATATACAGCCACACTGTTTAAATCAAATCGAGCCGCACATTGATAAATACTAGGTTCTTTGAAGCATTTTTAAATCCGACTGCTCCAACATTGTATACATTCCATTGGTGGATTACACCGTACTAGCAAAAACCATTGATACATTTTCAATTAAACTGTAAACACCTTACTGTCATTTCAAAATGTCTAAAATTATATGACGCATCGATTTCTGACTCCATAAATTACACGTTTAACAATAAAGGGAAACACCAGGTCAAACTTGAGGTGAGGTTCAACAGAACACCGAGCCTCACTTACCTATGTTATTTTTCACCGTGCAGAGAACGCTGACCGTTCCGCCTACGTCACACTTAATGGCGTCACTTCCCTGAAGCACCTCTCCGTTCACTTTGATCTCTGAAGAAAAAAATACAAGTTTTAACAGAGATGCCATTCCCATCTGATGAAAAAGTAGGAAAGGTAGGAGACAATTTTCCTACTTTTTTTCTAGAAGCAACTAGGAGGGGAATAACCTTAAGCTTGAAACTAACACAAAAATATCGCAGGAAAAATGTGTTGCACAATCCAAAACCACCAAAAAGTAGGAAATCCTACAAAGTAAGAAAAATGGCATCTCCGTTAAAGAATAGCCAGGTTTATATCAAGGGCAGTGATCCGGAGCAAATTTAGGAGGTAGAAACCCTTCCATCATAGATGTAACACGGCCTTGACCACAGGCATAGTTTGAATAAAACCGTACATGAAATATATATTAGCGAACCCGCCAACAAATATCTACGAATTGGAACCTTTCGTGTTTTACACATCAAATATTGTAACTTACCGTTTTCAGTCGGAGTGCTACTAGACTACGTAAAATTAAATGTACGCTTTCTTAGATCAGTTATCTGGCTGTATTCTACAGTTGCAGGTATTATATACCCTAGAATAGTTACTAAACTATGCAAAAATTCTCTGAGGATAGTCTTTCAATGCATTTGTGCTCTTTGCCCTGGTTACATCTTTTTATTATCTATACCTAATAAAATCCCACAAACATACCCAAGAGTAATGGAAGGCCCCTATCCATACCTACTAGAAATCCCACAAACATACCCCAGAGTAGTGGTGCTATCCGGATCTGGTCGAGCTGCGCGTCGGTCCACCTCAGCCGCTCTGTGGTGGCCTTCCCCTCCACGTCGATCGCCCCGATCCGCCACCGGATGTCGACAAAGTTGGCGATGATCTGACTGTACTGGTCTAAAATGGCGTTACGACTCTCACGCTGCATGTAGGTGCCCCGTAACAAGTTGGGGTCCTCCTGGGAATTATACAGAACCTTTTGTTATATATATATAAAATCGTAATGTTGTATGTTTAATGCTAACTTACTGTTTTCATTGAAAGGGAAGAAGTACTTGGGGTTCCGAAGTAGGTAACCAACTAACAGCATGTTATATGGAGCATAAGAAAATCACAAAACGTCTACGAAAATCATCAGGTATGCTCTCGATAATTTATTCAAAACCCTTTCCGATTCCCCATACCATCTACAATACACATATCTGAACACCTTGGAATATGAACGCTTCCATGAGTAATACACAATTTCATACCTTGTAATAAGAACGTTTCAGAGAGTAATATACAATTTCAGAGAATTTTTTTTTCACGCACGAATGAAGAATGATCTACTTTATTGGAAAATTATATAATCAAAATACAAAAAATAAGGTCTGCCTACCTTGGGTGGCGCGGGCAGCGTGCAGCGAGCGATCTCCACGGCCACCCGCTTACTTTGTCGCCCCTCGACGATCATACTCTGGTTGACCCCGTACGTAACGTCCATCTCGTGACTCGTACTGTTCTCTATGTCCAGAACCAGGTGGCAGAAGTGACAGCTGAAACCCACGAAGTCTCACAGATATCAAGCCATTCACGTGCATATGTAGAGATACCACATTGCAGTCTTATAGTACGGTAAGTGCAATGTCTTCTGACATTTTGTTCTTAATGCAGTTTTGTTTCAAAGATTTCAATAAATCACAAATATTCGTATTTTGTATTATTTCACTCTCATTTCTTTAACAGCGAACACATTTTTAAGACCCACTTGTTGTCGTAAAATTAAAATATGATCATCTTACTTATTAAAACAAACAACGAGTTACGTGGTCGAATGGCTCTGATATCTGCCTTTAGGAAGTTGCCAAATTTTCCTGTCGTAATGCTTGGAAATAACAGATCATTCTGAAACATTTCAATATCATGGAAATTAAAATAATTCTGATTGTGTAGAATAGAAATGCAAAACTGAAAAAGAAGAAACAAGCTCCTCTGGAAGGGAAAGCAATTTTCATTCAGTGGTAGTGGCGATGGTTGAAGCTTTTTCTTGCGTTCCGTGCGTGTGAAAAAAACACAAAATATGCTTTGAAAAGTGTGCAATAAATGCGATCCTAGTCCCCGAGTATGACATTCTTGAAGGTGACACCAGCACAGTGTATTCACATTCTAAATCTTACCATTGAATTCTATTCACTTTGGGGTCCCAGCCACACAACCTATATGGCGCAAACTTGTATGTGTATTCTGATGAAGTATTTTGTCTTGCAGTAAAGTAATAGATAATGTATCATGTTACTATTACGAAATTGTACATGCTAAATGTGCATTAATTAATACTTAATCTATACACGGTGATCAGTCCGACCCAGCAAAAAACTTAATGACCTGCTCTACTTAGTGAATTAAATCAAACCTAAAATCGGAAAATTGAGCTCAATGCATTGAGGATGCTTAAATAAAATTATATAATAATGGAGATTATCAACAAAGAAAAATATTTACAAAGACATGCTGTAATATGTGACAGAAAAAAATCATCAAACTGTGTACAGGCTAGGAAAATAAAAGTCACTCTGGTCCTCAGGGACAAAAATATCAATAAGGCTAACGAACCTTTTTTTCTGTTTCTCCTCATGACTACTGAATCTTTTACAAAATATAAAATAGAGGAAGTACTTTTACAACCGAGATATCTGAAAACTTTATCCACGGCCACACTTTAACTACGAACTTTCTATCATGATTTTAATGCCAGCGAAAAAAAAAAGAATTTTTCAGATTTTCCTAGCCTCTTGTAACGATTAACTTGATTTATTAGGATGATGACGATGATGTGTTGGAGTTCAAGGTCTGCTCAGCAATTTTTCAGCTATATCAAGACCAACTCTGGTTTTTGACTTCGCATGAGTCTATGATCATATCTATGGGGTTGAGAACGACGGAAAGGTGAGGTGGTCTAGTAGTCAGCACCAGGGGTAGTCTCTCAAGCCAACCTACCATTCTCAAAGTAGGTCTGTGAAGGGGCAACCATTTTAGTTGGGATTTTACACCCATATCCCAGAGTCCTTTGAGGCTGCTGGTTTATGGCAGGTTGGGCCATAAAACAGCCAGCATGCAAACAACCATCAAAGGGGTATTCTGTTCTAAAAATAGATAGCCAGTGACAAAATTCCTCCCTTGATATGCAAATATCTGTCTAAGCCACTGACAGGGTTCCCACAGACTCGGAAGAATCAAATTCCATGACTTTTTCATGACTTTCCATGACCTATTCTGATTTTTCCAGGTTGGCTTTCCAGAGTTCAAACAATTAGAACCATTAAAAAAATTACACAATCGACGGCCTCCCATCCCCCCTACAGCCGTCCTATCCATACCAGTATATGTGACAATTCAATGAGTGCAAGAACCTTCCAAGAAAGATCCAAATAATGCAATTAAAGCTAGTTTTCTTCTTTTACGAAATCACTCAAGCTGATTTTCCATGACTCAGGTCAAAATTCCATGACTCTTGGTCAAATTTTCAAATTCCATAACTTTTTCATGACTTTCCATGACCACCTTCATTTTCCATGATTTTCCAGGTTTTCCAGGTTGTGTAGGAACCCTGACTGAGACCCATGGACACAGTACTCCTGCACTGACTGTAAGAATAGCGAACAGTCAGGCCTACAGACTACACCAGGGGTCGAAACCCACCGGCTGTGGCAATGCCAAGACGCTAATCACTAGACCACCCCACCCCCTTGATTGATCAGGCTCTGAGAGGTCCAAGGTTACCTTTGTGCGGGCAGGACGTCCCAGCGGGTGAAGACGAGGGAGGGCTGGATCTCGGCGGTGAGGGCGACGGAGCTCTGCCGGCAGTAGTGGCTGCCCAGACCAGGCCCTCCGCTGTACTGCAGCTTCAGTAAGGCCTCCACGATCTGACAGACAACAACAGTGAGCAGAGATGACACTCCCAACTGATGAAAAAGTAGGAAAAGTAGGAAACACTTTTCCTACTCTTTTTTTTAGAAGCAACTTGGAGGGAAATAGCCTTTAGTAATAAGACATCTGACACTGCATTTGTACTTAAATAGCTTGAAACCTTCACAAAAATACTCTAAAACAGATATCATTGTGATTTAGGAAAAATCGGTTGGGCAATCCAAAATCACCAAACAGTAGGAAATCCTATGAAAATAGGAAAAATGGCATCTCTGAGTGAGTGATGGAGCTTTAACGCCGTGTCGATAACAGAGGTCATATTCACGGCGAAAACAGGTATAGAAAAACTAAAAATATTTTAGTGTCCAGTGAAAATACAGTTTTCCTAAATGTAATTAAGATAACGTAGTGACAAAACTGTGAATAGGAAGAGGTGAAAAACAAAAATAAACTGATATACACCATCTGCCGCTTAGATACACAAATTTATTTCTGTTTACAGAAATGCCAGTTTAGTTTAGGTATGCAATTCACAGATTAATTAGCATGAGTTGGCAGTTTTTAAAACCTTTTTCGAAAGAAACGGGAAAACCTGATATTTTCTGAACACTGGAGTCCCGGAATTTAATCAAGTGAAATTACCTATTTTCTTCGAATATATTTGTCTCTACTTATTCAAAAAGTCGTTTAAACATAATCAAATGTGACAAAGCACAGTAAACAACCACATTTAAGTTTTTTTCCTTTACGGTGAATGTGATTTTTCTTTAAATAAAAAAACTTCCATATTTTTAGACATTTTTTCAAAAAGTACTTTTATTTGTATACTGGAATATAATTGAATTTACGAGTTTTAACAAAAGCAAATATTTTTCTAAAAATTCTCCTTGTTGTCTTACCACAGCTTCGTTACCATCCTCAGCGGCGGAGTCCCCAACCTCCGTACTAAACCAGCGTGTCGCCTTGGTACGTGGACTGAATGGCAGTTCTGAAATCACCACAGTATATCTTATAATAAATCCAAACTTGAAACAGATTCATTTTATGATTATATGCATAAAACACATCAGAAAAACAACATAAAACAATGTCAAGACTATTCTGATGCTTGCAATGATTCAAGCATATGCTTGTCGTGACTCAAGCATAGCACACATATCTTTACTCCAAGACAGCAAACAGCTCACACAGAGTATTTTGTACTCATGCTTTTCATACGAGAAGAGTACAACTTTGCCAAGGTCATTCTCAAAGTACAGATAGAAACTGATACTTTATATTTCCATGCAGCTAGGCGGAAAAGTACAAATCTTAGCAAAATCTTAGCATTTACTGCTAGTAAACATGCAATCTTTGAAATCGAGAACACTGTTTTAAACAATTGATTCTTATTGAATATATACCGGTCACTTCGCCGAATTAAGTAGCGTCCTTATGTTAAAGCAAATTACTTAGCAAAAGTTATAAGAATTATATCCTTTAAGTAAATTCAAGAGGAAATGACATGATAGTGCTGATGTTAGACTATAGAGACTAGCAGTGCGCTTCATAAGGTATATGGGGAACTGCTTGATAATGGATTACACTTTTCGTTTTGATATTAGCAGTTTGCATTACTAGCATTAAATTCATTATTCAAGTGTTTTTGGCTTATCTTAAGCAAGTGAATTAAGACCATTTTTATTTTGGTACCAAAGCTATTTTGGCAAATTGGAAACTAGCTCTATTTAACATAAACAGAAACATATGTATTCGAAATTGATTGTAAACGGTTAAAACAACTCCTTCACGTGAACTTACGATCATCTTCGTCATCTAAGAAAATTGAATAACATGTTCTAGAAAAGATTTCGGTAAATAATATTACATCTAATAACCCTGATCTAAAATGGAAATTAACTCAATAAACACATTTATGAAACTCTGCAACGAAAGTTTTGCCGTCAATAACTGAATTTGCAAAAGAAATAACACTTTATTGTCCAATGAAAAAAGCTTTTAAAAGGGGAATGATATTAAATCCTACAACACTGAAATAAATTATACAAATAATTACATCAATGATTTCGCAAAACAACGATTTGTGGGAAAAGTATAATTTATCCTAATACATTTATTACTTTAAGATTTAAATAAAAATGGTGCATTTCCGTAATAAATTAACGTTCAAGGAAGTAATTTACTCAAATCAAATTGAAAAGATAAATATTGATGAATAAAGAGAAGGTTTCGGGACACCCTCCTCACCTGATTGGTTGAGTGGCAGGAAGTCGGAAGCACCATGGACATATATGGTAAAAGAGGCGGTGCCGTTTGGTTTGATTGGCAGCTGGGAGTGCAGGTTGGACTCGTTCCACTCAAAGACTCGCCGCAACAACTCTACAAACGCAAAACCGGTTTGTTGGAAAACACGATATGTATTCTACCCCCAATGAACATTACTTCTAAGTATATCTCGTATTCGACCATGAGTAAAATAATGTTTCGTCTGTCTGATATACTTATATGATCATGTATGGGTATGAAGTGCATTTAATGTCGAAAATGGAAGGTCTCTTCCAATTCTAAACTGCATATTGGGTTTTTTTATGTGAAAATAAATTTGTCCTGTTTTTAACCAGACCAGTAAATGTAGTTTTTACAATTATTTTTTGTCAGTTAATTTTTTACCCATAACACGCTACCCTCGACTCCATGGGCAGAATTAGCTACAGCCTATCAGGACGTAGGTATCACATGTATCATATTTCATAGGCAGTATTTTTTGGTTGCTGTTGTTTTTCTTTTTTAGATGCATCTAATCTTGTCAGGGATTTATGTCTCCAGCATTCCTCTCCTGCCAGCCCTAGGTGTGTACGTACCAGGTTGTATCCGCGAGTCCAGGTGAAGGTCTATCTTCTCTATGGGCTGTTTCCCTGTGTTTGTCATCGTGACTTGACACTCACAACTGCAAAGATCATCAACGATCCATTTCAATTAATTACATGTACCATGAAAAAAAAACTTGTTCAAGCCTAATCTATTGGTTGTACTTTTGTTCCTATGAGGCTCTCCCAAACTAAAGTATACGCATGTTCACCAACACACGCTATGTTTATGGAGTTTATAGTCTTTTATTGGAAATGATTTACGATAACCGTGAATAATATCTGATAAGTAATTCTCAAAACAGCTGCCTTCCTCGTTCTCCTTTTCATGAGTCGCCTGAATACCACAAACAATTCCCGGTATATCAGTTATCCAACACCGTTAAGTCAAAATCTTGATTAAATTGAATATTGTGCGTCAATATGATTCAGGGATCTTTAAATGCATGGGGGCCAGAATCCTATAGCTCACCGGCTTTTGGTATAACTAGTTCCTCTTCTCAACATTTACAAAAGATTGTAGTACATGTCAGCGGGATAAGTGGGAGACAAGCTGAGCAAGTGAAACATTTTGTGCCTGGTAAAATACGTGAATACAGAAAATGTGGAGGACTCCCAATAATAAGCCCATCCTACATTGGGTATATCCTTGGGTTGGACAAGGGTTGGACAAAATAGATGTATGAGTCATCCTTGACTCCAAGAGTTGGGGTTACTCAAATAAGCAAGAATTATTTTATCTATATCCCCACATAATGCTAAAATATGATCATTTTTCAAATTTGTCAATTGACAGTTTTGCAGATTTGCCAGCCAATCAAAATGTGGTGTCCCAGTGCAAAATTTGGTTGGATATTATAGACTGAGCTGACAGACCTTACCATTGGTTCTTATGGGAAAAAATCCAAATTTAAGGTTGAATTTTAGAAATTTCAGAAGCAACCTGTCATCCAAATTGCTTTGTTTTATTTTGTATTATGTTACTCTTTTCAGGGAATAAGGATGGAAGCAATTTTGAAAATATTTCTTGGTAAACTCTATTGTTGGGGTAAACTGGGATGGGCTTATTCAAGGCAAAGAAAAGCCTTACCTTTGTCCAGCATAGAGCATGACGGTAGCGCTGGTGACGACACTGGCGCTGTCGGCCATGTTGCTGAAGCTGGCAGCCTTGGGCAGTGACGTGGTGACATTCATCTGGGGCAGAGAGGGCACCACGTCCATGACGTAGTGGTCCTCGGGTATGTGCCACAGGTCGCGGAGTCGGCAGTGACTGCGCACACCCAACACTGTGGTGGTGTACCCTGAGAGATGAGACAACATAGATAATTATTTAACATAGAGGGCACAACGTCCATGACGTCGTGGTCCTCGGGTATGTGCCACAGGTCACAGAGTCGGCAGTGACTGCACACACCTAACACTGTGGTTGTGTACCCTGAGAGATGAGACAACATAGATATTTATTAAACATAATGGGCACGACGTCCATGACGTAGTGGTCCTCGGGTATGTGCCACAGGTCACAGAGTCGGCAGTGACTGCACACACCGAACACTGTGGTTGTGTACCCTGAGAGATGAGACAACATAGATATTTATTAAACATAATGGGCACGACGTCCATGACATAGTCACAGTGGTCCTCGGATATGTGCCACAGGTGGCGGAGTCGGCAGTGACTGTGCACACCGAACACTGTGGTTGTGTACCCTGAGAGATGAGACAAAATATAGATAATTATTTAACATAGAGGGCATGATGTCCATGACGTAGTGGTCCTCGGGTATGTGCAACAGGTCGAGGAGTCGGCAGTGACTGTGCACACCTAACACTGTGGTTGTGTACCCTGAGAGACAGACGACGCATGTACTTAATGGACACGTATGCTTTATGTATTACTTTTCTCAATTATTTTCTTTATTTATATCTATTAACATTTTTTTTGGTTCACAAAAATGGGGCCTACATGCTAAAAAAAAATACCAAAATTAATAATTTTAATTGAAATATTTTGGAGACGAGCCTGTCCAGGTTAGGGCCTTCCATGTAGTACATACACATAGAGGGGGAGTGGATGGGGATCTGGAATTTTGTTTAGATTTGCGTACGTTTGTGTACAAATCGAATGCGTACCTTGGCATAAGGGAGTTGGGAGGGGGGCTGACATTTTTGAAAATTTGCGTACGTGCTTAATGGAAGGCCCTTATGAATTTGTACCATAAAGGACGGTAGTTTTTGTTTGCTTCATCTTAATTGTGAACTAAGCGTAAAACGTGGCGGACTAATCCTGGTCCTCAGACAACATACTACTCTTTTAGCAGTAGGAGACAACTTTCCATTTTCAATCTCTAGGGGATACGCTTTAAAACCTTGTGAACCTCGCATAAAAATGTCGTACATTTTTTTCAGATAAGGAAATATAGAATATCCCTATAAGTATTTCTTGACAAAAAAAAATCGGAGTTCTTTACCAAAATGCTCAGAAAGTTCCTACAAAACGTAACGATTTGGTTATCTTATTCTAAATGTATAATTTTGTTCACGAATAGGCCTGGTTTTCTGTTGTTTTAATCAAAGTGTTGTGCGTTTCCTACTTACCGAGGACCTTTAGCTGTCCCGCTTCTTTTGGCGTCCCGAGGATCTTGACCGGGTATGGCCCTGACTCGGCTGGCAGCGACAGACTGGCCGGGTACGCCTCAAACTCCACGCCTTCAGTTAACAGGCTCTGTGAAGGCAGAGGGAACTGATTATCCACATATAGTGTAACAAAGTTAATGCTTGATAAGTATGTTCCTGGGTTATTCTCATTAATAAAATAGTTGGAGACTACAAAGTGCTATGACGAAAATCGGCTCAATATGCTAAACATGCAGCCCTTGTTTTGTTTTTCTGCCGTTCATTCGTTTGTTTAAGGTTTTAACAACGCACGTGAATTTAAGTTATGCTGATCGTCTATTAACCTTTATGAAGCAAAATATAAAAGGAGAAGCAGCTATAAAGTATCTATATAAGGTACATTTCTGAGTCACAATTTATCCCTGTAAATAGTTTATATAATTCTAATTTTTTGAAGACACATTTCTACATCAATAATTCGACCATCGCTTATCTTCGCACATGTATCCTAAGTGAAATTTATCACAAAAAAATCCCAAGACATTAATGAATGACATCGAGGAGCAAAGGGTAACTTGTAGAAAGCTTACCATGTTGGAGACCTTCAGTTCAAAGGGCATTGGGTTGTAGACCTGGAGGGCCACCTCACAGATATCTCCTTCCACCCATTGGAAGTCTGCAAAATAAAAAAAAAAAGTAATGAGCACTTAAGTGCTATAATAAAACTATGACAAAGTCAAAAGCTAAATTTGAAAGCCTTAATTTATGCAAGGGCTTTTGTTTGGTAGGAACATGTGATAAACAGGCTGAATTAAATGAACTATGACTAGGTGAAAATTTGCAGGGCTCAACATTAAGGTTTTTGGCTAAGGGTGCAATTAAGGGTGCAATTTTGCCTGCCCGACCCTAAAATTGGCCTGCCCAACCTTACTATATTATTACTAATGATGGTGAAACGTGGCAAAAAAAAACAAACTTTTTACCATATTATTACTATAATTATGGCAAGAATGTGCATCTCAACATTTTACCTGCCCCACCTCAAGTTTTACCTGCCCCGGGCAGGCGGGCAATGCTTAATGTTGAGCCCTGATTTGTAATACGTTGTAACACTCAAAGATTAAAAAGGGTGGGGAAAATCATATTTGTTTTTCAATATCAGCTAAACACAAATGTAAACACCCACCCATTTTGGACGTGTCTTTGGGTTCGCCCGAGTTGACGGCCAGCGACTGTATCGGGGAGTAGATGAAGGGACTGGCCTTGACGCGCGGTTTGAGGGTCTGCTTCAACTGCTGCGGCCGGAGGTGGGGCGGCATCGTGTGAAGTTTAAAGCTCCTGGTATCAAAAAAGTCATGTAAATCAGTATTATGATGATGATTGTTGGAGTTTAAGGTCTTGCTCAACATTTTTTCAGTTATATCGAGACCACCTCTGGTTTTTTGATTTCACACAAGTGAGTGACCGTATCTATTGGGGTGAGAACGACGGCGAGGTGAGGTGGTCTAACAGTCAGCACTGGTGCAGGAACCGAACCCTGGCTGGCTGCGTGCAATGCCAGCACGCTTACCACTAGACCACCTCACCCCCCTAAATCAGTGTTAGGATACGAAGACGATAACATATCCAGAGTGCAGTATGATTGTGAGGAATGGTTTTGACAAAAAAAAAAGGGAAACGGCTTTTCCTTTGGTAGGACCATGTGAAGACATAGGAAATTCCGTCTGCAACCTCGAATCTTACTGTTTCAATTGAAACATGTAGCAAATGAAGAAATATCTATGTAGCTGAGTTATTAGAGATAAAAAAAAAAAAAAAGGTAGTATGCCGCTGGAGTAGAGATATGAGCGATAAGATTTTATGTGTTTCCAACCATCAAGCAGAGTTAGCGGTTTTACATCTTAGCGGGTAAAGGTTAGGCGGCCAAACTGATATGTTTACAGTAAAATTCATATATAAGTAAAGCCTGGGTTCCACGGGGTTATTTTGATTCTGAAAATATGGCATAAAACCATACACCTTTCCAATGATAATTATATAATAAGTCTCTTATTGACCTTTATTTCCTGTCAGCAGCAAAAACAGCCTGCGGAATATAGGCTTTATAATTATGAGTGAGTGAGTAATAGATGCTTTACGCCGCTTTGACATTATAATTATTTTATATCCCTCAACATTCCGCCCCTGTGCTTACCTGACGAGCGGGAACTTGAGCAGAGGCACCGGTGGCAGGATGGTGCCGTCGTCGAGCGCGAGCGAGGTGGGTGACCCCTCACACTTAACGGTGTACGACTCGAGTACGCTCGTCATCTCTTTACGCTCCTGGGTTGTCAGGTGCTCAAACATGGTGTGCAGCAACAACGTCAGGTGCCTGGAATTGGGAAAGTAAAAAATGATATTAGCAAATAACTTTGTTGTGATTGCCCACGCTTTATTATATAGGTGTCATTTAGACGTTTGACTTGGGTCGTTTCATGTGATTATGAAGTAGTTCCCCCTACGCCGGGTACAGCCCATTAGACACGCACCATGTAAGTGTACCACTTCTTCAGAGATCCTCCTCATATATTCAGTTCAGTACATTATCAACTCTTTCATTGACCAAATCACCAGTTATACGCACCTCACTGCGATGGCCGGGTTCCCCATACGCCGGGCGGAGTAGATGAGCTCGTGTAGGACCCTCAGCTGCACGATGGGCCAGCCCCACATCTGGTCTGTGGGCAGAGGGAGATGACAGATTATAACATTAGTACTTAAAAACCAAGTGAGATAGCCTATATAAGTAAGTTGCAATAGTTTAAGACGTTATTTCATATTACTTTATTAGAGATTAACTTTGTGACATAATAGTACAAATATACTGACTGATAAACGCAATAGCATACTATAAAGAGATTTATGTATCTATATTTTTTATCGGATCATTCTAAGACGGGAAGACAATACATTATAGTTGAACTCATTACAGTTGTGGAATTATTACTTTAAGCATTTGGGCATCTTATGATAAATCACAATTTATTCTGTCCAAAAGTTATTTAGACAGCACTTTAACATGAACTAATAGTAATAGTTAAAGTATGACATAGTATCATGTAGCTATTGTATATATTCCCTCCCGCTCCCCATAAATGAGAATAATTGTAAAACGAGTGGGAGCGGGTGGAAGATCGGCGATGCCGGACCTGTAGACCCAACAAAAAACAATTTAAAAAAAACAACAACAAAAAACAAAATGATGGCATTTTGGCCACTCACTGTGAGGGATGTCTCTGGGGTCGAGGGACAGATTGTAGCCCTCCAGGGCGCTGACCAGAAGGTGGTAACACTGGAGCCAGCCGGGGCGCGGGTTCTGTGGGGCCACGCACTGCATGGCTGCCACGCGCTGGAAGAAGGCCGACTTACGCCGCATGCCCAGCTGGGTGTACAGCGACGACAGCGTCCCGTAACGCTGGATCTGGGGAAGGGAAAACCAATATTGAGTCCTGAAACTAGGATATAACAGCAATTTACTTAGACAAGTTTTCCTGAAAGTACATGTATTGTGGAAATGAAAACCTAAAAATATAGGGTTATTCTTATAGACATTCTCACATTTTTATTTCTATTGGCGCATTTTCCCTATTTTGTTAATAATTCTCAACATGCTTTGGTTCAGCTGATAATGATTTAAAAAGTTACCTGGATACTTTTTTTCGTTAAACCGTAAAACATTTTTGATTAAACGCTACGGACATACGTAAACCTATGTTTTCTGCCATAATTAGAATAGTGAGGCCAATATGAATGAACTTCAATTCCCGGGCTATACTATTTCTATATACATGTTTTTATTCTAATAAAAGTTAATGTAAAGTGTAGAAGAACATCCAACTCGACGAAAGTAATATATAGAAGTGTTGACTTTATTAATTAAATGTTGGCAGAATCGACATATTTCGAAAGGTTTGTGTCTTCATAAGGATCTAATAAAAGTTGTATCAGCATATTAGCTCTTACCTTTTCTTCTTCTGACAACTGGAGGTTTATATATACCACGTTTTGAAGGAATTCTGATGCTTCTAAGCATTTCTGAAATGATAAAAACACAACGAAAGATGAGTGAATTATGTCGGTCATAATAATATATATGATTATTAGAACCGTCGTCATCGGTTACCCAGTTAACAAAACTTAATGCGACAATGCTAAAATAAATGAGTTTCTATCCTTCTCTGCTTATAGAAATACATGTATTACTTTTTCATTAAGCCGGAAATATGAAGTAAAACGGCAGACTTCGTTTAATCATGTGGATACCAAAGTCGGCCTATTTGTTATTGTTAAAAAGTTTAGATTCTTCTACAGTACGAGTAACAGCAAATTGCTAACAACATAGCTTTTACAATTCACAAAATCAATCCGTATTTAGATTCCTTGATGCCATATAATGTAGCTAGTGCTCCTACTCAATAACGTTGTTTTTTTTCTAAAGGCATATACTTTATATGTTCTTAAGTTAGTTCCAATATTTCAGTTCTCAATCATTGGCTTTTTTTGCTAATTAAAAAGGTTGGAAGCGTTACGAAAACTTGCATGCTGTGACAACGATTATTTCCATCATACAACGATGAAGTCGGTTTTTATGGTTAGAGGCGGGTTAATCTGGCAGTATACACTGTCCTATTATATAATCTGCTAGTTCTTTCGATATTTTTTTTCCCAATACAATAAACGGAGTCTTTCTTCCGTTATAAAAATAGCAGGCCATTTGCTTATACAAAAGCTTTGGTCCGAGACGTTTTTTGTGTTTTTTTTTAAATCAAAATCCAACCCTGTTAGGGTGCCCTTTTTCCAATATAATTATTTTTTCAGGCAGACTAGAAAAAGAAGGGATTATCAGGAGAGATTAGAGCGGTGGATCTGGTTTTTAAAATAATTATATTTGCTGACAACAAACATTATTTCTTCGTTATTTTTTTGTTTGGATTTATAAATTTATGTAAAGTGCATAATTATTAGGGATTTAGCATTTCATATAATACAATTTTATATGAAGAAAATAAAACATATGCAGCAGGGTCTGTAAAGTATTTCCCTTCCGTTTATATTATTGGTAAAGTGTTACGTTGATGGGAAAAGTTTTTCTCTTAACATAACTTTGATACAATTTCTATTTAATTAGAATCAAGAAATTCTTTATAGTAGATAGTCTCTGCAAACGGCAGTAGGACAGAATAATAAATGATCAACGACATTATTTGTAAAACATATATTATTTAATGAACAAAATGCATGGCAATAACGTCAGAGGCAACATATTTACATTTCAAATGTACATGATGCACTGAAAACGTGCTTTGATTGAGCTCTCGTAAAATGATTTGATAGAACTATGACATATAAAACTATACTAAAATATAACTTATTGAAATTGGTAAAACTCGACCAGACAGATACTTTGATTAATGTGTGGTCTCACACAATAATATCTTTAATGTGTCTTAACACAATCACTTTTTGTTGTTGCAATATATGACTTAGCAAAACTAAAACTTTCTAAAGAAAGTTGGAAATGTTCCATTAAATGGTATTCCTAATAATACTGACATCTCAGCGAATTCACTTGACACATAAAATCCAAATGCACTGGTAATAAATGCAGTCGTTTAGTTCACCCATCGCTCTACGACCATTGAAAACAAAGATGGAGGAAACATTGAAGAATTGGTTAAGTGCTAATAGCAACTTACAAGAATATTGCATTGTCTCTCATTGAATTTAAAGTACACACATTTAAAAAGTGTTTGCACTCTTTTAGAATACAAATTACTAGACTACGTTGAACTAGTCCTTTAAGAACATATTTACATGGCACACATTTTGACATAACTTATTCACAGACTCGTATCACTGTAATAATTAAACCTTTTAGGCTAATGATTACATTTTTCTGATTTCTACTAAATATTCTTATCGCAATACTTTTTTTTTCAGTCTCATGTATTACTATCACAAATGCTCAGGAGCACTTTTGAAGTCTTTGGATTCAATTTTGAATGTCAATATCCCCTTCATTTTGTTGTGAAGGAGCTTGTGCTTCCAGTTTGACTTGGTCATAGACGGTGAGTTTGGGGGCCACTGGACTGTCAACTGCCATGCTGTGTTTCCGGGAGTGGTTGCTGCGGTTTCGCTTGTTGGCGAACCAGCAGGTGACTTGGGAGATGGTGAGGTTGCAGCGTTCAGCGATTTGATGCTTCTCATCGTCTGTTGGGTACGGGTACATGATGTGCTCGTGATACCACTGGGTCATGAAGGCAACAGCCGCGGGGTCCAGCAAGCGCTTGTTCTTTTTGGTGGAGCCGGAGGAGTTGCGGCTCTTCTGGGGCGCTGCAGCAGTGTAGGCGGCGGGAGACTGGCCGACCGCTTGCTGCTGCATGGGCTGGGGCTGGGGCGGTTGGGACGCAGCCGTGTAGTTCTGGCCGTTAGCCCCCATCGTTTCTGCCATTTCTTTAAGCTGAATCAACTTCTGGATCTTCTTTGGGTGGATGGAGCCGTTGAAGGCAAGCGTGTTGCTGGACCGAACTCGCTTGTTAGCCATCCACTTCTTCACCTGGGGTACGCTGACTTTCGCCTCGCGAGCCAGCTCTTCCACCGTCTCCTCATCGGGGTACGGGTGTTCTTCGTTCTTGTCGTACCAGGCTTGGAGAAGACCCACTGCCTCAGATGTCAGGAATTTCCTCTTGTTGCTGTTCTCACTGTCCTCAGGATTCTGTCCGTACATGACTGCAGCATCATCGGCCATGGCTTTGGCCATGTAGGACGCCATTGGGGAGTAGGCCCCAAAGTTGGGTACTGCGGCTGCTGGCTGGGGGACGGTGCTGGCTGCAAGGCCGTAGAGGGCGTTGGCGTAGGGGTACGACGCCATGGTGGGGGTGTTCATGACAGGGGTGAAGGGGGACGAGGTGCTGTGACTGAATGGACCGGTTTGAGAATGACCCATCATGTGCGACATGGCCATTGAGCGTGATGCAGCTTCTTCGGCTTGTTGCTTCACGGTGAGCAGCTCTGCTCGCACTCGCCGTACCAGACTGAGTCGCTCCTCGTTGAAGTAGGCGTGCACCGCATCCTTACACTGGTCACTGCTGATGTTGTCCAGCAGGGCCTGATACCGCTCCGTCTCAAACTCATCCACACCTTTCTGGTACCGTTCTAAGATTGCCTTTGCCCCAGGAAGGGTTGCAGCAAGTTCATCGAGCTCGGCCCAGATGGTGCTGTGTTCGCTCACCACCTGCTCCTTGACCTTCCTGTTCTTACCCTTGGTGGCCGGAGACCGAGTCCGCTCCGCCCTCTGACTCGGTGAATAGCGCTGGGGGTTCTCTGCGGGGTGAGGTGGGGACTTCCCTGCCCTGCTGAAGTCCAGCGGCTCAGATTTGACCTCTGGGACCATGAGCCGGTGACCGGGCGAATTCTCCATCATCTGGTGGTAGTGGTTCACAGGGGACTGTTGGTGGTAATTGTCCTGTGCCTCCAGCTCATCCTGCTTGCGCTTCTTGCCGCTGGAGGACTCGGCCATACCCACGGTTTGCTGCACGGCCTGGCACTGGGCCATCATAGACTGTAGCGGGTTTGGGTAGGCAGCTCCCTCAGCGGTCCGGTAGGGGTAGTAGGCCGCAGCGCTGGCCCCGGGGGTCATCATGGCGTACTGACTCAGGGCATACATGGCCCACAGGTTGCGGGGGTCGTTGGAGGCTACTTGTTGGGCAGCTGCAGCCGCTGGGTCAACTGCACCAATAGGTCCCCCAGCTTCCTTCCTCTCCTTCTTCTTGGCTTTGGCCGTTCGCAAGTTATTGATGACCGATTCGATTTTGTTGAGGTTGGGACTGCTCAGTCGCTGCTTCTTGGCGCTGCTGCCCTTGTCCTGCGGAGATATTGGTTGGTTCTCAGGAGTTCTCGGAGATGCTGGCTGGCTGCTTTCTTCACGAGAGTCATTGTGATTATCACTGCTCCCCTGGTGACGGTCTGGGGAACCATAGTTCGGATACTGCTCACTGATTGGCTGACCTGCAGTCACGTGATTGCTAAGCTGACCATTCATTGGCTCGTCATCAGTCATGTGATGGTCAGATTTGTTGTTCATCGGCTGATCCATGTCTCCACTGGAGGTTGAGAGGGGTGAGTCTCTGTTGTTGTCGTTTTCCATGGGAGGGCTAGGGCTCTGTGACTGCGGAGAGAGGCGACCCTCTCCTGAGTAGGAACCTGTCTCACTAGATGAAGACTTGATGCTGCTTCCCTCGCTGTCCAAAGCCGCACCAACCATACCACCAGCTACCGAATGATGCCCGCTGCTGTACCCACGCGACTCTTCGACGTGCAGGTCCTCCGGTCGATCCCCGCGGGGTGACTCGGTTTCCCTCTTTGGGACCGCCTTCTGGCTGAAGTCCATGACAGCAGCATTGGGGTAGCCCCCATAGTGGGCCTGGCCGTGCTGCCTGCTGTAGTTAGTGGGCACTGTGTTGTAGAAGCCGCTGTAGATGGCCTGGTGGTGGTAGGATGAGGCGGGGTCGGGGTGTGAAGCGGGGCTGGCCCGGTCCATACCGGGCTCGCTGTGGTGACTGTGGGATGAGTCCTCGTCGGGCAGAGGCCGGCCGTACTGAGATCCCTGGTAGGCCATGTATGCATCTTTGTAGGGGCTGTGGCTGGGGTGGTGAGGGGCCATGTGCGGTGCTTGCTGGACCTCCATGTTTACTGGATGATCAAACGGGCCTGCAGAATAAAAAAGAAAGAAGGATGTTAAATCATTGTGTCATAAGAGAACCACAGGTGAGGTCAAAGGGCGACTTCAATCGTTACAATATCTACTCTATGAATTTTGAATCCATATCAAATACCAGTCTGGAAAGAACCCTGGGTGAGGGGGGGGGGGGGGGGTGGCCGGATGTTAAACTACCCCAACAAACAAACACTGCTCTTCTAAAGATCAATAATCATAAATCAATAAATAGCCTTATGAAACAAAGTTCATTGATGTAGAACCTGTTCTTACGAAAGTTCAATGAACAGGTAGAGAATTTTTGAATTTCTCGTAATCCTTAGTAAAACATTGAGAATAATCAGTATGAGTTAGAACCAACTTCCTTCCTATCTTTGAAAAAAAAAATCCAATCCTCTATTGGACCCTGCTGAGCCCTGTCAATAATAACTAAAAAAAATAAATTTCCGGCCTACTTTTCATGTTAGATCGAATGGGGATTGCGAACGCATTATTACGGGAAAATGCGGTGCATACTTTAAGTCTGGGCAACGCTACTTGTCCGTCTCGCCACCGCCATGTGGTGTGAATACACTACGTTTTCAGTCTGGACAAAGATAGGCCCTCGATTAGGCCTCAATGACCAGCTGGCGTGTTGATGTAGGCGCTTAGGCCGGCCAGGGGTGACCTGAGGAGGTGAGGGGGCCGCAACAATAGGCCATTTCTACAACAATCACTTACATAATCCACCCAAATTACATGCCCACTGTGGGAATGGGCATCCACGAACTGAATAGGTAATGCATTAATTACAGCATGGCGTTCATTCAGAAATTCATCTCATTTAATCATGAATGAAAATGCTTTCTTGCTCCCATAAAGAAAGAATCCTATATTGCGTGAATCTAAATCGCATAAGGTAAAAATGAGGTTATCTACACTAGTCTATTACTGGGCTACTTTTCATCCCGTCGTATGAAAAACATTTTGAAATACATGAGGCCAAAATTGGGGTAAAATACCCGAGCTAGTTTAGGGGTGTAGTACTTCCCAACTTCTACTTTTTTCTCAAAATATAATTTGTTTCAAATGATTAGAGAAAAAAACTATTATGAAGTTCTAGAATTCAGCTGAAAAATACGTAGTAAAGCGTATGACACGCGTGTATTCGCCAGGGTTATCTGATAAGTACTAATTACCCACAAAAGACACAGATAAGATGAAGTAGATACAGAGGACTAAGTGTCTAGGGTCTGAGTGTGAAGGTTTTAGTCTCAAAGAGATAAGGTCAAAGTCCAGAGCCGTGACTAGATAAAGCTAATTAATCCTACTTAGACTAAAGGTCCACTTACGTACACAAGTTTAGTTACATGACTGTCCTCTTATCCTTATCATTTAGTTTTACTGTTGTCCTAATCATAGAATAGCCACATAGGAAAGGTTTCTATGTTATTTTTCAGTAAAATTTCAGAACTATTGTAATTGTTGTGGGAAAAGGAATGCATGGTGGATTAAGCCTGTGGTTTTTGAGTGGACAAATGCTGCTTCATTATCGTACTGATCTTACTTTTTTCCCCTAATATGCATTACAAGCCGAATTTTTGGACGAGTTATAGAGCATGGGATGTACTTTAATTAGAAATTACAAGCCGCTTTTCACTAGAAATCAACCAAAATATCCTACATTGAATGCTGGCATAAACCCAAGAATATTTACAGTTAAAAAGTCAGAGAGGGCGAGGTTCTCACGCCCAGAAGTTAACATACCTCATTAAGTTCCCAAAGTCTTACAATGAACAACTAAACTTCAAACAAACTAAAGCAAGTTCTGACTACTCATCCAGTATGGATAGTTTCCATTCATTTTACATTGAGAACATCAAGAATGAATAACGAAAAGGGCTCACCTTAACACGGCTGAAGTTGTAGCGGATGGGGGAATTCCTCTAAATTTCCTGGCAATCCTCGAAGGGCGACGGACGCCCGTCCCTGGACCGGACGCGCGGCGCTCGGTCCCGGCGAGACCTCCTCGGCGCCTCACCCAAGTTTGTAGGGTCTCAGAAAAGGTTAAATATTGTTTTTTTGAAGCGATCAGGTAAACGTCAGCTGGTCCTAAAAGTCGGTTCAGGTCTGTAACAGCGTCCTCGCTCCAGGTGCGCTGACCCCCGGCCTCCAGTAGCCAGGCGGGCCGGTGGTGTAGGGGGGACGCCCGGGAGGAGAAGAGGCCGACCAGGGGGCTGAAACTCGGGCCGCTTCTAGGAAGGCATGGCTGGGGACAAACTACTCCGGGAAATGTAACCACCGATCAGGGAAGGGTCCGTATGTTCCAGTCACTCAGCCCCAGTGGTCAGTGTTACTGGTCAGTGTGGGAGGCGGTGGTCAGTTGTTGGTCAGCTGAGAGCCTGATGTGATGTGCCGCACTCGTGGCCCGCTGCCCGCTATTTAGGCTGACCAGTGGTGGCTGCAGGCGGCTGTGGGCCCGTCACGGTCCACTGGGTCCTACTGACACGGCTCACTGACTGCGCCACGGCCACTCACCACCGCCTGAGTGGCATTCTCTACCCGAGCGCCGGCTCCGTGCTCTGAGGGAGAGCTGACAATGCCAGAGTGGGGGACGGCAGGTGGGGAAGGGTGGGGGGGACTGCTGTGGGGGGAGTAGGGGGTGCGTGGAAGGAGTGAAGTATGCCAAAGGTGTGAGCTAGTGTGGGGGTTTGAGGTGTGAGTTTTCAGTGTGAGGGTTAGCATTTTGTCAACTGAACATGCCAACCCACCCTCAGCCCCCTCTTTCATCAGATCTAGGTCCATAGCCCCCCTCCCTCCCCCCACCTAACTCGAGGCATATGTACAGAGAGGGCTTTGTTTGGGGGGTGGGGGCCTTCATGTGCCCAGAAATGCCAGGAAATTACCGAGAACTCGGCCTCTCACCGTGACCTCACCGGGTCAGTCAAGTTGATGACGTCACTCAGACGCCGCTATTTATATGTGATGACACAATGTGGGTAAAGTGATGTACCGTAAATTCCCATATAACATTGACAATATAGAATGAAGTGTTCTGGCGATAAGCATACCATCATTTAGCCCTGGCCAGATTTTGAATTGATAAATCTAGTCATCATTGGTTTGAAAATATAAGTTGCTAGAGTCGCATGACAATCCCGGATTTTATTGAGATTGTTGTATCAATGATGTTTGATGATGAGGATGACAGAGAAAGGGTCTAGGGATAGAGAGGTTGAATAAATCATTAAATGTCACATTAGGGCAGAACCATCCGGAAGGATTAATGTTTTCACTTCCAGTCAGTGGGATTAGATCGTCCACATCCATTCAAAATTACACCTTCACGGTAAGCCCTCCAATTCATTTGTTTTGGTAGTTAAAACTGCTAGATGTTACAAGTTTGTAACGCATACCGAGGACAATTAAATGTTTTCATGTGTTTCACATAAACTTTTAAAAGTGTTTTGAGAGAATGATATTTCTTTCAGATACCAGTACTTCATCTATCCTATTATTGTTATAGAGCTAAAATATCAATTCGATCGATTTTCGACACTACATCAACTATGATAACACTATTAGCAGTGCTATACTATGTGACAAAAGACTCCAATCGTTATTTTTCTAACACTCAAGTTAGAAAATCCCAGACATCTAATCCCAACTTCAGACTAATTTACTTGTCTGGTTACAACTTATGATCTTGACGGAAATGAGAAGATTTTTCAAGATTGAAAACACTGATTTTTGATAAGGGTAAGAAATGAACTGAAAGTTACCCGTTCACAATATGCTTTACCTATGAACATTAACCTTGGCCATGTGTAGGTTGCAAACTTATCATTTCTGACGATCCAAGTAAACATGTGACCTATCTCAACAGAAAGAGTCGCGCTTAAAAAGAAGATATCAGGAAATAAGAAGAAAAAGTCGCCTTTTGATATTGATTTCAGGGACTTTAGATTTTCGAGATGGCAAGCAATTTCACCGAAAATCCCAAACTGTTTTTCTTTCCCCCTTGTATTGCGATGGTAAACCTAGGCCTTTTCATCAGTAGATGCTGCACCTACAAACCTCACCCACTAAGGCCTTGACGGGGGGTCCCAGGCTTTGTGTGGCGACGTCGTGACGTTTACGCCAAGCCGTCGGCATCTGTGCTAAGCTGGTAGAGCAATCAAAGCCTAACGCAAGCCTAACCCCAGAGTCTTTGTTTTAGGCCTTGCCCTATTGTCTGGCCCTCATCTGAGGTTCTAGCATCTGGTGAGCCGACGCAGACACAACTATTTGGGGAAATACTTAAAGAGCAAACAGCTGACTTCTGAGGGCACCGATTTGTTTAGGCCTGCGAGCGGCAATATAGGCCTAAATGGACCTTGGGATGTCCTGTTAGGCCTATATTTCATAAACTTTAAGTTGGTCCGATTTTTCCCAATTTAAGAATATTCGTTATGTTTTTAAACATTAACTAAGTATTTCAGTACAAACTACAAAAATATATGGTAACAAATTGTGTTCATTGTGATTTTTACTTGACGCAAATTATTTCATTTCATGGCAATTGCTAAGTTAATTGTTTCTACATTGTTAATATAACTTTGCCAAGCTTGTGAAAGATCCTTCATATTCATTCACGTGAAATAAGATATAATTTTTTCATACATCCTTAAAGCAGACCAACCCAAATAAATTATATCCCCGTCGACTATTTTTAACTTGCACAAGCTTCAAGTATTGCACACAAAACACTAAATGTAGCATAGCATCAGTTATTTTTAGACGGACGTAATCTCGGTGAGAACTGGCGAAGCTGGCAAATACAGACCTGGACATGTTGTTAATGTGAAATGTCAATTCACACCTACTCGGGCATCAAAGGGCGTGAGACGAGGATTGGGGGAGGGCCCCGCCTTACATGCCTTAGAAAACTGAGTGGGCCAAAGGGTCTGTTCTGAACGCAGTATTAGCATGTAGAGAGGTGTTATATGAGGGCTGTGTGTAATTACCAGACAGCAAAGAATTTAGAAAGGGTTCTGTCAGAATCGGTCAGCTGACTTGATTGGTTATGTGAAAAAAGGTTGATTAGTTTAAACCAGATTGCATAATTCGCCAAGGCAATGACCTAAACTGTATGAACTGTTTGATGGCATAAAACTAGTATGCTCTCTCGAAAAAGATGAAAAACTTATTTCTAAAAAAGGCTCCAATCTCAAGTTTCATGTCATTAAAGTGCGTACTATAGAGCCTGTTGAAAAGTATCAGTGCGGGTACCTTACACTTAATGTGGATCACCGCGTTCGTCAGAGTTCCCAAGCACTTTGAACTAAAATCCCAATTCAAAGTGTCAAACAATATCAATGCATATCATGAAATAATGCGTATAACATTTTTAAAAAAAAATAAAAAATCGGTGGAAAAAAATCGCCATTCCCAGGGATATCAATGCGTATTACATCATCCGTAGACACCCTTAGAAAAACACCCCCCGCCCCCCGGTAAAATCTCCCACATCGCAGATGGACGTTACTGACTCTCGGGGCTTACCTCTTGACACTCGTCAACTTCTTTTCTTTCACTCCAAACTCGCACAACTTTCTTTTCTTCCCCGCCCGTGTTTGGTTAATCCAAATGCGGTGATTATGGGGGATTTAGTGGTTATTATTATTCTAACCCCTGTCAGATGCTGACTGGATTTATTAAAGGTGATCGGCCCCTTACCCTGATTACTGGGGCTTAGGGGGCCCACAATAACCGTCACATACACCCACATATGGCACGGCCACGGCGAAAAGTCAACTATGTCAACCGATAGTCTGGGAACAATGACTTTAATCCTGAATTAACTTAATCGTTTACTTTTCACTATTTGCAATGTATTTCATTTCGTTAAGATAATGACTGAATTAGCTGGTAGGCAGTTATGTTAAAGTAAGTGAAATCTGTTGGTTTTTGTTGTTGTTCTTTTTACATTCCGATTCATTTTCTTTCTTTCTTTGTGTAATGCGCCTGGTGCCTTTTTATTCACTTTAATGAACCAACTTTTATTTCGACCTTTTCCGAACGAAATTATGTGGTTTGACTGCATAGTTGTTAATGCTTTTCTTGCTGTCTTTTATGGAATAATGCGGATATGTGCGGGTCTGGGAGTTAAGAGAGTGGGCGTTCTGCAGTTGAAAAGGAGGGGCCATAACTAGTTAGGGCGTGGGTTCCACAATATGTCACTGCAACTGCAAGAACTAGCAAGCATAAAGTTAACCGCAAAGCACTAATCATGACATTGAAAAACATACAACACGTGACATTTCCAAAACTTCCGCCCCCGCCCCCTCTCAGCTCCATCTATTTCGGACTCAGTCAAGACAGTAGGGCACGGAATACTCGTTAAAGTAATTTTTAATCGAAATTGAGCGAGTCAAGTCGACAACCACGTAGAAGCTCTCTAAAGCCCCGGCCACACTTACCAACTGATCACAACTCGACTGTCGTAGCTATAAACGGCGCCAGCACCTACGACTGTCTAGTCGTAGCACTTATTTCCAGCCTGGCCATGGTTTAAGACTCGACTGTCGTGGCCCATATCAATTTCTATGTATGGCTATACTACTGCACACCCCCCTAAGACCCGACAGTCTAGTCGTACATCTTCAACTTCTCAAGATGTAAGACTCAACTCAACTGTCGTGAGAAACACTAAGACTGGAGTCGTAGAGGTATGCCACACTATAAGACTAAGCCCAACTCAACTCAACTCGACCGTCGAGTTGAGTTGAGTTGGGCAGTGTGGCCGGGCCTTTAGTTCCCACCGAGGTGTGGCAGGACGGCCGAGCGTGGCGCGCCAAGGGGAAGTGGGCGGTGTCCACTCAGCAACTCTTTCACATGCTGAGCACAAAACATTTGTTAGGGTATCTTTATAATTTTGGAGATAGACATTTGTTTAGACGTAATTGGTTTTCACTATTGCACTTCATGAATATGGAAAACACGTAGTAGCTATAATATTCCTTATCATGATTTTTTATTGTATACTGTTTTCTCTTTAGACATTGCATTTAATTGGTACTTTACTGGAACATTGTACTTTATTCTGAAAATCTTGTTTCCAGATTCATACTTTTTTCCCCACAATAAAGTTAGGTAATCTCGCGTATAAACACCACATTGGATTTAACTCCAAACCTAGCATCACTGTAAAATATATCGAGATGTCAGCTTTTCAAAACCGATGTTGCGACGTATTTTTGACATCTCATATATCCCCATGACGGACCCAAAAAAAGTCACAGCTTCAGGGGAGGCGTTACAGTCGCCAGCCTTGAACTCAACAATTTGGAAATGCAATACATGTCTGCGCGATCAGTTCTGGCCAAACTGTGGCCGACAGAGGTGCGCGCCCGGAGGTGGCCGACCCTGGAGACGGCAGGTGCCGGGTGGGGGCGTGTCGGGGGTACAGACCGCGCGCACCTCACTCCCAGCTAGTCCTTCCATGACCTAGATACCTCCTATATAATAGTTTGAGCACCTAGGGGACTTGGACGTAACGACAGTCTAGCTCCGGGGGTGAGGGGGTCAGTTTGTCAGCAAACTGGGACGTCAATGCCGCCCCGGTCAGTCACATGCACTGACAGGACTCAGTGAATATTCAGCTGACGACAGTGACTAAGTTAGATTGGTATAAGGACATGTCTATATAAGTGAACATTGCTAAAGTTGTATTGGCCTATTTATTCAACGGTACTACATATAAAAAAAACGCTATCTAAGCTTCTCATCACATCTCTAAACATTTCTCAAAAATAACTCTTACAAATACGCATACATGTACTTGGGGACCTTCCTATTAATTACGTATATTTTTCCCTCTGAATGCTGGACTCCCTAACCTCCTTCGTTTCATGTTTCTAGCCTAGACACTTGTTGATCAATATGTTTTCCTACGCATCTGACCCATCCTATCTAATACCGTTTATCTGTACTGATTTCTAATGAAACCTAACAGAATAACTTCAATACGAATACTTTTCATTCACAAATGAATAACGTCTTATTATAGAGAATAGCAGGTGACAGATGAAGCTCCTTATAGCCAGTGATCAGCCCCTGAAGGGTTTCCAGAAGACCCGTCTAACAGCAGTAATACCCACAGTTTGTCTGAAGAAACCCTCTAATACCCTCGGTCTGTCTGAACTTATCTCCCACTGAAATCAGTTAGGGGGCCGTAATGACGAATTAATTATCAGAGAGGGCCATTTCTAAGCCTTCAGCTTACTTTGACGTTAAATCCTCACATTGTCCCACCCCTGACCCCCACGCGCCCCCTGCTCCTTCTCTATACCAACCCCAGTCTTTGTTTCTTTGTCTCAGCTTTTCTATTAGGGTTTATAACTCAGACCCCAATACCCTGCCCCCCCCCCTCCCCCGACCCCTCAGGGTTCGATTTTCAGACTGTCCTCAGCATCCCAAGTCCTACGGGAGTATTCATGTAGTCGTCACGAGTGGCCGATATTGTTTTAACCCCAAGGGACCCCCCCCTCCCTCATTAAGTATCCCGTCCATGGAAATACCCCTTAAGATCCTCAGTAGTCAAGGAGACCCTATAGTATCATTACAGATTATTGTTTCCTCAGTTCCTCTGACCGTCTGCGTGTGGCGCTGTTATAGTTCTGATTAAAACACTTAGAGGGGATTTTCTCTCATTATGTGAGGGAACTCTGCAAGCGATCTAGGTCCTCATGGAGCGTTCAAAGGCTGTCAGGTGATCCTGCCCACCAGGTACAATATACTTGTGAGCTGAGCTTTGTTTAAGGTTTCCTCGGGAGGTTTCCTTAGATCATTTGCTGTATGCTACACAGGGTTTTGTTCACAATGACTTGAAACATTTTTCTGTTTTTCTTTACAAAATTTGTTGGTAGACAAATTAAAGACATTTTATTCCGAATTCCATCAGAAGAAGCCCTTTTCCCCACGAAATTTGACAGACTCAGTATTCTCTACATTACCTTTGTTTATACAGGCAATCATATAGCCCCAAATTATATACGTCCAAAATAGAAGTAACGTGAAGATTAAATAGTGATATAAAGAATAGCCCAGAAAACAATGGCTGCCATACAACACCTCGAGTGAGTGACGTCACCAAAGCCTCACACATACAGCGTCTTTAGTGGCCAGCCGACGCTAAGACAAAGGGTGGGGTAGTGGCCGAGAAGAGAGGAAAGGTAATGGGGGTGGGGGTGCGGGTAAGAGTTGGGGGTTGGCCTATGGGAGATGTGGGCAGGTGGGGTCAATAGGAAGTAACTAAAGTAGTAAAAACACAGTAAAACGTCATTGGTAATACATTTTTTAGATCTGGGTAATGTCGTAAAAGCTTCTTTTTTTCCCCAAGAGGATTCAGAAACAAATTATATTAAATATATCCTATAATTAGTCCTGACTGAGATAGTAACTAGATCATTCTTTTATGTCAGTTCCAATATAAAATATGGGGTGGAACAAAAATATTCCGTTGCATGCTTTGCAAAGGATTCTAACTTAGAATCCTTTGCAAGGCATGCAACGGAATATTTATGTTGACATGTATATACAGGCATTCATGTAGCCCGAAATTGTATATACGTCCGAAATAGAAGTAACGTGAAGATCTTAGAATCTAAGATGGTTTTTACACTGACATGTATCCATGTGTATCTTCTTTGATGGAAACACGAGGAATCTGATGTGTGTATGGAGAGGTGTAGGTGACGCTCAGAGGTAGGGGCCGGGGGGTGGGGGCTGGCGTAGTTTGAGGGTTTGTGGTGTGGGGTGGGCGGGGGCACAGGGTGTCAGTGGGGTGTAGGGGGTGGTTTGGTTTCCGTGATAGGGGTGGTTTCAGCCCCCCTTCACTGTTAGCATCAGTTTGATGAGGGTTTAATGACTACAGCAGCTTATACTGTAACAGGGGGCATGGGGCCTCACTGACCACTACCTGAACCTGACTGATGAACAAAGACATAGGGCATGGGCAGCAGTCTCAAACTGACATGTTTTATGACTTTGACAGGTTGGAACATTAATCTAACCTGTTTTCCTTACATGCGAATACAACTAAAAGCCTTATGTTATCCCAACAAATGCAAAAGTCGATGAGAACACATTAAATGTTAAAATCTCAGGTCTGAGCTGTTAAATTTAATTGTAAAGGGTATGTTCTCCGACGAATTGTGGCACGTGTTCGTTTAACTATTTCTATATTCGTGCATTTTACTTCTTTAAAAAAAACGAAAAAGACATGCATCCTTTTTAGTACCCCTAACGGGAAAACCAAATCTGTGACACACACGCTGTTACAACTATGTTGCTAACTTATCATATAATCAACTTCCCCCACGTATGTTACGGAAGAAGTTTACGGTAATTCTTCTTTTCTGTGCGACTTTTGTGTTAATAAAATTATGTAAAACCATCCACTGACAATAATTTTGTACTTTAATTTATTTATTTATTTTTTTTTTTTTTGGGGGGGAGGGGGGGGAGGGGGGCATCAGCAGAAAGAATTAGCCTCGTTCACAGCACATAATGTTGTTAACTGTTGACCCTGGTGGTGCTGGTGACTGGGGTACAGGTGAAACCTTCAGGACCAGGGTGCGCCAGGTGGGGTGTAGGGGGGGGGGGGGACTCAGTGGCCAGTGGTCATTAGGTCCACCTTTGTTTAGACTCAATGTGTGGGTTCCCCTAAGGCCAAATGTCAATCTGACGATTGTTGTATTATGTTACAGTCAACGACCGTCTTTGATGTTACTCCGCAAAAAGTTTCTTCTGCTGTCCCCGGTGTTGGACTCGCCCCTCTATTAGTGAACAGTTTAGATCTACGGAAACTACAATAATCCTGGGTGATAATCTACGTACTCGATATTGTATTCTTCTTTGGAATCTTGAATGTCATTGTCCTAACTACACGTATTTCAGAGTGATACATTTATTACCTTTTATACCCTTAGAAGTCTCGAGGTTAGCAAAGTCTAGTCTAAAATGACCAACTGCATCTTCTGAAACTAGAGGGGACTAAGCTAAATCCATTTTCCGGCTTTACGTTAATGCAATAACCACATTGGATTGGTGTAACAGGGGGAATGCAGCCTGACGCGGCTGTCCTTTTAGCTTGTGTCTACCATCAATCAGTCAACAATAATCCCCGTGGGCCCAGCCTTCTAAATGGGCTAGTCCTCCCCATGGGCCCGCCCCCTGTCCCATGGGCCACGCCTCATCCCATTACAGGCTGGGTTTCATAGTGACACATTCTTCTAAAATAAATAATTCTTTTTATCATTACGAGGGACTCAGTTGAAATATTATACTCATTGAAATAAGAGAAAAACTGACATACGCAGTGTTAAATCATGAGATCCTGAGATCTATTCGAAAGTTGGACCATGACCATGATCTGACTTATACACTTACTTGACAATGTGATTTGAAAGATAATTTCATCATTCATGTGAGAAATTTTGAGAATCACGTCTGACATTTTCCTAATACAAATTTCAAAGTCCATGCAATTTGCAACTCTCCTTTTTCCTTCAGTCCTCAACTCTCTAATTTGTGTGACTACTGACCAACCACCCTTGAGCGGGCCTCAACTTTCCCCCCACCCCCACCCTCCTCTAGCCTACCCTGTACTCGCCGAGGGAGGGCTGGCCGAATTTGGTCAGTTTAGCAGGTCACTGCAGTGGTCAGTGCGAGGGTCAGTCTGCTTCCCGTGGTGTTATAGGCATTGACCTTAGTTGTTCTAGTCAAAGTTGGGCCACCACCCTCCCCCAACCCACCCACTCTACACCATCCCGATCTCCAGACCTTGCAGTGGTTCAAAAATAGATGAAGCAGGAGGCGATTTGCCTAGAAAAATCATTAACACTGGTTCCATGGAAATATGTTTAAAATGGGCGGGGTTGTTCGGTGATTTTCCTATTAGCTTGCCCACAGAAGAAAAGTTCCAGAGTAAGGTTCCAATTCAGATATTTCTAAGTTTAAGGGTAACCCATCAGTATGCCGTATAAGGATATTTTCTTTGAATCCCCTCCCCAAGTCAACGCCCTACCCCGTCGGTCTTCATACAATGAGTGCTAAAGGACCCCTATTCTCTCAACACCTGCCGTCATTCCTTGTTCCTTCACCTTTTGTTTTCTACCGGCATTTGGACCCTGGGCTAAGGCATAGGGGCTCTCCTGAGGACTCTTTGTCTTCGAGTCTTTGGGGGTCAAACTGTGCTACAGAGAGGCTTATCCGCACCAGTCTGACTATCGTGAAACCATGATTTCGTAGCAATCAGAAGCAAACGGGTAGCGTGTCTTTAGGGTAAATAGCACATGGAATGCATCAGTGAGTTCAGGGTTCCTTTTGTTTTAAATTAAGGGAGGCGATATTCGAATATCTAAAAGGATCTGCTGGTTAATTTATCTTTGAACTTTTTTTTGAGACATAATAATTCTGTGGGCCAGGCTCGAAGTTTTTACTGGTTGAAAATAATCTTTTTTCCATAGGCATTTTCTGTAGTAAATCTGAAATGGCAGACGTAGAATTTTGTTGCTTTGCTTATATTGTAACGACGTCCTACTTAAATCAAATGTTGCTTCTTCACATGTCTTTTTTCAATCTATTCCCATCACTGTGCACCAACCACGTTGCTTTCTCTGCCCCGCCACCTAGGGGATAAATTCGTAACTGACAGCCCTAGTGGACAACGTGATAACTAACGGCCCACAGTCGCCCCCTGTTGGCAAATATAATTGAAAATAAAAACGTGGACGTAACGATCGCTCTGTAAATTTCCTAGATCTTTTACATAGGTATATTATTTTTCTGCAAACCTATCGTTTATCACTTGATTCATTAGTTTAACTTTTGTACTTTCATGCAATAAGCCCATCCCACATTAGATATATGCTAGGGTTGGACAAGGGTTGGACAAAATTACTGTATACATGATCATTGTTTCCAAGAGTTGGGGTTACTGAAATAATCGAGAATTATGTTATTCTATATCTTCAAGGACTGCTTTAACATTATGATTTCTTAAATTTCATCAGTTGACAGATTTACAGGCTTGCCAGCCAATCAAAATGCTGTATTTCAGGGCAAAATAGGGTTGGACATTATAGCCTAGGCTGACAGGCTTTAACATTGGTTCCTATGGGGAGAATGCCAAAATATAAAGCTACGTTTTACCAAATTTAGGAGCAATCTGTCACCCAAATTAATTTGGTTAATTTTGTATTCTATCAATATCTTCAGGAAATAAGCATTGAGGCAATTTTGAGAATAGTTCATAGTAATCCTTAGCGTTGGTGTAAACTGGGACGGGCTTATTGGTAAAATAGATAATAGCGATGAACGATTGAATAGCGGAACACATGCCAGAGACAGTAATTATTAGTATAATATTTAATAACCCAATCATCAACACTGAAGTCCTCGTCAAGGAGGTACAGATGACATTTTTTAAAGCAAGCACGTATTCCGAATTCAGTTGAAAATCCAAGCGAAAACGCATGTCGACTTTGATGTATCTCAGTTATGCGCAACGGGACTTTTGTCACGAATGAAACGATATTATCAACAGGTTGCACCTTGCTGCGTCCTCCTATTCAACCCACGTTTGTTGAATGGTAATACTTCAATTATAACTATGCTGTGGGTATAATACATTTTTTAGGCAATATAAACGTGACTTACGTGCTGCATGATGAGGACTTTGCAGGCTTTGATAGAGGCCTCCATCTCGACGATCCCCGCATTCTTGTACTGTATCAAAGTACAGAGTAAAAAATATTAGTGATATGTTCCTTTTTTCCCTAGGTGGGTGGGAGTCATAAGAAAATGAAAGAAGAAGGAAACTAAAACTTCTAAACCTAATAAGATTAATTTGAAAGATTTCATTTCATATTTCCTTGTAAAAATAAAAGAACACTTTCATGCAGTGTATAGGCACCACGGTACTCATCTTTTTGTATGAACTTGTGATCTGACGTCGTATGGTTTTATCAACCATTTCACATTGTGTCAGTTCTCAATAACGCTTATTAACTTAGGATAAACAGCAAATACAATAAGAGGGCGCGATTCCTTTATACAAATGAAATATAACAGCAAGTTTAGTTGATGAATTGGTAGTAAATGCAAATCTAATTCTTCCGCAAGGAAACTCTACAAATTATTTTACAACCACCCTCAAAAGGGTTATATAGTTCACTCTTCACGGTCAAATCAAAATTCAAATTAGTCAATATTGATTCACCACTGAACGTCAGCGGCCAAACTGAAAGTAATAATCCATGTGGTATGGTCCAGAGCATGCCAAATTGGCACCGTCAAATCTTTGTCGATTTTGTCACCTACACTAATTCAGAAGGTCTCATCCTAGCTTTCCTTTCTACCTCAAAATATATTATTCCTATTTCAAAATTATAAGGTGATTAAAGTATGGCAAACTAAAGATGGTCATAAATACCTAAATTATTTTCTTGTTAAGTAGAAGACTGAACGTCCATTTTTTAGTCGTGCAATCGCCACCAAGTGTCCGTCTAACCACTGTGCAAAATACTACAAAGGGGTGCAAGACACAGACTCTAAATATCTAGGAGGATAAGACTAAAACTCGAAATATGACTTGTTTAAGTCACAAGGAGTTGAACTCTAAGAGAAAATATTCTAGCATTCATTGTTATTGACCTACTACCCCGATAGCACCACCTCAAATCTTCAAAAGCAATCAATCACCTTTAAATTCTTGTTTTTTATATTTTCGCAAATAAAGTTCTAGTTTATAAAACAGGATATACAGACATTTTAGTGAACATCTTCCTTTTGATTTTCGAACCAAAGGGAGGCCAGAAAAAAGCAGTATTTACTGTGAACCCATAGCTAAGCTATGCTTAGGATTTAAAGACGATGATCTCAGCTTAGCTCAGTTCGGTTCAGCAAAGACAAAGTAAAGCTTTGGGATTTGAGCCAGTGGACATGTTTCGGGGTCCGACGCAAGAATTTAAACAAATGGGAGGCGATCTTATATGGGCCAGGCGGGTTACACCATATTTTTTATTTTGTCGTCTCTTTGTATACCTATTTTATGTTGTTCCTGAGTTATAAAGTGTAATACGGTATTCAAATTCAATATTTCACAACTCTTTATATACATGTAGTAAATTTCATTCAATTTAAAATCAAGCTCCCATATTTTTGAGTAGTGGCTGAATCGGGACGAAGCTCCGACGCCCCCTCCAGCGGAAAAAGATATATAATAAAGAAAACAATATTACGCCAAAAATTAGGGTCGTGCCTAAACCCCCCCCCCCCCCATTTTTTTCTTATACTACTGTATAATTATTAAGAGGTATATTTCTAAGTTAACCTATGATTTTCGCAGCACCCTAAACAAGACAGCACAAGAGGTGGGAGTTGCGAGAGTTTGTTGTTAGTTGCCACAAACCAACCAAAAAAGTGTAAAGCAACAAATCAAGTTACATGACCCTGGCCGAGGTCATGTGACTGCGGTGGTGTTCCTACCTGACCGTAACACATGACGGCCTCTCTAAGCAGGGGCAGAACACGTCTTTTCTAAGGAGGAAAACCAAGTGGGAGAAATCAACTGTTACCAGGGTGACAATCAGAAATCAAAAGGTGACTGGGTGGGAGCGGTGATTTTCCATGGGTATTAAATTTTCTTCACGTACTTTTCTTCCTTTTCAGTGTTAGGTTTTTGTTTTCCCCATATTGTGCCATTTTCTACGTCAATAGTTACTATTGGGTGTACCAGATAAAGATCTAGTCATAAAGAGTGAAAATAAATTACTTTGTGTGCCTACTGGTGGATGAGGCAGACAGGTTGCGCCATGTGGTAAATTAAGGTGAATAGTAATACTGCAGTGATGATAAAAATGTGCAAAGTAAGAGTAATAATCCTAAATACTTAATGATGTTTGGATATCTATATCTTAAATTGAGAAATGTGATGACCTCCTAGTTTCGTCTCATATTTTGTATTGCCCCATAATAAAGCTACGTATACAGTTGTTCCTTGAAATCAATATCAATCAATGATATTTCTGACAAAAACTTCACAGTCTGACACGTGTTGATATTGATATTTATAAATGGAAATGTTGATGGTTATGTGAGATTCGTAGATTTGATGTACAATGAATCATTACCAATGTTTTATTCGTTTTGGCAATAGAGCATGTCATAGCAAGCATGTCATAGCAAGCCGTCGCAACCAGTTGCTGCTCAGTGTACTTGGGGGGAATAGTGTCTTTTTGTATACTTGCAAGGGCTAGTGAATTGTGTACACACACAATTGTTATACCACAGCATGCTGCGTACTGAACGAAAAAGTATTTTAAAAATGTCTAAACTAATACTTAAGGAAGTAGAATTTTAGGGTGACCTATCAAAAGGTGAGGATTAGTTTTTCATTAATGATTGAGGATAGACAGAAGTATACAGAGCGCGATTCGTGTTGTCTTACTCTCCCAACCGGGTATCCAAGTTGGAGGGGGTATTTTTCTCTTATTATACAAATGATGTTTTAGCCACGTTTTAATAAGAGAAATGAGCACCATAAACCCGGTTTTTAGTTCCTAGAGGTTAAATATCGGCGACGGTTTATCCATCTGAATGTCATATATAAGCCTATAACATTTTCATATTTTAACTTATGTTTTGAGTGAGATATCAGTGTTCTTCCTTACTTTCCGGCACGGCTTAACCGTCATTTATTTGACCTATTTTTCTATTATCTATTTCATTAAGTTGGGTTTTCAAACAGCTATTTAATAATTTCAAAAAATACATTTGAGACAATTGAAAGAACAGAGAATCGTACAATCTATCGCAACGTAAATGTCTACTACCCCATGTCTACTGTTGTCTATCCTTTTAACTGCAGCTATAAATTTTAAAGTTTGCTTTAAATTTCGTGAGTTCCCGAGTGAAAGTATCCTTGTATCTTTAGTGTTTGCTTCATCTAGCTGTTGCAAAGATCAAACCGAAAAACGTCTACATCTTGTCAGTGCAAATATAGTCAGAGTGGCCAGAACTGGCCAAAATGACATGTTTTCCTCTTTCTTTACTTGGCACGCGTCAGTATAATTACAATACTGCCACTGGTATCAAGTCTATGGAATTAGTGGTAGCAAACACCTTTCGACCATGCGTCCAACAATTTTGTATACATACACTAGTTAAGGTACTACTAAAAAAAATTGGGAGACTGGATCGTCCGTGATTTCAGGATCGTCCATGTTTCTGTAATAACTGACGATAAAATAATTATAGTACGTGTACACCGCTGCTTTTAACATAGATGGTATGACCACACTTTGGTACAAAGCAATTTCTGCCTTTCACCCTCCTCTGTGGTGAGCCCCTTACCTTGCTGTAGTGCATGATGGCCTCCTTGTACTTGTCGATGATGTCCTCAGGCAGCAGGCAGCTCCGAGACCGTCCGTCGGCCAGATCCAGGCCATTCGTGTTCCGACCCAAGTTAGTGGCTGCAGATGAAAAGATTGATATTAGGAATCATAAGATAATTATAATACCGAAATCTTAGAGTATCTTATTGATTACTCGATTATTCTGCCAGTTGATTTCCATGCAATAAGTTTTTTCTTCACTGGAGAAGTCGAGTATCATGTTGCAAACTAGTATTCTAATAGTAGCCCATTCCAATACCCTGAGACTGTTAGGAAAAGAGTAAAACTGTCGATGGGTAGGGTTTTACATTTTCAATTTCCATGATAAATATTAGGTCTATGAGAAGTATGTGATGCATACCTAACACTAATCTTAAAGCAAACCACAACGCAAATCAGTTATATATTGTCAAATAAAATTTTCAGTGAACTTTGTTTGTTGACAAACCATGTATGATCATGCTTCATCTGATAACAGAATGGAATGCAAAATTCTATTCAAAAACAGATTTAGACTGTCATGAATACTCATTTTCTGACTTGTTTTGGTCTGTTGTGTGGTCCACACAAATACCTAGATTGTTTACCCCAAAACTGATGATGTCATCAAAATGTCATTTCCGGAATCCCCCCTGCATTTTCACTCTGCTAGCAGAGTCTCTAATGAGTATTATTTTTGGTGGAGAATGATGTGGGAATTGAGAGGAGGCAAACATGGATGAGCCTGGCTTAGTACAGAAAGGAAAGGGGAGGAATTGACCTATTGACCCTGAAGATGACATCACTGATTATGGGGCAGTTGGGTCACATGGGGGGATTCCCCAACAAGTTGATTGCAGACCAGAAAACAAAAAAAAACAGATCCTCTTTCCAAGGATCATAATTATCAGACTTCTAGCCACTAATATTTGATTTTAACTGGCAATATGATTTATATGAGTGTAGTTGAAGATGTCAGGATCGATTTTGAAAATTTAAAAAATTTACTAAATTTTGATAATTTTGCATTGTGGTTTGCTTGTATCGGAAACATTAAAAACAACACCGTACATCAAATTCCAGTATTTTTGTTTTGTTTGGTGTTTGTTTGTTTCTTGGGGTAGTTTAACGTCCGGCCAACCCTTATGGGTTCTTTCCAGACTGCACAAGGTAATGCTTTTCAGCTTGTTTTACGCCACAAGGGCGGTGTTTTGTTTGGTGAAGGCTATCACTTGACAGTTTATCATCATGAGTTAAAGAATTGATATCTCTTTCTTCTTTTATAAGTGTCTTTAAAAAGAGAATATTTCACTCTCATTACAATCCTCCCTTTCTTAAATTTGGCTGGATACACACGAAATGCTGCACTACATTATAGTATAAAAAACATCCAATATAAATCTACATAATGTAGTACTCACACTGTCTGAGTTTGGTCTCGTTGATGGCAGCTACACCCCGCTTTACGGAGAAGGAGATGTTACGTTTGAAGTCAGACCGGTCCACAACCTGAGGGTACATGATGGCCACCGACGCCGCGCACAGACCCTCGTACGCACCTGGAACATGGTAGTAGAACGGATGTTTTTTTGTTTTTTTTTAAATTCGTTTATTCATTTAGACATAAAATAAGTGCAAAAGCACTTGTTTACTTTCAATGCCTGAGTTGCATAAATATTATGCATTCTCAAAGGCCCGTCAATATGAAATATGATTTGATTTAGAATATGATAGGACATTAGAGAGAAAATACAATTTTCTTACGGTATGTATACTTAAGTACTATAGGCCTCAACATAGTCGCGTTGCCAAACCCCACAGCCACGTCGGATTTTACAAAATCCATCCATGGTATTAAACCATGCCTGAGGGACGTGACTAGATTAGATTTGAGACCTGTATACTTCTTGTTTAAAAAAATTTCTGTATTTTAATTCAATATCAATACAAACCAGCAAGCCAGAGCCAGTCGTTGGCGGCGCGGAGTGTGTCGAGCGCCGTCTGGTAGTGGAGCAGGGCCTCGGCCGGTAGGCCCGACAACAGACACAGGTCGGCCAGGTGCTTCTTGAGCCGCCCCTGACAACGTTTTTTATACGTCCTATTGGGAGATCAGATAAAACAGCACGTTATATCCAATCTAACATGTGATTCTTTCTGCAATTTGTGATTAAGCAGGTTGAATAATATACTAAATCTTAAACTCTTTTCATATCAAAATAAATTAATGTGCTGTATTCAACATTTTCCCGCATATATTCTGTCTTCAATCAATTACACGACTGCTTTGTCTTTTTGGAAAATCTTTCCGGTTTGAATTTGATCATGAATAGACATGTATTGTCTTACATGGTATGCCTTTTTCAAACAATCAATTGTGATTTCAGTAATGTGTATAAGAAATATAATGTTATCTATGATGAAATATTGACGGTAAAACTGACAGTTTCGAAAATGTTATTCTACTTGAACCGAAGGCTTGCCACACGATCAAATATTTCTCTTTCTGAAGAAACAGACTGATAAACTACTTAACTTGCTTAATACTGATGTTGAGTATGAGTTTCTAAATAAAATTTTACAAAAAGAAAAAAAAAGAAAACAGTTCACACAAAAATTGATTATCTATATTCCAGTCGTGTCTGATCTTTAGATTCTCACCTGCTGTCTGTATCAATACCAACAAAGTCTTTCTTTTCAAAGGGAGTCATGAGGAGGACGAGGCGGTCTTGTCTTTCGAGCGAGCGATCCATACGCTTACTCTCCAACACCCAGAAGAGTGAGGCAGCAAACTCTCGGATCTTCTCCTCCAGGTCTGCGCTGTCCTCAGAGGACGGGTAGAAGAAGGTGTGGGGACCTCCATCCTTCTCTTTTGGTCCCTGTTGCAACTCCTGCTTTCCCTGCTGTTGTTGTTGTTGTTGCTGCAACTTGTTAGCGTTTTCTAATAAACTGTTCGCATTTAGAGGATCCCGAACGGGCTGCTTGGCCGGTGTTTTTGTGTCAATGATCGGGCTTTTTGAACTTTTGCTTATTTTACTCCCACTAACGCTTCCATCCCCACTTGGGATGCCAACTTCTAATCCAGATTTCTTATCACCAATATTGGTATTAGAGTTGGCTCGGTCTTCTTTCGACAGTTCTTGCTCCAACTTATTAGAGCTAGTCCTATTGCCCGAGTCTCCACCCCCAGAACCGTCTGTTTTATCCGGCGCGGGGTCGATCGTGGTGCCATCCTTACTCAACCCGAACACAAGCAGTCTGGAATCAAACAAAGTGCTGGCAAACTGCTGCTTCGTCCCTTCATACCCTCCATACACGTCGCCGAGATCCTTCTCAGTCTCACAGTACCCGACGCAGATGAGTCCTATAACTTTGCGGTGGGCCTGAAAGTCACCCCATTCGTTGTTCTCCAGAGGATAAGAGCGCTTGTAGCGGATCTGCAGAGTTCTCTGCTGTCCTTGGATGGGTACATTGTGAAGCCTAGAGAGGCGGTCGTAGATACGATTGAAGTACTTGGAGGATAATTTTGGCCCCACTGTTCTGACCAGGACCAGTGCCCGTTGGTGGTCTTGTAGCGTCTGCGAGTAGTCAGCGATACTCATCCTGTATGTGAAAATCATAAATCACAATTATTGTTTTCGTTCTTTTTCTAGACTACTTCAATGTCTACATCAATTTCATTTTTCATTAAGCCTATAGATGGACCATGGGCATTGCTCCTTTAGCTGATATCGACCATGGCATTGGACTTCTTCAACTTAAGACCAATCAAATATAGGCCTATGTTGGGGACTCAGTAGGGAATCTAATTTTCCAGGCTTAGACGTCACACCATGATCTGTCCATGGATTTGACAATTATTTTGGAAGCATTATTTTTTATAGAAATATTGAAGTTTACTATTATAATGTTGGCAAATGTGATATGATGAAGAACACTTGGAGGGACAGTCTTTACCTAATCTCATTGAACAGTTCTTAGATACAGAGATGCCACTCTATAATCATGAAAATTCCGGAGATCTGTTAAACAAATTTTCCGGATTTTAGGCAGGAAGAGTTAAAAGGAACAAAATCTTATAATAGGTACATTCTGACATTACAAAACAACTTTGATATAGTCAATTCTTGCCTGATAACAAATATTTTCAATATTGCAGTATTTCTCCTCAAATTTACTGACTTATGGGGGTGTAGATGGGGGGGGGGGGGGGTCCCATGTCCCGTGTCGAATTTAAAAAATGACCCTGTCGCCTGTCCCTATACTTGAGTTTAGAGGCCTGTCCCCTGTCGAATTTAAGAAATAACCCTGTCCCCTGTCACTATCTTTTTAAGGCTCTTGTCCCCTGTCGAATTTAAGAAAAGGGCCATGTCATTTGTCACTAAATTGCCATGTCACCTGTCGATTTTAAGAAACAGCCATGTCGCCCTGTCGAATTTAAGAAATGCCCCTGTCGCCCTGTCGATTTTAGGCATCCACCCCCATACTTATGGAACATTATGGTGTTACCAAAAATCAGGAAATCCGGAAAAAGAAGGACAAATGGCATCACTGTAATATCCATATCCGCCCTGGTATGTCCCCTTCACCAGGCTCAAGCATTATTGACCATGCATGACTGTTAGAGATACTACGAACTTCCCTGACCAAGATAGGACAATGTCTATGACACACAACTGTCTTCATGATAATAACTGAAATGAATTTTAAAAGGATTAACGTGATTCTATGCTTTTGAGTAGACCCTATTGTTTACAGTGACAATGTGCTTAGTGAAGAATCTGAATGGATGTCTTAAATTGTTCCCTACATCAAATGTAACTGCTTTTACCTAAATCATAAAACTCAAAGTTACTGTTAAGGAGAACGTCTAGACTACTAAGTTAGGGGCTGTCCTTAAATGATGTCACACTTTTTCAGGTACTTCTAGAACCCACCCACCCCCCGTCACACCGAATTGTCTGTTTCAAATATGAGAATAAGGCCCCTATTCAGGCAGTGTCACACTGTTCAACCTACCCACCCACCCCCTTGTGTGTGACATCATTTATGGATAGCTCTTTAGATCTCTCTTCCAGAGTCTAGATCATCATCTTATTCTTAGACATCTAGATCTAGCAGATCTAAGTAATTCTAACTTTAAAGTGCAGGGTGCAGTGCCAGTCCAAGTTAGTGGGTAGATTTGATATCTGCATCTGTACATGTATATACTGTTTGATTGACAGTCCAATGCCAATATTCAATCTATCGGTAATACCAGATTACTGAATGTCCCTATAAAACTTTTTAATTCCATAAGAAACCAACAATGTTTTTGTTTTGGATGACTTGGAGACTGGGTTCTGATGATCAGAAAAGTGAAAACGAAGAGAAGTCATCTTTAGCTAGCACAACATAAGAGGTTGTCACACGCATCTTAAAGGATTTTCTAACTATATTGCTTACCTGCCGAATAGAGTAGGTCTTTTATGATATAAACATTCATCTGTGGACGTTTGTATTTTCTTCGTGAGGCATTACATGTTGGTTTATCTTACTATCTCTCCACCCACCACCTCCTACCGATGTCCACCATTATGATTTCTCAGGTCAATTCTCGTGGCCACGAGAAAACACGAGAATTTTGGAAATTCGACCCAAAAGAGTGTTATCTGTGAAGATAAATTTAAAGGTGTAGTCAATTGCTTTCTAAAAGTAGAAAAGCAGGACAATACAATGATTTAGGCATATTTGATTAAATTTCATAAAATCGAAATCGTGTGACGTCAACACACAAGTTAGCCTGATAAACACTAGGTGGCAGCACGTGTAGGTCGCACTCAACAAAGACCGTAAATAGAATGGACGGGCCACTCGCCGGGAACGCGTTTATGTCTCTCTGCGCAGATTGTTGCGCAACGTGTGTAACTCACTTCCGGCAGGCGCCGGTCAACGTAAACACAGGTAGGCAGACGCGAAAATCTTGGCAAGAAAATGCTCTCAAAACTATACTTTGCCTTAAAATATTTTAAAACCAAGTTCCATCCGCATCCTTTACAACACAGAGACTTGCCTGTTATTAGTATTTGAGCTCATTAATCGTTTTTTTATCTTTGTGCACTCAAACCACCTGATCGTCGGGAGGCCTAGGCTAGGGCCTAAAGGGGGTTTTCCAGACACCCTGGACGTCGAAACGTGGCCGAGAAACCCCCCTTATTTTTCGACTAAAATTAGTTTTTCTGGTAAAATAACAAATTCCCACGAGATGTATAGTCTAGATCTACTCATCTTTCAAAAATCAACACGAAATTCAAGGTATCTTAGGAGATACGGCAAGATTGGGCCGGGCACCTGAGGTACTAGATCAGTGTATGATGGCGCCAGATCTGTCAGCTGAGCATGGGTGACAGTGGTTTTTGGTATGTAACTTTTTTAATATTAGGCCTAGAGACATGCAACAAAAACTCAACGAATCAGTAGACTTATATCTAACAGGATCTCGATCTAGATTTTGTCTCTCTTGCAAAACTTTTTCGGAAATTGCGACGGAACTCTACGTCGCTTACTCGCGAATCTCACTCTTTACTTTGGGCTCTTAGTAATAGTAAAAGTGAGTAAGAAAAGATCTAGACCTAGCCAAACCTTTGACGGTAATGTTATCACAATAATTCAGGGTTGCCAACCGTCCTGGATTTTACGGGACAGTCCCGGAAAAAAAAAAGAATTAAAAGGTTTTATATTACAAACTAGTTAAGTCATTGAGGGATTATGATCAATGAGTTGTGTCCATTAGTAGAATGTTACAATGAACCATACACACACATGTCTATGTTTATTTAAATACCATGATTATTATATACTTGAAATTTAACATATACATTGCTTCATGTTATCATCATATACAATCACTTCATGTTATCATCAAAAAACCATAAATGATAATATTATAATAAGAAGACATGATTATGGAGTATGGGGTCGGATATATTTACCTCTGGTTCCATTTAGGCCCGCGCCCGTAGGGCGTAGATCCCGGCGAGTATATATCCGACCGAATACGACATAAAAGTGTCTTCTTTATTTTATGTGATGGCTACACACGTGAAATCAACCTGAAACATGAAAACATGAAAACAGCGATGGCATCGTCGTGACGGCGATGACAAACAAACCCATTGTTACTTCAGCTGCAGCAGAGGTTATTTGACTCGACAAGGCACAATTTGCATTGCTGCAACCCCTAGCCTTTAAATAAAATAGCTACAAACCTGAATAATGAGCAATTTATTGAAAAAACGGCGATGTCATTGTGCCGACGGCGATGTTTTCGTAGCGACGGCGATGTCGACATCTTGTTTGTTTACCTATTGCTCGGCGATGATTGGCTATAACCATGGCAACAGGGGTCACGTGACGTATTCTTGCGCTCCAGTACGTATAATCGGTAGATTTTTACCTCGGGCGCTGCGGTTAGTAAAAACGTTCCAATAGGCCTATACTAACCTCTCCTCCCCCCAGCCATTACATAAAACTATGTGTTGTACAGACCTGAAATTTACAATGATTGTACCGTCTGGAAGATCAGACATTGTTTGAAGACGTCAAATAAAAATATAACTAAAAAAAAAAAAATTTAACCCCTGTCCCGGACGTCCTGGGGAAAGGTACAGATGTCCCAAAGAATTAGAGTTATGTTTGAGTTTGAAAAATAACAAACCATTTTGACGAAATGTGCATGCAATACAACCATCATCTCGAGCATTTCTCAAATTTTCTCAGTATAATCCCGTTCCATACAGTGATACATGTTATTAAAAGACGTAGGTTTATCATTCAAATGTTACCATGAATTTGTATTTGCATTTTTACTAAAAATCCGTAGATCTAGATCTAAATGTGATTTTCAAAATAAAATAATTGCATCCCAACACCTAATATATTTGCTCACTAAAGCTAGTCCGAGAAGCCCTGACTCAGTGACTGTCGGACTTTCCCAATGACAACGTAAGGCCAGGCTCCTCTCGGACTAACTAAGACATCATAGTTATTTAAATTAGACCTAGGCCTAAGTTGTCCTGGATTTTGCCTATCACAGGACTGGGGTTGGCAGGGCTGCAATATGTCTCGGGAATCAGAACAGGTAGGGTTATAGGCTTAGTAGACATAATTGTGATAAATTGGCCGAAAAAAAACAGTTTTGACTAAAAACGGGAAGATCTAGTTGTGCTAGGTGCGGATTTTGGGGAATCTGCTATGGGTGTCGTCAGAGCCTTCTCGACGGCAGGAGAGAGGACTCAACAGAGCTGGGATAGACCGAGAACAGCCCGGACTGTCCTTACTGTGAGTCAGTGGGACGAATGACAGACAGGGCTTTTCTCGGACAAGGATCCTTTAGTTGCACTCCAATCCAGCCAAAGCCACACAGAAAAACAGGCATTTTTCCATTATTTTTGCACGTTTTTTTTCTGGAACAGGCCTATTATCTGTATTCATCAAACAGCCTCCCAATATATTGGTTAAACGTTGATTTAATTTTCTGCCTAAACATAGAAACCTATTTTTTATAATGTTTCTTGATAGATGTGGCTCAGTCTTTGGTCTTCCTCAGTTTAAAAGGGTGCAGAGAGCCATTTGTGATATTAATAGGTGTCAGAGGGATTTATCCTCAAGTTGTGACGGCATTACCGTTTAAACATAATTAATACTGCAACACCTCAATGATAAGAAATATGCTCAGCCATTAACATAGCGTTCTAGCTACTGGTTAGTCCCTAAGGGGCCGTCCATAAATGATGTCACGCTTTTTTGGGGTATTTTTGGGACCCCCCCACCCCCCCGTCACGTTTTGTCACGCATTTTGAACCACCCCCCCAAAATATGATGTCACACTCTGTGAACAACCCCCCCCCCCTGTCTTTTCTTCTATAGATAATAGGTTTTCAAGGCATATTTTGTGGTATCAAAAATAGGTTTATTAGATAACCAGACATATCCCTGTTTTTACTAGGCCTATGAGGCTGTTTTCTACTAAGAAAGGCGTTATTTGGTGGGGAGGTGTAGGTTACTTTTTTGCGAAACGAAAATTCAATGTGGATCCAAACCTACCTACCCTACCTTTTCACTAAGTTGTTACCTGCATGCAACTTATCTTACCCTTGGCTTCTTAATAATTATGATTTTCCACTACTGATGTTTTTTCCAATGGTTTCTACTTCAAATTATCACATTATTTTTTCATGTACTATAATAGAAGTATAAAAGGATGGAATTACTAGAGTTAGATGACATAGCATAGCACAAACTTTATTAAGCCTTTCCCAGACTTATAACTATAACAGATTTTACTTAGAGGTGAAACTAGATATACCTTTTTAATAGACTGAATACTGAAAAGTCCTTGTTGCTTTTAACATTAGCATTTAACATGTGATGATGCTTTTAACAAAAATATCTATTCCAGTAAAATACGCTGAAGCTCTTGGTGCTTAGATCTATTCTAAATGTACTGTAATAGATGTCAAAAGATAATTTCCAAGTACGAGGTTAGTTTAAAATATATGACACTCAGAAATGCTTCAAAGAATGAAAAGGTCCTGAAGTTGCAGATAAATGATAATGATATGTCGTGAAACTGTCCAATGTGATATGTCTTATAAGCACAATCTTGCTAATATTCTATGGCACATTTTACATAACCCATCCTGACACTTTGTATAGACTGATATGAAAGAACAAAAGTATTATGCACATTGGTCAGATAGGTTCACAGAATGGCTCAGTGTCTCAAAAGTGTCAATGTGCCCATTTTCATTGTATGACACCCTCGTACTATGACGTTGCTTCTTCACAACTCCATGGAGCCTGTACCGTTTTTATTGGAACCACTGGGGTTCCTGGCTTCACTGCCTGTTTTGGGGCAATACCACTAAACTGTACATTCTCCTCATCATGCCACTCCATCTCCTCCATCTCCATCTATCTGATGACACACATGAGTTCCAGTTGGCGTCTCACAGCCACCCTAACTGGATGGACGCGGTCAGGGACCCCTTCCATGCCTTTTCCTTGGCTCCCTTTAGTTGTGGATGATTTTATTTTGGAACACTCCCTTTTGCTGATTTCTTGTGATCACTGCCTTTGACCTTACATGATTTCTTGTGATCCTTAAGAGACCTAATGGATGCATGGTAGAGTCCGCAAACCTTGCACATTCTTGATGGAAGCATGTCCTGTACAGTAGGGCATTTAAAGTCATAGGGCAGACCAGCTGAGAATTTGGCTGCAGATCTTGGCAAGATGTCTTTGATCAGTGGCTTTCTCACAATTACAGATGGATACCTGGCAACTGGATCATTGAGAGAGACAGTCAGACCATTTTCCTTTGTTTGTTTCAATGGCAAGGGGCCTGGAAGAAACATGTCCTCATTGATCATGAGATATGAGCTTCTGTGTGGTTGACAGCACTCTCTGTTGTTACACTTCACCACTTGCAACATGTCCTGACTCTCTCTGACATGGACGTTCTTCCATTCAGCTGACTTGATCTCCAGTTCTGTGATAATTTCAGTGGGTTTGATGTATTCTGCCTTCACAGGATATCCATCAATTACCACAGATGACCATACATCTTCCAAAACCTTACCAGCATGTGCGAAGTTGGCTGCCTCTAATGTTTCATCTGTGGTATGTCCTTGTGAGTTTAGATGGGAGCCATAGAGGTCATGCGGCAACACAACTCCTAACAACTCTCTGCTTAGTGGAGCCATTCTTCTCTCTACACAGTTGAATGCACTTCTAAAAAAATTGACTATTTCTTCAATCATAGAAAACAGTGACACAATTTAATCAATATTATCTAGCTGCAATAATAAAACACACAAAACACACTTGTCTTTCATTTCATCAAGTGTAATTTGTGTAATATTGCAGAAACAGAAACAGATTCATGTTTAGAGGATATGTGACAAATTTAACAAACCAAAATTGCCGTGGAACTGAGGACAACACTCAATTTCATTAGAATAAGGTTTGTGTTTGTAAAATTTATGCAAATAATGACATTTAATTTGTATTCTAAGTTAAGATCTCTATATTTAGGATATTTATACACAATTCATGTTTCATTTATTGAAAAAAACCCAAATAGGTTCAACATCGACGGGCTGTCACGCTTCTCTAGACACCCCCCCTATCAATTTCAGGCAGTGTCACACTTTTCCAACTACCCACCCACCCCCCTGTGCGTGACATCATTTATGGACGGCCCCTAAGGGGCCTAGCCATCACTGCCGTGGCCTGCCCCAACACCAAGTGGTTGCCCATGTTGGTACAGGTGTGATAAGGGGGAGGGGTAGATAGATTGACCCCTAAAACAACATTCAGACCGGATTACAGGTAAGTCACTGCACACACAACCTAATTATGGGCACTTCTGGGTGAGTTTAGGTGAGGGAAAATCTGTAAATATTACTTAGTCATATCATTTCATTGTCGGAAATTAAGTTGCGCCCTGCACCCGGCGTGCACATTTTCGCGGCCGGGTGCGCGATTTTTTTTAGGTGTGCGCCCACAATGTGCACACTTTTAATCATTTATATAGTAGGTACATATTAGGAGGGTGCATGGACCAAATTTCGGGTGCATGGACCAAATTTCAGGTGCATAGCTTGAAGAGGTGTGCACCCGCAGGGTGCATAAGATATAAGCTTAATTTCCGATACTGCATTTATGAAATTTGATTCAGTTTAAAATTTGCAAAGGAGCATGTATTTTTGTAATTGGTCAATGGAAGTTCAAAGATAAAAATGCCATATACAGTTGCATATATGTGTTCTAAGTTGACCATAATTCATGTACTCTTGCATACATGTATTAGTGCAACTGTTATCCCCTATATCACTAAAAAAAAATCTCATAACTTTGCACAAATATGCCAGTGTAAGGACCACGTCGTGCGCCCTGGGCGCTTGAAAAAATGAAATGTTACATTGAATTTTTTACAGTGCGTCATGGGAGCATTAACAAATTTAAAGGCATAAACACGTAATAAAATTGCGCATTTCCTTGAAAACATGAAAGGCTACAAAAGTGTAATCTGTCATTCCTAACTGATGTATTTTTTTTTATTCAGATATGGGCTGTACTATGGGGGTTTCATGGTTTCTCATGGGACTTCCTAGGATCTCTTTATGTAAGCGTAGACTATTTTCATTGTTTAAAAGAGAAAAATTGTAAGTTGAAGCATAATATATTTTATTTTATTATTGCTTCTAGGAGCCTGTTTTATCACAGGAAAGCCACTGGACGCTGGCAGGGACGCGGGACAGGTGAGGGGAGGGGGGAGTTGGGCGGGGACGAGAGTGGGAGAGGGTGTGGACTCCAGGACGGTGGGCACCATCCTTCCAAACGATATCCGTTGGGGACATATGAGAGCAAAGCGAACTTGTTATAAAAACATCACCCGGGGTCCTGTACTAATAGCTTAGCACTTTTAATATATCATCATGTTGTATAATCTAGCAAGGATCAGGCTTAGCAAGTCTACTTCTAGTCTAATTCTAGAAAGAGATATTTTACGCTCCCAGCGCCACCTGTTAACAAGTATAAAAGGTGTTGCAAAGTGAGGAGCAGGCAGTTTTAGTGAGAACGTCAGCTGAGTGAGTTTAGCAAAGAAGCTACTTGGAGTTAGTACACCGGCTCCCGCGCAGCAGACTGGAGTTTTATCTATACCAACTACCTCGGACAAAGGATTGTGATAGAGCTAAGCACTAGGGCGGTCTAGGATGTGTTGAAACAACTTGTATTCTAAATGTGGTTGATTGCTGATAGGAGATGGGAGGTGGACTGATGAAGACTTATACTCAGTGGCTTTGACTCGGGATGAGATGTTTATTGAATAAAACCCTTTCATATTAAGAGCTCCCTCATCGTTCATTTCTTTTGAACTATTGGGAAGTGGACGAACTAACTTTAAACGCAGTCTGATTGACTCAGACAACCTGGACAAACGACTCATGGATACTTAGTTATATACACCGAGAAGTTTAAATCTAACTCTAACAATAGTTCAGTCCTACTATGGACATATATTATACCAGTATAGGCATATAGTATTGTCAGTCCTATAGATTGGATTGTCATAAACTGAACAGTCATAGGGATATTGTCTTCCCTTGGACATCATGTCCCACATTTTAGACCAATGTGTCCGTCTCATCTTGTCATAGGGCCGTATTACTAGCATAAGAAATTGAACATATAATTTACTTATCTTTTCTTTGTTTGTAACCCTGTTAGGTGCCACTGCCTGCTGTGAGCTGCCACTGTCGTCTGTGAGGTGAAACTGGATGCTGAGAGCCGCCACTGCCTGCTGTGAGCTGCCACTGCCTGCTGTGAGCCGCCACTGCCTGATGGAGGCCGCCACTACCTGCCTGTTGATGGCAGTTTCTGTCTGCTTGGGGCCATCACTGCATGCTTGAAGCCCATTACTATTCGCTAAAGGCTTTCACACTCTCAGACTACTGGGAGCTATCACTACCTAGCATCACAGAGAAATGATAGAGGACTGACTACCCAAAAGTTGTTTGTGCTGCTTTAAATTGTAGAATGGGCAGTGCAGCAATTTGTGGATGGTGGGTTTCCTCTTAATCTTCTGCTTCCGTCCAAGAAAGCTTGACTAGTGCCAGATATGACCAGTTCTTCTTTGCCGGCTTTGGTTCTTAATTTGTTTAAATCTGTCCATAATAATTCTACAGAATTTCGATAAATTGGAGAGAGTCACTTCATCATTCGTTGTGAAAAGTATATGCATGGTTATAGTCTTTGGTGACTTCAGATATTTTGGTTTAACATATGTAACCCTTTCTTGAGTGAACAAGGGGCAGCAAAAGATGTTATAATGATATTCATCACCGATAACATTAGACTTCCAAAGAGGGCAGAAGTGTCTGTGTTTCTCAACCCCATTATATCTGCCTGCAACTATAGGGAGGTAATGGTTGCCCCCCTGTACCTACATAAATCGATCGCCTCCTTGGGGTTCAGAGTGGTAAGGTAGTACTGGACCGAGTTCTCCTGGACCGAGCTCTCCTGTGGACTGAGTTCTCCAGTTACTGGTATATCACGTAGCCTGGGGTGTTCTCAGAGTATCTAGGAGAGGTCTTGATATTGTTGCATGAGTTATTAATCCAATAACATTGCTGTTGTTACTGGGTTCAACTCCCAGCCTGGCTGATTGACATGTTTGTTTAACATGTATTCAAGACTTTGGAATGGAGCAGATGAGTCAGGGCTCCACAATAATGATGTTATTGGAAGTATAATTCAGCAGATTGATGGTCCCCTCTGCAAACTTGTAAAACCCCCTGCTGACTTGAGTATTTCTGAACACCCCCGACCCTCCTAAAGGTGCCCAGGATTTTGAAGCCCACAGGTTGGCAGGCCTGCCTCTCTAGTCGACCGTTACCTATTGGAGGGTTGGAGTTGGAATTTTTTGAAAAAATAATCACTCATTTATGCAATGTAAGGTGTTCTGCGTGACCTCCTGACATATCATGAGGGCCCCTGAATATTTCCAGTGGGTCCTTAGCCCTTCTAGTTGCCATTCTCCCATAACCTTAAACCCCCTCATCCTCTCTAGTCAACCCTCACCCCCATACCCTGTAGACCCCCTGATTCTCTCTAGACTCCCCTTTCCCAGCCTTCAATGCCTCTCCCAGCCTTCAAACATCCCTTCCATACTTCAGACTCCCCTCTCCTAGCCTACAGACACCCCTCCCAGGCTTCAGACTGCCCTCTCTCAGCCTTCAAACACCCCTCCCAGGCTTCAGACACTCTTCTCTCAGCCCTCCAACTGCCCTTTCCCAGCCTTCAGACTCCCCTCCCAGCCTTCAGAGTCCCCTCTCCCAGCCTTCAAACACCCCTCCCAGGCTTCAGACTCCCCTGTCCCAGCCTTCAGACTCTCCTCCCGGCCTGTCAACTGCCCTCTCCCAGCTTTCTGACTCCCCTCCCAGCCTTCAGACTCTCCTCCCAGCCTTCAGACTCCCCTCCCAGGCTTCAGACTCCCTCCTCTCCCAGCCTTCAGAGTTCCCTCCTTCAAATTCCCCTATCTGCCATCAGAACCTTTAAAGGCTGGTGGGCATTGGTGGGCGTTGAATAGGTGTGCCAGGGGGAGAGGGGCTAACCTCTTATGGATGGTGGCTTGAATAGATGTCATGGGGTAGGGGGCCATCTTCTGAGGGATCACCCATTTGCCATTACCCTCTTTCCTCAATCTGAAATCTCCAGTCAATCCTTATCCTCCTGATTTAACCTGAGGGTTGTAACACAGTGCATTGTGTTACAGGGTCCTAAGGTCCTATCTTGTCAACCCTTACCATGAAGTTTAACCACATGGCCCCTTCCTCCCTTGTCTTGAGAGCTTCTCCTCCATTATCCTTTGGGTCTTTCTGGTTGACCTTTATGCCCCTCTAAGGGGGGTAAAGGTCAAGAAGATCAGGGGGTCTACAAGGTGTGGGAGGGGGTTAATAGTCAATTTCCATGATATCAAAATCTGGTTATGTGACACTTTTGTAAAGGAAGTAAGAGACCCTTCAAGATATCTTAGGGGGACTCTTAGGTACATGAAATATTTTAGTGACAGTGCTTCCCTATGCTGCCTCCAATACTAATTCCAGTAAACATACTTGAGGAGTTAATTTTCTCAACAACTGTGGGTATTTTAAACATAATTTAGTTGTATATCAAAATATGTATATGGGAATGGCCCCTTTGATGTTACCTCAGTGCTGGAATCACACCTAAGAATATTCAAGCTGAATAACCTTGGCTGAAGTCGCTGCTTACTTTTGCATTCAATGTTGAAGTGAATTGGCATCAAATGGGAACTAATATGAGGAATAGTGAGGTACCTGTGTTGAATTATACTTCCAATAGCATCACTGTTGTGGAGCCCTGACTCATCTGCTCCTTACCGAATCCTTGAAAACATGTTTAATCAACATGTCAATCAGCCAGGCTGGGAGTTGAACCCAGTAACAACAGTGATGCTATTGAATTAATAATTCATGTCAGAGTCGCCCCCTCCTCCCCTCTGACACACCTATTCAAGGGCTACCAGCCCTCAGAGGTCGCCCCCTCCTCCCCTCTGATACATCTATTCAAGGCCCACCAGCCCTCAGAGATGGCCCCCTCCTCCCCTCTGATACATCTATTCAAGGCCCACCAGCCCCCAGAGATGGCCCCCTCCTCCCCTCTGATACATATATATTCAAGGCCTACCAGCCCTCACAGACGGCCCCTCCTCCCAGCCTTCAGAGTCCCCCCTCCCAGCCTTCAGAGTCCCCCCTCCCAGCCTTCAGAGTCCCCTCTCCCAGCTTTCAGAGTCCCCCCTCCCAGCCTTCAGAGTCCCTCCCTGTTTCTGCGCATGGTCATCTAGGTGCTGCTGCCACATGCTGGGGCAGCCAATACCCTCTGAGGGCTGCCAATACACAAATGGTTGTGGGGAAAGTCTAAAGGTGTTCCCGGAACAAAAGTCAGTGTATACTGCCTGGATCAGTATGTCCGAAATATTTAAATGAGCTACTGATATAATACTGATTATACACTGATTTCTACTGCCACCTCATTTAAATATTTCGGACATACTGATTGACCACTGCTCAGCCACTGTATTTCCACTTATTTCCACTGATTTTCCACTGAACTACTACTGCAAACTCACACTGATTCTCCACTCAGTATACACTGATTCCCCACTGACTTTTGTTCCGGGTTGTCTTGGGGAAGGTCTTCATGTGTTGTCTTGTGGAAGGCCTTCAGAGTACCTTGGGGAATGTCTTCACTATGGATTTGTCAATAATCTCGACCACTACACATACTAAGCCCTTTAAGTACAAAATTCACCTTTCTTTGTGAATAATACATCCTTTTTATTTTATGAGTGAAAATCCGGAAATGTCCATCCAACTTTTCCAGATTTTTATCTCTCCTGGGTGGCATCCATTTAAGGCCTATTCTAACTAATCAATGTGGTACCCAGGTTCGATTCCTGGCTTGGCCTATGTAAGAGCTGCTGGTGCAAAGAGGACAAACTGGCCAATGGTCCCGCCATATTGATGAGTTAGGTTATGCTTCAATCAAATGTGCCCATGCTTTCCTTGAGAACCAAAATTAAGACTTTAATGATTGCTTTACGAGATCTTGCTGTGCCCAGCATGCATATTTCATGGCCAGGTGCACAATTTTTACGGGGAAAGAACACACAGTATGCACATTTTTTATGACATTTATCATTACTTTATATCTGGAGGATGCAGACCAAATAACGGGTGCACACCTTCAGGACCTGGGTGCACACGTTTTGAGCTTAATTTCGGACACTGATCACCCACGACCCCCATTGATCACCTTTGTCCCCTCCCCCTGGTTGTCACCTTTGACCCCCTGTTACAAAGAAGTAGTGGTGGTAGAGTAAGACATACCCCTTCCACCCTCACCTACCCCAACCACTCTGCTGCCTAGTGCAGTAATCCTGGGCCCAGGTTGGTCAGTGATCTCACTAGGAGAAGGGGTAAAATTTATAAATGGCATGTGGATCACAGTGTCACGCGTGTCCATATCATCTTATTTCAGTAGATCCAACTGTATGCAACTTCAATTCCATCCCAAGCCCACCGAAATTCCCTCACTATGTCTTGAAATAGTGAGATCTCCCCCGTTTTCAAGGTCTCCCAAAAGGTGGGAGGCCCGGGGTACCTGGACTGAGGTCCCGGGGCAGGGAGAAGGAGGTGGGAGGCCGGGGGTCATATTATTAGATTTGTAACTATACTTTCTAGACTATTTTTCCATAAATATTTCTTTTTTGGACATAATATATTTCAGTTCATACAAATCAAAATGAATCCCATACAAAATGGCCATTTCTGGATGGGTGATGATGCACAGAATTATTTCATTTAATCCTATATCATCTATGCATGACACGTACCATACAAGTCTAATGGTAAAAAAATGGGTCCAGACCCTTAAAATCGACAGGGCCAATTTTCTGACGCATGACATGTGACAGGACCTATTTTAAAATTCAACCCTGTGACGCAGCTATTTCTTAAATTTGACAGCCGACACAGCCTTTAGTGACAATCGACAGAGGCTTTTTTTTTATATATATATCCTTAGGACTGTCAGTACTTTTTGTGGAGGGACTCCCAAAACGTACTAATGTGTATAGGAAAAATGGGCCTCTAAACGCCAGTATTTTCTGTCAAAGGACCCCCAAAACGTACTGATGTGTGCAATAAAAATGGGCCTCTAAACGCCAGTATTTTCTGCCACAGTTCTCCCAAAACGTACCGGTGTGGCTAAGAAAAAGGGCCTTCCAAACACCAGGTTTTCTGAAAACTTGTGCTCCCAAACGCCAGTAATTGTGATATATTTCCAGGATTTCAAATGGGTCTACCTATTTTGGGTTCAAACACACAATTCCTGTTAGGTCATCATATATATTGATGACATAAGGGCTATTGATTCATATCTTTGTGTTCCCACATGGACATAATTTATCTCGATTAATCACCCTTGAAAATGAATAATTACCTAATTTTAGAACGTCATGAAAAAACATGCCAAATTCGAGAGTACATCTAGTAACGATATATCAAATAAGTTGAACTTGGATTGACTAATTATCCCATGCCATATTATGGATTTCATATGGGTCTAGACCCCTAAATTCGACTCGGCGACACGGCCTATTTTTAGCTTACTGACATGCGACAGAGGCTATTTTTAAATTCGACACAGCCTTTTCTTAAAATCGACATGCGACATAGATTATAGTGACATTCGACAAGGGTTATTGGTTTTTAGATGAATTTTAGACCCCTGCCCTTATAAGAGCTTCTGAAATGTTGGCAGGCCTCCGCTTTGGCAAGTAACTTGTTTTATAAATCTCTTGAAAAACATATCATGAGGACTGGGCGTGAGGTCTATACTAACAGGTTTCTGCCAAAACGTATAATTAATTATGTATTCACTACGGTCTACACATTGCTACGTTTTAGAAAGATATATAAGAAGTGCCTCCAGAGATATTCAGGTTTGATCAAAACGTTTTGATACGTTTTGGCATGAATTGTTCAGCTCTATAATCCAAGAAAAACGCATCATTTGGTTTTGGCATAAGGCCACAAACATGATTTAACATGGAAGGGGAGGCAAGGCCCGTCCGCCCCATCTCCCCACTAAATCCACCCCAAATGTCTGATTAAAATTTATGATCGACTCTATCCTCAACATACACAGCTTGCCGGGGCCATGACAGAAGGATCAAGAGAGCTAAGCTACAGTCTAGGCTACACTAACGTGTTATGGGTCTTGACTCAACACATTAACGTTAAAATCAACAGCCGCCGTTTCTTAAATTCGACATGCTACATGGGGGCTTAACTCGTCCTACCTACTACATTATAGCCATAGCCATAGCCATAGCCATGGGCATGGCATAGGGAACCCCGCCGTCCAGAGCCTCAACACTGCCAGTCACAGAGGGTCTACTTCACAATGACACGCAAAATCAAACACTTCCCACGAGAGAAAATAGTCTCAATAACATGAACATTACACTGTTTTACTCACAAGCTCTTCCTTTTCATAGTTTGAAGGCATTTTTCTGGACCCTGCCTCGCGAAGCCACCTTTGTTTGTTGACATCCGGCGGGAAAGAAAGTAGTTCCGGCACATTTCCAAGATGGCGTCGGATCCAAGATGGCGGCGGGTTGTGGCAGAGATGAGAGTGCACGGTGTGCGTCGAACGTCGATGCTTGAAAAGTAAAGATAAATGTCTCATTACATGGGTGCCAAAAATACACTCCATTATACAGGGGTGGATAGAACCAGGGGCCCGGGGGCCCGAAGCCATAAAAAACAGGTCGGGCCCCGAGATTTTCTGAGCAAGGGGCCCGACCGGCCCCAAGAATATGATGAATATAAAAGACTAGTAAATGTGAGGGCCCCTAGATTTAGGCGAGGGCCCCTAGATTTGGAAAGCTAGGGGCCCGACTGGCCCCTGGATTGTTAAACTTAGGTCCACCACTGTTATATGTGCATGTCTTGCTGGGTTCGCGCTAAACCCCTTTACAAAGTCGCCAATTTGGCGAATTCATGACGATTTCTGTTAGCCAAATGCTATATTGATTAGCTATAGAAAAATATTTTAATTACATCTTATTATTTGCCCGGAAATGGACTCCAATTTTGCTAGATTCTGAGCACATATTGCCCAAAACTATTCGCCAAATCTTTCAAATTTGGCTAATTTATGCTGAAATAAAGTCGCCAGATTCATTTTGGGTTCGTCATCGGCGATTTGGCGAGTGGTTAGCGCGATCCCAGTCTTGTATTATCGGCAGGGTCATGTCATGAATTATAATATTAGTGTGGGAAATATGTTAAAGTTGCTAGACATGTTAAATCATGAAAAAGAATTGATAGAAAAGTCATGTGACAATGTGGTCTTAAAGTAACAATTCTCCTGCTACACTTTATCATTTATAGGAATAATGATCACCGAATTTGCCTATGTGGCTCATAGATAACATGTAAAAGAAATACATATTACTGTTTTGTTATGCTGAAGTTTTTCGTTTATTTAAACAAAATGATGGGACACAAAATCGTTTGGGATCCTAAGAACACATGGTAAAAACCGTTCTCCAGCCAAATTATCAAGTTATATATTTCAACCTCAAAGTATTGATAATGTTTTTGATAGGGTGTCGATAATACAAGACAGGTGCCGATAATACACTCCAAAACATGAAAAAGTTATTACATTAATGGTTCCCATATTAATTTCCGAAAATCAGTTACCACATCCAAAAGGTATTCAGATATGTACAGGCTTTCTCATGGAACACGTTTTTATCAAAGTCTAGGGGAAATAAATATACCATGGTATGATATACCTTAAGGTGCCGATAATACACGCCACTAATCTGTTTTCTGTATAGTATCTCTCTTGAGTCTCTACTTTTACTTAGAAAATTGTCAAAAAAAGATAGCACAAGCCTTGAAGGTGTTGGGAGGGGCTTGCGGCGCAGGTTACTTAGATCAAAGACAATGGTGAGAAAGCAATTTCCTTTAATCTCGCATCTCATCTTCACACAGGGTTCGATCTTAGCACTAGCCGGCTAGTGCCGACACTAGTGCAAATCTCGTCAGGCTACTGCAGTTTTTGTGCAGCTAGCCCGATGGGCTAGTGAAAATTGATATCAAGACACCCTCCCCCATCCAAAAACACTATTCTCAAAATTGATATATGCTACGGTAGACTATTTAAAAAGCCATCTAATACAAAAGTTTTTGAAGTTTTAGAGGTAGGTACTAGTGCATTAAAAGTCGGTCTAGTGCAAATGACAAGCAACTAGCCCGATGGGCTAGTGAAAAGAAGAGTTAAGCTCTATCCCTGTTCACACCAATGCCATTGCCAATGGTCGCGCTACCGACGGGGACGGCCTCATTTTTCGTGTAAGGTTCACATCAACAGATCGCTGGGGGGGCCTAAGTGCCGGAGCAGCGCAGATTCGCGCACCTAGGGGCGTGAAACCTGACGGCCTGTGCTCCAACACCTCCCGTGAGAACAGTGGGCCTCTAAGTGACGGGGCCTAAGTGGCGGGGGGCCTAAGTGACTGTCAATCCTCTCCTCCACATGCATGTGCAGCCTAGCCGACAATGCTACAACAATGCTAGGCACAGAGTGACAGAACTAAACATCGAGAGTTCTGTGGCCTAGACTAAAGCCCCATACCCACTAGGACATTTTACCGGCGACTGGTGACGGGCATTGCACAGCAGAATCACTTGTAAAATCGTCACCAAATCAGATAAAATGTTAGTACCTAACATTGAAATGTTACATACTATCATCTGATCAGAATTGGTAATGATATGATCCGGGATTCTGCTGTTGCCCGTCGCTAGTCGCCGGTAAAATCGCCTAGTGTAGTGTAGTGGGTATGGGGCTTTAGTTTAGGCTTATGATTTATCCTCGTCGGTGACGACTTTACAGCCCGTTTGGAGTCTGTTTTTATATTCAATCTTCGTCATCATACAAAACAAGTACTGAAGATGAATAGAATTAAGCTTACTTTTGCAGGTTACAGTGGTCGTTTCTTACCTCCTTCTTGTCATTACTTGATATCAAGCAATTAATCCCACTGCTCAACCTCTTTCCCTACGGCGTTTCCGCATGGCGGGAGCCAACCGGAAGTAAACAACGCACGTATCAGTGGCGCCCCCTACAAATAGGACATCGCACCATAGGCCCAACGCTGGGACGCCCCGAGTGGCGCGTCCATTGATTTATGGTCTCTGCACTCAACAAAACGTGGCGCCCTCTTGTGTCGCTTGGGTACGGGCACACAAGGGGTCCAGAACATGGGGGGATTCTTATCCATCATGTTAAGTTCATTAATTGTATTTGAGAAAACAGAATTTACAATACTAATTGTTTTATTTAAAGATTCTAGAATAAAACCGAATACATTTATTATAAGCATATATTTATGAAAAGTGATGTATCTGCAGATACCAAAATTAAAAAATGTAGTTTTTCATTTCTTCAAGAAATTGGAGTAACATTACAAATGTTCTATGGTCTCCATGGCAACCATTATTAAAGATAAACATTTATTATCTAAATCCTAGAATAATGGGTTATATAATTATATAAAACTTTACAGATAGGGGGAATGTGGGTTGTATCGCGCACCTGATGCGCGATACAACAACAGCAGTTGATTCCAGACAGCTAGACATACTATACAATATATCCCTGGTATACTATGAGAAAGAAAACAGTTTTTTAAAAAAAATTATCAATTCTATGGTAACATAAAACCTGTAATAATCCATGTTACTTTCGATTTGGGATTACGACAGCTACTAATTATCAATGTATTTGGATAGAAATTGTCATTTTATATCTAAAATGAAGAATACATTACCTAAAACCAATGGGTCTGTTGTTATATCGCGCATTTAGGTGTTATATCGCGGATTATTAACATATATTTTTGATGCGTTGTTATGAAATAATTTGATGAGATATGACAGGAAAAATGTGTGAAATCATGGGAACATTTGCCTGAATTAATTTGTAAAAATAAAATGGGAAAAAACATCAAGTAAATTTGATTTACAAAATAAGTATTGGAAGTTAACATCTCGCTATGCTTGATAATTAAGAAAATTAGGAATTCTGTGTGGAAGACTGATTTTCTCTGATTTGATTTTTGACATAATTGATGATAATTACATTTTTTCTCTGGTTACTCATAAAATTTCCATTTGACATAGTTTATGTTTCGAAAATTGAAAGGGGAGATATTAAGAGTGTGAAAAAAATCGTTAGAAAATGAATTCAAGCAAGAAAATAATGAAAATTTAATAATAAGAGTAAAGTATGCATAGCTAGCAGTCCACTGCGCGATACAATACCACTAAATGTGCGATACAATACCACATAAGGTTATATTTCCACCTTGATATGATGTTGAAAGAAATATTCATATCACCCTAAGGAGAAAAACACATTTTTTAGAATTTCATGGATTTCTTTATGGATAAAGGAATAATGTCTCATCAAACTCATTGATTTCTTATAACAAAATACATAAAATTGGAATTTTACTAAAAATCATCCGTACAGAATGATAAAAATATTGAATAAAATTCACAATCGTTATTCTATTAATTGTTCTATGGGAAGATTCTATCCAGATATTGCGTTGGCTGCCACATACAATTCTGCATATGTACCCTTTTGGATTTTAACATTTGGAATAATATCAATCTATTTATAGGCATTTAAGTGCAGGTGCGTGATATAACCCACATGCGCGATACAACCCACATTCCCCCTATAGCGCAGTCGGGAGTTTAGGTCTGCGCATGCCTGGTCCTTTGGCGCCAATAGATTTCGGGGGTCAAGCCAACCTCCCAGCCAATGAGGAGTATCCAATTGTACCGTGTGACACAATATGGCCGCGCCCAGCGCAAACTCCCTACTGCGCTATAGGCTACACATCTCTAAGCAAATACATTTTGGAAATGAAAACACTTGTCCCTATGGTATTTAAAATCCATTTCGGTGCCATCAGCAAAGGCTAGACCCCCGCGTGAAAGCTAATATTTTGCCATATGCCTTCTATAATTGGAAAAAATTTCCTATTTTTCAATTCTGACCCAAATCATAATATTTGTATGTACTTGTATGGAAGCAAGATACCGCCAAAAGAAGTAAGTTTGAATATTTCTATGATAACACAATGATGTAGATTTATACCACCTAGGCTATATCTCTGCAGCAGCCTAATTCCATTAAAAATGCATAAAATTAAAGGAATAATTACTGGTGTCCCTAAATCCCTAAAATTCCATTGAAATGCATAGAATAAAAGTAATAATTACTGGTATCCCTAAATCACTTTGCGATATACTTGCAGTATAATGCACAGCCTTCGAGAGATGTGTCTTAAAGTACTACCTGATGACATTCATTCAATTAATGCACATGGACACACTGTCAACATTGTCTGCTTTTGTCCTCTGTATTTTTCCCCATAATCAAGTTTTTTTTCTTAAATATTTTTGAAAGAAAAAACATAAGAAGGCTCAATAAATGTGTCAAAATAGGCTACCGGTGCGCAAGAAGTGAAAAACTAACCCCTGAAAGTTGTATAATGAAATATCATAACAAGTATTTTGAAACTCGACATTTTTAATGAATCTTATGTCTGAGAATGTCATTTTACTACAGTGCAGATGAATGACATGTATATAAAAAAAAGTCTCCTTAAATACTATGTTATCATTGAGTTTCACGTGCCAATCATGTAAACACGCCTCCTCTACATCTAATAATATACCAAGCCCTATCACGGATAGCCAATTTCTTGACTTTTTTCTGCAGGTTAGCCTTAATCATGGTAGATGCTTGGTAATATGTCGACAACCCGCAAGGTTTTACTATAGGAATTTTCATGAATCATATCATTATGCATGTGTAGTTTATCATGATGAAAAACTATCAATCAATATTTTAATTTGTTTCCATGTACAGTAAATATTTTCTAAGTTGTTTGGAAAATAATTCATTATAGAGGGATTTATGACAATATTTGTTTATCTATAGTTTTTCCAGGGACTTTGTTGACAAAATTAGTCAAAATTAACCTGCAGGTGATTAAAATGCTAGCATGCAGCTAGGCTGTGGTAGGAAGGTATTTTGACACATGCAATTGACTTACTCAAATTTCTGAAGTTGATAATTGTTATATTTCCTTTGGGCTTTTGAGATTGCAGTTCTTCATTTGGGACAGGAAATTCCCAAACAATGACGTCACTCGTTCCTGGAAATTCCCGGTATTTTCCGTTTCCATGGAAACCATTTCTTTATGATGGTTCCATCCCACCTCCAGGGTCATTGGCCCCGTAAACACACACGGAAATTGGCCTTTGGGATGATGATAATGTGATAAGGGATATCAACTCTTTCTTCATTCGATATGCACAAGAATTAGGACCCTTAGATTCAGTGGCGGATTTGGAGGGGGCCCCCCCTCTTTTTTTGGCCAATTTTACTCTCTTTTTTTTTATGTAGGCCTAAAACTCGGCAAAAGAGTAATTAAGGTATTTTCTTTCCAAAAGCGCGCCCACCCCCCTTTTCAAAATCCTGGATTCGCCACTGAGATTGACACATATGTTTTATTGTTGCGTTTCACCTTGCACCAGGTTCACTGATATCAAGTTTGAAACAAAATGCGATGTATTTTTTATTGAATGAACACGTCAATCTTTTGTGCCCCGCATATAATAAGATGAGCCACGTTGGTCGCAATGAGACCCGGCGTGGCAGATGAGAAGGTCCCGGTGAGTCATTTTGCTCCAGGGTGGTGGTGGGGTATCCCCGTGACGTCATTATCATCGGTGAGCAGGGGGTGGGAGGGTGTGTGTTGCTGTTAGATAAATCTCCAACCAGATTCTGTGGCCCCTGCTTCCTCGAGTATAGATAGAGCCACACAGAACCTCTGCTTGACGAGTGGGTACTACTAGTAGAATGGTTCATCTCGTCATCGCTAGAGCTGCTCCACTGAGCTGACGGTCAACACGTGAGTGACTCACAGGGACCCTGACCTAGCTGCGTCATCACAACACCACGCCCACAATACATGACGGGCACTGTTTGAATAACGTGCAAATCTTACAATACAGTTATGTAACATATAATGGTCAATTCAGAACTTATATCTCAATACCATAACGCGCCATGCTACAGAAGACGACAATAATTTATGAAGATATAGACCTATAGACCTATAAGCAATAAATTAGTATTTTCTTGTGACACATTACAATTCCATGTAAAGTACATAATTCATTACAACACTGGTGATATATGTTAGCAATTTTGGCATTATATCATAGTGCTGACAAAAGACTGTTAGGTACATGTTTAATCCTTGTTGGAATGAAATTGTCGTCGACTGCTATTTACGATACTGATATTGGAAAACGTCAGAAATAGTATTGACGTGTCCATTTGGAAATGCGTATTATGTTGAGCTATAATGTGTTTTTCCCTATATTTCGCAAGAAGTTCAAATAAGTAACAGAAGAAAGTTTGCTTCCAAATCACTGCAATGCATGTAGATGTTCAACCCTGGTTGTAGTGTGGTCAGATGTCCAATCACATGTACACTGACAGTAGGCCTATAAATGATGGTAAATGTATATAAGGGTGAGGATATGTGTGTCATATCGAAACATCATCATGAATCATGCATATGATTGCCTCCTATCCTCTTGTCAAAGCCTCTACAGGGGGGCAAAAAGCAATAATATGGTTATACCCTAAACAACAGATGAATAGAGATGTTATAACATACCGAAACCAAGTTCCTTATTTTTGCCTTAACATAATTCTTAAAAATTAAATATAACCTTTGTGGTTGACTTTTGTATCCTCTGCGCCCCCTATAAATCTGCCACTGTAATAAATATATATAATTATAAGAAACTGAAATGATAACCTCTATCGTTTAAGACGTTGAATAATATGACTTAACACAGGTCTATTCAAATACTCTCCCATTTACCCATTATATATATACAATATTTCAGTATTATGAAACTACTTCATTTTTCAGTATAAGGATATAAGCTTCAAGAAATTGTGTTGAGTTACCATTATGTCAGGCCGACAGAAACTGATAGATAGGCCTTGACCCAGAAAGCACTCTAAACCACACCCAATGGTGATACCGCGGGGTATTGGGTGATAGGCAATTCTTCACTGCCCATTCTTCAGGCAAACCCTTGGCCTGGTCGCCTACTCCTGATGCCTTGGAGTGGCAGAAATTGCTATAGCGAGACCGAAGAGGGGCAATATTGTCCGATGCTTAGCATAATAAAGAATATTGGAGAAATGAATGGCATGAGAAACATTACAAATATACGGAACGTTTAACGATTGAGTTGACTTCAGGATCAAACATGTTAATAAAAATTAGCGGTGCATGCATGTATATATAGTATAGCCGAGAAATTGATACAATTCAAAGTTATGACAAACGCATAATGAGCTAGGCCTTAAGGTTTATTTTGTCATCATATCATGCATTACATAGTGAGTGAGGAATAATCCGCACATATATAATAGTTCATTTTTTAATAAGAAGCCACCATCTGTCATTCATCATGAATGTGGGGTCAGCTTCTCTGCAGACGTTTTATATAGGCCTATATACATCCAACTCTCCAAATTATGATATCTCTGGAAAGCAAATCATTTTAGCATAGGTAGTACATCTGCTAAGATAGACGAGTCCGACAGGTCGCCTCGTGAGGTACGCATCACGCTCAACGTGAACCTGCGGTATAGATATATCTGTCACGTGACATTCAGCTGAACCCAGCACCTCTAATCGCTGCGCGTGCGCACTGTCCGCGTGTTTTAGTGGTGTGAACATGCGCAGAAGGCATCGGGTGCTCGCCAGGTGGCGCCTATTTGCAGGTATGGGGGCTGCTTGGTGCGGAGGGCGTGGTTGGGGGGGGGGGGGGGGGTACTCAGTCTTGCAAACATTTATTGCGACCGGACAGTACTTGGTTGCAGCAAAACGAGCTGTCTTTTGTTGTCTCCGACTGAAAGCATTGGCTCCTTATTGGGGGGGTCTGCCCGGGAGGAGGAGGACAAGAGGTGAGCTATAGCTCATTTTCTGTTCTTATTCGTGTGACATAGGAATGGTTATCATAACATTTCATCATCTTATAAAGTGTTATCCCAGTATTGCACTTCGCCATGCATATGCAGAACCCATTAGGTCCATATGCTTTGCATGTGCCATCACAAGTATATATATATATATATATATATATATATATATATATATATATATATTAAAATTGCTGTTTGTTGAACGTACAAGAATAGAGTTAAAATAACTTGAGCTTTCACAGAGAGTGAGTTACTCCCAGTCTGCCCCCCCCCCCCCATACAGTTACTCCCCTCTCTGCTCCCAGGTAGGGGCGGTCTGGGCACGATGGGGGACGCTGGGGGATGCTGGGAGCTGCCTAGGGTGTAAACATTTACAAACCGCATCCTGCCCGCTAGATGGCAGTGCTGACAACGTGTATGCGCGTGGAGACCAAGCGTAAAATGCGTTCTGACAGGCTGAGGCTACGGCAAAAATTATGATCTATGTTTGGTTGCTGAAACGAGGGCCTGGTTATTCAGGTATGGCAATGCTGTTAAATTGTTATAGGCCAATACATGATTTGTCAGATATTATTGTGACTGAGTCTGAGATAGGCCATAGGATGTTCAGTGGGCTATATAGGTTTTACATCTATCAAATCGTCCATATAGTTACAAGACTATTGATGTCATTTTATATTTATAAACCAGGCATGTGCCAGCCCCCCATTTTGGCCCAAATATTAAATCTTTTAATGTGAAATCCTGCGCTCGGAGGGACGCTGCCCAAAATATCACTCTATCATGTCCCCCACCAACTTTTTTAAAAAAAAATCTTAATCCGCCCTTGTAAACTGCTGAAAGAAAAAACTGTCCCATTCATTGGTAGGCCTATACACCATCCACGGACACTAGCACAAAGCAATTTACACCTGCATCATGAGTTGAGTCCGTTTTCATATGTGTGATGCATTGTCATATATATAGGGGTCAGCCAAGACAGATAATAATTGCATCCAGTAGGCCTATCCCTTATTGACTACACTTCTGACAGCCACATTGCACAATCAATGCTGGTATTCTTTTCCTTCCTCTGTAAAGGAAATATTGAAATAGACATGCAGTTATCCCAAAGCCTACGTTTAATTTGTGGGCCAGTCCTCCTGGCACCATTTCCGCTGCGGTCACTTGAGACCTCAGGAATGCCCTAGTGGGCGGCAGGGAGATGTCCTTCCGGGTCAAAGGTTATCTGCCTCACCGAGAAGGTTATCTGACACGCGTGCAGGAATATCGGACGCTGGACATGTTCGGCCGCCGCAAAACTTAGGTCCTATGTGCAGAGAAAGGAGAATATATCGAGGGGACATTTCTCGTTGTATAAGGTGCCCCTGACAACATATTTTTTATTCCAACGTTCGTAACCTATACATCTCAAGTGTGGAACAGTTTCAGTGCCCTTCCCATGCATGGGGAAGGAGGGGGGCTCCAATGATGTCTGGAACCCCTTCATATTTGGAAAAATTTAGGAAACATGACTTGCAACATTGCAAATCGGCCAGATTTGTCTGCTGGAACCACGCACTTCAGATTTTTCTTGGAACCCCTCACATTTACATTGAACCCCCAAGACTTTCGAGGACCCCTCAGATTCTGGGGCTGCAGGTACCCCCCTGAAGACCTTAGGAGACCCAGAGAGTTGTCCGCTAAGCAATTCTTCGAATTCCTTCTTCCCCCAATGAAAGCCCCGGATTTACTGCCCCTGTGCCCGGCACTGCAGTTTCCTGGGCAGTGAACCAGGAGGAACCAGTGGTCGTGAGATATTGGGGGAGGGCCGAGGGTGACGAAGCAGAATCTGATGGACTCTGGTCCCGGGAATCCTGGGAGTGATGGAGAGGTAGGTTAATTCAGCCCTGGACCCTCTGGACATACTGCTTATCATTTGGCTGGCCATGCACTTCATTGACAAGTAGTGTAGGATTTCTGCCGTGTTTACTATTGATGTCAATCCAATTTCATAATTTTTAGATTATTGATAATGGAAAGTAGCATCGACTGCCAATTCTAAAATAATCGATCAGTAATGTTTTTTGTTTTTTTTCTTTAATTTGTATAATTATGGACATTTTGTCCGTTCGTGTAGAGAGTCAGATTCCTCTGCTTTCGGAGCAATGGTTTCATTTCTTAGAAAGAAATGAACGTCAATAATCTCCAATGATCTGTGTTGACTTCTTTCTTTTGGAATCCATGAATCTTATCCAAAGAAGAGATGACACCATCAAAAACAAATCCATTACAAGATGAGACGTGGGCGTTGGTTGTTTTTCTCCATCGGCAGCTGGTCAACAAGTGGCCTGGATGTCCGGGCTGGGGAAGGCCATGCAGTAAATCGGCGGACACGCGTGTTCTTGTCATTCCTCATTGAAACATTAATTTTCATATTGTTCATGCGCCACAAAGAAGGAGTAATAGATTCAGACCTGCAAGGAAGAGGATGTTTACATAGTTTAGGATATATAAGGATAGGATATTATCTTCACTGCGTTCTTAACCCTGCTTAAAGCTCACGCGAAAAAGAATGTATCAAAATTCGGATAGCCTTATATATTAACTAGTTAATGTCTATCTTTATAAATAACATGGTGCCGAACGGCTTCAGCATCCAAACAACAGGCTTAGGTTCTTTGTTTGTAAGTGTGAAACCACTGTCACACCTCTAGTGCGAATTTGCAGGAGGCAAGCCTGGGAAGGGCCTGTGACATCATGGGAGGCATTAGGCCTGTTAAGTGTGTAACAGAAAGCCAAGTTTGAAAATTCATAACTATAAAACCGCAGCTTGCAAAATTAATTAAAAATACTTAGGAACAATTCAAATCTTTTGCTAATATTTTTGAAAGTTTCAGGTTTCCACGAGTTATAGTTTTTGAATAGAATAAAGTTGTGTGACGTCCATTAAAACATAGTGACATATCAATGCCTCACGTGACGTCACAAGCCCTCCATGCATGTGCTAGTGGGAGGTTTACCTCTTCAACATGCCGACCAGACTGCTTCATTTAATTTCAATGTATTTAAATAATTAGAAGTAAAATCAATCAGTATTCAGTCTAAAAAGAATAAATAGATAAAGGGTGAACGTATTTTGAGTGAAAAAACGGCTTTGCGCGTCTCCTTTAAGACTTAGATTTTCTGACGTCATGCATCGTATAACACCATTATATTATCACTTATGCAACTGGGAGATCATATATACAATGTGTGCAGCTGCAATAAACTTGAATTTAAAAAAAAGGGATTGTGTGATAAGATTGGAAATAACAAGTGTGGTCAAAAACTCATTCAATTATAAGCCATGGTCAAGCAGCTCAAATAGTATTTAGGCCTATAGTTCTGGTCAGCAAGAAACAGCTCATTTTGTGTTCCTTTTAACTATGAGATAGCAAGAGCTCTGGCTATAATTATATTATTATAAATGTTATTTGCATTAACAGGACACACATATTGTCATTACACTTTGAATGTGCCATTAGGGTTGTATTTTTTTGTGAATCTACAAGAACGTAGGAAAAGACAAACTATCAGGAGGTGACAGAAAATGTTTAGGTTTTTGAGTTGTTTCTTGTGTCCCAGATCTATAATATAACTAGTGTCCTCCTTAGATGGGATTCAGGGTTATATCATTGCTTGTTAGAGCACATACAATCAATGCATTGACGTCCGCCATATCCGTTCAATTTTAACCTGTATTTTGGTATCCTTCCCAATTTAGACGTTACTACCCAAGACCCACTGTGTGGTTTTCCAATTAGTATCCACAGGAAATCATCCGTGGGTGTATCACACCTAGCACCTGTTACCTGATGACAGTGAGAATGTGGGGCAGGTAGCTATAGGGGGGGGGGAGAGTATTCCCACTGGCCCGTGTTTTCCACATTAGTGATTTGGGATAACAGGAGGGTATTGTGTTATAGGTTATTGAAAAATAGTCACATGCATAAAAAAAATATACTAAACTAATTTAAGGCAATATTTTGCACACACAATATAGATGGACTGATCCTTTTTGTTCATTTGTTTTATTCGGTACCACATTCGTTTGCATAGGAACAAATTGTGTTCTAGACTGGAAAACATTTTGCGCTCTGGTTTTTACTTATTGCTCGTTGCCTACATCTACATTATGTACTTGTCTATGGGGAACCATGCACAACGGAGAATCATCCTGCTGTTTTCAAAAGAGCAAGGTCCCCCTCCAATTGCAATCTACTGTCGGCGTTTCCTCTATATCTTGTTCATCACAAAGAATCTTTCATGTTGCAATCACACGAAAATAACTTTAGATTTTTTTCTCTCATAGTTTTTCCCATTAGGGTAGGACTTCAATAACCAATTTATAAAACGTTAGTTTCCATGAAAAAAAAAAAAGTATAGCATGACCTCAGGTGGGAAAAAAACACAGCAAATCAATGCGATAAAGGTAAAGGTGATGGATGATTGGGAGTGTGTTCATAGCCTATACCTGCAGCCACGTAATGGCTCTAGGTGTGGATGTGTGGAAGGGGAACGTGGGTGTGGGAGACCACCCAGGAGGTGCCCTGGAGGGACATGAGGGGTTGGAGTCTCAGCATTACTTTGATCCATTACTTTATGAGCATACGCAGTGGTTAGGGGAAAGGTAAGGTGAATGGCCAATGAATTACCTCGATAAATCAATCATAATAGCTCTTACTATATCTCAATGCTAAGATGGGTAGAACAAAACGGCAGTATATTATACGCCTATTAAGTACTGAAACACTGCCTTACGTTGGCCTATTCAGATTTAGGCCTAGATTCATCTCTCTATATTTCCATTGAGATTGATTGGATTCATATATGAATTTTTTTTCTGAGTGAGCAGAGGCGACATTCCGCACTTGCAATTGGGTACAGTTAATGTGGAATTTAGTGCACGTTTTCCCCTTCTGATTATCGTTGCTGCTGGTGTAAATGAAATGTGTCGGCCAATTTGCCTTGTCATACAACATACCACTGAAGGTTGGATTGGTGCTACATATCATAATCAATCCTATATCATATTCTACAGAATAACATGTTTTGGCTTGGCAACTAGTCTTATCCTTCTGCCAAATGCTCTGTTTCCAAAATAGAAATAAAAATATAAAACAGTTAGTATAGATTGTGCTTTACAGTCACAAGGCATATAGTATCCTATAGTGGAGGATGGTTGTTGTATAAGCCTATCGTGTTTATTTTGAGGGGAGTTAACAAAAAAAAAAGGTGTGATGCATCCAAGGACAACGGTACCATTGGCAGTAAAGTATTATTTTATTCCCCATGACCATACCAATATGAATGTTTATAACACGGAGGGGAAAAATGTAATTAAATTATAGCATTACAGTGTCGATGTTAGAATGTTGAACGACTTTGTATCAGAAATAACGCATGAATTAAACAATGATTTGAGAAAAAAACTGAGTTTAAAATAAATGTAATCTGTATAGCCATAGCTGTCTCGATACACAACTGGTTGTTTAATGTCACATTCTATGTTTAGTGGAGCGATACATAGAGTGTTTTTATCAGTCCATTATCAAATCAACATTCAACAGTTGCTGGTGCTACTCTTTAAAACGAATCATTTGGTTTATAGCTTTTTTTGACATGCAAATACTCAATGATATTTCGATCTGGTGGTAGTACAAATTAGAACACAAGCAGATGTTTGCAGTGTATTTACTATCGTCCTCATGGGTTCGACCTGAAAGGGAACCAAATGCAATTTACTTTTTATATGGGCCTATTCGTAGAGTAACTTAAACGATTGGTAAAGTAAAAGTCATTAGCACGAATTTACCCCCCCCCCCTCGAAATTAATACACTGTACTGTGATGTTTCTTGTCTATCGCAACATGTTATATTTTTTTTTGTAGATCTACAATTATGAACATATATATATGAGTCGATTGAAAATGAATGAATGCACACAAATGTATTTTACTACGCCAGTTGGAAACATAATAAAGTTATTGGTATTTTGGTGTAATTTCACAATTTCAAAACGACGAGCGCGCAACCGACAGCTGATTAGTGGTTTATCAAATCGAAGTCATCAAAACGCTCCTTTTCACAGCTCTATCAGAAACTAGCGCTTGTAAAGTAATACTTCGACAAAATTAATGTAATTTTGATCAATACAAAATAGAAACAAAGCTACGTATAATTATAACCATCTTTAGAAAGCCTCAGTTCTTTGAATGGCAAGACTATTCAAGGTTCGCATGTTGTCTCATCAGATACAGAGTGTTCAACATGATCTTGTTGTCATTATGTTGACTTCTGCTTCAATGTGCACAATGGCTGCAAATTCTAAAACGTTTATCATCGGGAGATAGCTGATAACTATAATATATACTTCGAATGACTATGAAGCACTATTGTTTTAATGTAACATTATATCAACGGCAATTTACAATTTACCATTTCAAAGAACGCAGAAGTTTAGTCAACTTACCTGTTAGTAACACTTACAGAGAAGTCTAGCCATATCGGTTTTCTTAACTCTGCAATTACTTTCCCAGCTAACAGACAAGAAAAATATTATTGCAGAGCATTAGTTACACATGGGGAGGGGAGAATTAGCAGGGATGGAGAAAGAACATATGTGTCTCTGGGCCCATCTTTTTTTAACACTGTGTAAAAAGGAGGGAAATGTGAGGGGAGAATTGGTAATAGAAAACATCTGGGTTAAACTACTGTAGAACACTTGGATCGGGAAGACAACAGTCATCTTAATGATCTTTGGAAGTAAGCATTACACATAATGGCTGGACTATGTATACTTGATTAAGCCAAACGTGGGGTATATATCTAAAAGCGGCCTAAGAAAACCTCAGAAATATTGGGCCTGGAATTCTGAACATTGTTGTAACCATTTTCGTAAGGCATTCCGTAAGGCATTCCAAACAGAAACAATTTTAAGGAGAGACAAGTTTAAGTCTTCGAGATCCTTTTCAGGACCAACATGAAAACATGTAGTATCCTGATGGTCGTAAACTTGTCAAAAACTTGTCAATTCGACAAGTTTAGCCTTGTCAAGCGCTTTTCAGAGTATTTGACTAGTTTAAACTTGTCGCCTTGTCAAAGACTTGTCAAAGACTTGTCAAAGATATAGAGGGAGCCACTGTTTGATTTGAGTGACTTTTGGACTACCAAATTAATACATTTTTGTATCAATAATTATGATGTGAACCTATTTTGCAGAATACCTTTAGAGAATAATGAAATAGTGACAGGGATTCAGTATTACATGTTATAATAGCCATTTGATATGTATTACTCTTTATTAACCATTTATGAAGTTCAAAACGTTTCAGACACCTTTTTTGATGTATAATAACTTCATAGAGATGGTGAGGGTCAGTCAGATACTGCAATAACTATAGCAGTTGAGCATAATCCAATATATCTTTGGATTCTCCTGCAATAATGTTGGCTAAATCAGGTTGAGTCAGGGGAGAGGATACAAAGAAGAGGGAATTATGGGGCAGAAGTGGGCAGTGATGGGCAGCAGGAGGGATCTTAGGATATCTAAGTTGATTATTAAGGCTTGTCAATTTGACAAGGTGACGAGTTTAGACTTGTCAATTTGACAAGGTGACAAGTCTAGACTTGTCGTTTTTGGCACCTTCAAAACCCAAGGCTAAACTTGTTAATTTGACAAGCTTTTGACGAGACTGGATTTTCAGTAGACTTTATGTAGTCAGATATAGAGTTGTGCTTAGACCCTCTTAGTACATGTCATGACATCATACTTGTTCAGCTTCATTGTTATGTGTCCTACTGTACCCTCAGCCCGAATGGCGTCTCCAGGGTTTGCGGCACCCCAGGGGTAGGGGGCAGATACCAGGTAGGGACACACAGATTGTTTTCCTTTCTTTTTCACCCGGTACCACTCTCTTCACTTCCCCTGGTTCTTCTACTTCCCTCCCATAACATGTCCATATCTTTCACCTCTAGGGGTTGAAACTGGATACCCATATCGACAAATTTAGATCTAGGCCTATTGTTAATTTTCTTAGACAAAATTGGAGATTATATTTAGTTTGGTTTATTTCGCAGCCTAAAATACCCCTTTGCAACAACACGCTTCCATAAAATCAATTTTGGAGAATTGAACTCCTTGTACTAATAGCTTAGCACTTTTAATATATCCTCATGTTATATAATCCATCAAGGATCAGGCTTAGCAAGTCTACTTCTAGTCTACTTCTAGAAGAAATATCTTGCGCTCCTAGCGCCACCTGTTAACCAGTATAAAAGGCGCTGCAAGGTAGGGAGCGAGCAGTTAGTAGTCACTTAGTTTTAGTGAGAACATCAGCTAAGTAAGTTTAGCCAAGGAGTTACCTGGAGTAAGTACATCGGCTCCCGTGTAACAGACTGGAGTTTACCAATATCAACTACCTCGGACATAGGATTGTGATAGAGCGGAGTACTAGAATGGTCTAGAAGGTGTTGGAGCAACTCGTGTTCTAAATGTGGTTGATTGCTGATAGGAGATGGGAGGTGGACTGATGAAGACTTATACATGGTGGCTTTGACTCGGGATGAGATGTTTATTGAATAAAAACCCTTTCATATTAAGAAGCTCCCTCATCGTTCATTTCTTTTGAACTATTGGGAAGTGGACGGACAAACTTTAAACGCAGTCTGAATTACTCAGGCATTCTGGACAAACGACTCATGGAGACTTAGATATACACAAACATCACGCAGTCTTAAATCAAACATTAACAATAGTTCATTTGGTGGAGATTACCCGAAACATGACTTGTGCCGTTTTGCTCATCCTTGATGTCAGCCACCGGTGACTTTGAGGCTTCCTCTAACCCCAAGCCTCAATCTTTGCGGCCCGCAGGACACGATGTGTCAACATCATATACAGGGAATGTGGAAAACCGCCACCTGGTAGGTAATCCCTTAGACGGGGAAGCACAGAGACAGGAGGTCGCAGCCAGACCCAAGCAGCTCTGCCCCGAAGGTGCACAAAATTACCAAACCCGTGGCAAAGGTAAACCATTTCCCTGGCACCTAGGGCCCAAAGATAGGCCGGTTCTTGACGAAGGACTTGAAACCCTAACACACTCGGGACGAGTTGAAGGGAAGAACCGTCTCAAAGAATATCAGCAATATTGGAACCCAGGGTACGTACCACCTACGGACCACGAAACTGGTACTAGCTCTCGCTCCACCTGTGAATCCGATGTGAACAATCCGTGGTGTAACCAAGGTGTTCCTTATCGTTTACTACCCGCAGCGGGAGGTGAATGCGAACAGGAAGTTTCCAATGAAGATAACCTATTTTCTTCAAGAAACCTAAAACAACGACAAAACACCGCGGATAACTCCAGCCCATCAGGGGGAAAACGCCCCGAAAACCCGGTAATCCTACCTGATGGGAGCTCTCTCACCTATCCATTACCCCAACGACTTGAGTCTATCAGTCACCCACTGGTAACACCGACTCACCCCAACCCGGGGGCGTCCATTCCTTATCCCACTGTAGCTAAAGGAAAAACAGTAGGAGGGGATAGGGGAGTGGGAAGGGAAGTAGAGGGAAACAGCGAGAAAGTAGGCAATTTACAACCCTATCGATTAACTTACGGTGTAGAAAAGAACTTAGACCAAGCTGATAAGAGAGCGGAAGCTCGGGCCTTTGATCCAGCCGAAATATTAAAGCAGTGGGCAGACTCAGGCCCCGAAAAGCACATAGATTTAGAGAGGCTAAGCGATCAGGATAGTGAAGAAAATGTAACGCTTAAAGCACAAGGTTTTAACACTCTAACTCATGAATCGTATGAAGAATACGAGGACGAGTACGAGGAAGAAAATAGCGAGACAGAACAAGCAGCCGCAGATGTCAGAGAGGGTAGTCCTGATAGAAAGTTAGTTAGAGGAGAGAAATCGCGCTCGTCATCGTTTGAACTTATTACCGAGGATGTTTTAGACACAGGTAAGAAAGACAAACAAGAAAGTGAGGACGAAATTAGTGTAGAGGAAATACCTGTGAAGGAACAGTGGGACGACCACGATATACAAAACCTCCACGAAGATAATATGGCGGAGGGAGGCGTACCTTTGGTGGATCTAGTAGGGGATGGGAATGGTCAAATCCCAGACCAACAACCGGGCCGAGGCGCGCCGGCAGGAGGTGGGATAGACCTTGGGCCCATACAACAAAATATGTTGTACCCTTTCCTAAGGCAGGCAATGGGAGCCCCTGTGCAGGCAGGTCAAGGGGGAGGGGGAAACCAACAGGGTCAACAGGCTCAGGGAGGCCAAGATAATCAGGCCAATCCTCAAGGGCCTAACCCTCCTCTTAATCAACAGGCTCAGGGAGGCCAAGATAATCAGGCCAACCTTCAGGGGCCTAACCCTCCTCTCAATCAACAGGCTCAGGGAGGCCAGGATAATCAGGCCAACCCTCAGGGGGCTAATCCTCCTCTTAATCAGCAGGTTCAGGGAGGCCAGGATAATCAGGCCAACCCACAAGGGCCTAACCCTCCTCAAAACCTTCTTAATAATCCCCCTCCGAATCAACCCAACCCGCCGGGCCCACAAGGCCAGAATAACCCCCCAAATCCACCGCCCGGTCCACCGGGACCGCCAGGTCAGAACAACCCCCCGAATCCGCCGAATCCTCCACCGCCCGGCCCACCGGGACCGCCAGGTCCGCCGGGCCCACCAGGTCAGAACAATACTCCAAACCCGCCGAATCAGCCAAATATCTGGGATCTTTTTCCACAGCTAAGAATGGCATGGGGCCAAGTACCCCCGCCAGTGCGGGAAACGTCCCACAATGGTCATCAAAGGGGACCAAATATTAGATTACCATGGTTTAGTGGGAAGGAGGATGAGCAGATAGAAAAGTATTTCAGGGAACTGAAGCGACTGAAAGCTATCTATGATTGGTCGGACGCCCATCTCCTGAATATGGCGCTATTAGGCCTGAAGGGACGGGCAGATGACTGGGCAGGAGCCTTAGCTGAAAGCGAGAAAAATACATTTGAGAAATTAGAAACTCAAATGACAAAGATCTTCGGTGATCGAAGAGCTAAGTGGCAGAAACACGCAGAGTTCTGTGGCCTTAAACAAGGAAAAGACCAGAGCGTGATCGAATTTGCAGGTGTCCTGAAACAAAAACAGGTTAAAGCAGAAGCAAGCGAAAGTATGATGTTAGCTGTGTTTTTAGAGGGATTAAAACAGGGTGTGGCCAGACAAGTAGCTATATTGGACCCTAAGTCGTTCACCGAAGCGGTGGATTGTGCAACGAGACTAGAGTCGTTGGACAAAGGCAAAGGGGGAACTAAAATATCCAATGCAGTGAGCGAACTGGCTGGAAGCCAAGAATCAGAGGAGACCGCGGCCCTAAACTCCATCTCCGAACGGTTTGGAGTGGTGCTGGCCCGACTGGAGGCCGCTCCATGGTTTCAGAAACCAAAACCAGGGCAAAGCGGAGCTCCCCAGAGTAGTGGTAACTATAAACAGCAAGGTTATGAGAGAAAAGATAGGTATGAAAATCAGAAAGGTGAAAGAAATTCAGATCAGAAGGCTAAATCCAATACCGCCCCGAACAGAGAGGCAGACAAAGGAAAGAATCCGCCAACTCAGCAGAAAGTGGAGAGACCCAGGCTACCTTTTGATGAAAGTAAGTTTTGTATCATTCACCAACAACACGGTCACTCCACAGAAGCGTGCTTGTGGCTAAAGAATAGGTTGAAGGAGAAACCACCGCGGATTTACAAAGATAGCAAAGCCAGTGGTACCGAGCAAAAGAGTCAGGGAAACTAGAGGAAGGGTCCGTTCATTCCACGATAGAATTAGGCGCAGTGGACGGACCGGCTAGGAGAGAGATAGGAGACGAAGCATTTTTCTTAACGTTAAGATTTAATGATCAGAAGGAGGTTAGATCTTTAGTAGACACAGGAGCGAGCGATTGCTTCATGTCCACCCATTGTAAACAGCAGATCCCTAAACAATGCATTTTAGATGAATGGAAGGTATCGAAGGGAAACATCAGTTTGGCAGACAATTCGTCTCAAGTAATACTAGAACAAATTAGATGTAAGTTTTCAATCCAGGGATCGGTGGTCTGCTATGATTTCAACATAGTGGACGATCTATGCCACCTAATAGTAATCGGTAGAAACTTATTAACAGTGCTTCGATCAGATTTATCTCTACCAGGCGCAAAGATAGAAGTGTTTAGTGGAAACCCTATAGTCAGCAAAGAAACAGTGAAAATTCCACCGGGAAATGAATGCATCATACCGGTTACCACCCGAGAGCCGCTGGGATTAGACTCACCAGTAGCTTACTGCGCACCAGCAGTCACTGCCCCGGTCCTAGTGGAGGGGTGCGTGAATACGGTGGGAAGTCAGTGGTGGATCAAAGTCATGAATCCGCTAGATGAAATGCAAGAAATCACTCCACAGGAAGTATTAGTTTTTGCCGAAGAATGCGCAGTGCCTGAGGTAAACCAAGATCAGATAGAAGAGTTCCTAGACTTGTGTTATCTAACTAAAACAGAGACCCCAATGTCCATCTGTAGGATTTCTGTAGAAGTAATGAAAGACGCAGTGCAAATGGAAAGCCAAACCTCTGAGGAGAAATCCCGAGGTAAAATGGATGAAAATGTAAGTAAAATAGATCTAACCGAGTCGTGCTTAAACGAAGAACAACAGGTAAGGTTTAGACAAATGCTTAATAACAACAGGAATGCACTAGCGTTCTCAATGGAAGAGTTAGGTCACTGTGAAATAGCGCCGATGAGAATCATTGTGGATGAGTCGCAGGGAGTAATAAGTTCTAGACCGTACCGATACTCTCCACAGAAAATGGACATCATCGATGAACAGGTTAGGCAACTCATAGATATAGGTGTCATAGAGCCCAGCGAATCGGCTTGGCGAAGTCCGCTGGTGGTAGTGCAGAAGAAAGACGGCAAACCTAGGCTCTGTACAGACTTTCGCATGCTTAATCAGGTCACTTTCAAAGATAAATTCCCAATGCCTACAGCGCGATCACTTTTCTTATATATGGCTTACAAGAAACCCACTATGTGGACAGCTTTAGATCTGTTGAGCGGCTATCATCAGTGTGTAATCGAAGAAGACAGTAGAAAATATACTGCCTTTGAAACCCCAATGGGTGTATATCAGTATAAGCGTGTACCGTTCGGCTTAGTTGGCGCGCCTTGGCAGTTTACCAAGGTGATGGCCATTGCGCTAAAAGGCTTGATTCCTAGAACATGCTTAGCATATTTAGACGACGTAATCGTCTACGACACTACATTTGAAGAACACCTGGCGAGTGTTGAGGTGGTTCTCCAAGCTTTGGCGAGAGCTAATCTCAAACTGAAACCGTCAAAGTGTGAGTGGTGCCGCAGTGAAATCAATTTCCTCGGCCACGTAGTAAATGCGGAAGGGGTGGCTACACAAAAGGTAACCACAGAAAAGATCACAGCCTTTAACCGCCCGCATAATGTGAAAACTATCAAATCCTTTCTAGGGTTATGTAACTACTACCGACCGTTTGTCCCTAATTTCGCTGATCTAGCAAAGCCTTTAAACCGGCTGTTAAAGAAAGAAGTCTATTTTGAGTGGACGGAGGCCTGCGAGGAAGCGTTTCAACAGTTAAAGAAACTGCTGACCTCGCCGCCCTTACTAATTCATCCAGATATAGGAGGGCATTTCTATCTACTAACTGATGCATCAGACGCCGCGTGCGGTGCAGCAGTTTGTCATAAACTAGATGAAATCTACCGTCCGGTTGCTTTCTGGGGGTGTACCCTCCGTGACGCCGAATTAAATTATTCGGTAAGAGAGAAAGAGGCTCTGGCAGTAATTAAAGGCATTAAGAACTATGAGGACATGTTGCAGGGAGCTAAAATCACAATAGTGACTGATCACAAACCGTTGATCCCCCTGCTACAAAGTGCCTACAAAGCCCCGTCAGCCCGGCTGAGACGGTGGGCTTTAGCGCTATCGGATTTTGATTTTGAAATCATATATGAGCCAGGAGCGACTCATTTTCTACCGGACTATTTGTCTAGAGTCTATCATGAACATGTCCCAGGTGAAGAATATGAGCCCGCTGTGGGATGTGAGTTATTTGAGGCCGAAGTTCAGGATGAAGAGCTTTCTGTGGCTACGGTAATAAACGCGCAACTCCAAGATGCGGAGTGCGCGCAATTGATAGACTACCTTCAGGACGGAGACCTACCAACAGATCCCCTTGAAGCTAGGCGAATAATGGACCAAGCCGATTTTGTGGGAATGGTAGCACCGGGGGTGCTCTGTAGGTTCAACGTCAAAAGGTATAACAAACATCAAGACCAACTGGTAAGGCTAAAACCACGAATGATAGTTCCAGGAAAGTTAATTCCCAAAGTCCTGAGGCTGTTACATAATGATATCTTAGCTGGGGGACATGTGGGTATCAGTAATCTTACTACCAAAATCTCTGAGAGATTCTACTGGCGAAACATGAACGCCGATATAGTAGACTATGTGAAGGCCTGTGAAACCTGCTCTCTAAGGAGACGGGCCCCGCATTTCAAGGCCTTAGCTAAGTCTTGGGAGAGACCGACCCGACCCTTTGGAGTGGTTCAGTGTGATTTTATCGGACCACTAAAGAAGGCTAGGGATGGGTCAAAATATATCATGACCTTCATCGACTTGCTAACAGGTTGGCCGGAGGCTTTCACCACAAAAGACTCCACCGCGCAGACCGCGGCCAACTGTTTCCTAACCGGGATAGTGTGTCGGTATGGGCGGGTAAACCGCCTGCACACGCTCGGGTAGAAAGACTACACAAAACCATTGAAAACCTGATCGCATACTATATTCCTGATGACCACTGTAACTGGACCGATCTACTCCCCATAGCGCTATGGACGGTTCGGTCTACGATCAGTGTGCGGTCGGGATACAGTCCTCACACCCTACTGTTTGGCAGAGATCCAATCAGTATGGGAATGCCTGAGCAGGGAACAATCCCTGAAACGCTAAACGACTGTGAATTCTTCATGCAAACAAAGGACAACATTGCTATGTTTAGGAATATGGCAGAAAGAGTAGTTCAAAACTATGAAAAAGATCTGAGAGTAAGAATTGATGAGCGGGCGCGGCCCACTCAGATGTACGAAGGTGATATGGTATACATGTACGATCCTTTAGCCAGTGAAAATAAAGCGTCTAAGTTCTCAAACAAGTATACTGGGCCATACAGGGTAATAGAGACTAAGGGGGACCATCTCGTTAGGCTGGTGTCGCTGAAAACTGGGAAACAAATACCACACTTAGTGAACATTTCAAAGCTCAAACCTGCACATGGGCCTTGGTCTCCCGCCATCCCTCATGTTATTCCCAAACTGGTGAGAGAAGCAAAAATCACTAACTCAAAAGGGGCAGATCCTGACCGAAACCCTGAATTGCATCACACCCCGACGGGTGAAATTGCTGAAAAGGATGGCAAGATAAGGGGTGCTGAGACTGAAAACTCAACGGGAACGACCGGTCCCCGTGAGCATGATGCAATTCCTATGGCCAGGAAGGTACCTACACAAAAACCTGGTCCAAGTCCCACCGATTTAGCAGAATCGGACGGGCAAATCACTGATGGTCAGGGCGCCAGTGCAGACACCGCGCTGTCACCAAACTTATCCTTTGTTCCTAATAAAGCCGCCTGTGAACGGGGAACAGCTGGCGCTAATGGACAGAGGAAACGCAAACGAGCTAAACGAAGGGGCAAAAGCCAGCCGTTGGAAGGGAGATCCCCTCCAGGCAACAACAAGCCCATAAAACTGCCCTGCGGTGATGTACCGATCTCGGATACATCGGAACAGAGCCCAGAAAAAACAGTAAAGGACCATGTCCCGACGAAAGGTGGCTATAACCTACGTCGGAACCGACGCCCTAACTACGCCGCTCTGTCCAACAGCGGGGAAAGCGAAGACATGGATGATTAATACAGGAAATCTTGCCGCCCTGTGAAAATAAAGGCTCGACGGAGCGGCACCGTTAGCACCAACGCTAATGGAACAGGTGGCCTACCTCACGACCACCTCGCTGCGCCCAGGGGCGTGGCAGAAAGGGAGGGTGCGCACACCAAGGGAGATGCCAGTGGTTGGCGTCATCTCCTGGCACCGGAGGCAAGCGTCCCCACCCTGAAACAAGATACAGCTCCAAATATGGAGACGGCATGGGCAGGCGGATCGGTTATAATTTCGTGGGATCCGCGCCGATCCGCCAGTCGGTCCGCAACTCTGCTCCTAGACGGTCACCTCTGCTGCAGGTGATTGTACGCATAATCCAGCTCGGAAGGAAACGGAGATAGACATTGATTCTATCTCTGAACAAAAGTTGGAGATAGAAATTGTTCAACTTTCGACTTCTCCTGGAAGGAGCGGAAAGAGAACTTAGCTGGAACACTGATCCACCGACTCATGGGGAATTGCCTAGCCCTCCGGCCTCATAGTAATCCAAAGGGAACCACTACTTTCCCTGCGGACACGGAGGGAAGGATCATCGTCCCCTTGAGAAGGAAACGGATTAGCCGCCCCCACCAGAGGGCGCTACCCACCAAGGGAATGTTCGTTGGGCCATTCTTTTAGGATTTTACCAAATGAAAGAAAAGGCAGTCGAGAAGGAGAGTACTAAGAAACGACCGGCTCAGACCCTTAGGCGGTGGAGTTGGCCGGGCCGGGGCGGTGTCCGTCCGGACTCAACCGACGCCGGGATTGCCCGGAAGAAACCAAGGACACCAGCCCGGCGACCCACCAGAACGACCGCAGGTGGATCCAAGAAGTCGGCTAAATCGGTTCCAGCCAAAAAGAAGACAGCAAATAAAGACTTTTACAATTTATCTGAGGTGAGTGACTCGGAGCCCGAGCCAAGGCTAACTGCGTTGGCCAAGCCGGTTCAGAAGGGGGAAGCGGCCAACCGACCGGTGCAGATCCAGGCCGGCTGGTTCTGGGACCTTACGCAACCACTGTTCCAACTATTTGAGACTGTTGACGAAATTAGAAGGACAGTGGGACTGGATGTGCCAAAATCGAACAAACAGTTAGCTGAGATTAAAACTCAGGTACCTCCTTTCATTCAAAGGACCACCCAAAACTCTAAATGCGTCAGGGAAGGTACCAGACAACAAACAACACGAGGCGGTCGACCTCTGCCCACTCTGGAAAGGCGAACGGGAGGGGAACAGCTAACCGTCGCCGCTCCAGGACTAAAAGTGGAGGTAGCACCCGTTCAACACGCGCCAACCCCACCGGTGGGGAACGGGCCAGCGGGAGCTCCCCTCCTCCACCACTTGCAGCCTGCGGACCCCGCTTGTTTAGACTTGAGCAGCTTGACAACGAGCTGCAGCGCCAATCCCTCACCACTGCTATGGAACCAGCAGCAGTGGACGCCAACCAGCCAGCCGGGGGGCCCACTGTGGCCGAGCCCACTCCCAACGACAAACCCACCGCAAGTGCCGCACCCGTACCCCTCGAGCCAACCGTCGTACGACCCAACGGGGGCCGTTTCGGACTGGAACCTACTAGGCCAAGACCCCTCAGAGCAATGCGCCCCTCGTCCTGCGAACGTATGAGAGGCTTGAGGATCACGGTCACCAAGGACGAGAGCGGAATCATCAGGCGAGTGGTGAATGACAATGGGCAAAACCTCTATGAGCATGTCCCAAACTAAGTGGACCAGGGGGCCCGAGAGGAGGGCATACTTCGGTGCATGGATGATAGTGGTGCGCAGAAGAATGAAGGTAACTTTGCTGTGAACATGTTTTAGATAAACTACAAAATTTACTCTCTCGAACTAGCGCTAAAACCAAACAAAGACAATGAAGTGGTCGGTGCTGTTCGTATTTGCTATGATAGGAGGCATTAGGGGAGTGCGAAATGACTCCAGCCCACTTGAAGGGCTAGCCCCTAACGCTGAAGTGATAGCTTTAGAACAATATGGAGTAGTGCTAAAACCAGGGAAGTTAATGTCCACCGCAGATATTACTCACGTTCGACAAGGCTTCCTAATCACTATTCCAAGGAGGCGCTCCTTCATTAAAGCTACCTTTGGCCAAGTCTGTCATCGGTATCTACAGGGGGGAGACGCCCTTGACCGAGCCTGTTACCATGTCAGGTCGCTGGTCAACTGGATGGATCAGACATCGCAGGCGCTTAAAGGTCGGTACCGGGAAATTCTCAATGAAACCTTAAGCTCTCTAATTAAGAACAATCAACAAGACCCTCAAAATCAAGGGTCGGAATTAAATCCAGGTGGGAGGGTCAAAAGAATGAAGAAACTGCCCACCATGTTGGACGATCCAGGATGGCCGACCTTTCCTATTCCAACCTCATGGAATCAAGGGCTGGCAGCTGATGTCAAATATAACAGGGAATTGATTAAAGTATTGCAAGAATCCTCCGACCAGATGATCGAAGATCTGGCGCTGATGAACGAGAAACACGACGAGGCAGTAGAAAGGGTTAACCACGTCGTGATAGGTCTATTGGATAATTTAAGGTCACTAAATAAGGCGCATAATACCACTCGCCGGAGAATGAAACTCGTCCAACATAAGGTGGACTGGATGGAACTGTACCTGAACATGATACCTGTAGCTCTGGAAGACAAACTAGGTGAAATGGTGTATCTCCAATTGGTAGTGGAGCAAACGCGCGTGTTCAGGAAAGGTGTACAACACCTGACACGGGGCCAACTAACCATGGATTTGGTGCCACGCCAGTATATGGTCGGAGCGGTCCTGGAAGTCAACAGGTATCTGAAAGGAATCCATCCCAGGTTCCATGTAGCGTTTACAGATCCCTCCTTCTATTATGAGAACAGCCAACCCTCATTTAAATTTGATGAAACCACCCAGGAGCTGATCGTGTACGTAAGGGTACCAGTAGTGGCCGACGAACATTTGTTTAGAGTCTACGAGGTACTAACCTTTCCTGTGCCAGTGCCAGTTAGAGGACGACAAAAGAAGGACGCTCTCCAAATTGTTAATCTACCAAAAAGTGTGGCTATGTCCATGTCCCGTCAGTACTACGTACCACTGGCTAGCGGCAGTTGGTCAGGCTGTTATGGGCAGACCATCACGCTTTGTAAGGACTTGCCCTACATGAAAAAGATTACGGATAACACCTGCACTGCCGCCCTGTTGAGACGCGATGACAAGGCCATACGAGAGAAATGTGAACTGGACTATCTTTTGGAAGCAGACTTTGGAGAAATGGCAGTGTATCTGGACGACGGAGATATGCTTGTGGTCAGCGCTGACACCCGGGGCCAGATGATTTGCAGAAATCAACCCGCGGTGGAGGTGAACATAGAAAACTATGCGCAAGTTCAGGTGGAATGCGATTGTGCCTTCCAGACGCAGGGATCATGGATACCGTATAGTTTACGGAACTGTGACCGACACACCAGGATCACCACGGTCGTGTATCCACCTAACGACCTGTTGGAAGCAGCGAGTCGTGTGAAAGGATGGAACGCTAATTTCACGAGGCCCGAGAATGAACCCACTATGTTAGAATCAGATCCTATCCCTGAAACGATTAGGAAAGAGCTACTGGAAATCGAGGAAAGCCTAAAGGTCAGAATACCTGTATCCTCTCTGGCCAAGCGAATCCAAAAACACAGGAAAGACTTGGCTAAAGGCATCAAGAAAGCAACTGACCGCTACGAGGTGGACAAACACGCCCCATGGTTTTCTATAGGTAACTTTGGGGGCGGCTTTGGCCTTCTCACAATCTTCTGTATAGTGGTAGCAGTAACCATTATTGGGTGTATTCTCTGGAAGTGCTGGCGGAACCACCAAGGCAAGGCTGCCCTGGCCGGACTAACCATGACTTTACCTCGGGCCATGGCCTTGGAAGCGGCGGACCCGGAGGAGCTGCTGCGCAGTGAAAAGGAACTAACTGGATGCCCGGACACGACCGCCAACCCCACCGCGGTGGCAGTACTTGCTATATTATTGGCAGTACTAGTCATCGCCGTAGTGGTCCTCGTGTGGCGAAAGTGGAGGTATATTAGAAGGAAGACTGTAGATGGACTATACGTACAGTTTGCCAATCCACATATGATAGAAACAATATTTCTAGGTGAACTGGCCATGCCTTCTGACCACACTTATACGGAAGGTTATGTGCTCATTAGGGATCTACTGGTGACCCAACTGTGTCTGAAATATACCCTGACGGTTACCTGGGGGGCGCAGCTGATGGGAGCAGCGACTAGACCTGGACAACATCCATCTAAGGTGCCACTACCAGACACCCTGAGAGAATCTAAAAAACTAGCCCGTCTGATGATGAGTAACTTAAAATACAATACCAGGGCCAGACTACTGAGATATTCCTCGGGGCTAGCCACTCCTGTACCCATGGGAGTACCTCGCCTCATCGACGCAGGCTGGTCCGATGTCGGAGCGGACTGGCCTCAACCGGTGATGGGACATGGAACAATGCCTAACGCTCCTCCTAGATCGACCACGCCCACCTCAACAGCGACCGGAACGGGATCTGCCCGAAAGACAGTAAGGCCAGGGACATCCGAAAAAGATCCAGGAACGGTTTATGAAGTGATCATATGACAATGTAATGAGTGTTAAGACCGGACCTAATGCTGTACAGGTAAAATTGGTGAATTGATAATTCAATGGTACAAATACTAAAACTGAAAGGTAACGGGGAATATGCTGGACCCTGCCTGTTCAGGAAGGTAGAGTTCTGTTGACTAACCTGATTAATATTAACTCGCCAACCAGGGAAGCCTGGGTCGGGTAGGCTGGTCCAACTGTCTTTCTATGGACCCATGGGTTATCTAAATTTCTTTCAAGTTGAGTGTCCCATGCCCGGTAGCCTAGCTCAACACTCTTATTGTTACTGATTTGGCAACTCTATTAAAGTAGAGAACCATTCGGAACCGATCCTAGTGTCGCAAAATTTTAGCATTTAAAGAAAAAGCACAAAATTCTATACGAATACCTATGTGCGCTCAACGGAACCAACGCTTCCAACGAGCGAAGTGAACTTCCCCAAGCAAGTACCATCTATACATGACCCCTGTGCTGCTGTTACCGCTAGGATCGGGCTGCGGTACAGGAGTCACTTGGGTAACGCCACTGTCTATTCTTTTGCATGCCTGCATAAATATATAATCGTCTCAAAAGATGAGGGGGCTGCACAGGCAGCGGGAGCCTGCCCACATGCCTGGTGTCAGTGGTGCCTAACAGGAGGCAGGACGTTGGGGTTACGCGTCACTGACGCTGCAAAAGGGCACTGGGGTGGACGCCCGACCATGGCAGTCATTATGCCCCGGGGTGGGATGGCTCCCGACAGCGGTACCTTCATCACAAAAAAATCGACGAATAGCAAGTAAAATTAACCAAAAACTAATATATAAAGCAGCCCAATATTTATTTAACCAAGAGCTCTCCCTCAGGGAATCCTGGGCAAAATATAATAAGAAGCATAAGAACGCAGAATATTTAGTAACATTCTCAGGGGGAACGCTCTGTGACAGCACACGAGAGTACCTTATACGTGGCTCGTTTGCTCCTGGTATAGGCGCGCTGCAGCGGCAGGGATGTGTGCAAATCCTGCCAAGGCGTGCTATATTCAGGAATTATAACGGAGGTCACAAGGAAAGGTAGTTACGGGACAACGGCGAACTGGTGACATTCACAGGGTGCTCGGCTCTCTCTTACCATATCGCGACTCCCTCAGACTGGACAAGCCATCCCTGGAGGGGGAGAAGCTGTAGCGAAAACTCACAAGGCGGTGGAGCGAGGTGCTGTCCTTATTAATAGCCCCGTCGCCTTGGTTATGTGTAAATGGCCGCCAGATCACCGTGTGTCTTAAGTCGAAGGATCCTGACTTTACCATAGAGTCAGGATCCAACGAAAACTAGTATCAAAAAGAAAGAAAATAATGAACAACTGCCCAAAGTACAAGACTAAGTTATTTAGACCATGTTTAGACCAGTTTTAACCGGGACAGAGACAAAACGGCAAGAAGTCAAGTTTCGACCCGGGTAAATTAGAAATAACTAAAATTAATAAGAAAGACGTGCGGCTTCAGAGCTGACCGCCGTCGAGAGAAAAAAAAAATGAATGGAATATTAGTCTTGACCGCCGTCGTGGCGCTAAAAGTATCCAGGTCTCCGCTCAACAGTTGAGCTGAGGAGGGGGGACACGGACTACTGATTCCCTGATGAACGGCTGCAATAAACTTGGTTGACACCCATAGCTAATAGTCTACCCAGTCTATTAGAAGGAAACTAAAATACTAAGGCTGTCTTTAGTACTAACATATTCCTGCCCCGCGTGAGCATAATTAGGATAGGCTGGGGGCGGAGTCTTTTCTGGAGTAGTTTCGACTCTCCACAAGGAAAAAACGGGCATAGACCTGAACAAGAAGACGGGTTTAACCTGATACTATACTTCAGCAAAAGCCCGGACTAGGTGCTGTCTGGAAGTGATGATCTGAAAGAGATGCATTTATATGTCTCTATAATTTAAAGGGGGGGTAGACTGCATATTAAAAGAAGTATGCAGTTTGCTCCCAATTATAACAATGGGAAACTCGGTACTGCCCATTCTAGTACCCACGGATGGGGGGTGCCGACAACCCACGTGTAACTAATGAGGATCGGAAGTCGGATCAGAAATGGATTTGAATCTGAGACCCGATCCTCTAGTGATAACTTTTCAAGTAACGAATAATCTCGCCTTCCTTTGTATGGTTAATACTTAATGTCCTTTAATGACATTTATACTTTTACGGAATGAAACGCTACCCCACCGTTTGTCATGTTGGCTTTCCCCATGTGATGTAAAGTATAGGGTAAACAGTAAGATGTTACTGTTAACATAGGTATAATATCTATTCAGTGAACCGTTTGGTGTTGGGGGCGCACCTGTTTATCTCGTTAAGAGGGCGCCACTACCCAGTATAAAGTGGAACTCGGTCTTCAAACCCCAGATTGAACATAGGGGGTGAACGCCGAGCTACCACCTGTAACTAACAAAGGGGGAAAGGATTTTGACTTAATATAAATCATTAAAGACCAAGATGTGTGACGTCACCGGTCGAATCTTGTAGGAGCAGTCCTCTTGGGTGCTCTGGTAGGCTACTGGTCGGCTACTACTGGGTTTTACCGACATCAGTGGCATCCAGAGACGATGCCGGATCAGTTGGTGTTGGGCACACTATCCGACGTTAACCACTCAATGAGAACAAACTCTGGTTGAAGTAGTACTTCACAAAAAAAAAAAAAAAAAATGAAGTCAAATATGTTAGAACAGTTGTCACCCTTGGGGGGTTGTTAACTTGTTTTCATATAAACCCTCGGAGTGTATTGGTAAATTATTCTATGACAAAGTACATAAAATGTGTTGTCAAGAATATTGATAACTCGCAGATATATCGCTGTTTGAGATGTTTGGTAATCTTTGCTGCGGATTTTGGTGCCTTTCTAGTTTTTTAACGAGAACACCATTCCTTTCTTGACAACGACAAACACCGAATCTCCGTCTGGGAGCTCATTCAGTGTCTTGGAGGCTTCGTTTTGGTTTCCTCGCAGTAGTATTGTCTCCTCATCTGGACGACCTGCACAATAATACTCACTATAAAACTTATTCTAACACCATGACACTGACGAAGTCTTGTCGTTAGACTCAACACGGGATGGGTATTGGTGGCTCTTGCCACTCCCTCTCAAACTTACCTTGGAGTCGCCAACAGCTCGTTGGAAGGCTCCACCTGTGGTGTCGCCTCACGTGGCCGACACGTCAACATTTCCAGTACCCTGTAAGGGGGACAACTCATCAAAGAATTCTGTCACAGCCAATCTAATGCTGGGCAATCTGGACCAAAGTACTTGGTCACCTACAGTTACTCTAAACTTACCAGGGTGAACACCCTACGAAGCGCTTATTCCCTTAGGGCGCCTCCATGTGAATTGTTTCCAATGTAGACATTTACACTAATGTCCTGTACGGAGAACGACTAAACAAAGAATTCTGTTACAGCAAATCTAGTGTTGTACAACTCAGACCGGAATCCCTGGTCACCCATACCTGAATCCACATGTGCAGTGTCAGTCCCCAACAGTTAATAGTATCAAATAATACCATAATACCCATACGGTACAAATCACCCACACTCCAAAAGGCCTACTTAAACTGATAATGTCAACAAACCTCTAGTCAGTAAAACCTTCTATTATCGCCCAACCACGCGCGAGGTAAAATGTTTGATCATGTTCACCTAAACAATCCCTCCCACTGAAATCATATAGCCCGACGTCTATCAGTGCCCAACACTATCACCTTATGCTGCTCATAATATCATCAATTACCACAGGACCTGGAAAAGATAATGAGTTTAGTACACAAGATCCTAGTTTTCGGCCCGCGTCCACCATCTTGGATCCAAAAGTAAACACCAGGTGGCCGCCCGTGCTACCCGTTACAAAAATCACCAGCGAAACACAGTTTCTAGTTCCGGGAGTGACATCAGCTTCCGGAATACAACTACGTGAAGGCGAACCGCAAACCACTAGGAAGAGTTTTGACCAACAATCTCCTTAACATCAACGGTTAGTAGCCTACCTAACATGCCAAGAACTGTGGAAAGGAGGCCGAACTTACCCGGGCTCGGAGAGGTCGGGGCGCTGGACCGTCTCGACGAGGAAGGCGCTCCAACAACAGGAGAGGAGACGAAGGGGTGGCACTCAACAACGGGCGTGGAAGAAAACAGTCTGTTGAATCCGCTACTCCGCTGCTCCCATGGGAACAATCCTGTTATCTGGAGCTCCGGCAGAATGTGTGGCTGCTCCTCTTGAATATATAAACTTAGGTGTACTAATCACTGGTCGGGAATTGGACTGACAGAATCACTTGGCGGAACCAACCCGGAAATTAAGTGTCCTAATCACAGGCCGGGAACTGGATCCGGGAATCACTTAGGTTAAGAATCACTAGAATTAAGAAATCATTATGTACAAAAGAAATTTATGAAGCGGGCTACTGGACCGGGTAACACCGCGCCAGATCAGCCACGCACCGGGCCCATCGGCGCAGCTGCCGGGGACTTGGGAGAAATCCCTCGGTGTACTCCCGGTAGTCGTGAACGGAGATCACGCCGTCCGTGGTCCTCCGGGTGACGTGAGTAAAACGGGCCAGGTTGACGCTGGGGGTCCGGTTCCAGGCGTTGATGGCGCCCAGCTCCACGTTGATTCTGGGAACGGCCTTGTTTACCCACCGCTGAATGGCCGAGTCGTCGCAGAGCCGTTCCCACTCCGAGCAGTTGAGGCCGGTCAGCTGAGCGAAAGTAAACTGGCAAGCAGCCGGGTGACACAGAAAGTTGGTGGCGATCTCGTTGAGCTCTTCCACGTAGTGAGCCACCGCCGTATCGATCTTGGAAAAACGGGGAAGCCACAATTCCAACTCCTCGTCCCACGTAAAGAGGTCGTAGACCGAAGGGACGATGATCAACACGTCCTTCGGCCATACCGTGTGGTGGGCGAAAGCCTGGCGTCCGAGGTCGGCGGTGGTGGCCTCTGAAGTACTGACAACTTCTGCCTCTGCCCCTTCTGCTTCTATCACTGCCAGAAAATCAGTAAGGCCGGCGACCCTCTCGTCCCCGAACACGACGAGTTTAACCATAATGGCGGGTGAAAGCTAAGAAAAGTAAAGTGACAGGACCAAAGGTGAAACGCGTCTGTCCACGCTAAAATAACTGTCGGCACTGATTAAAATGACGTCAAAACGAGGCTAATTTGGGAAACCCCTTTTTGATCCAAAAGATCCAAATTTTGAAATCGGCTAGCATGATCAAACCATCGTATAATTTCTTACAAAATCTGTGCTAAACTAAAGCTTAGGTCCCCAGCCAACATAATCAAGCGACAGAATTAATTCGTATCGGCCCAAAATATCAGGTCGAACCATCAAACTTGCAAATTTGTTCGAAACAGAAATTTGCCATCCGGACGCTTCGCGCCTGGAGGAATCAAATCGAGGTCAAACCCTGGAGGGGAACTCCAGTCAAGCGTCCCGCTAAGTACACATGTACTAAGCATGACTGGTGGGCGCGCGACGTGGATGGTAATATTTTCTGGATCCAACTGCTTAATGTTGCTAGATCAGATGCAGGGACCTTGTATTTATTGTAAATAATGTTGTTCTGGTTGAAGTTTGATTGAAATTTGACACGCATTGTATAATGAAATTCGTTCGTTCAAAATGTCCGAATTCTCTGTATTGACTTATGTTGTGTTAACTTGTTCTGAAATTGGATTTGATGTGTACTTGTTACTCTTAGAAGGTTAAGACAACTTTACACTGTATATATGTTGAGTTCTGTTGACTTGTGTTACAAATCATAGATATCAAAATCTGTACATGTATGTACTAAGTCAAAAACTAACTTTGTCACCTTATGCACGGGTGTCGTAATTCTTAAGCCCCATTATGGCTGACCATCCTTAAAACTTACCTTGTCACCTTATGCACGGGTGTCACAATTCTTAAGCCTCACTATGGGCTAACAACTCTAAATTCACTTTATCACCTTATGCACGGGTGTCGCAATTCTTAAGCCTCAATCTAGGCTGATAATCATATTTCTTCATCCTCTAAAACTGACTTTGTCTTTTTGTCATCATGATTATGTCACCATTTACTTATCATACAAATGATCATGTTATCATTCCTCAACACTTCTCTTGTCACTTTATGAACGGGTTCCGCTAACCTTGAGCTTCAAGATGTGGAAGCCTACTCGATAAATAATTTCTTTTATGAACTTACCTTGAAACTTTATGAATGGTTTCATTGATCTTGAGTCTCAACATGAGACTACCAGCAAAATGTACTATGTACTAAAACAAAACCGATCATATGAATGTATCTTTGCTTATACTTTTAAGTGAACAAAAGAACTCCTGATTATATTGACACTGTGCTGAATGTACCACGAGAGTCAAGGCCACCCACAATGGTTTCTCCATATGAAAAGTAATAATAACAAATATATCCAATCATCAAAAAATTGGAAACTTTATCACATTTGATTGAAATCTTCATTTGGTTTGAGCTATGTCGTCCACCTCCTTAAACTCAAACACCTGACCGCCGTCGAATGTACTAATAGCTTAGCACTTTTAATATATCCTCATGTTATATAATCCATCAAGGATCAGGCTTAGCAAGTCTACTTCTAGTCTACTTCTAGAAGAAATATCTTGCGCTCCTAGCACCACCTGTTAACCAGTATAAAAGGCGCTGCAAGGTAGGGAGCGAGCAGTTAGTAGTCACTTAGTTTTAGTGAGAACATCAGCTAAGTAAGTTTAGCCAAGGAGTTACCTGGAGTAAGTACATCGGCTCCCGTGTAACAGACTGGAGTTTACCAATATCAACTACCTCGGACATAGGATTGTGATAGAGCGGAGTACTAGAATGGTCTAGAAGGTGTTGGAGCAACTCGTGTTCTAAATGTGGTTGATTGCTGATAGGAGATGGGAGGTGGACTGATGAAGACTTATACATGGTGGCTTTGACTCGGGATGAGATGTTTATTGAATAAAAACCCTTTCATATTAAGAAGCTCCCTCATCGTTCATTTCTTTTGAACTATTGGGAAGTGGACGGACAAACTTTAAACGCAGTCTGAATTACTCAGGCATTCTGGACAAACGACTCATGGAGACTTAGATATACACAAACATCACGCAGTCTTAAATCAAACATTAACAATAGTTCATCCTCAAGTAATTTGAGAATATCATCGAGATTATTTTCTGATGTTGTGTTCACGCATGCAGAGGTGCTTTATGAAATATAATATGCTTGTCTATGTGTCTCTTATTCTAAACTTTAAGACGATGTCTTCATGTTCTAAATGGATCTGCGCCAACACAACAAGGTAACTTAATTGCTTGTCCTCGCTGGGCAGCTCTCGATGGCCCCCTCTTCCATGAGTTACACAGAGATATTTTTTCCGTGGGGAACGAGCAAAAGGGTACACCTGGAACCCTCTAGTGGCGCTACCTGAACCTACACACATCAGAGAACACGTGACTGACCGCCATTATTATCAGAACTTTTTGTTCCGGATGTTTTTTGTGTTGAAGGGGCAATCACTCTCTGATGGAGAATGCCTAGACAGTTTGGAGATGAAATCAGCCTGGGCGAGAAGATCATTCGTCTCCAGCATAGGCCTACTCACATCCACCCTCCAGGTCTAACCTATCACCTATGCCCAGAGCAATAGAGGGGACCATCAAACAAGAAACTGAGAATGGAATAGGGATATCTTCATGGCTTCAGTGAGTCATATAATTATTTGGGCCAAATTTCATATTACATTAATTTGACACATTTTAAAGAAGGTCCCTAGATATTTGTTCTTATCTTTCCTTCTAAAATATCTGTAATCAACATCCACGAAAACCTGGCCGAACATTTCCGGGTCTCCTGGTCAAAGCATATTTAGATTAAAAATTATTTGTAGAAACATTGAAGTACTGACGGCATACAGAGAAGAAAGATAATGAATACTTTAGAAACCGTTACTTATACAATCGAACATCACTTCTTTTATTGAATAGCATGAAAGGGAAAAGGCTGCTGGCCAAGCAATGTCTGGGTTCTGTCATTATATGTGGCCCTTTGCATAGCCGCATCAGTTGCTCTCTCTGTAACCCTACCAGCACCCTTACCCCCTCCTCACCTGACCTCTAACGCCCCCTGCCGGGGCTGCGGGGAGGTGGGCACGTGCCAAACCCTCCAGGAACTCTTCTGGGAGCCGTTCCCAGAAATCCTCGAAACGATGACCCAGGTCTCCGCATATCCACTGTAAATAGTCCCTGGGTACCAGGAGCGAGGCCTAAGGTTGGGGTGTGGCTGCACATGGCACCCCTCCCTCACCAGACGTGTACACATACATCCATACCAGACTCCCACAAAGTAAATGTATTTCCAAATAGATAAGTCAATAGAGGGATGTATTTTTGCTTTAGACGTAAATATTCTCTCATGTAACTTTGTTTTGGCGTAATCCACACAAGAATACTTTAGAAACCTTTACTTATAGGTTCACGTGGATTTACTTTCGTGATCTTAATATCCTCTGTTTCGTTTCGCGTATATTTCACAACCATAAAATATAAGAAAATACATACAGCGTCAACACGAATTAATACGTTGATGGTATTGATTTTCTTATGCTTTTAGTTCTTAATGATGTCACAAAGATGCCTTTAACAGTGATTATTCCTTCTAAATAGAGAAGGGGCTTGCTTATTTAAGAGTATTAGTCATAGGCATCTTGTAGGGATAAGCATCTACCAGCATGTCCTCCCTATCCCTCCCTATCCCTTCCTAGACAGCCAGATCTCTGTTGATATAGCTAACCTTTGTCAGTGCAGTGCCCTGCCAGACAGTCTGGGCTGCCGGCAGGTCGTGGTTGTACATCTAGGGCCGTATACCATTGAATTCGTATATCTCCGTAAATCTGGTTTGATTTCTTTTTTACGATTTAGCCTTTCAAACTATAGATCGTCCCAAAACCCCATCACTGGAAATTTCTTCCCATTATTCTGTTGCTAAATGCCTTATAACACAAAATCATCCACACATGTTGTATTGACAAATTCATTATTCTTATGTACTATTATCATCTTCTACATGATTACTGGTATCATGATAGAAGATACTCATCTTAAACACTGGGAGGTGGAGGGTTGAAGGGCCGTGGAAAATGTTCAGAGATGTTCAGTACTGTGAAAACCGTTCATGTTTGATACCAATCCAATACAAAACAACAACATCAGAAACAAGGATTTGATGCTGGGATTTTACAGCCCAGGTTAGTCCCATGTTACATAATTCTTTGGCTAAAACGTAGCAATGAATATTACTCACTTATGATATGATTATTTTGAAATTTTAACATGCGCATGGGATCCCTTCAGCGCAGACGGTGCACCACATTTCGCGTTCGCTCAAACAGAAACTACAACAGAAGCCAGACCAGAAGCCAGACCAGGAGCCAGACCAGAAGCCATTGCGTCTGTTTGGTTAGTTACACCGTCCCTTGTTGTGCATATACCAGGTTTATCTTTTATATGGTTCTAGACACAAAGAACACTGAAGTTGAAGAAAAGAGGAATTGAGAGCCATAAAACATGAGGCATTTTGATGTAAAACTGGACTGTAAAGATTGATTACTGGTACATTGCTGCCTTGTGTTATAAGGCATTTAGTGAACAACTTTTGAACAGAAATAGAAGTCTACTAGACAGCCAAGACTTGAGATTGTGTTATGTGCACTGTATACTATTCATGACCATTATGCTTAATCAATCCGTTCATGCTGACCTTAACTTAAGGTATACTGATAATATCCATCCTGTATGTGATCCAAAAACACCTTTCATGATCCATTATAACAAGACAGATAGACATAGAGCAAGTGACATGAATGAATGTGTGATAGGGATAGAGAAACGCAAAACTGCCAATAGACAATTCAGGAGTTTGTGCTAGGCAGCTGCTAACTAAAACTATAGCAAAGGGCATAGAAATAGACCCAGTTCTATGCCAAAGGGCTAAGATACATGTGAGCAGAGTAGCTGCAAAATTACATTTCATAATGTTGAACTATTGTTAAAGTTTGTTTTAATACTGCGCGATGAGTGTATAACTAAGTATCCATGAGTCGTTTGTCCAGAATGTCTGAGTCAATCAGACTGCGTTTAAAGTTAGCTCATTCACTTCCCAATAGTTCAAAAGAAATGAACGATGAGGGAGCTCTTAATATGAAAGGGTTTTTATTCAGTAAACATCTCATCCCGAGTCAAAGCCACTGTGTATAAGTCTCCATCAGTCCACCTCCCATCTCCTATCAGCAATCAACCACATTTAGAATACAAGTTGTTCCAGCACATTCTAGACCGCTCTAGTGCTTAGCCCGATCACAATCCTATGTCCGAGGTAGTTGGTATAGGTAAACTCCAGTCTGCTACGCGAGAGCCGATGTACTTACTCCAAGTAGCTCCTTTGCTAAACTCACTCAGCTGACATTCTCACTAAAACTGCCTGCTCCTCACTTTGCAACGCCTTTTATACTGGTTAACAGGTGGCGCTAGGAGCGTAAGATATTTCTTCTAGAAGTAGACTAGACGTAGACTTGCTAAGCCTGATCCTTGTTAGATTATACAACATGATGATATATCAAAAGTGCTAAGCTATTAGTACATTCGACGGCGGTCAGGTGTTTGAGTTTAAGGAGGTGGACGACATAGCTCAAACCAAATGAAGTTTTTTTTTTTCTTTTTTTTTTTAATCAAATGCGATAGGTTCCCAATTTTGATGATTGGATATATTTGTTATTATTGTTATTTAATATAGAGAAACCAATGTGGGGTGGCTTTGACTCTCGTGGTACATTCAGCACAGTGTCAATGGATTTGTAGATTCTGTTTCAACACAAGTTCATGAATGAGATTATTTATCGAGTTGGTTTCCACATCTTGAAGCTCAAGGCTAGCGGAATCCGTTCATAAAGTGACAAAGTGTTGAAGAATGATAACATGATCATTTGTATGATAAAGTAAATGGTGACATAATCATGGTGACAAAGTGACAAAGTCAGTTTTAGAGAATGAAGAAGTGTTCGTCATTTTTCGGTATTTACTTAGTACATACCTGTACATTAAGGTAAGTTCATAGCATTATCAGCCTATATTAAGACTTAAGGATTGCGACACCCGTGCATAAGGTGATAAGGTGAGTTCAAAGGATTGTCAGCCCATATTAAGGCTTAAGGATAACGACACCCGTGCATAAGGTGACAAATTCAGTTTTGACTTAGTACATACCTGTACAGTTTTTGATTTATACGATTTGGAACACAAGTCAACAAAACTCAACATTTATACAGTATAAAGTTGTCTTAACCTTCTAAGAGTGACAAATACACAACAAATCCAATTTCAGAACAAGTTAACACAACAAAAGTTAATACAGAGAATTCGGACATTTTGAACGAACGAGTTTCATTGTACAATGCGTGTCAAATTTCACCCAAATTTCAACTAAAACAACGTTGTTTACAATAGTTACAAGGTTCATGCATATGTCCTGGCAACATTAAGCAGTTTGATTCAGAAAATATTACCATCCACGTCGCGCGCCCACCAGTCATGCTTAGTACACGTGTACTTAGCGGGACGCTTGACTGGAGTTCCCCTCCAGGGTTTGACCTCGATTTGATTCCTCCAGGCGCGAAGCGCCCGGATGGCAAATTTCTGCTTCGAACAAATTTGGCGAGTTTGCAGACTCGACCAGACATTTTGGGCCGAGATTAATTAATTTTATCGCCTGATTACGTTGGTTGGGGACCTAAGCTTTAGTTTAGCGCAGATTTTGTAAGAAATTATACGATGGTTTGATCATGCTAGCCGATTTCAAAATTTGGATCCCTCGGATCAAAAAGGGGTTTCCCAAATTAGCCTCGTTTTGACGTCATTTTAATCAGTGCCGGCGGTAATTTCAACGTGTCAAGACGTGTTTTCTAGTTAGCTCCTTTTCTTTATCGTTTTTCTCAACCTCATTCACCATGGTGCGAGTAGCCATTTTTTGTACAGAACGGGAGGTTGGCGTACAGGATTATCCCGACCTGATCCAGAACCACACGGACCATATCTTTGTAGTTTTCCCGAGTGAGGAGGCCACGACGGCGGAGCTGGCGGGCTTTGCTTTTGCCCACCATATGTTATATCCTGATGACGTCCTGCTTGTGATTACGAACCTGCTCGATATCCTGACCTGGGATCCAGAACTACGCCTGTATCTTCCCTTGTTTATCAGCCCGGACGCCGTCGTTAATTTCTACGCGGAATTATTCAACCGGGCATTCATGAACATACAGGCCCACCCCGCTCCAGCCACCCTCCTCCTAGCGACCCCCTCGGGCTTTGATGCCCGTGTGTGGTCGCGCACAGACAGTGATGGATCTTTACAGAGGTGGATTAACCGCATCGTTCCCCGGATTAGCCGAGAGGTCAAAAGGGCGAATGACTGGTACGGTGTGCCAACGGTCAACACTGGTCATGCCCTCCACCTCTCAAAGGTAGTGGCTGACGGTGTTATGACCGTTAATGACTTCCGCGAGCTGGAAGACGGATACATGCCGTCCGCCCGGGTGTTGCGCCGCTGGGCCCGGGCCTTGGGCTGGGCCTTCGTTTGGTTGCCCCTTTCACGATAGGCCGCCGGCACTCCCCCGTGTACATATTTTAATTCCGGAGTGATTTCCACCAATCAATTTTTTTAGTCCAATTCCCGGCCTGTGATTAGGACACTTAAGTTTTATTATCCAAGAGGTGCAGCCAGAACGTTCTTACGGGAGCTCCAGATAGCAGGACTGTTAGCATGGGAGGACTTAGATGTTTCACCGCCCTTGCTCGCCGTCGGACACCGCCCTCCTTTCTGTTCAGCCGGACCTTCACCTCGACCGCCCCCACGCCTGGTAAGTATTGTTCCTGGTTTTCCTTATTATTCGCACGTTAGGTAGGCTACTAACTCGTAGATTTTTAAGGAGATTGTTGGTCAGGAATTAGTCAGCAGTTTTCTCAGCTCGCCTTCACGTGGTTGAATTCCGGAAGTTGATGTCATTCCCGGAACTAGAAACTGTGTTTCGCTGGTGATTTTTGTAACGGGTAGGGTGGGCGGCCACCTGGTTTACTTTTGGTTCCAAGATGGTGGACGCGGGCCGAGAGTTAGGACCTTGTGTACTAAACTTATTATCTTTTCCAGGTCCTGTGGTTACTGATGATCATATGAACGGCATAAGGTGGTAGTATTGGGCACTGAGAGACGTCAGGCTTTATTATTTTAGTGGGAGGAGTCGTTTAGGCGAACACGATCAAGCATTTTATCTCGCGCGTGGTTGAGCGATAATAGGGTTTTTTTCTGACTAGTGGTTTGTTGACATTACCGATTCAAGCAGGCTCTCATTGTGTGGGTAGATTGTGCCGTGTTGGCCTAGAGTGTTATTTTTATCGCTATTAACTACTAGTTGACTGACACTGCACCAATGAAGTTGTGTGGATGACCAGGGATTCCGGTCTGGGTTGTACAGCACTAGATTTGCTGTGGCAGAATTCTTTGTTTTGACGCTTCCCGTACAAGGTAATGGAAACACTCTTTTTGGTGACTATAAAGCGTAAGCGCTTCATGTGGTCACCCCAGGTAGAGTCGTCCGACTGACCGTCGGCGACTCCGTGGTAAGTTTTGAGGAACTGCAGGTGACCAGGTACTTTGGTCCAGACTGCACAGCTTTAGATTGGCTGTGGCAGAATTCTTTGATGAGTTGTCCCCTTTACAGGATAATGGAAACATTCACGTGGTGACCACATGAGGAGACACCACAGGTGGAGCCGTCCGACTAGCCGTAAGACTAGACTAGAGTAAGTTTGAGAGGGAGTGGCAAAGGCCACAATTATCCATCCCGTGTTGAGTCTAACAATAAGACTGTGTCAGTGTCATGGTGTTAGAATAAGTTTGATAGTGAGTATTATTGTGCAGTGTCGTCCAGGTGGGGAGATAAGAATGGTGATAGGGGCTGGGTCTATTGTGATTTAATTAAGAGACTACTTTGGTTTTCTAAGAGCCAATACTTGAACGGTATATCCAGTTGTCATTCTGACTACCTCATATTTATGTCCATTGTGTTAGAATAATTTACCAACACACTTCGATGGTTAATGTTAAGATAAACCTCTTCCCTTCTTTTGTTAGTTACAGGTGGTAGCTCGGCGTCCAACCCCTATATTCACTCTGGGTTTGAATATCGAGTTCCACTGTTATACTGGGTAGTTGGCGCCCTCCTATCGCAACAGGCAGGTGCGCCCCTAACACCAAACAGTTTCATAAATAGATATTATACATATTTTAACAGTAATAATTCACCGTCTTATTTTGTACAACACACAACATGGGGAAAACAGACATGAAAAATTGTGGGGTAGTTTTCATTCCGTAAAAGTATAGGTGTCATGAAAGACATTAAACATTAACTGTACAAAGGAGGTTGAGATTATTCGTTACTCGTTAATTATCACTAGAGGATCGGGTCTCAGATTCAAGTCCATTTCTGATCTGATTACCGGTCCTCATTAGTTACACGTGGGTTGTCGGTACCCCCCATCCATAGAACCAGAATGGGCAGCACCGAGTTTCCCATTGTTATAATCGGGAGCAGACTGCATATTTTTTTTTTTTATATATGCAGCCTACACCCCCTTTAAATTATAGAGATGTGTAAATGCATCTCTTCAGATCACTCACTTCCAGACAGCACCTAGTAAGTCGGGCTTTTACCGAAGTGCAGTACAAGGTTAAACCCGTCCTTTGTTCAGGTCTATGCCCGTTTTTCTTGTGGAGAGTTAAGACTACTCCTGAAAAGACTCCGCCCCCAGCCTATCCTAACTATGCGCACGCGGGGCAGGAATATATATTAGTGTTATAGACAGTTTTAGTAATTTGATTCTTTCCTAATAGAATGGGTAGACTATTAGCTAAGGGGTCTTCAACTAAGTTTTTGCAGCCGTTCGTTAGGGAATTAGTAGACCGTGTCCCCCCTCTTCAGCTCAACTGTTGAGCGGAGACCCGGTTACTTTTAGCGCCACGACGGCGGTCAAGACTAGTATTTCATTCTTTTTCATTTTTTTTTTTTTCTCGACGGCGGTCAGCTCTGAAGCCGCACGTCTTCTTTATTAATTTTGATTATTTCTAATTTACCCGGGTTGAAACTTGACTTCTTGCCGTTTTGCCTCAGTCCCGGTTAAAACTGGTCTAAACATGGTCTAAATAACTTAGTCTTGTACCTTTGGGCAGTTGTTTGTCATTTTTCGCTTTTCGCTGGATCCTGATTTACAGTAAAATCAAAGGATCCAACGACTAGGATATGTTGTGACTCGGTGATCATTACACATAGCCAAGACAACGAGACTACACATTTTGTACAGCGCCTCGTCTCATCATCCTGTGGGTTTTAGCTAGAACTCCCCCCCACAGGGAGAAGGCCCTCTTCACAGGTGAAAGTCGCCTTTATGAAGAAGGGAGTTAGCACCCTGTGAATGTCACCAGTTCACCGCATTTTTCCCGTAACTTCTTTTTCCTTGTGACCTCCGTTATACTTTCTGAATGTAGCACGCCTTGGCAGGAGTTGTACACATCCTTGCCTGTTGTAGCGTGCCTGTACCAGAAGCAAACGAGCCACGTATAAGGTACTCTCGTGCGCTGTCACGGAGCGTTCCCCCTTTGAATGTTACTAAATATTCTGCGTTCTTATGTTCTTACCACAACTTGCCCAGAATTCCCTGAGGAAGGGCTCTTAGTTAAATAAATATTGGGCTGCTTTATATATTAGTTTTTTGGGTAATTTTCTTTCTATTCGTCGATTTTTTTGTGATGAAGAGACCGCTGTCAGGAGCCAACCCACCCGGGGCATAGTGACTGCCATGGTCGGGCGTCCACCCCAGTGCCCTTCGCAGCGTCAGTGACGCGTAACCCCAACGTCCTGCCTCCTGTCAGGCACCACTGACACCAGGCATGTGGGCAGGCTCCTGCTGCTTGTGCAGCCCCCTCATCTTTGAGAAGATTATATATGTAAGCATGCTAAAGAATAGACAGTGGCGTTCCCCAAGTGACTCCTGTACTGCAGCCCGATCCTAGCGGTAACAACAGCACAGGGGTCAGGTGTAGATGGTACTTGCTTGGGGAAGTTCACTTCGCTCGTTGGGAGCATTGGTCCCGTTGAGCGCACCTAGGTTTTGTACAGAATTTTGAGTATCTTTTAAATGCTAAAATTTCGCGACACTAGGATCGGTTCCAAATGGTTCCCTATTTTAAAAGAGTTGCCAAATCAATAACAATAAGAGTGTTGAGTTAGGCTACCGGGCATGGGACACTCAACTTGAGAGAAATTTAGATAACCCATGGGTCCATAGAGAGACGGTTGGACCAGCCTACCCGACCCAGGTTTCCCTGGTTGGCGAATCATTATTGATCAGGTTAGTCAACAGAACCTCACCTACTTAAACAGGCAGTGCCCAGCGAACTTCCTGTAACATTTCAGTTTTAGTACTCGTACCATTGTATTATTAATTCACCAATTTTACCTGTACAGCACTAGGTCAGGTCTTAACACTCGTTACATCGTCATATGATAACTTCATGAACCGTTCCTGGATCCTTTCCGGATGTCCCTGGTCTTACTGTCTTTTGGGCAGACCCCGGTCCGGTCGCCGTAGAGGTGGGCGTGGTCGATCTAGGAGGAGCGTTAGGCATTGTTCCATGTCCCATCACTGGTTGAGGCCAGTCCGCTCCGACATCGGACCAACCTGCGTCGATGAGGCGAGGTACTCCCATGGGTACAGGAGTGGCCAGCCCCGAGGAGTATCTCAGGAGTCTGGCCCTGGTATTGTACTTTAAGTTACTCATCATTAGACGGGCTAGTTTCTTAGACACCCTCAGGGCATCTGGTAGTGGCACCTTAGATGGATGTTGCCCAGGTCTAGTCGCCGCTCCCATCAACTGCGCCCCCCAGGTAACTGTCAGGGTGTATTTCAGACACAGTTGGGTCACCAGTAGATCCCTAATGAGCACATAACCCTCCGTATAAGTGTGGTCAGAAGGCATGGCCAGTTCACCTAGGAAGATTGTCTCTATCATATGTGGGTTGGCAAACTGTACATATAGTCCATCTACAGTCTTCCTTCTAATGTACCTCCACTTTCGCCACACGAGGACCACTATGGCGATGACTAGTACTGCCAATAATATAGCAAGTACCGCCACCGCAGTGGGGTTGGCGGTCGTGTCCGGGCATTCGGTTAGTTCCTTTTCACGACGCAGCAGCTCCTCCGGGTCCGCCGTCTCCAAGGCCACGGCCCGAGGTAAAGTCATAGTTAGTCCGGCTAGGGCAGCCTTGCCTTGGTGGTTCCACCAGCATTTCCAGAGGATACACCCAATAATCGTCACTGCTATCACTATGCAGAAAATAGTGAGGAGACCAAAGCCGCCTCCGAAGTTACCTATAGAAAACCATGGGGCGTGTTTGTCCACTTCGTAACGGTCGGTGGCTTTCCTAATGCCCTTAGCCAAGTCTTTCCGGTGTTTCTGGATCCGCTTGGCCAAGGAGGGTACAGGTATTCTGACTTTTAGGCTCTCCTCGATTTCCAGTAGCTCTTTTCTAATTGCTTCAGGGATAGGATCGGATTCTAACATAGTGGGTTCATTCTCAATCCTCGTGAAATTAGTGTCCCACCCCTTCACACGACCCGCCGCTTCCAACAAGTCATTATGTGGATACACGACCGTGGTGATCCTGGTGTGTCGGTCACAGTTTCGTAAGCTATACGGTATCCATGATCCTTGTGTCTGAAATGCACAGTCGCATTCCACCTGGACTCGCGCATAGTTTTCTATGTTCACTTCCACCGCGGGTTGATTTCTGCAAATCATTTGGCCCCGGGTGTCAGCGCTGACCACAAGCATATCTCCGTCGTCTAGATACACTGCCATTTCTCCAAAGTCTGCTTCCAAAAGATAATCCAGTTCACATTTTTCTTGTATGGCCGTGTCATCGCGCCTCAACAGGGCGGCGGTGCAGGTGTTGTCCGTGATCTTTTTCATGTAGGGTAGATCCTTACACAGCGTGATGGTCTGTCCATAACAGCCTGACCAACTGCCGCTAGCCAGTGGTACGTAGTACTGGCGGGACATGGACATAGCCACACTTTTTGGTAGATTAACAATTTGGAGAGCGTCCTTCTGTTGTCGTCCTCTAACTGGCACTGGCACAGGAAAGGTTAGTACCTCGTAGACTCTAAACAAATGTTCGTCGGCCACAACTGGTACCCTTACATACACGATCAGTTCCTGGGTGGTTTCATCAAATTTAAATGAGGGTTGACTGTTCTCATAATAGAAGGAGGGGTCTGTGAACGCCACGTGGAATCTGGGATGGATTCCCTTCAGATACCTGTTGACTTCCAGGACCGCTCCGACCATATATTGGCGAGGCACCAAGTCCATGGTCAGTTGGCCCCGTGTCAGGTGCTGTACGCCTTTCCTGAACACGCGCGTTTGCTCGACGACCAGTTGAAGATACACCATTTCCCCTAACTTGTCTTCCAGAGCTACAGGTATCATGTTCAGATACAGTTCCATCCAGTCCACCTTATGTTGGACGAGTCTCATTCTTCGGCGAGTAGTATTGTGTGCCTTGTTTAGTGACCTCAGATTATCCAGGAGACCTATCACAACGTGGTTAACCCTTTCCACAGCTTCGTCATGTTTATCGTTCATTAGCGCCAGATCTTCGATCATCTGGTCAGAGGACTCTTGCAACACTTTAATCAATTCCCTGTTATACTTGACGTCAGCTGACAGCCCCCGATTCCATGAGGTTGGAATAGGAAAGGTCGGCCATCCTGGATCGTCCAGCATGTTTGGCAGTTTCTTCATTCTTTTGATCCTTCCACCTGAATCTAATTCCGACCCTTGATTTTGAGATTTTTGTTGATTGTTCTTAATCAGAGAGCTTAAGGTTTCATTAAGAATTTCCCTGTACCGGCCCTTGAGCGCCTGCGATGTCTGATCCATCCAGTTTACCAGCGACCTGACATGGTAACAGGCTCGGTCAAGGGCGTCTCCTCCCTTTAGGTACCGATGACAGACTTGGCCAAAGGTAGCCTTGATGAAGGAACGCCTCCTTGGAATAGTGATTAGGAAGCCTTGTCGGACATGAGTGATATCTGCGGTGGACATTAACTTCCCTGGTTTTAACACTACTCCATATTGTTCTAAAGCTATAACTTCAGCATTAGGGGCTAGCCCTTCAGGTGGGCTGGAGTCATTTCGCACCCCCTTAATGCCTCCTATCATGGCAAAAATGAACAGCACCGACCACTTCATTGTCTTTGGTTTTAGCGCTAGTCCGTGAGAGTCAAGTTTATAGTTTATTTAAAACATGTTCACAACAAAGTTACCTTCACTCTTCTGCGCACCATTATCATCCAGGCGCCGAAGTATGCCCTCCTCTCGGGCCCCCTGGCCCATTTAGTTTGGGACATGCTCATAGAGGTTTTGCCCGTTGTCATTCACCACTCGCCTGATGATTCCGCTCTCGTCCTTGGTGACCGTGATCCTCAAGCCTCTCATACGTTCGCAGGACGAGGGGCGCATTGCTCTGAGGGGTCTTGGCCTAGTAGGTTCCAGTCCGAAACGGCCCCCGTTGGGTCGTACGACGGTTGGCTCAAGGGGTACGGGTGCGGCACCTGCGGTGGGTTTGTCGTTGGGAGTGGGTTCGGCCACAGTGGACCCCCCGGCTGGCTGGTTGGCGTCCACTGTTGCTGGTTCCATAGCAGTGGTGAGGGATTGGCGTTGCAGCTCGTTGTCAAGCTGCTCAAGTCTAAACAAGCGGGGTCCGCAGGCTGCAAGTGGTGGAGGAGGGGAGCTCCCGCTGGCCCGTTCCCCACGGGTGGGGTTGGCGCGTGTTGAACGGGTGCTACCTCCACTTTTAGTCCTGGAGCGGCGACGGTTAGCTGTTCCCCTCCCGTTCGCCTTTCCAGAGTGGGCAGAGGTCGGCCGCCTCGTGTTGTTTGTTGTCTGGTACCTTCCCTGACGCATTTAGAGTTTTGGGTGGTCCTTTGAATGAAAGGAGCTACCTGAGTTTTAATCTCAGCTAACTGTTTGTTCGATTTTGGCACATCCAGTCCCACTGTCCTTCTAATTTCGTCAACAGTCTCAAATAGTTGGAACAGTGGTTGCGTAAGGTCCCAGAACCAGCCGGCCTGAATCTGCACCGGTCTGGTGACCGCTTCCCCCTTCTGAACCGGCTTGGCCAACGCGGTTAGCCTTGGCTCGGGCTCCGAGTCACTCACCTCAGATAAATTGTAAAAGTCTTTATTTGCTGCCTTCTTTTTGGCTGGAATCGATTTAGCGGACTTCTTGGCTCCGCCTGCGGTCGTTCTGGTGGGCCGCCGGGCTGGTGTCCTTGGTTTCTTCCGGGCAATCCCGGCGTCGGTTGAGTCCGGACGGACACCGCCCCGGCCCGGCCAACTCCACCGCCTAAGGGTCTGAGTCGGTCGTTTCTTAGTACTCTCCTTCTCGACTGCCTTTTCTTTCATTTGGTAAAATCCTAAAAGAATGGCCCAACGAACATTCCCTTGGTGGGTAGCGCCCTCTGGTGGGGGCGGCTAATCCGTTTCCTTCTCAGGGGGACGATGATCCTTCCCTCCGTGTCCGCAGGGAAAGTAGTGGTTCCCTTTGGATTGCTATGAGGCCGGAGGGCTAGGCAGTTCCCCATGAGTCGGTGGATCAGTGTTCCAGCTAAGTTCTCTTTCCGCTCCTTCCAGGAGAAGTCGAAAGTTGAACAATTTCTATCTCCAACTTTCGTTCAGAGATAGAATCAATGTCTATCTCCGTTTCCTCCCGGGCTGGGTTATGCGTACAATCACCTGCAGCAGAGGTGACCGTCTAGGAGCAGAGTTGCGGACCGACTGGTGGATCGGCGCGGATCCCACGAAATTATAACCGATCCGCCTGCCCATGCCGTCTCCATATTTGGAGCTGTATCTTGTTTCAGGTGGGGGACGCTTGCATCCGGTCCCAGGAGATGACGCCAACCACTGGCATCTCCCTTGGTGTGCGCACCCTCCCTTTCTGCCACGCCCCTGGGCGCGGCGAGGTGGCCGTGAGGTAGGCCACCTGTTCCATTAGCGTTGATGATAACGGTGCCGCTCCGCCGAGCCTTTATTTTCACAGGGCAGCAAGATTTCCTGTATTAATCATCCATGTCGTCGCTTTCCCCGCCGTTGAACAGAGCTGCGTAGTTAGGGCGTCGGTTCCGACGCAGGTTATAGCCACCTTTCGTCGGGACATGGTCCTCTCCTGTTTTTTCTGGGCTCTGTTCCGATGTATCCGAGATCGGTACATCACCGCAGGGCAGCTTTATGGGCTTGTTGTTGCCTGGAGGGGATCTCCCCTCCAACGGCTGGCTTTTGCCCCTTCGTTTAGCTCGTTTGCGTTTCCTCTGTCCATTAGCGCCAGCTGTTCCCCGTTCACAGGCGGCTTTGTTAGGAACAAAGGATAAGTTTGGTAACAGCGCGGTGTCCGCACTGGCGCCCTGACCATCAGTGATTTGCCCGTCCGATTCTGCTAAATCGGTGGGACTTGGACCAGGTTTTTGTGTAGGTACCTTCCTGGCCATAGGAATTGCATCATGCTCACGGGGACCGGTTGTTCCCGTTGAGTTTTCAGTCTCAGCACCCCTCATTTTGCCATCCTTTTCAGCAATTTCACCCGTCGGAGTGTGATGCAATTCAGGGTTTCGGTCAGGATCTGCCCCTTTTGAGTTAGTGATTTTTGCTTCTCTCACCAGTTTGGGAATAACATGAGGGATGGCGGGAGACCAGGGCCCATGTGCAGGTTTGAGCTTTGAAATGTTTACTAGATGTGGTACCTGTTTCCCAGTTTTTAGAGACACTAGCCTAACAAGATGGTCCCCCTTAGTTTCAATTACCCTGAATGGCCCAGTATACCTGTTTGAGAACTTAGACGCTTTATTTTCACTAGCCAAAGGGTCGTACATGTATACCATATCACCTTCGTACATCTGAGTGGGCCGCGCCCGCTCATCAACTCTTACTCTCAGATCTTTTTCATAGTTTTGAACTACCCTTTCTGCCATATTCCTAAACATAGCAATGTTGTCCTTTGTTTGCATGAAGAATTCACAGTCATTCAGCGTTTCAGGGATTGTTCCCTGCTCAGGCATTCCCATACTGATTGGATCTCTGCCAAACAGTAGGGTGTGAGGACTGTAGCCCGACCGCACACTGATCGTAGACCGAACCGTCCATAGCGCTATGGGGAGTAGATCGGTCCAGTTACAGTGGTCATCAGGAATATAATATGCGATCAGGTTTTCAATGGTTTTGTGTAGTCTTTCTACCCGAGCGTTGCCGGTTGGCATTCGCCCGGTGGTGAACGTTTGTTTGCACGCCAATCGTGTAGTAATCTCCCGGAACAGCCCCGATAAGAAGGCCGCCCCCCGGTCTGTGTGCAGGCGGTTTACCCGCCCATACCGACACACTATCCCGGTTAGGAAACAGTTGGCCGCGGTTTGCGCGGTGGAGTCTTTAGTGGTGAAAGCCTCTGGCCAACCTGTTAGCAAGTCTATGAAGGTCATGATATATTTTGACCCGTCTCTAGCCTTCTTTAGTGGTCCAATAAAATCACACTGTACCACCTCAAAGGGCCGAGTCGGCCTTTCCCAAGACTTGGCCAAAGCCTTAAAATGTGGGGCCCGCCTCCTCAGAGAGCAGGTCTCACAAGCTTTCACATAGTCCACTATGTCGGCGTTCATGTTCCGCCAGTAGAATTTATCAGAGATTTTGGTAGTAAGGTTACTGATCCCTACATGTCCCCCAGCCAAGATGTCATTATGTAATAGTCCCAGGGAATTAACCTTCCTGGAACTATCATACGGGGTTTTAGTCTGACCAGTTGGTCTTGGTGTTTGTTATACCTTTTGACGTTGAACCTACAGAGCACCCCCGGTGCTACCATTCCCACAAAATCAGCTTGGTCCATTATCCGCCTAGCTTCAAGGGGATCTGTTGGTAGGTCTCCGTCCTGAAGGTAGTCTATTAATTGCGCGCACTCAGCATCTTGGAGTTGTGCGTTTATTACTGTAGCCACAGAAAGCTCTTCATCCTGAATTTCGGCCTCAAATAACTCACATCCCACAGCGGGCTCATATTCTTCACCTGGGACATGTTCATGATAGACTCTAGACAAATAGTCCGGCAGAAAATGAGTCGCTCCTGGCTCATATATGATTTCAAAATCAAAATCTGATAGCGCTAAAGCCCACCGTCTCAGCCGGGCTGACGGGGCTTTGTAGGCACTTTGTAGCAGGGGGATCAACGGTTTGTGATCAGTCACTATTGTGATTTTAGCTCCCTGCAACATGTCCTCATAGTTCTTAATACCTTTAATTACTGCCAGAGCCTCTTTCTCTGTTACCGAATAATTTAATTCGGCGTCACGGAGGGTACACCCCCAGAAAGCAACCGGACGGTAGATTTCATCTAGTTTATGACAAACCGCTGCACCGCACGCGGCGTCTGATGCGTCAGTTAGTAGATAGAAATGCCCTCCTATATCTGGATGAATTAGTAAGGGCGGCGAGGTCAGCAGTTTCTTTAACTGTTGAAACGCCTCCTCGCAGGCCTCTGTCCACTCAAAAGAGACTTCTTTCTTTAGCAGCCGGTTTAAAGGCTTTGCTAGATCAGCGAAATTAGGGACAAACGGTCGGTAGTAGTTACATAGCCCCAGAAAGGACTTGATAGTCTTTACATTATGCGGGCGGTTAAAGGCTGTGATCTTTTCCGTGGTAACCTTTTGTGTAGCCACCCCTTCAGCGTTTACTACATGGCCGAGGAAATTAATCTCACTGCGGCACCACTCACACTTAGACGGTTTTAGCTTGAGGTTGGCTCTCGCTAAAGCTTGGAGGTACACGCTTATACTGATATACACCCATTGGGGTTTCAAAGGCAGTATATTTTCTACTGTCTTCTTCGATTACACACTGATGATAGCCGCTCAACAGATCTAAAGCTGTCCACATAGTGGGTTTCTTGTAAGCCATATATAAGAAAAGTGATCGCGCTGTAGGCATTGGGAATTTATCTTTGAAAGTGACCTGATTAAGCATGCGAAAGTCTGTACAGAGCCTAGGTTTGCCGTCTTTCTTCTGCACTACCACCAGCGGACTTCGCCAAGCCGATTCGCTGGGCTCTATGACCCCTATATCTATGAGTTGCCTAACCTGTTCATCGATGATGTCCATTTTCTGTGGAGAGTATCGGTACGGTCTAGAACTTATTACTCCCTGCGACTCATCCACAATGATTCTCATCGGCGCTATTTCACAGTGACCTAACTCTTCCATTGAGAACGCTAGCGCATTTCTGTTGTTATTAAGCATTTGTCTAAACCTTACCTTTTGTTCTTCATCTAAGCACGACTCGGTTAGATCTATTTTACTTACATTTTCATCCATTTCACCTCGGGATTTCTCCTCAGAGGTTTGGCTTTCCATTTGCACTGCGTCTTTCATTACTTCTACAGAAATCCTACAAATGGACATTGGGGTCTCTGTTTTAGTTAGATAACACAAGTCTAGGAACTCTTCTATCTGGTCTTGATTTACCTCAGGCACTGCGCATTCTTCTGCAAAAGCTAACACTTCCTGTGGAGTGATTTCTTGCGTTTCATCTAGCGGATTCATGACTTTGATCCACCACTGACTTCCCACCGTATTCACGCACCCCTCCACTAGGACAGGTGCAGTGACTGCTGGTGCGCAGTAAGCTACAGGTGAGTCGAATCCCAGCGGCTCTCGGGTGGTAACCGGTATGATGCATTCATTTCCCGGTGGAATTTTCACTGTTTCTTTGCTGACTATAGGGTTTCCACAAAACACTTCTATCTTTGCGCCTGGTAGAGATAAATCTGATCGAAGCACTGTTAATAAGTTTCTACCGATTACTATTGAGTGGCATAGGTCGTCCACTATGTTGAAATCATAGCAAACCACTGATCCCTGGATTGAAAACTTACACCTAATTTGTTCTAGTATTACTTGAGACGAATTGTCTGCCAAACTGATGTTTCCCTTCGATACTTTCCACTCATCTAAAATGCATTGTTTAGGGATCTGCTGTTTACAATGGGTGGACATGAAGCAATCGCTCGCTCCTGTGTCTACTAAAGATTTAACCTCCTTCTGATCATTAAATCTTAACGTTAAGAAAAATGCTTCGTCTCCTATCTCTCTCCTAGCCGGTCCGTCCACTGCACCTAATTCTATCGTGGAATGAACGGACCCCCTCTCTAGTTTCCCTGACTCTTTTGTTCTGTGCCACTGGCTTTACTATCTTTGTACATCCGCGGGGGTTTTTCCTTCAACCTATTCTTTAGCCACAAGCACGCTTCTGTAGAGTGACCATGTTGTTGGTGAATGATACAAAACTTACTTTCATCGAAAGGCAACCTGGGTCTCTCCACTTTCTGCTGAGTTGGCGGATTCTTTCCTTTGTCTGCCTCTCTGTTCGGGGCGTTATTAGATTTAGCCTTCTGATCTGGATTCCTTTCACCTTTCTGATTTTCATATCGATCTTTTCTTTCATAACCTTGCTGCTTATAGTTACCACTACTCTGGGGAGCTCCGCTTTGCCCTGGTTTTGGTTTCTGAAACCATGGAGCGGCCTCCAGTCGGGCCAGCACCACTCCAAACCGTTCGGAGATGGAGTTTAGGGCCGCGGTCTCCTCCGATTCTTGGCTTCCAGCCAGTTCGCTCACTGCATTGGATATTTTAGTTCCCCCTTTGCCTTTGTCCAACGATTCTAGTCTCGTTGCACAATCCACCGCTTCGGTGAACGACTTAGGGTCCAGTATAGCTACCTGTCTGGCTACGCCCTGTTTTAATCCCTCTAAAAACACAGCTAACATCATGCTTTCACTCGCCTCTGCCTTAACTTGCTTTTGCTTCAAGACACCTGCAAATTCAATCACACTCTGGTCCTTTCCTTGTTTGAGGGCGCAGAACTCTGCGTGTTTCTGCCACTTAGCTCTTCGATCACCGAAGATCTTTGTCATTTGAGCTTCTAGTTTCTCAAACGTGTCTTTTTCACTCTCAGCTAACGCTCCTGCCCAGTCGTCTGCCCTTCCCTTTAGGCCTAACAGCGCCATATTCAGGAGATGGGCGTTCGACCAGTCATAGATAGCTTTCAGTCGTTTCAATTCCCTGAAATACTTTTCTATCTGCTCATCTTCCTTCCCACTAAACCATGGTAACCTAATGTTCGGTCCCCTTTGGTGGCCATGGTGGGTCGTTTCACGCCCTGGCGCTGGTACTTGGCCCAGTGCCAAACCTAGCTGGGGTAGAATTTCCCAAATATTTGGTTGATTTGGCGGGTTTGGAGGATTGTTCTGTCCTGGTGGGCCCGGTGGACCTGGAGGATTTGGAGGGTTGTTCTGTCCTGGTGGCCCCGGTGGACCTGGCGGTCCTGGAGGGTTGGGTGGACCTGGCGGTCCTGGCTGGTTGGGTTGATTAGGTTGGTTTAGAAAAGGGTTGTTGGGTTGGTTTGGAGGAGGGTTACCAGGCCCCGGTGGGTTCGCCTGGTTATTCTGGCCTGCCGGAGCTTGCTGACCCTGTTGGTTACCCGCTCTTCCTCGGCCTGCATTCAGGTTGGCCGCGATCGCCATCGCCTGCAATAGGTAAGGGAACATGTTTTGCTCGACCCCACCTCCCGCTGGCACGGCTCGGCCAGGCTGTTGGCCTGGTTGGCCACCCCCATCATTTTGCTGCAGTCCCCCAGGGTTTACCCCAAGATTAGGCTGCTGCATTCCTGGATTCACACCACCATCTCCCCCTTCACCAGGTTGCTGTTGTTCCCCAGGATTTATCCCAAGATTGGGCTGATTCGGAGGGGGATTATCAAGAAGGTTTTGAGGAGGATTAGGCCCTTGTGGGTTGGCCTGATTATCCTGGCCTCCCTGAGCCGGTTGGTTAAGTGGAGGGATAAGCCCTTGAGGATTGGCCTGATCGTTCGGGCCTCCTTGAGCCCGTTGGTCAAGTGGAGGGATAAGCCCTTGAGGATTGGCCTGATCGTTCTGGCCTCCTTGAGGCTGTTGATTACCCCCTCTTCCTTGACCTGCCTGCAAAGGGTCTCCCATTGCTTGCGCTAGGAAAGGATGCCACATATTTTGTTGTATAGGCCCAAGGTTCATCCCACGATTAGGCCGCCATGCCCCCGGATTTACACCCCCTGCTCCCCCTTCACCGGGTTGTTGGAGCTGATTTTGGTCACCCCCTTCTCCTACTAGATCCACCAAAGGTACGCCTCCCTCCGCCATATTGTCTTCGAGGAGGTTTTGTATATCGTGATCGTCCCACTGTTCCCTCACAGGTATTTCCTCTACACTAATCTCGTCCTCACTTTCTTGTTTGTCTTTCTTACCTGTGTCTAAAACATCCTCGGTAATAAGTTCGAACGATGACGAGCGTGATTTCTCCCCTCTAGCTAGTTTTCTATCAGGACTACCTTCTCTGACATTTGCGACGGCTTGTTCTGTCTCACTGTCTCCTTCCTCGTCTTCGCTTTCGTATTTATCATACGGCTCAGGGGCTGCAATGTCCCCTTCTCCTACGTGATAAGCTTTCTTTACCGCACTACCTTCTTCATCTCTATCTTCCCCTTCTCTATCACTTTGGGTCTCTAGCGCTTCCCTTTCTGCTTTATCCTGATCGCTTAACCTTTCTAACTCCTCATGCTCTTCGGGGCCTGCTTCTGCTAACTTCCTTATTATTTCTGCCGGGTCAGGTTCATACCCTCCCCACCCCAGATCTGGAACTCGAGCTTTTGCTCCTTTATTAGCGTCGTCCAAGTTCTCCCCAATATCATAGGTTAACCGATAGGGTTGTAAGTTGCCTACTTTGTCGCTGTCTCCCTCTGTTTCCCTTTCCACTCCCCTGTCCCTACCTACTGTTTTCCTTTTAGCTACAGTGGAATCAGGAATGGACGCCCCCGGGTTGGGGTGAGTCGGTGTTACCAGCGGGTGACTGATAGACTCAAGTCGTTGGGGATGTGGATAGGTGAGAGAATTCCCATCAGGTTGAATTACCGGATTTGCGGGGCGTCTCCCCCCTGATGGGCTGGAGTTATCTGCGGTGTTTTGTCGATCTTTCTTGTCCTTTATGGGAAATAAGTAATCCTCATCGAAAGTTCCCTGTTCACTTTGTCCTCCTGCTGCAGGTAGTAAACGATAGGGAACTCCTTGACTACACCACGGATTGTTTGCATCGGGTCCATAAGTAGAGTGAGAGCTAGCACCAGGTTTGTGGTCCGGAGGTGGTACGTACCCTGGATTCCAATATTGCTGATATTGTTTGAGACGGTTCTTCCCTTCAACTCGTCCCGAGTGTGTTAGGGTTTCAAGTCCTTCGTCAAGAACCGGCCTATCTTTGGACCCTAGGTGCCAGGGAAATGGTTTACCTCTGCCACGGGTTTGGTAATTTTGTGCACCTTCGGGGCAGAGCTGCTTGGGTCTGGCTGCGACCTCCTGTCTCTGTGCTTCCCCGTCTAAGGGATTACCTACCAGGTGGCGGTTTTCCACATTCCCTGTATATGATGTTGACACATCGTGTCCTGCGGGCCGCAAAGATTGAGGCTTGGGGTTAGATGAAGCCTCAAAGTCACCGGTGGCTGACATCAAGGATGAGCAAAACGGCACAAGTCATGTTTCGGGTAATCTCCACCAAATGAACTATTGTTAAAGTTTGTTTTAATACTGCGCGATGAGTGTATAACTAAGTATCCATGAGTCATTTGTCCAGAATGTCTGAGTCAATCAGACTGCGTTTAAAGTTAGCTCATTCACTTCCCAATAGTTCAAAAGAAATGAACGATGAGGGAGCTCTTAATATGAAAGGGTTTTTATTCAGTAAACATCTCATCCCGAGTCAAAGCCACTGTGTATAAGTCTCCATCAGTCCACCTCCCATCTCCTATCAGCAATCAACCACATTTAGAATACAAGTTGTTCCAGCACATTCTAGACCGCTCTAGTGCTTAGCCCGATCACAATCCTATGTCCGAGGTAGTTGGTATAGGTAAACTCCAGTCTGCTACGCGAGAGCCGATGTACTTACTCCAAGTAGCTCCTTTGCTAAACTCACTCAGCTGACATTCTCACTAAAACTGCCTGCTCCTCACTTTGCAACGCCTTTTATACTGGTTAACAGGTGGCGCTAGGAGCGTAAGATATTTCTTCTAGAAGTAGACTAGACGTAGACTTGCTAAGCCTGATCCTTGTTAGATTATACAACATGATGATATATCAAAAGTGCTAAGCTATTAGTACAATGTCAATATCCCGTACAGTCACTGAGTGGTGAAATATCTTTTAGTTTTGTAAAGTGGGATTACAGAAATAGTATACTTTATGCAATTTTCTAAATGAAAAGATAAATGACGACATTAATACACAAGTTATAATACGCTTGGCGCTATTTGTCATACAAAAATATCCAGTATAATCATACATTTATACTTGTACTAGTTATAGTTAGTCCGCAATATTCGAAACTATCGGACATTTCTTGACTAGATGAGCAAGCCTGTAAATGTCAGTGGTCTCCTGGTTACTGCTTTCTGTACTGTCATGACAGAACACGGGCCGGCTGGGACGTGTGCATCCTTTGGTCTTGTTTATTGGGATGACCCAGTCTATCAGCAGGATGCGTCTTGGTTTCCCAACTGGTCCGCAGATAAAGTGCAGTACACGTGAACCGAAGGGGTTTTACTTGTCACACCAATTGAAAAAGCAGGGACGAATTAAAGTTTTCCATTAACTGGAGAAAAGAAAAATAAGTACAGCATAATTTGTGAAGCTGTGGATAGCTCTTTCTAGAATAACTTCCTGAGACAACGGGACACAAATACTGATGCGTTTTCATTTGCGAAACTGCATTATGTATGTGTGGATCTTGGTTGGATAATCTAAAACCACATTCTAAGGATGTCTTCTCCATCATGTGATTTAACTTGTCAGTTCGCATTATTGCGAATGTATATATATGTATCACCGGCAAACACGCAGGAGACCCTAGTCAATATTACTAAATTCACTTATTTTGTTAAATGAATTTAAAACCCTCCACAGTATTTCACAAAGGTATTCTTCAAATCAATAGAATGAAACAATTTATTGCAAACCTCGAAAAAAAGAGCTAAGCATCCTCAGTATGAGGCATTTATTTGCATCTGTCGGGGAAGCCATAGTGTAAGCAATAACCTAGGCCAGATGCAAAGCCATGGACTCAAATGCCCCATATTCTCTGTGTGTAAATATTTGTATGGTTTCCAGAAAAGACAAATAGTCACACGATCTCCATCCAAATCAGAGGCCTCCATCCGAAAATAAAAGTCAGCAAAATTCCAGACATAATAATACCACCGGGACCCTAAGCGATGCAGAACGCATATAGGAACCCACAAGGTCCAATCAGAACGGTCCCCCTGTCAATTGTTTTCGTCTTTGTGTGCAGGGGATGTGGTATCAATTAGATGTGTATGTATTTAGGGGTTCCTGGTGTGTTATGTGATATGTGGGAGGGGGGAGGACGGAGTAGTCACCCTGTGATAACACAAACTCTGACGGTCCTAGTGTGGACGCGAGTGTTTACTTAGGGAACAATATGTCAGACTGATCCCCCAGCCCCCGAGTCGCCTTCCAACACCCCTTCCCATTAGACCTATGCATCTGGTAGGGGACATTTCAAGGATTTAAAATAAAAATAAAAGGGGGGAAAGGTATGTGTATCCTAGCCGCAAATACAACGTAGTCTTACAGTGCTGATGAGATGCTCTTTTTCAATCTGTTTTGGTTCTGATTAGGTTATTTTATTGGCTCCCAATAAGGGTGCTGCGACATACTTCTGTGGTGGTACATTGCATGGTTATTGCAATGTTTTTGTTATGTTCTTCATCCAAAAGAAAATGTTTCGTTAGGTCTTAACACTAGACAAAATAATGTTGATTCTGATAAGACGAGGTGTAAACCTCAAGATAAAATGAAATACTGCTATATGCCATTTTGGTTAGTAACAACTGACCAAAAAAATATGGGTACAGAATATTATGTCAGAACGCGGATGGGGTGTGTGTTGAGGCAATGGGGTGTCCAGATATAGGCAATAAGGTTGTGAATGCATTGCACAAATGCATATTGCATTTTCTCAGGCCTAGGGAGCCTGGACCTCTGGACCTTTACCCTGAGCCCAATTCTTAATATTAGGCACATTAAGCCTATGTCAAACTAAATCTCCTTATAAGCGGAATTTGAATTTGAATTTGTTTCAGGGTTCTTTGTAAGTCATTTTCAGAGTTCATCTCTATAGTGAACATTTGTTTTGTACTTCGGCTGGTCCCATTAACGGTATATTAACAGGTAATAATCTTAAATAAAAGTAATCATTGGACAATGATTACTTTCATTAACTTTGAAGTTTGAGTTTGATACCGTTAACACCACCAAGAATATAATATGTAACATATGAGACATTCTTGATGATTAACAATAAATGTCTTCATAACTCACTGAAGGTCAAGTCCCAGCTGTATTCTGTTGGATGACATTTTGTAAATGTCACCCAAGAGCCCAATTATTTGAAGCTATTCTTGAAACCTTTTCTTTATACATATATATGTACACAAGGTTTAAGAAGAGGAAATAACTGTATAATTTGTATGTACATTATCGGCAATAGTCTCAAAGGTTATTACTCTCTACAATAACAAATTGCAAACGAATGTAATCCTGATCGTGGCCTGATATTAACCTTTCCAGGGCAGAAATGCACTTCTTATGCTCGCTGTGTAAACCGGATATTATACCTACTCCCACGGCATGCTGGGTATTTACGTATACCACCTGCCCCTCTAGCCACAATCGGCGGTGGTAAGCTCTGTAGGTGTCGCTGCTGTACCTGCAGGTTGTCCATCCGGGCCAATCGGGCTAACCTGCAGGTGGCCATACTCAACATTTAATGTTTCACCACAGCTCTCACTGTGCCGATGGCGGCACATCATGCAAAATCAATGGGTTTTGGGTTGACCCCTGCCCTTTTACAAATTGCCTTGGTGGGGCAACTCGTCAGCTGGACTTTGTATGAGCCTACCCAACTACCCCAATGCTAGTTTAACTCAGATTTCAGGGTCATCTTAGCAAGGGGCTATTAGGTCGGAGAGGCAAGACGATTCACCTATAATAATCTAGACAGAATCAAACAGAATCTATGCGGATTATTTTCTATTTTCGAAAACAAAAGTAGAAGGTTACCTTTACTTATAGGGTAACAGTGAAAATCAAAAGTCACGCCCTGCGCCCTGAGGTTGCATTAAAACCTAGAACGGTGCATTGATAAGCCCATCCCACATTGGCTTGTACCTGGAGTTGGACAAGGGTTGGACAAAATAGAAGTATATGTCATCCTTGTCTCCAAGACATGGGATTGCTTAAATAATCAAGAATTGTGTCTTTCTGTATCCTAGGGTACTGCTACAACATTATAATTTCTTACATTTTATTAATTGAGAGATTTGCAGGTTTGCCAGCCAATCAAAATACTGTATTTTAGGGCAAAATAGGGTTAGACATTATAGGTTGGACTGTAAGACTTTACCATTGATTCCTATGGGGAAAAGTCCAAAATATAAAGTCACCTTTTAGAAATTTTAGGAGCAATCTGCCAACCAAATTGCTTTGGTTGATTTTGTATTGTGCAACTCTTTTCAGGGAACAAGTACGGAAGAAATTTTGATAATAATATTATTTCATGGTAAACTTATTAATTGGTTTAAACTGAGTTTGGCTTATTGTAAAATCAATGCACCCTTTGAACATTTAGGATTTTGAGAAATATTAGAATGTACAAAATGACACATTTTTGTGAAATTACGCTTTATTCAATTTAATGACGAGAGCGCCATTGTTATAATTATGCGAAATTTCCCTGACATAGTCACCGGGCATACTAATTCTGACAGAAAGACGTTCGAAACCATTCCTCCTATTCTCTAACTAATGCTTGAAAAAAACTAAATGCATATATATTAATTTGCAGATTTTGATGAGAAATTTATGTTCTTTCTTATTCTTAATTCAATCAAGGACCGATTTTGTACGTGGCCCATCGATTTCCTGCATCCAGTGACCACAGTCTTTGACTTCCCGTATAAATATAGAGATAACAAGCATTTTGACTCAAATATAAGATTCCGATATAGATATGTTCAGACTTTGGTAAGCCTATACTCTTTCAGGTATTTTAAATTGGCTTTGCGACGATTATGTTTTAGAGAAAAAATAGTTCAACAGTTGTTCAATCATTCTCTCATCTGTTATGATTATTCATTTATCGTAGCGCAAATCGGCTTCGACAAACGTGCTTCGAGATTGACCATTCCCCCCGACGTAGTGCACCTATTTCCCACCCCCTATCCATCAGGTCAACGGGTGTCATGGTTACTGTGACCTTTGAACCAGTTATAGAAACATGATATCTAAATACCCCATGTTGTACTGACCGAAAACTGCTCACCGGGACGGCATGGATAGCCGTTTGGAGGAATACGTTGTGTCAAAATATTTAGTCAGGGAATTCATTGTCACATTTAGAAGTTTACATGATAGCTGATTTGGTTTATACATGTAATTGGTATTTCAATGAAATCCAGTGCATGATTCATACATAGATTTGACAAACGCTAATCTAAAAAGAGTAACTGTTGTTTGTATGGAATATAATATGTTCATCTCATTATTTGATTATGCGAATGCAGTTTTGCCAAGACAAATGATGTATGACGATAGCACTTTGAATTTATTGTTTTTAACTTGTATTTTCATCAAACCTCAAAGGAAATTGCACATGTACGTGGAGGCCCTCTTCCGGGGCTCTCTGATCTATAACGTCAAGGCCATTTCGGTTTCTTTGTTTAGAATTTAAACTCATTCGATGTCAAACAACGTTTTTCTGTGGCTTTGCCCATGTCAATGACAGTGAAACTAACCAGAAAACAGAAGTCTCACATATTTCAGCATTAGTCTGCGCGTTTAGTCTGGGTCTCTTACTCTGAGGTAAGTCCGCACGTCTGGTCCTTGTTCCTTTGGTGTGCGCGGTGGGGTGGTACTCACAATAAGAAGATGGGTTGGCCCGCAAACAAATCTACGTTCCGTTATTTCATGAGAGACTCCCTTATTGCTATTTCAAAACATTACTTTTATCTTGGTGGCAGGCATTCTGGAATGGATTATGGAAAATTCAAGTAAATTAAAATTGATGATAGTATGGTCCAGATACAAGATGAGGATAGAAAACAATTCTAACAACAGAAGGAGATGAGAAGTCCGGTAGCTGAGAATCTAGATAAACTTTTCCATATAATAATTAAAAGAAATATTTTAATCAATTCACCGCTTTCACATACATGTGTTCTTCCAAGTAGGTGTACTTATTAATAATATTGTAATAGTTCCAGTTGCACAGTGGATAACCAGTTGACAGCACTGTTTCAATGTCCAGGATGAAGTTGTGTTTGACAGTCGCATTATTAGTTTAGTATCAGCTGCAATGCATGTCCTTTTCCAGGCTGAGTACCTCCCCCACATCCTGACATGAGGACCAGGTGACTTGGCCACTGTTTACAGACCTACTGGCCCCTAACCCCCTGCAGTAAATAATCTGTAACCTCAGTCCCCCCATGGGCAGAGAGACGGTCACTTCAAGCAGACACCCTGGTCTCTGCTCCTGGTCAATTCATTGGCCATCTATTAGGCCTAACACAAGGTCAGAATAACCTGAACACGTATTTTATAGAGAAATAATAAAGGTATGGACTTGGTGGGGTTCTTTCATCGATGCCGAGTATGGAGAATGTTAGTTTAGGATTTGTACAAGGGTTTTGAAGGGCATGGATAGCCAAATAATCTACTAAACAGTATGCTTGCAATTGACTGTAATTTTCAATGTCCTGTCTGCAATCAATATTGTGTGCACTGAGATAATATTTCAATGGGATTTATTCTGTAGCTTTTCTATTTCTCTTAATTTGAATGGATTCATTAGAACTGGTATTTTGTCGTACTTTCAGGTTACCTACACGGTTCTTGTGGCAAAATCGTATGATAATGTCCATATTGACAGTGGTGCTTTTGAACTTACATTCTCATTTAAATCATGGGATTAAGTCACGTCTTTTATTTGAACAATAGATGTGAAATTTTTAATGTCCATTACAAATTGTGCCTTTCATGCAAGTATAATCAAGTATAATGTTTATTTTCTTCAAATGTCTTACTTATATTGGTCTTTGTACTTCTTAAAAGAAGAACAATCATTTTTGCAGAATACCAAGGAAGATCCTTCTCCCTCTGACGGGCTCCCTATATTCACCAATCTTAGCACTATAGCTTCAGTTGTTGTGTCTCACTTATAAGGCTGCAAGTAGGCTACATTATAAATTGTATAGCCTAGCGTTTGTGACAAGAAAACAACTGTTTAAACACCTCGTCTTACCCAGCCCTGACAACCCTGATTGAGGTCAACCCAAGGTCAACCCCTTGGTGACCACGCCTGACCACTCGTAGACACTCACTCTCCAAGCAGATTATCTGCAATAGGCCATTTTAGCATAGGATATACAGAAGCTAGTTGTAAATTTATGCAAGTCCATTTTGAGCCAAATGCATTTGTAAGTGTTAAGTAAGTTAAGTTTCTAGAGATGTTTATACTTAAAAAGTGAAATCATATATATATACTATTGAAATTGCCGCATTTGTAAAGGCCCGGTCACATATAGAGTATGTGACTTGGCATCTTATTAATAAGTACACCTACTTGGAAGAACACATGTATGTGAAAGCGGTGAATTGATTAAAATATTTCTTTTAATTATTATATGGAAAAGTTTATCTAGATTCTCGGCTACCGGACTTCTCATCTCCTTCTGTTGTTAGAATGCCAGATGTTAGATGACTCAACAGTCTTAAGGACTTGAGACTGAACAGTTGCAGACAAACCAGTCTTAAGGAAAAAATGATGAGTGGTCACATATAGAGACTGATTTGAGTCAGATTTGAAAATTATTTGTTGGAGATGAAAAACACCAATTACTCTCTTGCTTTGGCCCGTTTTAGAATCAGTTCTCATAACCTCAGAGTTGAAACTGGTCGCTATGACCAAAGAAAAATTGCTTTCAAAAATAGACTATGTCTCTACTGTGCCTCTCAGGTTGTTGAAGATGAACACCACTTTTTACTACACTGCCCTCTCTATGCCCAGGAACGCGAAGTCCTTCTTACAAAAATAAAAGATACCATTCCACAATATGATCTATACTCAGACAATGAAAAGTTCTCCACCATAATGAAATGCAAATCTATTGATGTAACTAATGCACTGGGTAAATATATCTACTGCTGCCTTAAGAAAAGAGAACATAGTCCTATGCAACAACACGTCAACTAGACATCAACTAAAATATCTGCTGGTCTGCAAATCAGACGTTACAGTACATCCTTTGGTGTTTGGTCAAAGCACTCTGTTTCAAACCTAAGCTGTTTTAATAGTATTACATTGACATGAGCATGTCTTTGTATACTATTTCTAGTCTGCAAACATACTAGATACTAGTTCTCTAGCCTACTGTATAAACTTAGATGCTATATCTCTAGTCTACAATGTAACTTTACTAGTCTTTAGTCATGATAAAGATCATGGCTAATAACAGATGAAATCAAAGCTCCCTCTATGTCAAGGTGCTACGATATGTTTTATGTGTTACGATATGCCATGTTATGTTATGTACTAAAATATGTTATGTTTGATAATGATCATGGTAAATGGATCAAATTGAGATGAAATCAAAGCTCCCTCCATGTCAAGGTGCTATGATATGTTATGTTTAACTGAAAAGATCTGTATAACTTATCTTTATTACCTGAAAAGATTCATATCTTTTCCCTGTACATTGTTTGACTGACACATGAGATCAAAATGTATGACTCTTAGATTGTCAATAAAATTACTACTACTACTAGAGACTCAACTCAACTCAACAGTCTTAAGGACTTGAGACTGAACAGTTGCAGACAAACCAGTCTTAAGGAAAAAATAATGAGTGGTCACATATAGAGACTGGATAGTCTTGAGTCTTCTTTCCTCTGCCTATAAACTCAATGATATGTAGGAAAAAGAGGTGTGTCTATTTGCTTTTATATGATTGGATAATGGACTCAAGACAGTTGAGTTGAGTCTTAAACTATGTCACATATAGAGACTGGGCCTTAAAACTGCTTGAGACTGGAGACTATCCAGTCTTAAGCCCGGTCACATATTGAGACTGGGTCTTAAGACTGCTAAAGACTCAAGACTATCCAGTTTTAAATCTTCAACATCTCAAGATTAGAGACCAGACTGATCAGTCTTGAGAAAACCTAAAACTCCAGTTTTAACCCTATGTCACATATCAAAACTATCAGAGACCCAACTCAACTCAACTGTCTTAGGTCATAACGTAAACTTGTATTCATGTACAAAACATAATGCTATTAATTGTAAAATAATGAACAATAAAAGAGGACACTCAGTACTTCGCATCAGTATGGACTGCGGACCTTATAAAACTTGGCCTTTGGATATTATTTTACCAATATCATGCAGCGAAGATGCGTTTTTTTTACAACATCAGATTTATTTGGCCTTTTGCGGAATATTTTATACAAACTACAAACTTTGTGGGGGATCTTCTCATTTCCAAATGGCCTATTGATGTGGGACGGTATCAGTCAGGAGATTGTGGGCCCCGCCCAGCTGTTATCTGACCACAGGGGGTGTCCAGTATCAGCGGTCAAACAGGAATGTCCGACATGCTGACCACAGACCAGGGCAGGAATGCCAAGACTCCTATCTTCATTCGGGCAATAACAAAGACAACGGCAAGTGGCAGGAAAAATACAAACATAGAGAGACTAGGATGTTTACTTTCTTGGTAAAGAAATAACTTTTTAAAAGAGTTCTCAACAACTTGAAAGACTTATGGAATAAAAACATTATACTCCACAAGTATTTATAAGTATTCATGAAATGATAAAGTTTTCAATGATCACACTTTACAGTAGAGTTTGAAATAAATGTATGAGGGAGCAAGGGTGGATATATGGTAAATGTGTGACCCCTGAGTCTGGTACGTAGAATCTAACAGTGATTTTTTTTCATATATATATAAATGGAGACCACATATTCTCTTATATTCCACCACTTTCCACCACCTGAATAACACATGTTAACACGTGTCCTCTTTATAGAGATCTACCCCATAATGATCGAAACATCTGTAAGCATAAAGCCAAGATTATGCTACCCCTCCTTGACCTGATTCATAGCGTCTGCTATATGGGTCATGATTCTGTCAGTCACAGGGTGGAGGTATCCAGGTTCGCCCCCCCCCCTTCCCCCCCAGGGCAGGTATATAACGGGCCTGACCCGGCCCAGGTAGGGGTCAAAGGTCAAAGGTCAGGGGGTGTAGTAGGAGGTGCAGAGTTACAACGCCTTCTACTGTTAAACCAATGGAGCTGAAAATGACTCTACGTTTTAACTCAAGTCTAATTTTCAGTGATTAAAACATTTATAATTATATGTACATGTTTTCCCTTGATGACTCAACACTTTCCTCAGCTTTGCAATTCTTCACTTGATAAATTATTTATAAAAAAATAATAATGCTATCTTCAAGTACGGTGAATCATAAAGGTATCAATGACACTTTGCATATTCGAGTAAATTTCTTGAAAATCCAAGACACAGTTGTTCAGCCAGGATAATTTGGAAAAAAAAGTGCATATTTCCTCGTTTCTCCTCCTCACTAGACAAAAAAGGAATTTTTTTATTTGAGCAATCAAGGAAATTGGAATAGAGCCCAAATGATCTTCCGACTTCACTTTCCATTAATCAAAATACGTCCTGGGGCTATCAGTACTTCTAATCTAATTCTCCATACTCGCCCCTTTTCAACCAGACTCAGGTCAAGGGGCAAATGCGCTCCTTTCTTCACAGCATTGTTGAAACCATATAATATAAGAGTTATTTATCTTGTGTTTGATGATTTTGTTAAGTGTGTGGCTGGGGTGCTCTCTTGTAAAATACTCTAATAACCAAGATAACTTAAGACGTGTACGGAACTTTCCTTTCTGTAACCAACTTTTAGATCAAAATGAATGTCTTTATTCTACCAAAGACGGTTGAGGACAATATCAAGTCCAAGGAGCTCATTCGCTCTTTAACTACATGCTAAATATACCCATCAATGTTCAGAATCCTGTCACTGAAATGCACGATCATTCTTGTTCACATCAATGCTCTCACTAAGTCAATTTCTGGAGATGAATATACTGAATCGTCATAATATCCGTATGCAGGCGATTGACCAATTTCTAGGGGTTCAGTCTTCTATATTATAATCTCGTTGGTCAGACCCAGTTATTTCAGCGTTAACTGCATGACAACAAAGATGTCGTCATGGCCGTATGTGACCGCATGACGCACTCTGACCCGGAACAGGTCGTCAATGACTGTGACCGGCCAATGACTCACTGCGCATGTCTCTGGGTGACGTGTGCATTCATTTTGATATCTTGCAAGTTGCTCCATATGCTCGATATAGGGTTTTGTGGAACTTTGAATAACTAAAACGCTTGAAGTTTGAATTATTCCGAGCATACATTATGTCTATTATAGCCTACTGTTTTCCTCGGAAGTATTCCTGTGTTAGTTTAATTTTGATGGAAAGTCTTTCACAAAATGCACAGAATACATATTGGAAACTAAAATTTACAGCTACCCTTCACCTACGCATCTGCTGCACTTCTCACTAAAAGTAAATGTTCTTTAAAAAACAATATAGAACTGAAGCGGCTTCATATACGGTGTTATATTCCTGCCTGTTATACCTATAGGGCGTTGACCACCTGCAGCTGCCCAAACCACACACCTTGCATCTTTTATAGCAAACTCCCACTCCCCTTTCTGGCCAAATGAAGCAGAATCCCTGTGCATTGAGGCAGGTCGCTCAGATAGAAGGACACTATGTCAGACGTGGTGTTAGACGCGGAAAAGAATAGCCAACCATAGGGGTTTGAACGCACCTGGATTTGAAGGTCCGGACCATAGTGCAAGGAGGTATCAGCGCTGGATATGATGAAAAAAGAGCTGGTTTTGAAAACAGGGCAGTTGTTAGACTTGGTTCTTAAAACTTGTGTTTTACAAGGCAATATAAAAACACGTATGTGCGATATTTAGAAATGTTATAATATATACATCTTAATGAAAATTCCTCCAATTATTGTGAAACGTGAAACATTGACATAAAAGTTAAAATGAATCTGTCAATACTGAAGGATATTCATACTTTCTGTTTTGTTGGAAATTTTCACTGTAGCAAAGATTTGATAATGCCCTCGAACCTTCTTTGGAGTTATTAGAAGATGGGTAGGGGGTCGAGTAAACATACGTGACACTAAGGATTCTCCCCTAAAATGGGAATTTGATGGAAAGCACTCTGTTTTCATATACCAGGGCCTCGGGGACCCCTAGGTTGGCTATGACAAACAACATACTCTTCTTTTACGATCTGAATCCTCCTTGAAAGTCTCATTAAAATTCTCGTCAGGCTCCTTTTGGTGGATGGCTCCAGGGCCCACCTCAATGTATTATCCACCAAGGGTTGTTCGCATTCGGGTAAAAGACACACATACAGAAAACAGAATCAGAAATGAAGGAAAGGGTAAATATAAAATAATTCAAGAAAAAAATTGGATCAGAAACAAACCGTAGCTTGTTTGGCCTTAAGAAGAGTAAGTACCTCAGGTGCAGCTACGGGGTCTGGGGGTATACCGATGGAGGGTGTTTGGGATGCTCAGGGTGTGTGTGTGGGTGGGTGGTGTTGATAGTGGTGTGTAGGTGTGAGGGCGTCAGTAGGGGTGTCCGGGAGTATTCAGGGGTATGGGGTATGGGGCATTTCCGCTGATGAGGGGGTGGGACAGAGATTGGGCATCTCCACTCCTATAGGTACAGCTGGGGAGGTCACTCTCTCTTTCAACCAATATGATTATTCAGGTGAACGGATTTGGGAGGTGGTGAGGAAAATCTGCAGTTCTTGTATACATGTATCATGCTGAACATTTCAAGTAAGTATTCAAGGTCTTTGCTATGTACATACATGTATTCCAAAATTACTACCTATACATTATGTCCCATGTAATTAGGCCTATTTCATTCGATTCTCCGTAATTCCTAATTCAGGTGGTCTGCCAATTAAGGGTACCATCTCATATTCCAACCTCCCGTCCCAGTGAAGGTCAGGAGGTTGTCCCGGAGCTTGTCCTGAGGGCCCTGAGGGTGAAAGCACTGGTCTGGGATCGTAAAACAGCCATTTGGCTGCGGTTTTGAACTCGATTGACCAAATTAGACTTATGTCCTGTTTCCACCAACCGATTTTTCTATGGACGATTGCAAAAACAGCCTAAAAATCGTCCAGATTTGTAAATCGTCCAAGAAATCGTTTGGTGGAAACAAAAAATCGTTCAAACGACCGATTTTTATGGACGATCTTTTACATTGTCGGACGACTAAGACCCCCCAAGGACGACAGACAAATTATTTGACATGTTAAATAATTTTGGACGATTTTGGCCTGTTGGACGATTTTCCTGGACAAATCTTGTACTCATCTTTTGGTGGAAACAGGATATCTTTGGACGATTCAGTAAACAACAAATATAGAATAAAATAGAATAAATATTAGATGAAAAATAAAAATCGCAGATGCTATCTGAATAAAGTAAACCATTTTTGTTGAATAGAAATAATGTTTAATTAAATCGTTGGTAAAATCGTTAATAAAATCGTTGGTAAAATCGTCTGATAAATCGTTTGATGGTCATTTAGTGGAAACAGAAAATCGTCCAAGTCCACCAACGATTTCTTGTCCAAAAAAATCGTTTGTCAGTCGTCCCTTGAAGAAGGTTCTAAAAATCGTTCATTTTCTATTTGTCTTTTTGGTGGAAACAGGGCATAACCCACTAAAAAGGGGGGGAGGAATACGCACCTGCAGACTGTATATACCTCACCACGTTATACTACATTCATTGTCGCCTTCGTACCAATAGAATGCGTATAACAGATGAGATTTGTAAAGCTGGTGATCCATGTTGCGACATTTTCCAAAGTGATGAAAAAACTAAGAGCAAACCGATTTTATGACTGACGGTGTTTTGTCGGTTGAGAATCGGTTTGCCAATTAAACCTTTTGATAATAAAATTGGTCCAAAATCGGTCCCCTACCCATGATCCACTGTGAAGTTGAAAACTGATTATTTGCCAGTATTTTAGACTGTAAATTAATAGAAATACCATAGAAAAGATCGGTCAGGTTATTTATCAAAATTGTGTAAATATTTTTACATTTTGTGTCTAAATATGCTCCATACGATCAGATATATATCATATTTAATCAATTAGATTAATAAAAAGTGAAACAGTAAAATACTTATTGAAAGGCATTAAAAAATATATGCTTTGAAAGAAAATTCATTTTAATGTATTTTGGTATCATTTTCGTTCTGATATACCCAAAAATGATTGAAATAACATGGGTAATACATAGGCTTAACAAAATCGGTCCAGAATCGGTCCAGAATCAGTCCAAAATTATTAAACAAGTTTAATAATTACGTCGGTTCATTGTCATTTTGAAATCGGTTGGAATATTTTTCTATTTCAACTGTTGGTTCTAAAATCGGTTTGAAAAAATCGGTTGACATGATCCACGTCACGATTTTTTCCAAAGTGAACCGATTTCCAGCCGATTTCCAGCCGATTTTGGACATAGAAAATATTTTGAAAATTGGCTCACTGTCGGTCCAATTTTGTCGCAACGTGGATCACCGCCTTAAGCAATAGTTCAGCTCATTTAGCTTATTCAATAGCGAACATTCGTCGATGACATCTTGACGGCACACCTGTTTAATTAGCTACAGGTAATGGGCGCTAAAGCTTATATATTGTGGATAACAAGATATAGTAGGTCAACACATACAGCAGAACAAATTAAAGTGCTAGAAAAGGGAAAAACAAGATGTTGACACTCAGCCTTATGCCATATATTTTCAGCCATAAGGTAGGTACAATCGAATTTTAAGCAACATTTTAGATAAAGTATATTACTAAAATCCGTTATGATTCATATTAGGCTACATTTTCAGCATCTTTCGTTTATCATCCATTTCAACCATCACAAGGAGTTTTGTAGCTGTGCGTCCCACTATAGTTAAGACACTTGACCAGAAGCACGCGGAAGCCATGGGCGACAATGGGCTAACAGCTGAGACCATTCCCCGCATTCCCCACCCCTCGGTCCCACTGCCTCCTGCCCAGAGAACCAGGCTACTGCCACATAACACACATTCCTCCTATACCACGTGGTGGGCATTTCTCAGTCATGCTGATGTTATCTACTTAAAAACACAAAATTGTAAATTGTTGGAAGAGTAGTTTATATCTATTATTTTACACATTTTGAAAATATAATGAGAATATAATATATTATAAGAAACATCACAAACAATAGGGACAGTTCAATCACAAAAGCAGAAAAAAAACAATGCCAGAGACTTTGAGAGCGAACCAAAAACACTCAATGGGGATGGGATTTAGGGGGGGGGGGGGGCAGAAGCTGTTGTGTAAAGGATTAATCCTAGATTATTGTTTTGGTTTCAAGTGTAAAGATGAGTCTCAGGATCAGTCATAGGATTACTAGTTCTCTTGATTAGCCTGAATAAGAAAGGGATTCAGCATAATGCAATGGAATATAGTAGCCCTTCAGTATATTACAATATTTTCTAAGCGTGCAAACATGTCCACGCCCATTTTATAATAATTGGAGATTTCCCTTTGATGGGAAAAATAAACTTGGATCTGCAATATATTCTTTACAACCTTAATACATGTCATGGGATATCTATCATAAGTGAAAAAAACTGTTCGACAGGTATGTGCAGCATATGGAATTGCTTTCTAAGACAACTGACAAAAAATACCACTAGGTCGACGAGCTCCAGGGCCTTCTTGTTGACAGGCCCTGCGCTGCCCTGTGACGTCACACGGCGTTCCCCTGACCTCCATTCTGCTGGTTTCCGGTCGGTACCTGTGGGGAGTCATGCAGGGAGGTTGGGGACAAGCGCCACCCCCGGGAGTCTAGTGACGGGTCAGCGCTTCCCGGAATGCATTGTGTGAGGGGGCGGGAAGGGGTTGGGGCAGAGAGCTGGGAGAGACAAGTGGGTTAAGGTCCCTATGCTAGTATGGTAGGTTAGGGATTAAAAAAGGGTACCTACCCTTATCAGAATGCATGGTGACAAACTTTTAAATGAGAAGTCTTAAAAGCTTCTGTAACCTATAAAGGCCTACCTATCCTCAGCCGATTTCAACAGGTGTTTAGAACCTAAACACTTTCCTAAACACTTTGTTGTAACCAGTTTGACAACATGTTTAGACCCTAAACATGTTTAGAAATTTATGACGTTTAGGCTCAAGTGTTTAGATATTCAACATGTTTAGGTTCAAGCGTTTAGATATTCAACATGTTTAGGTGTTTAATGTTTAGGTTTTAAACATGTGGGATCCCATGTGTTTAGATAATAAACATCTGTAATCCAAAACATGTTTAGAAAATACAAGTGTTTAGGCTTTAAACATGTTTAGACCCTAAACATGTTTAATTTCTAAACACCTTTTTAACAGTATATATAAACATAATTATACTTATTATGGGTTCCGAGAAGTAGGCGTATGCAACCACTAACGGATCCAGGATTTTGAAAAGAGGGAGACCGCGGTATTGGGAAATTGTTTCCTACTCCTTAATGACTTTTTGGCTTAATCTTACTTTAAAAGAAGCCAATATAAACCTTTATAAATAATCCGTTGACAGAAACGTGTATGGCAGGTAGCTGGCAACATGCATCAGCTTTATACCAGCATGGGAAAAGCTGACCACAGGCCATCTCCTATATCATCTCCCGCATGCATGAAGCAACACCCGGGAAGCAACAATAGCTGGATCGGGCTTCCTGAATTCACGTGCATTCACAAGGTTACCCCTAGGCCTGCAGAAGCTGGCCGATAAGACTACTCTTCTTATATGAGTGCAAGATTTCTCATAGATATACACACATGTAGTGCTAATTGTAATGCTCCTTGCAGCGAATGCAAGCGGTATACGTATTGGTAATACACAGATACAGGACAGTGAATACTATGTTGTTAGGAGAAAAAAGGAAGTTGAGTAGCAAATGGCAAGAGGACCTATTTTTACGCTCCATATATATATATATATATATATATATATATATATATATATATATTTATATGTTCGGATTGCCGTTGACTTCCAAATACTTAAGGAGGTATATAAACGATATACCAATTAACGTACCAAATAGAAAGATCGCTGCTTTAGCCGCCACGCAGTGTGAGTTTTTTTCCAAATCCGATGGTAATTTGGTAATAAGCCTACTGTAACATAAACCATATATTACTTTCCATGTACCTTGGTCTTACACTCACATTAAATACTACCACTATGAAATTCAAAAGAAAATCAAATTCCCGCAAGAATTCAAAGTAACCCCACCATCAAAAGAGTCGGTTACTCCAAGGAGTTAACTTTGCAGTAAAAAAGTATTGTTCATCATATCATTACATTTTGATAAAGTTAGCATACTATTGCATCTGCAACTGTATGTTTTTCGTTCATGGTAGTAAAGGTATTTACCACAGGTCAATCCTGATCCACCACGTGAATGTCCCACCCTTGGCTATTTGCCACATTATATATCAGTGGATTCCTAGGAATAATAACCTATCCAATTTACGGTAACACGTCCTGTCACGCTTAAAGCCACCATGTTTTTGACTCTCCACTTCTTGGAAACCTTCCAGACTTAGCACGGCTGTGTGTAGTTGAGGAAAACTGGAGCAGACAACCACAACACCAGCCAGCAGCTGTGAACGCTGGCGTCCGTCTTCCCCGACTCCGCCCACGTCCACTAGGCGGCAGCACTCGTCGTAGCGCTGTTCCCGGCGAGATCCCCCGCAGTAATGGCATGCACGGACCAACGGGCAGACAACCAGCGGACTCTATTCAACAGTTGAGGCCCAGTTAGTTTGGAAGCAGAGCTGGCGGGAGGCTGGTGAAGTGCGTACGTACGTACCCACAGGAGTTCGGCGGCAAATTCGCCGATTTCACCGTTCAAACTGCTATTCGGATTACTTTCACATACCCAGAGGATAATACACTCTCCCAACCTCCTCTCTAGTTAATATAGGGAGGAGTTGTGGTGGATTTGTCACATTTTGGGAGCTACGAATCGGATGTGATTCCGGGAGGAGAGTCCTGTCCGGAGTAGTGCTCGTCGAGTTGTGCTGCGGAGGGGGATACCAGTGGCGGGGGGCTTAAGGCCGGCCGGGAACGCCCGCTACTCCAGGCGACTTTTGGAACGGTCATCCACCTCTTAAGCAGGTAAGTTTAGGCTCTCTTGGAAGGGTTTCCCTTGTTTTCTTGACTCCTGTAGACGGATGGGGCCTACAGTCCCTACAGTAGAGCTGTCAGTGCTTCTGTGTGTCACTGACTTCTTCTGACTGTGATGGAAGGGGTGGGCGGGGATGGGGTTGTGGGGTATGACTGTGACATTGTATCCTGGTAGGGGTGTATTACCAGCAGGGGGAATGAGTATGGGGATGGGTACCAAATCTTATTATTCAAATACAATTAAAAGGTTATAGACATGTCTTATACAATTACAAATCACCTAACATGTTCTCCTTCACAGGAAAACAGCTGTATTCTCACGTCAACCATCATGTTAGATGTTGTTGATTCATGTACTGACTCCATAGAAAGTCCCATAGACAACACATAATATTAACCTGCATTACTTTATGAAGAAGTGTATTACAATTAATTAAGCATTGTAGTGTATTACAATAAATCATATTTAACTTGAATATATCACATAAATATTGGACCTATTTTGTTAAAGATTAGAGTCCATTTATAATCAGACTATAAGAGGCATGCTGATGTTACTTTCAAAGCTTTTAAAAACACTGTAATGCATAAGCAAACCAATGTTTCAGTCATTATTTATAAGTAAAGGTTCACCTCATTAGGGACAAAAGTCGGTCAGTCTTGGTATAGTCTTATAATACAAGTCTTATAGCCAACTATGACACCAAAACAACAGCTCTGTAATTATTTCACCTAGCTTAACCTAAGCCTAAGCCACCTACGTGCTAATTGTAATAGGCTCCATACTTTGAGCTAAATAATGAAGTTGGGATAAGAGGGATGGATATATGAGAAATATGAGTGTCGCCTACACAAATCTTGTCAATAAATACCAGATGAGATGGCATTTCCGCACCGAAGGCTGTGGACGGCATAGACTATATTTAGACTCAAGAGTATAGTGCCTTAGGTAACCCCACGACACCAGATACACTTTTTCTATGGCAACTTATTTTTCTATCTTTCCGACATGTATAGGCCTATAGGACAGTCACCAGTTCACATATGGGTCACAATATGCAAGGCACTGGGCGATACTCCCTCTTGCTTAGGCGCTATGCATGTCTATTTGAAATGAATATCTCGAGAGTGTACAGTCCATGGGGTCTATAATCTGTCCCCTATGAAACAACCATCCTTTCTCAGAATAGGTAATAACCACATTCGACATCGAATGCTAGCTTACAAAAACACCATCCAACACGTGGAAAGACATTGCCCACGGACACATTGTTCCCTTCTTGGAAACAGCATTTTTTCGCGGCACATTGTCAAGTCAAACGTTGCCAAGGAATCCACTTAAGTAGACTGACTTTTATTGTCAGCAGTAAGCCTAAAGCTGTAACCGTCGCCCTCCTGTAGGCTGGTATAGGCTCAGTGACTAATCCTTCTACTGGTTAGAGTACAGAGGGTGAGGGGGCCGAGTACTACTAGGTAAACTGTATTATCGAGATCCCCTCTGAGTCGGTCACATCAAAGGCGCGGGGAAACTCCCGAGGGAGTCACTGGTCAATGAATTATTATACCAGCCTTGTTTGGACATTGAATTATTATACTGGCCCCTGGGGCTCTGCCTGACGGTGGATATATGCGGGATATATGTCGGCCAAACTTCTTTACTTTACCTAAAGTAAGACCAGGAGAAACAGTTAATAAAGGCTCTGAAAACTGGATTACTAAATCGTTTAATTGTGTATTGACAGATTTATAGATTCATAGCGAATTTATGGAAGTATTTTACTTTAATATACAAAATAAAACACAACAAATAAACCCATACAGTTTCACAATATTTAAATCTAAAAGTTTACCATTGCATTTCAAGAAATGCGTTTTAGAAAACCCTCCTCAGCTCAGCAACTGAAAATAAATACCCGTGGCCTACTGTGGGTGTAAATCTGGGACAGTTTAGGGGAGGTGGCGGGCCCGGGGGATGGCGGCCTGGGACGAGGGGGTAAAATGTAGGCTGGAGCCAGTAGGGCGTTTTAGTGGGGGTGGTGGGTGGAAGATGTGGGGGGGTGGGGGGGAGTGAAAAGGGGGTGCAGTCAGTATTCGGGAGGCGGCGTATTCATGTGAGAAGAGTCTGGCCTCGTCCTACCACCTGTAAGCACACCTCGACCAGGTTATATACACAGGGGGTGTAGGTAAGAGCCATGTCTACACACCTACCCCTGGTAACCGTACACCGTCACTCCCATGTAACCGTACACCACGAGGTAACCGTATAGGGGTACATGGATAGCTCGGGTCATGCTAACTAGAAAGTCACCAGTATGACACGAGGCTGTCACGGGCATTTAAAATTATGATGGACTTCTCTTCGTTCTGGGCCAGTGGCCAGTGAAAAATATTGTCAGGTTTAGGAGAGGAAGTCCATTTGCAAAGGAAAAATTAGGGAATATTGCTACCAAAAAATCCATTGGTTTCAATGACGGCGCGGTTGAAATAGCAGCGATTGTCCATAATCTATTATAAGGGGCCTTCCATTTAGTACGTACGCAAAATCTCTCAAATTTTAGACCCCCCACCCCCCCCTTGGCTTAAAATACGCATTTGATTTGTCTGGGAATGTACGCACATTTTCAAAAATATCAGACCCCCCCCTTGGTGCGTACGGACTCAATAGAAGGCCCTATAACGGAATTAATATCCCAGTCAAGGATGTGACGTCGCTGAACCTTATTGTATCATCGCAGAACGTCACAGAACGTCAATAGATAGAACATGCCGGAACGTCACCCATACGTCATTAGCTTGGTTGGGTGCTCATCATCATATAATTATCTTAATACATGACTATCTTATCAAGGTTATCCCCATCCATCTGATATGCGAGATTGCCTTCATTTGAGGTGTTGAAAATCTGTTGACATTTCAGATATGTCCATAAACTTCAATCGTGGAATCAAGATTCACAGCAAATATCCAGTATGTGATGTCAATTGTAGAGTGGTTCAATAAACCGTGCTCTAGAGCTTATGGTGGATTTGAAAATCAGAATTTGCAACTAAATCAATATTCACGGTATTGTAACTAGATAATGAAAGTAGCTAACTGAAGCAAGGGGAAAGTGCAATTAACAATGCCTGTGTCATGGTAGTATTAGCCAGTGCAAATGCTGTTTGTTCCCTGAAGTCATACAGTGGTTTACCTTTATATCAGACTCGAACCCGTTGCATTCTACACGGATAAAAAGTAACCCTATGATTTATTTTCCAAAAATAGACAGTCTGAGTCGCCATACGGTGCGAAGCCTGTTATCATGTCTGCCCCCTGCACGGGTCGCCCGTGGGCCTCGCACCATGGAGCCTGACAAAATAAAAGATCTAAAATCCATTTTGTTGTGAAGTGTCAATAATTCCCCTCTGTGATTGTAGTTTAGCCGTTTAGAATTGTAAACAGCACCAAATCAGGGATCTGATGATATACTAGCCGACTTGGATGTCACTACGCTCTATTGATAACTCAGACGTGGTGTGGTAGGGGGGCGTTAATTGTAAAAACAACGCTTTGTGAAAAAATTGGAACTAAAAGACTCAAGTTTAACTATTGAGGTGAGTTGAGGTTAGGCTTAATCTCTAGAGGAACCATGTCTTGATTTCCTCAGACTGGAATCTCCAAAGAAATATGAGGCCAACATACCGAATCTCAGCAACGAAATTTTAATGTACAATTCAAAACTCTGACTTTGAAGTCTAAATCATTAATCAATTCAAACAAAAAATTAACGACCCCTTCCCTTACCACACCCACCCTACAACTGACCCACTTCAAAAAAGTACTCCACCATCGATTTGCACAGAAACACTTGACAGTGCTCCAACAATACGTGGCAAACAGGCCCGACAGCGAAATAAAAAAGGCTACACCTCCATGAACCACTTCAGCAAAGGAGCATAAAAAGGGGCATAAGTATATAACAATGCTCAAGTGATATTCATCGCAAAAATATTATACCCATTGTTTTCCGTTTGTATTTCTTTGGTGTCTTGGTGCGATTTGACCTAGTGAGAGCAAATTTCCAGGCCATTTTTCCTTAGGTCTCCTGGAGAACTGGTGACAGAGACGATCAGACCGGTCCGGCGGGGCCTTACTGAGTCAGGACTAATTAATTAGCTAATTACATGAGTGCACTTACGTGCAGCAAGGCTCAATTAGGAGAACAATGGCCAACTGGTGGTCTTACTGACTTGTTGTTTCTTGCTCACGCCTATGGTTGCCCCCTATGGTTAAGTCCGAGGTTTCACACATGGGCCTATGGTTTCCTCTGTGGATCAGATACTATCAGATGATCCTCAACTATATAGTTACATTGGTGTAATACCTTGCACTGTAGGGGTGTCAGGTATTACACGAATTATAATAAAATCTGTGGATCATTCAATGAATGTATAGTTGATGCCAATGCGCCCTGAGGCTCAGATATCGTCGCACAGATGAAAGTGTTTATTTATATTGTCGGGGCTGCAGGTAACCTGGTAAGGAAAACATAACCAATCGGGGGAAACCTTCATAATTTTCTTTATTTTACATATGTATGGTTGTCGTAATGAATTTCAAATAGTTAACAATAACATGGAATAAATAAACCAGAGGAAACTTAGCCTGTCAGGTCAGAAACAACTTTTCAATAAGCGTGGTCAATAATATTTCTTGTGAATTGGTATTGGAAAGAGTTGCATTGACGTGTACAGTGGACATATATGTAGGGCACCTGATTTGGATATTTTTATTGTAACTATCGGGAATCCGCCTGGCATGCAGATTTCAAGATCATTACTTTGTATATACCATATTATAATGAGATTCATATTTTTCATCGTATATTTCATTGTTGCCATACTACAATGAAATTTATGTTTGCATGTCCTTGCTCTAGAACTGACTTGGTTTGGTATACATATGTGGAAAAGGACATTTCAATCATTGGGCTTTACACTCCCAGAACCACAATGTCAAAGGAGTAGTTCAAACCCAATAAGGGAAGTAAATATCATTCCTTGTCATAGAGCGTTGGCGTTTCCCCGACCACATAACGTCAGACGACCTTGGAAGTCTAGCACTTAGTGTATTAATAGTTTCAGATAAGTATATTCCCGGTAAAAAGGAACAACTGCTAGGTATGAACTGAAGTAAGCATATGTTGGCAGGGAAATATATGGCTCTATTCAGACATGGCCAGTCCTACTAATCAAGCTTTAAAAACTGAAAAGCTTGAACAACAGCTTGATCCGTGTCGCATGGAAACCGAGAGGTGTGAACAGGGATTAAGAGTCATTATAGGAAGCCCGTTAAGAGTGACGTTATTAAGACAAGCGGGGGCCTAAATCACCATGTGAAAAGCCCCTACCCCGCCACCCGGGACTGTTTACTGCTAAAACAATGCGCTAATTTACCGCTGTTTGCGCTGGTCCTGGGAGGTCGGCTCATGCGGGTAGAACAGGCATGTCGGTTACAAGCGGGTACACTGATACCATGGATTCATGCTGGTTTAGAAAAAGTACTTTTCCCAAGATGATATTGCTCTATCGTAATTTCACTGAATGATTCTGTTTACAAATTACATGTATGCAGTATAGGAAGAGCAGAATTCTGCCCCTCTCCCATCACCAACCATCACATTATAACCATATGAGAGAGTAAAGATATAGAGTCACAATTAGCCCAGTTTGAAATAACTTAAATGTAGGAGGTTTAAAGCACACGTCAGCGTCAGGAGGATAACGACAAGAATAAAGCATCTGGTGAGGGTTAACATTGCGTATTTGTTATTGACCTGTCAGCTTAATGAAAAAGGTTTGGGAATTCCTGGAGTAAAAGGTTCGCAATCACTTCATTGCGCATTCAAGTGCACGCTCACTGCCGATTTCAGTGAAACAGAATAGTCATTATTAGTTTGACAATGATACTGACATTAATTAGGATTTTAGGTTTAAAACTGAAAGAATTATCTTGTACAGTATACAGGCGTCACATTGACATGGGCCCGTATAGGAGTTTGATAACTGGAGGAGATAGTGACTTTGTCCACTGATGTCTAAGATACGTCTTAGAATAGAGTAGGATCAACGATTTTTTGGTGCCGGTTCCCACGTTAATACATTCTAGAAGTCGGTAACAGTAAATCCCCATCCTTCAAATAACCTACTAATGAACATTTGGTATTGTGGTATTTAAAAAGGAAGACCATGAATTAGTTACACTGTTTGTAAGGTAAATTTAACGCTCCAGCACAATTCATGCGTAGCGGGGATTGTTCAGGCAAGAAAACATTAATAAGGCAATTTTCCTGATCACACGCCGGTAACAGGTTATCAATGTGGTTGCCATGGCAACTGGTGGAGAGCGGCTTCCGGCTGGCGTCAAGGAAACCGACCATTTTAACCCCCTCACTTCTGGTCCATACTAACTGCTCTAAAAGGCTCCTTCTTTACCTATTTTGTCCAACCATGTGTGCTAAATGGCTTCAAATATCAGAGAAGTCTCGCTCGTCGTCTTCTATGAAAAAAAAGGAGTGAAATTAAAATCCCTAAAGAATACACTAGAACTATCTACTCTTCGTATAGGCCCTACATCTTCCATAGTATGGCATCGTGAACAGGTCAATACAATAGGTGATTACAAGCAGTATTGTATAGAGTAATGAGTATATGATTATTGATACAAATAAGTCATGTAGATCATGTAGGTCTGCTTCAATAACATAACAGGGAAAAAGTTGATTCATAACAGAAATATAATCAACAAGACGTCAAGTTAATTCATAACAGAAATATAATCAACAAGAAGTCAAGTCCTTGTGTCTTAGACTCTTACACGTAAGCTGGTGTTGCGAGTTGAGATCATCAACAAAATAGTCCTAGACGTGTAGTATGACCTCTTTTTATTGAGCACCAGTTAGCATGTCCCCACCCTCATCGCTTTCCTCACCATCCCCCTCTGATCACAACACCCTACTTCTGGTCATCTAAAACACCTCTGAGGTCTGATGGACGTGCTAGTGGCAATGAGATTATCTCCTTAGCTCCCGATGACCCACTAATCCGATCACTAAATGCCCGCAGGCGAAGTGCCCAGCCTGGAGGATCACGGCCACCCCCTCCCCCATCAACCCCCATCAACCCCCATATGTTTACAGCAAAGCCAACCTGGTATGGCGACCAAAAAACTTTCACGAATATTCGTGATAATAATTTTATGTCTCACGAACCTTGTGCATGTCCAGAAAACATTCACGAACCTTTGTGAGTGTTCACGAACCTTCTAAAAGATGCAAAATGACCCCTATAAAGTATTCATCTGTGTTTAAAGTACTTTGTCTTATCTCTGAGAAGAACATCAGAGTATAATGAAATATTTTGGAAATGGAAAAAATGAAAAAAATGGAAAAAAAATGTATACATGAGATTCGTGACCACGAATCCATCACAAACCCAAAATTTGGAATCGTGACTATTTATTGAATTTCAGATTCGTGAAAGTTTTTTGGTCACCCCCCAGGGATGATCCCATATTTTCTCCCCATCTCAGCTGGGAGCGCGTTTTATTTGTGCTTGATGATCAATGTCGAGATCATCACGCATTTTATTTTTACTCTCCAAGTAGAGGTATTGCCAAATTATTAATTTAGCATAGTGGACATGGATAATGTGACTGGGATGACCCTGTTGTGGGAGAAGAGAGAGGGCTCTGAGGTTAACCAGGACCACGAGGCCGAGGGGAACGCAGGTTGTGACGTCATGTTTATTTTTGGTCTGCTGACTCAGTGCCAGCTACGGCGTGGTGACGTCACGCGGGTGCTTTCCGGTTATATGACCATACATTGACTTCTGACCTACTTCTGACCTTTGACCCTTCTGGTTTAGGTGGAGCATAGATGGTAACATATTCTATTTCCACATGGGTGGAGTGAATTGTGAGATATCTCTCAATGTTCATGTATCTAGTCACCCAGCTCTAGAATCTTAATTTTCCTATTTAGCTGAGGCATGTGTACTTTCAAACAAATATTCATTCTGTTTTATACATGAATTGTTTAAAGACTGATTTACCTTGGTGCACAAGTCAACCAAAACTATTCTCGTATTTTATCAGCTCTGTCCAATAGAAAGAAGATTAATGACACGAATGCATAGGAATGGGAGTATTCATAAATGACACAATCAAGTGGGTGTCGTAAAGTTTTTGATATTTTCGGTGGGAGTGGTATCTGACCTAGATGTAATTATCTAACAATGTTTCAGCAGTCATATAAACAATGGAAACGCTTACTGGTGACGCTGGTTTTTTTTGGCAGCAATAGGGTAATTAGACTATAGACCCTCGGGCCATATGTCGTAATGACTTCCTCAAGTAAGGTCCGGCCAAGGTCTCAACGTCTCACTTTAAAATCCGAACGAATCATGAACGTTTTTAGACGTGACGTGGATATTACCAGGTCATTATGCCGTGTAAATGAATTCTACTGCCGTTCTCAAACCTGCTAATCACCAAACCATATAATAATATACAAGTTTGCAACTGTAACAAGAAATGTTGCTACACTTTCACTTTGTTGCCTGCTTGTTTATTGCGAGTAACAGAGTAAACCGTTGTGTACGTTATTATAATTATGAGCTGAAGTATTTCCCTAGCAAATTCCTCGTTCAGAATGTCAGCACATTCAGAGCAGTTACGTCGGAACAATTTCCCAGTCAAATTGAATGTGATTAATAGGCGGTAAAGTTCTAATAAATTGATTTACAATAACACAGACGATACCAACCATCTCAGAAAAAAGAGAATCTCATGAAAATGTGATAGTTATACATGTATGCCGAACCTATACCATTTGTAGGGGATTAAAGAGTTAAACCAATGAGTATAAACCAACGATAAATATTGTTATATGATGTATATTGCTTATGGTTAAGGTAAACATTATGTTGAGGGACACTGTCATTAAATCGTGAATGAATAGCAATCTATGTTACCTTTGTGGAAATGTATGTAAGTGTAAGTTATGTGTTTAAATAGGCCTAGTATTGAAATAGATAAGAATAGATAAAATGTGTGATATCATGATATAACAATAGTATATTTACACTGTCTATTCCTTGGTTGAAGCAATGCCAACATAATAAGATAACATAATTATGTCCTACCTCAATTGTTCACATTTTCTAAATTGTTGTCCTTTGAGGTCACTGGAGGGATTATACAGATACATTGTATTGAGTCAGTTATGACTGTTAGAGTTCATTCGAAATCCCAGTCTGAAAACACTAGATCACGGTAGATATAAGTCCTTTAATACTCCCCACAAGACCAATACACCCACAAATTGAGAGGAAAGCACCCAGCCCCTGAAGCTCCCATATATACAGGATGTTGATGTCAGTGCACACAACAGATAGAGTGGGGGAGTGTCTGACAGAGAGGAGGAGTAAAGAAGGGGCCATAAATATTCACCTTTAACCACAGAGAAATGGGATAAAAAGTAAGACCAGGATGCTGCAGGGGCCGGGCCCACGTCAGTATAGGGTCGGATATGTGTGGTGTACTGTGTTAGAGATGGCCCTGGTACAGGATGGGATATAGAAAGGTATTGATGTAATTGCCAGGAGTGTGTATACGGACTACATACAGACTTGTACTATGAGAAAGAAATGTTTCTCCGTCAGTGCTTTTTCATATTCAGTATTACGTTCAAGTTTTAAGTCATGCTGTTATGCTACTATAAAAAAAGTGTATTCATTATAAAATAAGCTACTCGGAGCTAGTTACTAAAAAAAACAATTTGTTCCACACACAGATTCAGTATAGGAGACTGGACCAATAAAAAACAGTTTCTGATGTTATAGAATGTCATTAATTGTTCTGCATGACTCTCAAAATAAGATATCTCTATTTGCTTCTCTTTACGTTACATGTAATTGTTTATTGATGGCATTACAGCTTTCACTGTAATTGTTTCTGTAAGGGAAGTCATCTGTTGCAAAGGTACCTTTTGATAAAGAGTGTCCCCCTCATCGCGTAAATGTCGGTCACCTCTTTCTGTTCAAAGAATCTCACCACATGTTGTATTTTGCAATAGTCTGCAATAAAGAAATAGAAAGAGTTCAAAAAACATGATGCTGATTTACGGAGAGATCCGTATTTTGGTTACCAACAGTCCCCTTTTCACGTCTGGTCCGTCATGTATAGGAAAATTCCCTTTCGATGTGAATTTGGTTTCCAGGGTCAAATAAAGATAAAGATTGCATAAGATATAGCTGAGCTAGTGTTGAATTTGAAATGTCGATAGTTATCGTGATCAGGTTTGTGATTCATTCATTATTCTTTTATATAAATATAAATATTTCTGAGCGTGTGGGAGAAGGGTCCCAAGCAGAGCTTGCTGGAAAGCTTATGGTCAATACGGTTTACTTATAGCAATGCTATTACAATTATACACTAGGCTTTCCTAGTTTATGTGTTTACGTTTCATATACATGTTTACCAATTCAGTCCCTGTAAGGTAGCACAGTTGAGGACGACAGACGGTCTGACCTCAATGATTGTAATGCATGAACTGATGAATGTTAGCAGAAAAACGGTCAACCACTTTGTGGCACACGACCAACTTTCTGAATATTCTATTCACCAAGAGTGTAGCTTGTAAATATGTCCCAAGTGGACCCAAATCACCATACCAGAGAAGAACAAGTTTCGGTCAACTAAGTTAAAGTGACATAACCATCTGGCAGTCTATATAGGCCACGCGGTCTGCTGGCAATAGACTTTTAGTAAAACAAGTTTTAGTGGGGGAAGTGGTAGGTTAGGTCTTTTTAAAGGGAAGTGTGGTTGTGTTTTTTGAAAGGAAATTGGTGTCCAGAGGAAGGAGCAGGGTGGAGTTACGGTATGTGAACAGGTGTGTGTAAACATCAACACTCTATACCTGCAGTGAATGACTCCACTCTCAGGTGAGAACAGGACCTACCCTCTGCACAGAGGTTTTACCACCTAAGCCAACCACAACGTCCTGTGATGTCAATAAGAATGCAGGAACTTCTATGGTTTGTCAAAAAAGTTAAAAGTTGAGTAAGTTCTTAGGGGGAATAGAGGTTGCGACTTCTTAAAACTCTAAGCTTTCCTTGTCTTTAATTTTTACTCGTGAATTAAAGACGTAATTCAAGCTTATTACCTGAATTAGCCTGAATTGGCTCTTTGCCATCGGTCACTTTGCATGGTAATCCAAGCTGTTCCTAACTTTGGAGTACCCAGAAAAACATTGGGTTTGTAGCAAAATAATGAATATCAAGAATATTCAAGTTATTTCAATCAGTTAAAGCTCAATTTCTATATAGCACGGCTGAAAAGCAAAAGGAAATCATTATAAATTATAATATAATATAATATTTCAACCTTCCTTAATAAAGTATAAAAGGAAAAGCACAACCTAAGGATTCAAGAATCTAAGTAGTTAGTGTGTGCTTTCTCTGTAATGTCCTTGATTTATGAGCCACGAATAGTAAAGATAAAATTCACACTTTATATAAGAGGGTAGCTATCAAAATATCACCCACCATATGTAAGTACCTTTATGTGGGGTAGAATACACAGAGATCACTCAGGGGACACAAGTGGAACATGTCGGCGAACCTAGCGCTTGTTGGCAAAATAATTATTTTGCTATAAAAACTATACTGTGTCAAGGGTTTTCTATGTCACATACAATGTTCTCTAGGACCTCAGACACATTAGGGACCATCCTGTTTTGAGCAGAATAACAAATCATGGACGGTCACTGAGGTCTCGGGGGATCAGACTAATGACGTAATATGGAGGGGCGCTAAATTAACTCTATCTGTATTTGTAGTTATAGTCATGCTTGAATAAAAGGTATAGATATCAGGTGAAGGCCTAGTGAAATGATCTCTTCAGAGTCCCAAAATATGGTGTCTTGAAATAATGTTCATGATGGGCAATGCCCCAGGGAAACCTCGCTGTCTGAGATTGAACTATTGTTAATGTTTGATTTAAGACTGCGTAAGATTCGTGTATATCCAAGTCTTCGTAAGTTGCTTTCCAGGATGTCTGAGTAATTCAGACCGCGTTTAAAGTTTGTCCATTCACTTCCCAATAGTTCAAAAGAAATGAACGATGAGGGAGCTTCTTAATATGAAAGGGTTTTTATTCAATAAACATCTCATCCCGAGTCAAAGCCACCATGTATAAGTCTTCATCAGTCCACCTCCCATCTCCTATCAGCAATCAACCACATTTAGAACACGAGTTGCTCCAACGCCTTCTAGACCATTCTAGCATTCAGCTCTAACACAATCCTATGACCGAGGTAGTGGGTATTGGTAAACTCCAGTCTGTTACACGGAGTCGATGTACTTACTCCAGGTATAACTCCTTGGCTAAACATGTTTAGCTGATGTTCTCACTAAACTGAGTGATTACTAACTTCTAACCAACTCACTCACTAACTGCTCGCTCCCTACCTTGCAGCGCCTTTTATACTGGTTAACAGGTGGCGCTAGGAGCGTAAAATGTCTCCTCTAGGAGTAGACTAGAAGTAGACTTGCTAAGCCTGATCCTTGTTGGATTATATATCATAACAATGTATTAAAAGTACTAAGCCATTAGTACATTCGACGGCGGTCAGGTGTTTGAGTTTAAGGAGGTGGACGACATAGCTCAAACCAAATGAAGATTTTTTTTAACCAAATGTAGCAGTTTCCCAATTTTAATGATTGGATATATTTGTTAAACCATGGTGGGGTGGCCTTGACTCTCGTGGTACATTCAGCACAAGGTGGTGATAATCAAGTTCTTTTGTTCATTTGAAGATTGTAAACAAAGATACATTCAGTTTACTTAATACATAAGTACATTTCCAGTAGTCTATGTTAAGACTTGAGATCAGTGAAAATGTTCATGAACATGAAGGTTTTTAGGAAGAGTTCCCATCATTGTCTGCTCATATTAAGGCTTAAGAGTTGTGTCACCCGTGCATAAGGTGACCAGATAAAGTAATGATGATCAGCTCAGATTAAGGCCCAAGAATAGTGACACCGTGCATAAGGTGACAAGGTAAGTGTTAATGAACCATGATCATTTTATGGTAAGTAAATGATGACATAATCATGTTGACAAACAGTAAGATCAGTTTTAGAGGATGAAGATTTATGACACTCATGCTTAAAGTGATAGAGTTGGATTTTTCCTTAGTACATACATGTACAGATTCTGACATTTGTAATTTGTAACACAGGTCAACAGAACTCAACATATATATACAGTGTAGGGTTGTCTTAAACTTCTAAGGGTAACAAGTGTACATCAAATCCACTTTCAGAACAAGTTTAACACAACAGAAATCAATGCGGAGAATTCGGACATTTTGAACGAACGACTTTCATGATACAATGCGTGTCAAATTTCAACCAAACTTCAATCATAACAACATTATTTACAATAAATACAAGGTCTCTGTATCAGGTTTAGTAATACCGAGCAGTTGGAACCAGAAAATACCACCATTCCTGTCACGCGTTCGCCAGCTATACTTAGTACACGTGTACTTAGCGGGACGCTTGACTGGAGTTCCCCCCCAAGGTTTGACCTCGATTTGGATCCTTCAGGCGCGAAGCGCCCGGATGGCAAATTTCTGTTTCGAACAAATCTGCAAGTTTGATGGTTCGACCTGATATTTTGGGCCGATATGAATTAATTCTGGCGCTTGATTATGTTGGTTGGGGACCTAAACTTTAGTTTAGCACAGATTTTATAAGAAATTATACGATGCTTTGATCATGCTAGCCGATTTCAGAATTTGGATCCTTTGGATCAAAAAGGGGTTTTCCAAATTAGCCTCGCTTTGACGTCATTTTAATCAGTGTCGCTCATTTTTTTGGTCGGAGAGGACGTATTTGTTTTCACTCTCTTTTAACAATGGCCCGCGTCGCAGTTTTCTGTAGTCAAAGGGAGAGCGGGATCGAGGGGTACAACGACCTGATCGTCGGGGATACAGCCCACAGTTTGACCGTGGTGGAGTGTGTAGACGCCGGGACTGCCGATTTAGCCGGGGCGGCTTTCGCGCACCATTGCGTGTGGCCCGACGACCTGTTAGTGATCGTGGTCAACCTTCTGGACATTTTACGATGGGACGCGGAGCTGGAGTTATACATTCCCCTCTTCTCTTCCACTACGGCCGCGGTGACCTTTTACGGGGAAACGCTCAACAGGGCTTTTCTTAACCTACGCAGTCACCCAGTCCCCGCCACCGTGATGTTCACCACTGTGACGGGCATCAACACGGAGTCTTGGGAGTTGACGTGCGAGGACGCGTCGTTTCAACGATGGATGAACCACCTGGTGCCCCGGGTCAACCGGGAGGTTCGCCATGCGAACTGCTGGTTTGGCGTTCCAACAGCCGACCTGGGTCACCGCCTCCACATCACGCGTCAGACTGCCGACGGGACCTTCACCGTCCACGACTACCGAGAGTTCGTGGACGGTTTCATGCCGACCCATCGACAGCTTCGACGGTGGGCTCGCGCCCTGGGCCGGCTCCTTCGCCAGCTCCCAATAGCTCCCCGCTAGTTCAACCCCTTCCCCCCTGTACATACCGATTGCCTGCAGTGATTAGTGGGTCTTAATTCCCGGCTAGTGATTGAGCCATAAACATTATTTTGACAATCATCAAGAGTTCATCGGATCCAATTCCCGGCCAGTGATCGGACCACCAAGGACTAGATGTTTTTCTTTGTGGCTGTTTTGCCGGACTGTTCGGGGCGACTCGTCGGAGCTGTTTGGGGTTTCTTTTGCCGTTGCCGGGCGTCGTCCCCCTCGTCTCCTCGCCTGCCACCGGGTGCCTTCCCCTCGTCGAGTTGGTCCAAGCCTCGACCGCTCCGAGACCGGGTAAGTTGAATCTTCCTTTTCCCACCGTTTCTTGCATGTTAGGCAGGCTACTAATCGTAGATTTTAAGGAGATTGTTGGCCAAATTCTTCTTGGTGGTTCTCGGCTCGCCCTCACGTGGTTGTATTCCGGAAGCTGATGTCACTCCCGGAACCAGAAACTGTTTCGCTGGTGATTTTAGTAACGGGTAGCGTGGGTGGCCACCTAGTGTTTACTTTTGGTTCCAAGATGGTGGACGCGGGCCGAGAGTCAGGATCTTGCGTACTAAACTTATTATCTTTTCCAGGTCCTGCGGTATGTTAGGGTGATGTAAATGAAGCAATGTGACACGGTTGGCACTGAAAAGCGTCAGGCTATGTAATTTTAGTGGGCGGATTGTCTAGGCTAATATGATCAAGCATTTTACCTCGCGCGTGGTTGGGCGATATTAGGGGGTTTTCTGACTAGCGGTTTGTTGACATTACCGATCTAAGTAGGTTTTCTGGAGTGTGGGTAATTCGTATCGTATTGTTATTTTTTTTTTTTTTTGATACTATTAACTGTTGGGGACTGACACTGCACATGATAATCAGGTATGGGTGGCCAGAGATTCCGGTCTGAGTTGTACAACACAAGATTTGCTGTAACAGGATTCTTTGTTTAGTCGTCATACGTACAGGGCATTAGTGTAAATGTCTTTATTGGAAACAATTCACATAGGGTGCCCTAGGTAACAAGCGCTTCCCAGGGTGTTCACCCTGGTAAGTTTAAGTGACAGTAGGTGACCAAGTATTTTGGTCCAGACTTCCCAGCATTAGATTGGCTGTGACAGAATTCTTTGATGAGTAGTTTCCCCTTACCGGTTACAGGAAATATTGACGTGTCGGCCACGTGAGGCGACACCATAGGTGGGGCCGTCCAACGAGTTGTTGGCGACTCCCATGGTAAGTTTGAGATGTAGTGGCGAAGGCCACAGATTCCCATTCCATGTCTTAGTCTAACAGCAAGACTGCGTCAGTGTCATCGTGTTAGAATAAGTTTTATAGGAGTATTATTGTCAAAGTCGTCTCGAAGAGGAAAAAATACTACTGTGAGGAGACCGAGATGAAGTCTCTAAGACACTGAATGAACTTCCAGATGAAGATTCTGTCTGTGTCATTGTGAAAAAAGGAATAGTATCCTTATTAAGAGCTAGAAAGGCACCAACACCACAAAGATTATCAAGCGTCCCAAGCAGAGATACACATGTGAACTCTGCGGCAGCTCGTGCGTTCATAGATCGGGCCCAAGTGGGCACCGTTCCACTGAACACAGAACCACGCCTATCAGCACCTGAGATTTCCAAACACCTCAGATAGTGATATCCTTGCGATGAATGCGTGAAAGCCTGTACCCACAGGTTGGAGTTGAGCCATCACAAGAACATCCACCTACAAAGGTTTCATGAGTGCCCGAGAGGTGATGCAAAACTGTCCCGCTCAGATTCCCTAACCGACCTCATGGGGAGATAAGGATAATGATAGGAATTGGATCCCTGGTGATTTACCTTAAGGGGTCACAAGGGTCAATACTCTTGATAACACTCTTTCTGTACAGTGTGGTAGAATAATTACCCAATACACTTCAAAGATTTATACGCAAACAAGTTAACACCCCCTTCAAGGGTGACAACTGTTCTAACATATTTGACTCCATTTTGTGAAGCCTCCGCTTTAAACCCACAGTTTTGTTCTTATTGAATGATTTTGTTACGACAAAATCCCTTCTTTCCTTGCTAGTTACAGGTGGTAGCTCGGCGTTCACCCCCCTACATTCAGCCTGGGGTTTGAAGACCGAGTTCCACTTTATATTGGGTAGTGGCGCCCTTCTGAATGCAAACGGGTGCGCCACTAACTCCAAACGGTTCACTGAATAGATATTATACCTATGTTAACAGTAACATTTCACTGTCTACCCTATACTCTACATCACATGGGAAAAACCTACATGACAAGCGGTGGGGGTAGCGTTTTCATTCCGTGAGGTATAAATGTCATTAAAGGACATTAAGTAGTAACTGTACAAAGGAGGTTGAGATTATTCGTTCCTCGTTAGTTATCACCAGAGGATCGGGTCTCAGATTCAGGTTCATTTCTGATCTGATTCCCGGTCCTCATTAGTTACACGTGGTTTGTCGGTACTCTCCCATTCATAGGACCAGAATGGGCAGCACCGAGTTTCCATTGTTATAATTGGGAGCAGACTGCATATATATATTTTTTTTTATATGCAGCCTACACCCCCTTTAAATTATAGAGATGTGTTAATGCATCTCCTTAGATCACTTACTTCCAGACAGCACCTAGTAAGTCGGGCCTTTACCGAAGTACAGTACAAGGTTAAACCCGTTTTCTTGTTCAGGTCTATGCCCGCTTTTCTTGTGGAGAGTCAAGACTACTCCTGAAAAGACTCCGCCCCCAGCTTATCCTAACTATGCGCATGCAGGGCAGGGATAGGTAGTGCTAAAGACAGAGTTAGAACTTTTATCTCCTTTCTAATAGATCGGGTAAACTTATTAGCTCTGGGTGTCAACCAAGTTTATTGTAGCTTGTTCATCAGGGAATCAGTAGTCCATGTCCCCCCTCTTCAGCTCAACTGTTGAGCGGAGACCTGGATACTTTTAGCGCCACGACGGCGGTCAAGACTAATTTTCATTCATTTATTTTTTTTTTCTTTTCCTCGACGGCGGTCAGCTCTGAAGCCGCTCATTTTCTTTATTAATTTTAATTATTTTCAATTTTTACCCGGGTTCTCCACCAAATGAACTATTGTTAATGTTTGATTTAAGACTGCGTAAGATTCGTGTATATCCAAGTCTTCGTAAGTTGCTTTCCAGGATGTCTGAGTAATTCAGACCGCGTTTAAAGTTTGTCCATTCACTTCCCAATAGTTCAAAAGAAATGAACGATGAGGGAGCTTCTTAATATGAAAGGGTTTTTATTCAATAAACATCTCATCCCGAGTCAAAGCCACCATGTATAAGTCTTCATCAGTCCACCTCCCATCTCCTATCAGCAATCAACCACATTTAGAACACGAGTTGCTCCAACGCCTTCTAGACCATTCTAGCATTCAGCTCTAACACAATCCTATGACCGAGGTAGTGGGTATTGGTAAACTCCAGTCTGTTACACGGAGTCGATGTACTTACTCCAGGTATAACTCCTTGGCTAAACATGTTTAGCTGATGTTCTCACTAAACTGAGTGATTACTAACTTCTAACCAACTCACTCACTAACTGCTCGCTCCCTACCTTGCAGCGCCTTTTATACTGGTTAACAGGTGGCGCTAGGAGCGTAAAATGTCTCCTCTAGGAGTAGACTAGAAGTAGACTTGCTAAGCCTGATCCTTGTTGGATTATATATCATAACAATGTATTAAAAGTACTAAGCCATTAGTACAAGATCTTTAAATTATATACGCCTAAATTCGTTTTAGCAGGTCGGTCTTCCAGCCAACAATCGTGAAATTCATGCATCAATGGGAACAAGAAAACAATGTATAATATAATACATGTACGTGTATAGTACATTCCCGTCAGTGATGTTGTCCCCGGGGATTCTGTCATAGCAACTGGCAAAGAAGCTTCTACCTATACTCGTTGGTCATAGGATTCATCATTGGCATGTTTAATACCCCTTTCCAAGCTGTGAACTAGTGTATCAACTTTACCAAAATCTGGCTAAAAATAATGGGCACATACACATTGTCTTTTGGGCATGTTTAGGTTTGTTCATACCCGATGAGCATACACATTTCACCCGCCCAGACGTCAGCCACTCTCCATTAACTTCTACCTCTTCTCTTTACAGATCACAAAGGTCTGCACTCTTCTCCGCGGTCGCCGTCTAGCCACCCTTTGAAGTCAAGGTAATTTATTATATTTGTCTTTCAACTTATGCCTCTCCCAAATGCTAACATGCCTGACAGAGAAGGCCACACTCCTAAGTGTCCCCCACTCCAGCAGTTTGTTAGGGCTGCGAACATTTCACTGGACACCTGAGACGCACTTCGTGCTCCCACCTGGTGGCCTCTTCTCCTGACCCCTCTACTCTCCCAGCAGAGACAGAGTTCTTCTGATCCCCACTCTCCCAGCAGAGACAGGGTTCGGGGTAGGAGGCCGCTTGCAGAATGAAGGATAGGGTGGTCTGAGGGCAGGAGGGGTGATGGGCGGGTGAGATGAGGGGGCTGCCTGAAGTGGTGGTTTTCCCACTGGTACCCGGGTGGTAACGTTATGCTACTATAATGTCCGCGGGGGACAAGCTCAGACCGGCCCCAACCCCATCAACCTGGCGTCAGTATGACGTAGTAGGGAGCGGCCATTTGGTCTATAAAATAGGGCTGCTAGGTTGATACCATCCCAAACATATCAAGGGTAGTTTATTATGAGCCACTTCCTTGGTAACATTTTTTGTCAAGTGTAGAGAAGAAGCAATACCTAAATATCCGTATAGGTTTGATTGGTAGTGGCAGCATCATGATAAACATGATGTCTGAAATCAAGTTAAAACTCGAAATTGGAAGGTGGCAAATTGAAGGCAATCATCTTTTCTGCAGCTGTGTAAATTACTAAATGAACACATCCAGAAATAATATGATTATTTCAGCCTTCCCTTTAGCTACCTAATGACCATCCCTGGCCAGAGCCTTCCCTGATGAGGTTGTTATAGAGAGCACTCAGGCTAATCCACCAGGGGGCACTGTATGGGGTTTATAGGAGGGCCGTCAGACTCAGAGGGGGTTACAAGGCTCTGGTCAAATGCTTAACCCCAATAAAATGGGCATACCGTGAGAGTATGGGATCGCTCGGTTGCCCCATGATCCCCACCCACAAGCACCCTTTGCTCAGAACCCTTAGAGAACCAGACACTTGTATTTCAATCCGCAAGAAGTCATGGTTGTTATTCACTGTTCAGACAGTCACCGACTGTCTGTCCCAGATAAACATTAGGGGAATAGGTGCTCACTCTGGAAAAAAATATCCATGAAAAACTACCCCGCATATCTGGGCATGCCCATGTAGTTATACGTTAGTTTTGTAGTTTAGTAAATAATAACTTTGTACAGTCTGATAGGTTTGCAGTTTACTCCTTCGAAGCATGTCAAGTATGAAGCGTTTCAGGTTTCAGGGATTTTAGAATGGTGCAAGATTGGACGTTGTTCTTTTTTGAGCAAAGTGAAAATGATTTTGGTAATAGGTGATGGTCTACATGGAAACCTTTCATTTGGCTGCTAGAAAATGAGGAGCAGAAATGGTACCATAGAGACTGTCTCTGAAGAAACATGGAATTATAGCTTTAATAATGGATGAATGCCCCTCTCCCCGGCAACCTGCACCCTCTCCCAGTGGTCTCGTCCAAGTGGCAGTCATTGCCCCTCAGGGTGATCTGAATAGAGAGGAAAGATGAGCTCTAGGGTTTTGTAGTTTGCATGTTACTGCCTATGGAAGTAAAGGTTATCAAAACGATGCACAGGGCAATTATTCATAAGGAAAATATCATCTGATGGTATTTCTAAATGATTGTCATGTTGCAAAATGTGCACACTCACCATACGCAGGGTGCATCCTTATATAATTTCGAAGACTGACTGCATTCACTAATTATGCCCATTTTCTGACAGAGACCTACCTAGATTTAATGTTCAGATGAATTGTTTTCTGATTACCTTTTGAAATTAAGTTTTTTAATCTCTGTCAATCCCCTAGGAAATCTTGCAGTAAGTGGGCGTCGGGTGGGCGTGTTAAGGCTTGGCTGGTTAAAACCGTTCTGTTGTAGGCGGCAGACTGTTGGCTTTAGAGGGCAAACACTTTGTCTACCAACCGGAAGTCACCTGGGTCCTTGGCCCATGCGCAGTGAGAGTCTGCCGCTTTCCCAAGGGTCTTTGAACAAACTGGTCTAACAGTAAAGTAGCCAACGGGGGAGGGGTGAATCACGGACTGAAGGGGAGCATTCCTATCCCCTTTTTGATAAGTAGGGATGCACTTAGAATTTGTATAGGAAAGATCAGAGCTCCTTAACTTGTTCCCCAACGTATGTCCGTATTTGTACGTCCAAGGTTGCATGCAAAAAAAGGGCTTTATACGGTATCCTGCACTGCAGTGAGATTAACAAACATACTAACTGACAAAAACATTCCAATCAGGATGTTAACATGTTAACCTGTCTGAAATTACTGTAAAGTATGTTAAATGTGCGAAATAATACAGTAAGCAAAACATACGTTACGTTATGTATTCATTATGTTCTATGGAGCTATGGAGCTATGGAGTTTTTACCGTCTATCAGTCGTAGCACAGTTTATAGGCCTATAGGTCAGGGCATAGCTGTATTTTTTTTTATAAAGGAAGCACCATGGAGATTTCTATTTAGATAACCTAGACAGAGTCCTAGTACACCAACTACTCATTCTTTCTTTCGAAAGGCCAGAGCCATCTATTCGGAATATAGGTAATTCCTGAAACTAAGGACTGTTTACAGTTCTGGTTTATCTTAATGCTGCCCGTATAATGCCCGCACCATTGTCAGAGGGTTTTCATAAGCCATGGCATTTATACACTGATATGTGAGCTATCTGTTCGCTTCATGTGTAACCACGAATACGGTAGGCATTTAAAGACGTAGCAATGTATCAGTGTGCAATACTAAGCTAGCTATCCACTGCGTATTTTGAATTGTTCTTTCATATTATTTTAAATTCAGTTTTTTTTGGTCATTTGGTCCTTTGCAAAATTCATACTTTTTAAAAAAACATTTCATTGCCACCTTATGATCATAAACATCACGTTTTCTCGACCACTATTTTTCCTTCTCCTTAAAGTCTAGTTGTCTTTCTCAAATAAAGACATTTTAATATTATATAGCCATTACTTTGTGAACATTTGGTTCATGGTGTCTCATCTTATCCCACCTCTCCCCGAATGGAGGTGTAACCCATTAGAGGGTGTTGGCCTTACGTGATTACCACACTTACTGATTGCGTCGGCTCGTCGTTTATTTTCACACCCCACCATGTAGGCTTCAACTCACTTCATGTGTGTATTTTCATAATGCTCTGAGTGGGAACGTCCATTATTATTTCTTTGGTTTCTTGGAAAAATGACATTACAGATTCTGGAGGTCCGTAACCAAAACTTAGATAAAAGATACGATGTAAAAGATGTATAATAGTGTAATAATCTACGTGCATACAGATAATCTTATTAATCTTTGAGCGCTATGACGAGGACAAACCCAGCAAACAGAGTTACAGGAATGTACCATAGGGGTCCCCTGGTTTTTTGTTTTAGACCGATCAATATACCAGCATACTTCCAGCCATCACACTCACTTTTGTGCATAGGCATGCCTGTTGTGGGATTAATCATAGGGGCACATGTATATATATCAAAATCAAATACTGTTATCTAATGTGTACGGATTCTCAATTGTTAGCCATCCCGTATTTGGAAAGTGAAAATGTAAAGAAACGCGAGGAAATAAAATAGAAGAGCAGATTATTGAACTAAGCTATCGACCACTCATTGATACAGCACTTGTTGAAAGTTGAATCAATACACTGATGGCTAGACTTGGTGGAAATTACTTCTAGTACTGTTCATTTTTTTTTTTTTTGCACAAACTTTTATTTAGTAACAAACATCAGAGTTACCTCTGTTTTTCAGCTCATTACAAACATTTTGTATTACTCCCGCACGTATGTATTGCTCTGATAAATGGCCAAGACACACCAGCATAGGTCCTCAGAGTTTCACCTATGATAATTTGTAATTTTCTCTGAAATAAAATCATATATGCGGTATTGCCATTACTATTATCGGGCCCTGAATTGACTAATAAGAGGCCAGGAAGTGAGTACTATTCGCAAACTAATTATGGAATTGGTAATATATAGCCTTGATGTCGTGATATATTCGACTTGTATCGTAACAGTAATTGTCATTCAATAGTGTTAGGCCTATTTGTTTTTCAATTCCCTTACTGTAATTAAAGTCTGGCACCTGGCTTTCTAATCAATGCCCTTCAGCCTTTCGTTTAGTTATTTGTCAAGGCACAAAACGCAACACCAGATTGGGCAATTCACCTAGGCCCATATTACAATTAACACAAATTGCAAATTAAAAGCCAAGCCACAATAATTAAAAACAAGCCTCTCCAATTAAGGAACAAGTACTCATTTATCCATAGTGCCAAGGGAGTCATGTTGTTATGTAAAGGCATGTAACTAAATGGCGCCTTCGTTTATAGGACGTATACATTTTGGGGGCTCGAATGAGGTAAGAGAGAGCTTCGTTCCAATCAAGAGACATTGAAGAACACGACAAACACCGATTTAAACAATCATTACCTTTGGTAAATATATAAGCATAATTTCGACCATAGAGAGTAAAATATTTCTCCATGCTTTGATATTCCATCAAAAGTAAAAGAAACCAGAATTTCGGAAAAGGGAACAATATCTAGGTAGCCATTAAGTAATATATTGTATCTTTTTTTTCATTTTGCAATTTTCACAAGTTTAATTAAACTGAATTCCTTCAGCAAGCCGCATGGTTGCCCCTGATAATGGACAGCTGATGTTTCTTGTTAAAAGGAAATCCAACCCCGAGTCTAGGGCTTCCTGTTTGGTCTCGGTCCGCTCCTCTTTCCTTTCCCGCCTCCAGTGGCGCCGCGTGGGGCCCTGGCGGCAGGGATCCGATCACGTGGTTTCCGGTGTCACTGCGCATGCTCATAAATAGACGACAGAATCGGTTAATTGCTTGTTTATTAACTGGGTAGGTCTGTAAGTGTTTGGATATTATTTGAAAGCATTAGAATGAGTTCAACTTCCTGTCCCACAACATTTTAATGTATTTCTCATAGTTTTGTCGAATATCTATTGCCATTATTTCAAAATAAATGAGATTGGAACGTCTCGAATTCCTGTATGGGACCTAGGGGAATTCTCCAAGACTCGAAATTTGTCCTTGAAACTGTTGGATAATGCGGGGGATAGGGTAACATATAGCCTCGTTTCGATTATCCGTTTGCGAATAGTCCCACTGCACTGGACGTGTGGCCCAGGATATGTTAAACTGATCCATTGTGCAAATGAATATTCTCACTTATTTTGAAGCTGGGTAGTCCCAGGTGGGCAGCCGGATCTTCAAAACGATTTGTCCATCATTTGTGCCCAGAATGATATAACTGGGTATCGCAGTTATAACCTTCTCGTTGCCTCCATCATTTGTATCTGCACTTGAAAACATCAACACCACTTGGGCCAATTTAGTATCCTGTAACATTATCCTTGGTACCCCAAGGTCATGCAACAGTGTTGATTTGACGTCACAGACGTTTACAATGGAGTACACGTGACGTAAGGACCACGCAGATGAACATCTGATACTGTTAGTTATATATCCGGGAGTATTCAGTATCAAAGGTTACATCGATTCAAATTTGTGGTTACTCTTTTGGTACATCTACTCTCAGGAAATTTTACAGAGGGCAGGAAGAAGTCCCTTAAGGCACATTAGACCTTTTGACCAGTGAGTGACCTGAATACATTTATGTTTTTTCCTAATGGGTTTAGGACCTGGACGTAAATGGAAAGGAATAACGCCACAGAGAGTGTCGTGAATCTCTTGTTGAAATTCACCTAAAAGTCATTCATACCCATTGTCTCATAACATATAGAAACAAATGGGTTGGACATAGTAATATGTGCCGCTCGCCCAAACGATGCAAAAAGTTACCCAGTGTGATACTCCCAACATAACTTTATCAGGAGGGTTAACATCAGAACTAGTGGTACTGATTCAGAGAAAAAAGAATTCTCAGGGTTGTACTTGAGAGAGTTCCGCCCAGCCTAACTAAGTGAATGATTTAAGGTGGTGTACACAGGCTGTCAGCCTAGTTCAGGGTGCTCACACAGGGTCCTTTCACTGCCGTGTCAGGGCCCATCCCCCGGCGGTGTGATGGGCCCTGGGGATGGGCCTGGGTATACGGGTATGGGGTGCAGAGTGTTACTTCACTGTTAGGGATGCAACGCGGACATTTCCTTTAAAAATGAGACCGATCGGTCATAATACGCATGTTTACTTTCACATTATGATAACTATATCAGCAATTTTGTTCAAAACCTCTGTATTTGTGTGAGTCCAGATTAATGTACACCCCAAGAAGGCATTTCGAGATCATATATTATATTATGCTGTAGAAAATATGAAAGACCATCAGTGAGAGTAACACTTTGTTTTGATTATCTTCAAAATTGTCCAGATAATACAAGCATACGAGGCAAAAAGTCTCTGGAGTTTCCAGTAAGGGCTAAGAATTCGGTGAAACCTGATTTATGACATACATGTAATGCCTAGGCGCGAAAATAGTGATTTTGATATATTGAAGATGGAAAAACGGCAAAAAGAATTCGTCATTAGTGTTATAGGGATATTTTAACATGCATATTGGATATCATATTCGACTGAATTGTGCAAGAAGACGAGAGACCCTTAGCTTTTCATAATAGATAGAGGGTGTGTAGATTGAATGTGACGTTGTAAACTGGAGAAGAGGGTTGACATGATAAGTTATGTATGAACTACATGTAGGGTTTCTGTGTTGACGGGGATGGTCCCTGACTGCTCCGACTGTGGGCGGGCAGTACCCTACTGCGTGTACTTACCGCCCTAAATGATGGGTTTATTAACTTCACATGGCCCATGCATGCCATGGTGGCCACTTGCTGAGTTAAGGTATGGGGCTAAAGTGGGGCGCTTTGCCATCTTTTCGCTCAATACATTACGTGGTAACTCTTATATCAGGCTCGGTCTTTTTAGGCGTAGAAACTAGTTAAAATAGGGCTTTTACTATTATTGCTCCTACCGTTTCCCATTGAACTAAAGTGTAGAAGCAGTCCGAGGGAAGCAGTAGATGAACAGTCGCAATGCAGTGATATTCTCAATATGAGTGATGCCGCTATTAACATGCTGGAATCGAACGACAATAACAGCTTAAAATAGTTGAACCTGTAGAAATAACTATAGAAGATAGCGTCGACCTGCACTGTTATCAAGGGCAAACTGATGCTTTTGGTAGAAGCAAACTCTTTTAAGTTGATGGCATATAGAGCTGCCTATAGAAACCTATCCATGGTGACCGAAAGAAAACTATTTCCATCTATTCTGTTTGAAGTCAGAGAGAGCGTTGGTCTTTTGTTAGCCTGCAAACAGGGCATATCGATTTCCTATCACTCTTAGACCAGTCGGGCAGTGATCCAAGAAGAGCCAGGTCCCAGTCAATAGAAAACAGCATGCCATGTTATAGAAACGGCCAGAAGAACGATCAACATTACAAACACCATTACAATAAATGGGTCGTAAAATTATATAAATAGAAAAACACACTCGCATGTAGAGTAAAGCAAGTATTTTTAGTGTAAAAAAACAACAGGATTGATCTTAGTTGTTTGCAACAAGTATAGACATTCTTTCTATACTCGTTAATGGTTTGTGAATATATGCCTATCAGAAATTAGGTTATATAAACAGAATTGTTTAATTTTACTTTCCAAGCTTGCATCTGACATGCCGATTTTAAAGAATAGAACTCAGTGTTCGAAATTAAGGATTTATTTTATGCACACGGCGGGTGCACAGGCGCTTGAAATCATGCACCCTGATTGCTTTTAATGCACATACTACAGTACTATATAATGGTATTTAAGCTGATGAAAAAGCATGCACCTGCCGGGTGCATGCCTCCTCAAAAGTATGCACCCTGCAGCCAAATTGTGCACACCGCGGGTGCAGGGTGCACCCTTAATTTCGAACACTGTTGAACTATAAGGCCTACTTCCGCCTATCTATCGTCATGAATCTTTTAAATGTCTAAGCTCTCCCCTACAGTTCAAGGATGTTCCCTGAATAAGACGGAATCTTGCCCCAGGGGTAGTACCACCTTGATAACGTTACATAGCAGCATGTGTCCACGCCCACTCTGCCCCGCCCTCTACCCTACAGCCCCACCCAGAGACCTGCAGCTCACTACCCAGCTATCACGGGATGGCAAGTCTATATTGGTTTGCAATAGCGCGCAATTTTCTTCGTGAGAAATTTCTCCTTAAACACCACACAAATTAACCCGTAAGTCGTCTTTATAATGATACACTAATGATCATGCAAAGTTGTGGGAATTTTTCTTACAAAGTGATGTTGTATTCTTTAAGAATCTCTGCTGCTAAATTTCTCCAATACGTTCAGAATTCAATTAATTAAATTACGGCTAAATATTGGCGACAGGCGTTGGCGATTTGGCGAAAGAGCCATGTTACTCTCCACGCCAAGTGGCGACCTAGATCTCCTCGCGCCCAACAGGTTGGGTGGGTCCTGCTCAGGTTTGTTATCTGCTATCAGATAAGGCTATAGATGGGGCACTCAGACAGGGGTCGGGGGAGCAGATGAATCAGACAGATGACAGCTGTCCCGAGTTGCTCAGAGCTGCTCGCCGACCTGCTCACGTTATCTCTGTATCGGCCAACGACCTCCAACCTTCCAAAAGGGCTACTATAGACGTGTAGACGTACTATAGCCTCATGAAAATATTTGGTATATCTGTTGCAGTTTATTAAGTTTTTTTTGACGTATTGTATAGATGCTCTATATTTAGCATTGTGATGATGATTATGTAATTGTGTTTAATTCTAAATTATTTCTACTCTTTTTCTCTGGTTTGTGAGAATCGAAATCATATACTTCTAACAAGAGCTATAGGAATTCAGAAACTACAGCAAGTTTTACTAGAGAGACAAAATGTGAAAGATGAGACCTAATCGTTGCTCTTGCCAAGTCGATCCAATTAGTGCAACCTGGAGCGGCCTGCCGAGGGCGGGGCAGGTACATGTGTCCAGTGATAAGGGGAGGTACTGATGACTCTGGTCTGATCCTGGTACTAGATGAGGTCCCTGCCTGTCTGGGGCACAGGGAGAGAGGTAGGATGTCACACCCTCATCACTGACCACTGGGCACCAATCACCATCACTGCTGGTCAGCTGGAAGCATTGGGAACGTATCTATTCGTACAGTCTAATACTAGCTATAATAGTTATACTCTATTATACCGGTAGTCTGGACTTTGTTACGTCCGCCACTGTTTCAGTTGCACATTAATCATTTTCACTGTAGAGAACTTTAGATAATATTCAATTATTTATGGCACTTAAAAACACATAACGTATTTGTAAGAAGTAAGCATGTTCTTCTTTATGAAATTAGTGATACATGTATCACACATCCCTGAACTATATAGTAATCCCCATGCAGCTGTGTTTAGTGATATATGAAACAAACAACGATTGAGCTAGTCCTTTAATGTACAGAAGCACGCATGACGAGAATTCCAGAGATCTTAGATAAAGCATTTCGGCATTCCTGCTATACTTATTGTCGATCTGCCTCGAGTTTCATTACCGTGGGCCCCACCGTGTTTTGGTATATCTATACAAAACGTATACTCCTCCTAAAACCTCTCCAGACAGTTCACCCAGTTTATAGATAGTTTTGGCGTGAATCATATAAATAATGTGATATAACCAGTCCTTAACCTCAGGTAAGAAACTAAACTATCTTCCACTTGGTTGCCTATAGAGGGGCTTTTTGTCCTCGAGTCTGAGGCCAAGCATGTGGCCTGTAGTACTACTGTGTGCTCACCTTTGTTTGCTAATGAGATCATATTGCCTGCAGAGAAGAAACAAACCTCAGACACAAAGACAACAATGAAAGACATACCTCTTGGACCTAGGCCAAGAGAATAAACCACTCTTGTCTTAGGCGACAAAAATATTAAAATGGGAATGATAGGTTTCTCTTGAACCCCGCAGCTCTGCAGGTGCAGTAAGTCTTTTTTCCGTGATAGACTGTTATCTGAGCATTTTTATTTGACTTTAGAAATAAGATTCAATACTTATCCATCCAATGACATCAATTTCATGACTCAGGGGTCGAACTAAGGTGCAAAACCCACGGGCCATTCAGTACCTTAAAGCCTCAGGGGTCGAACTAAGATGTAGTTTGTCCTGGTATTCCTTACAAAATATTGGATTGTATAGTGGCCGAGCGGGCAAATAATTTTGGGGCCCGACGAATTTTCTATGAAGCTCGGACCCCCAGGCCCGTGCTATTTGGACTCCTGCATGGATATGAGACTGAGTTTTACACTAAGTCAGAACAAGAAGAGGACCAACACCAAAAGGTCAAAACAAGAGCAAGAATTGACCTCGGGAGTGCAGGGAACTTAAAAAAGAAAATAGACAAAAATATGAATAAATAAAGCAAAGAAAAAGGCCCATTTGTCTGGCCTGTGAGCTGCGTCAGTGGCCGAGTCCGTCAGTCTGGTATGGTCGAGTTGTTTGTTCTGGTACAGTATACTCGGCAGGCAGGGACGGACGGACAAACAATACCGACATGGAGACAGCAGCCCCGGCCTGGGCTTAGGTGGGATCTGCCGACCCGAGCCGTCCGCCCCTCCCAGCGGCGGGGTGGGGCAGGAGGGAGGCTTTGGAAATGCTGTAGGATTTAAAGTTTTGAAAGGTGAAGACTGATAAAAATTGGATGCATTATTCTGGGTCCTGTCGCATGGAAAGGGAATGTAAAATGTGATATTTTGGTTAATGCGTTTGTAAATAACGAGATAAAGGGAAAGCTCGTTTCATCCACCGTTGTCAGTCAAGCTTGGACGTAATCGAGAAGAGTGTCTAGAACCAGGGAGAGTCTGATATAGACTTCCTGCTAGAACCCCTAACATGGGCTATTTACTATTTTAGATTTACACTATTTCTCTTGTGTTTAATGCCGATAAATGATTTTCAAAACAGCTACCTTTTCAGGAACAGTCATAAAGCGCCTACTATCCCTTTACGAAAAGATGTACGCATATTGCAACTAATAAGACGTACAAAGAAATAAAAGTAGTTTTCATTCATTTCTAAATAAGACACGATCCACAACACCAGTCCTTTCTCCTCCATTAGTCCTTGGCACTCTCCCACACTACAGCGCGATAACCTTTTAGCCATTCCCAGAATCCTAGAAGTGAACCTTTTAACCATTCCCAGAAGTCGACTCCCAAGATTGGTTGCCCGGGTGACAGAGCCACGTTTGTCATGTCTCTGCTGTATAGTGTCACACGGGTATCTATTAGTCTAATACCCTGCTCGGAGAGTGGCGCTCTCTGCTTGAAGAGTTACCCTCACAATAAAAGCTGTATTATCCTGTTTTTTCCTATTATAATATAGGGTGTGGTCCAGTATAAAGTCTGCCTGGCACATGCGCAGAAAGAACAAATAATAAAGTTGGTGTTTAGCAGACTGAGTTTAGAAACAGCTGTTTTTTCTAGTAGTTGCCTGGTGCCTTACAATTGATAATTTATATATATATATATATATATATATATATATATATATATATATATTATTAACCATACTCACTCATAAGAATGATCTTCCGTATAGGTACAAACAATGAAATTATAATAAAGTACACAAAGTAAAGTTAGTTATATCTCAATTTACTATGTCTTGTATCTCAGATCAGAATCCAAGACAATAGTATTATAATATAGCATATCAGTAAGATGGTCACATAGTTTGAATAATACATAGAACATGTCAACAGTTATAGGACAATCCCCACATCATTGGTAGTCCCTACTGCAAATTATGTCAAAAGGAGCCCTACCTCCATAAAGTACTAAGATGGACATGGGATAAGACATTCAGGAAAACATACATAGAAGGGGTTCCTTCTTTCTTAGCTTACCTAATGGATGGTATACCCCTGTGTATTTGTAAAAAGGTTAAATGAAAAGGTTAGACTAAAGGTAAGTAAACTACTAATATGTTGATAAACAGTGGTGGATTAACATTCTTCCGAAATCAAACGGGGATAGAGTCCGACGCCATGTGCCCATTACATGATTACTACTTTCAAAATCCCAGATCCGCCATCAATGTTAAACAGTTTGTGTCCTACTGTTTACAATTCTCTTGCCACTTCCTTTTGTATCTGATAACATATAGCAGCCTAAAATGCACCATCTAAAAAGGAAATACTTGGGATGTTTGCATAGCCGTAAATTTAAGAAAAAGAGCATGCAGGGGTACACTGACTTCACCAGCTCGCTCGTCACTTTCTTCTTGTCTTTTGTAAATTTAGCCAGGAGTCTCAGTCTTTTTTTACACAAACCTTGTAGTTGATCCCTCACTGGACAGAACCAAGCTCTCACTCCTCACCGTCTCCTGTCAGACTCCCAGACATGTACGGCTGACTTTTATCTACAGCTTTCAACCACAGCTGGTGCTTCCTAAACCACTTGATAACAACCACCAACCGAATTTCCAGGAACCCCCAAACATTACTCCTGAAACCATTTGCTCTGAGGTCAGGGTTTGTAGTTTTATACTAAGTTCACATTATAGTATGCTATGCTATATTTTCACTTTGATATAACATTTGTTTAATTGTGTATTTATAAATGTATATAAAGAATAAAGGTACATTAACATGTGTTTATAAAAGCGAAAGTAGTTTGAAAAGCTGTAGATTCATTTCTCAGTGTAGTTCGCTTGGTTAATGCAAATTTCTTTTTGCATCGTGTAGTGTGAAGTAATTCTAACTGGTAACCGGACAAGACTTATCTTTATCGGTAACCCCTCCCTCGGACAAGTGTTCTGCACCATTGTTTATATCTGACTTGATGGCTTCTTGGGGGTGGCTTGAGGCTAGAATTAAACCGACTCAGGAAACATGTTAGCAGTAACAAGTTTAGTTCGAATCGTTGATAGAAAATGTAAAGAAAGTAGATTTACATCAAAGGTGGTCGGATGATAAAACAAAATTGATAAGGACCATCAATGAGAGATGACTTGTGGCAAAGTGTGTAGGTCCTGAGCCATGTCGACACCCTGTCAGGGTTATGTATACATAACTGTAACCGGGTGTAGACATGTATACATACATAGTCACACTTAGATAATAGTGTACATTATACAGAATCACACTCTGCCAACTTGTATCACACAAAGTGTCTGGACTTGTAAATATGAACTCGGGAGTACCACAGTAGTCTATTGTGTAGCTGGCAGAAAGGTGGTGGGGGCTGCAGTATGAAATATGTTGATGATGTGCTATACATACAATAACTCACATTATCCTACGATCCAGTTTGGCAACTATATAGGCGAATTTATGACAGATTTTTCTTTCCGCCTTAGATATTAAACCTTAAAACTACTATCCTAAAGATGAAAGAAACAATGAAATGAATGATTAACTAGGGAATACTATTCCCATTTGTTCCATTTGGAATGTCCACATAAATGCATCGTAATCATTAAATGAAACTCAGTATGTACTATACTGCATGTTGCATTATGTAAGTGGGAGTGCAAGGAAGATTGTACTGTTATAGAAAGTAAATGATCAGCGTTTATCAGTGGAACTTGTTCAAATTTCTCACCATAAGTTAAGAAGGGGAATTTAATAGAACATCAAACAGTTATCGACCATGATAGATGAACGAAGGATTTGGTAGGATGAAATGGTCTTCATGGTCATTGTCCTTCCAGAAGAAAGTAGGACAGGGAAACAAGTCCAATAAGTAGGGCACCGAGGGCACAATACAGTGTACCAATCATGGCCAATAACCTCTGTATGGTACCGGGGGTGGGCACAATAAATGACCCAGAAAATGCCCGACCCCCTTTTTCCTGCATACAAACATGATCACAATTACATCATGACTGTTTTATGTAGCCTTACTGCTGCCACAGGGAGCACCAACCAGTCCAGACATGTTATCAGTAGAACACCAGCAGGGGGGACTGACAGTATCATTATCACTGATTACTTGAATTTTAAAAAATATACCAGGTTTCCTTTAGTGCATGAAGAGTTACAATTAGGCAAAATGCCATTCCCTGAAACTGATTGTTATACAGATTTGGTTACATCCTTGTCTATTCTGTATGAGTGCCTGCACACATTTATACTATAGGAGGATAATTGGAGCAGACAGCTAGGCCACATATAATGAGAAACCACAAAATCCTCCTCCTTTTAGGCCATATACATCAGTTGCCCAGACTTGCCTTTGGTTTCTCGCATATGTAATGTGATAGGATGAGGGCATTAAACAGTTCTGCAAATTGTTTTACTGTAAGACGACTTAAAAGGTTTAGATCTTTCTGATTTAATTGACAAAATTTGCAGATCACACAAATGTGATTTATATGTAATATCTACGAAACTATGTTTATCGCCAGTTGATGATAAAACATTAAATGGTTCACATTTTGATGCACTGAAGGTTTAAATAATGAGATAATTGTTTGGGGAAAAATGCTGCTGGTAACAAAAAGAGGAGCCATCTGTTGATTACTGACACGACTGTACTTAATGGCATTACCAGCAGTGTTGTCATGTGTGTCATGTACATAAAACATGTAACATGCAACATGTTTATGGCGGCCACATGTTACTGGCATGTGAATCTTATGGGAGTCAATTCTTTTCTGACAGTTATCCCCAAAACACATCCTTAAATTGTGCTCAGGATAATGTCATCCCTGATAGCATCTTTCCAACAACAACCAAAGTTACCTTTTCAAATTGGCTTTGATATAGGCATTTGCAAAGTTCTTACAAAGCAAGAGTCGTACGTGTAATGTTTCCTTTCCCTTACTAAGTCCTCTGGAATGCCATAACGTCGCTCACATTGTCGGAGAGATAATTAGAGCAGATCTGATAATATGTTTGTGCTATCAATACCCCACGCCTAAATTATCGCGTTTCTTCCTAAATGTAATCTATCAGTGATATACATTTGATGCCTTTTCTTGAATATCCTAACTTTTATAGGTCAAAATATGAGACCACAGACGGGATTGCATGGTGGTCTATATATGATTTTCCATTGACAAGAAATCTCATTAACTTGTGTTGGTGACCGTAACCCACGTCACAGGTATAAGGAGGTCAAGGTGTGTAAAGATGTGACCTGTGTGCAGAGTGTCTCCTTCTCCTTCTCCGTGTCATACTCTGACCTGAAAGCAGCTGTCATGGGAAACTTCAAATCTGTTGTAAATCTGTGTAACTGTAACTCAGGGTCCCAGATGGTGTAATAGTACAGCGCCCTCAAATACAACTTAAAGAATTAAATACACAACAGAGCTTGTTGTGGAATTAATTTTAAAAAAGAAGCGGCTTACGGAAATATTTCATTCTGGTATAACATATGAGTCTATTCATATGGGAAACAACCATAAGGTGCATGATGTATTGAGTAGCTTAAATACAATGGGATTTTAAAAATTCGGATAGTCTTTTATAGAAATCCATTTCCAAGGACGGTATCGATACTAACTTACTTAAATGATTAGAGAAGCAGAAATAACACATTGAAACCAAAGGATATAAATTTCATATATTGCAAGGGTGCTTGAGGGCTTTGGATTCAAGCTGCCTTCTTCTTTGTATCACATCCACATAATGCACCGAGATGGTAGATTTGAAAAGATAAACACCGTTCACAATTCAGAACGAATGGGTAATTGATGATATTCAAACTGAAACAGACGGAGCGCTTACTGTTGGCGACGCAGAGTCAGACAAAAAGTATTAAGAGAAATGGATATTAGCAGGGGACTTGCACAAGTCTGTCAAAAACAGAAATAATCAAAATAGCATGGTACAGTCAACATCTTGTGGCAATTTAGATGGTCTTTTACTTCAGTCTATTTTACAAACCAAGACCCAAAACAATGGTGGTCCATAAAAAAGAACGACCCTCTACCAATCAGCAAAACTCGACCCATGTGATCCCGAAACCAATCTCCATGTAGAGCTGTCAGTGTTTTTTTTGTACGGTTGCACAGACTCATATATACTAATAGATCTGCACAGTGGAGTAGCTCTTTCTGGAACAAATGTGCCAGGTGGTACCTCAAGTGCTGACTATGCTTGCTCATATATATATAGTGCCGTCGACACCAGTGTTGGACGATAATCCACTCATTATTTGCCAGGATTATTTGTCACTCTTCCCATCTTAGCTCAGTAACTCATTCTCCGTCCCAGACAGCATAGCCCAGGTCGGATCTTCGCCTGTGACGAAGAAATATTTCAACTCACAATCTGCCAGATAGCTAGCTTTCCTCCTCGGATTCGCTAGAAATGAAATTGGCTTGGGGGCAGTGTATCCTGAAATGTATTGATACATCATGATACTTTACTAAACCTTCTTGGCAAAAAAAGCATAAATGTAAACCTTATCTTTACTTTATTTAGAAAAGAAAATATTAAAAACAGGGAAAATACTTATAAATTTATCCTGCCTCACTGCGGTTAGGGACCAGGGGCATAGGTTAGCAAAGTGACTCGTGCATGCCATTTTTGAGGATGACCCAGGCACACATACTTCCTGCAAAACATTCTGAACTTTATGCATAGGTCTATGTGGCGTTGGTCGTACGTATACAAGCAGAGCTACTGGTGATGGAGGCTACATGTCCCACGTACCAGTAAGCAAATATTGCCTGCCTCCCTTACAGAAACTGCCGTCACTTACACTGAATGGACGAGGATGTCGTCTGCTGGGAAGTCATTTGGTCAACGCACAGCTTCTTTTCCCGCCACATTTTTTCCCTGTCGTCTCTCCATTCTTATCCTGGGGTTTTGTGACCCCAGACTCGTTGTTCATCATAGCGCGGAAAGCCGCTTGGAGAATGGCCGTGTTCTTTCAGCAGGAGGGCCAGTGCCGAGCTTCATGGCGCCGCCCATTCATAGAGGGTGGGAATAATAAAGGACGAGACTGACAAAAGGGGGAATAGGAGCCCTCCCCTGGCCCGCTTTGGACAGCACGTACAGTGTCTCCCATACACATTCATCCCGCTCCTTTTCTCCACAGCAACAACACAATATCTCACACTTGTATTTGACTGGTAGATTTATCATGCTGTAAAGTCCAGATTCCCTCAATATTCACAGGATTTAGCTTACGTTCAGTTTGCCAAGTCTTACGCTTAGGAGCAAAACGATCCTTCAAGGTTTTAAGGATATAGGGTAGTATTCTGAAATTAAATTTAGTGGGGGTAAATATTTGACGGTTGGTTTGAAGGGTGTTCTGTAAGTTGCCAATAGGGGCGCCCCTGGCGAGTACACTCTGCCCTTCAGTGTAAGGGTATTTCCTTCTAGGCTTAGAGGTAAGCGAAATCTTGCAAATCAATGATTATGATTAATGAAATATAGAAGAAAACAATGAATGTCGTTCTTTGAGTATATATTGTAAGCATAGCCATTAACGGGGCTATGGATGGTGGGGGGGGGGGGGGGGGGGGGTCCATGTCGTGTGTCGAATTTAAAAAATGGCCATGTCGCCTGTCCCTATATCTCAGTTTAGACCAATGTCGCATGTCGAATTTAAGAAAAGAGCAATGTCATTTGTCTCTTAATTGCCATGTCACCTGTCAAATTAAAAAAACGGCCATGTCGCCGTGTTGAATTTACAAAATGTCTGTGTCGCCCTGTCGATTTTAAGGGTCTAGACCCATATTAACGGGAACTGAATGATCAAAGTACGTGTATGTGTGGAAGAGAACATAAATCTTTATCAATATCATAGTTATAAAAAGAAACAGATATAGGCCTATGGAAAAGAGGCTGTAGATCGAGTCTCACTCCCCCCCCCCCCCCTCTCCCCCTTGTAAATCCATTTTCCTTAGGGCAAAGCGCAATGTTAACTTCATCCCCCCACATAGCATGATAACAAACCAATTTTCTCCGTCAGGGCCATTTTCTCCAGCAGTCCATTTCACTTATCCCTACAGCGGCCTGTGGTCAGGTCGGGCCGGCTGGGGAGGCTACACCTCCAAACAAGGTGGTGTCCCCCTGAAAACCACTGGAAGGTCACGCATCGCCCGTGGGGAAAGAGGCACTTTTTACTGTTTTCTTTTGGCTATGTTGGTGGGTATTAGACGGCTAGACTCGGGCCATGTTAACCCAAGACTATCACCAGATATTCTCTGGGATAGTAGACTTGGTGAAAGACTCAGAATCCACATCTTTATTTCAGAGGTTTAGTATATATGTTTCTGTGAGACTGTTACTTAGTGGGCCAAATGGTCTTTTCATGGAAGTCAGTATTTTGAATCTAATCATATAGGCCCCTATGAGTCACATATAATCATTTTGCTTTCATTGAGCTTTGATCCAATGCAGTGTTTTTTTGAGCGCTGCATATCTTCTCTTGATAACATATTCCCGTGTTTGTACCCCAAACTAAACAAAGCCATGCGATACAGAACCTGTTGCTGAGGGAGTCTGGGAAGTTTCATGTGCTAGAGAATCCACTCCCTCATTTCGATACATTGTTATCGCAATGCAACCTACGCATTATCGTGAGCTCTCTCATCCTTTTACTGAAGTCTCCCACGCATGTCCCGAGTCCTGACAATATGGTATCAACCATGTATATTGATACCATTGTCTTGACTACCCAGAGCCAATATTTGTGATTGGTAGCAGAAGGTGAAAAATAGAAGAGCTCAGCCATAAGGCAAGTCGAGGATGTGACATGATCATCTAAGATGAACGTATCTTTTTAAACACAACCAAAATGTCCAAATAAAGCTATGCAGTTAACAGTGGATTAGGTCAGCAGACCTGTCGTAACCATAGGGCCGCTCATCTAACACGTCCCTGACGTGGTCACTGTGACGCTGGCCACACGCTTAGTCACGGCGCAACAATTGGGGTAATTTGATGAGCTAACTCAATGATGGGCAATATGAGGGTGGCAGGACAGATTGTGAGCGGGATGATGTCTATATATCTTTCAGGAAATCAAATGGTAATATAAAACCTCAACACCCGCCTACACACTGACTATAGTCCCCTCCAGCCACCTATACTGTAGGATCGAGTCTTAGTCACCTGCATGTAGGCTGAATAATTGGTCTCCATGCACTAGGTTTTTTGGGAGTCCCTAGTTATATCTATATAGTATTGGAGCTATTGATGGGGACTCCCTCAATCAGTCATGTCTTTAGTCATTTAATTCTCTCTGTTCTCAACGACCGGTTACACAATCTCATGCTCAGCAGTTGAAGGGCATTATCCTCCAATTGTTGTTAGAATCAGGCAGTGTGAGAAGCAAGAAGTGGGTTACGTAACCACTGCCAGAGCCAAACAGCCCCTACCTCTTCACATTAGGGCCACCACTGTCACCTGCAGGTGGGCGGTCCCAGGTGGCTGAGTGATAGGTCACTCAGTTCTAGGTGCATGGGAGATCATGCATGGACCTATAAGTACTAGTAGTGGCCCTTTCCTAAACCACTCCCTGAGCTCTGTGTGACAGCAGGAGTGGTGGTGGTAGTCAGTTTACTGAGGACGACCATCGCTCATGCATGAGCGAAACTTTGTAGCTATTTTGCTTCTTGTTTTTCTGATGTTATCACTACGGGTTTACATGCATGGGGTTGGGTTTAACACATTTGTGTTTGGAGAGAGGCAGGAGAAAGTTATACTTGGCACATCTTCCTCTCAGAATCCAAACAGTAGGCACCATGCACACAAAAGAGGCTCATACCCAACTTTTGTTAAGAGGCGATCCCCCGGGAGCCTCTTACTGGCCCTTGAGGGACTAACATCAGTTATGACGCTGCAAAACACCATTTTCAGGTTTTTTTCCCTGTACTAATCCTTGTTTGAGAGCTAATTTTGTCAACAATTTCGGAGGTTAAGTTTACATTTCAATTGCATTTTTATTTTCACAAGGTTCTTCCAGAATACTTGAATGCGTCCCGTTTGGCATATTGAAAAGAAAAATTAAGTATTAATATGTGATCTTGCCATCTTTGTAAATCTTATTTTTCTGATACAGCCTATTGCCCCCGTTACTGGATAAGGGTATAGAGATTGGGGGAACAGATGTTTTTCATCACTGTCACAGACTGAGAGACCTGTAATCTCAGGAGGGTGATAATCGTTTTTGCAGGCTGAAGACAGGAGGGTGATAATCGTTTTTGCAGGCTGAAGACAGTCATCAATGTCACAGACTGTGAGACCTGTAATCTAAGAAGGGTGATAATGGTGGGGTGCCAATAGGGAACATGTGTAATATGCTCCCTAAACACCTATATTGAATTACTAAGCCAGGAAAATTAGATAAAATTATTGTACTTAAATAGCCATACAGGGATCGCCGATGGGTAGCTATGCTATTAGATGACCAGCAGCGTGCTTCTTGTTTACATCTGATCATCACTTCCGGGGGCATATGGTATACTTCCCAAGACTGCTATTATCAATTCACACACATTGCTAGTCATTGGACATAAATGAAAGTAACAAGAAAGTCTATGTGACCTTTGAAATTAATAATAATAAGAAAAATTATTAAAGGAATTAAACATTACGAATTAGAAACACCGTGATTTATGATTAGAAAAATAAAACAGTAGCTTTGTTAAATACACTCCCCCGATGTTTATTTCACTGGCCTCGATGTCTCACGTCTGACAGTGGCTAACATCGCGGAGTGTAATAAGACGTGTATTTCACTGGCCTCGATGTCTCACGTCTGACAGTGGCTAACATCGCGGAGTGTAATAAGACGTGTATTTCACTGGCCTCGATGCCTCACGTCTGACAGTGGCTAACATCGCAGAGTGTAATAAGAGTACAGCCCCTGTCCCACATTCACTTATCCACTGTTCAGATAAAAGACACCAACATAAATACAAAACAAAAACTCCACATAAATCCTATTGTGTGGACTTTGTGCCATGCGGGTGGCCCGTGGATGGGGGGGGACGTCTGGGCACCATGTTTGGTTTATGATCCCAAGAACACAGCACAGGCCGAGGGGAGCAGATCGTGAGCAGGTCACGAGTCGGTCAGCACTGACTCATGTACCGTGATCATGCTCGAGTTACTCTGTGTTGATGATGCGGGTAGTGGGTTGAAAAGGGGCGGGCAGAAGTGACATAAAACTGAGAGAGAAAAACATAGCGAATACCAAAACATCCTGTCATCCTGCAGTGGTTGTGTAGTGTATCCTTTGGTTTCTTCTTAGAATGAGGATTTTAAAACACTGGAACCAGATTTGTACTGGTAAATTATAAGAAAACAAGGGTGTGTCCAGTTAAAGTACAGTTTAAGGGGCTAACCAATTTTGTTGAGATGCATACATTAACAGCATCTTGGATATAAAAGACACCACAAATTAAGAGGGAGGGAATTAATCTGTTGTTTCTCCAAAACCGTTTTCCATAAATGTCGGATTTTCGGGATGCAGCGATAACACATTCCATGCGTAAGAACGGTTAACATGATTTTAATGATCAGTGCCATAGGCCCTTTCTGTGTGTCGCTCTAATCCTAATCAGTCCTTCATACGACGATATGTCTAACGAATGCCCAAGTGTTACAAATACTCATGATTCTTTCCTTTGTCAAGTTCGTGTGCCCACAAAAATGTTTTCTTCTCCCGGGAATGCTGTTAGATATCGGAAACAAAAGTACATGGCCATTAATCATAGTGCAATCTTACACGTGCATGATAAGACCATGACTAACACTTAGTTACAGTTTTCTCAGATGGGACCAATAAGGGATGTTTGGTTAAGGAGGCTTGACTTGGTCTTGGAGGTTTATGGTTCGTAGAAACCCTTCTCAGTGCATCAATGTAATATGTATAACCATTAAGGTGTCAGAATAAAATCATGGAAGATGGAAAATGTCCTTTTGCCATTCTTCACACTGAGACAAATGTAACTTTCATTGATACACGTAACAGGCATCGATCAGTATGGTAATTCCTTTATTTACAAAAAGATAATGTACCATTAACTTACGGCATTCTATAACATGTCTTACTTGATTTATCTTATCTTTGATATCATGTGACTAGCCACATTTCCATAAATCCTTCAAAGAAATGGTCACTGCTTTCTACTTAAGTGATGTCTGGAGTCTTTTTTTTTTTTTTAGTTGTTTATTTGACATCTCTTCCTATTACAGTAGTTCTTCCGATGTCGATGAAAATAATACATAGTATGATGATTACAATGATGAACATTATGAATAAACAATCAAAGGTACCATCTTTACATCATTAATTTATACATCCATCCGAATATACTAATATATCAATAATATTTACACAATCATCTGTATTCGTTTTTTATATACACTCATATTTTCTGATTTCTGTATTACATCAGATAAGCCATTCCATAACCTCACTCCTCTATAAAAGGGACTCTTACGTACCCTTTCTATGTTGAGTCTTCAATATTCAACACTATTTTACTACTGCTACGTAATACAATTCCAGTCTCCCTTTCTGCCACATTCTCTGTAATTTTACTTAATTTATACATCATTTTCAAAAGAAACACTCTTCTCCTAGTATCCAACATTACCAAAGATAAATCACGATGCAAATTTAACAGCCCGAACTTTCCGGCCCCAACATGTCAGGTTCACGTTTTACGAGTAGCCCCATGCCTGGGTGCGGGGTAAAAGTAAAATACGGACTGATAAAAACAGAAACACCAAACACCTTGCTTTTTAAGAGGCAACCTGTTGACATTTTGAGTTATACGAGACCCCGTCCATCCTTCTGCACTTTGTTGATAGTCGATTATTTTCTACACTCTCTGCAAGTGGTAGTGGTATTTGGTACAAACATTCAAATAACGCCTTTGGTTCGGTAGAAGATTTTGGGCAACACTACAAGACGACATAGTATAATTATCGTATTGGAGGATATAATTCCAGCTGCGCACTTGTGATTATCAAAACCTACTCTTCAAAACATTTTTACTTTAACCGTGCATTTTCCCCTCTTTTCAGGGTTTCCTCAGTGGATACATCTTTGATGTGGGCAACTAGGCAGCTGTTTCGCAGGTAATTATGCTCAATTATTATTAGGTAATGTTAAAAGAAAACAGACTCAAATGTTTGCAGTATCTTGTCAGGAGTACAGTTCCAAAAGGGGATGGATCCATCATCCAGAATTTCAAAGGGGGTCGAAGGCAGTTTGGTTTGGACAAGGCACATTTTAAAAACTAAAGGGTCACGTATATGCAAACAGGAGCTATTTCCCTGCTAACTGATTAAGGAGACAATGTGCATCGGTGTTCCTTTACGTACAATCCTTGCTAAATACCACAATGTGTATTAACTCTGTCCTGACGAGGCATCAATTGAAAACGATCATTACAACACTATGGTACAGTTTGAGTGAGAAGCCACTTGAATCTATAAAGAGCCAAGGGGCTGCTAAGATCTAACTTCTACCGCCCGTATGTGGGTGTATATATAGTATGAGTCATGTGGAGGAGTTGTCCCCCGTCTCTCACCCCGTCCCACGCCCCCGGCCTGCCTGGGGGGTTTTGAAGGATCAACATGCAAAGGAAGTACGTTTTCACTATGCGATTTATGAAAGAATCAAGTCTGTAGCAGTAGGACTTTATTGAATTATTTTAGTAGAAGTCTCGAAATCATAGACGTAAATGCCTTAATTCATGCAATTGGAAATTGAAATGAAAATTTCACTTGGAATCCATCTTCAAAGAGAACAGTTGCTAGTTTGGAAAAGTTGCCTAAGGTAGACTCCAGGTTTGTAACTTAGGATTCACACTCCATATTAACCTCACAGGCAAACTCGTACCTATATATGGATTATGGAGACAATTCCCTAAACTTTTCCCGTGCATATCCTGTCATTTACCAGTGATGCTGCTTCATATGAGAATCCCAAAGTGAGAAATAGGCTTTTATACGTGAACTAAAAACATCACCCATGACAGACGAAAAAAGGCTCTGTTGTGGTGGTTTAGTAATAGCCTTGGCCAGGGCAGAAAATCACATATGAAATGGTGTGGGGAACGGCAAACAAAATGGGACATGGGGACAGCAGTGGATGGCCCAAAGGGTTCCGACCCATTTGGGGAGTACACTGGGTTAAATGGGCCACAACCTGATGGTAGGAGGCGGAGTTAGATGGCAATAGAAGCTGTTCTGGTGAAGGGGGTAATTATTTGGGGGCCCCAAGGCCCACAAATCTAGCCATGGCAAGGAACGACAGTAAAAGCCGAGTAGTGACGTCACCACCCTCCTATATCTTACATAGTAAAAAAGCCTCAGACACACCATTTCTTCACCAAATTCGGAGGTATTTCTGATGGTGCTACGGCCTAAAAAAATATATCAATATATGTGAAAACATCTCAACCTGTGAAGTTAAGCGTAAGGGAAAGAAATATTCAGTATTAATACGTTTTCGAGGCCTTTTTCTGAGTCCGATTTTACAGAAAACCGCCTGCCAGCCTCTCGGGTCGGCGGGAAGAGGAGGCTTGGCCCGTCGACCAATCAGCGTTGTTCATTCGATCACGTGACTTTCGTCCTTGAACTTGTGAATATTTAATGAGGCGTCGACCAATCAGCGCCCTCCTCTCGATCACGTGACATCTCATTTGCATATCGCTGTCGGGGCCGTCGACCAATCAGCGTCCTCCTTTCGTACCACGTGATATCCGCGGGCTTTGAGCAGGACGAAGAAGAACCCGGCGGCCATGCTGTCCCCGACTTATGCACCCGTATTTAGACACGAAATCGGCCTTCCTTCACGAAAACCTGCTGTCCAGACATTCGTGTGGACCTCTATATTAGCATCGCATAGATTATTTTTAATCAAATATGGATTTAACTTTGTGATCAAGAAAATGCTGCGGGTCGGACTCGCGGAGGCGAAGAGATGACAGTGACATCTCCCCGGGCTCGCCGGGTCGATACGGGGTAGTCCTCCTCCTCACGCCTGAATTTCTTGATTTAATCAAGTTCTACACGTTTAATTATGGATCTACGCATACTAACGCATGAAGGAGTCTGGGAGGATAAACATGCGTTTGTATCGACTGCCAAAACAAAACATTGGATCGATCGGACACGGGGAGGCTTCAGCCTTGACACGGTAAGCAGACTGAGCCGGGTCGGACACTGGCAATCTAAAAAATAATTATTTTAGGCCTTATTACCCCTACCAAAATGAAAGTGATGTAGATATCTATGTTCCCATATATCTAAGGGTCATATATATCATATAGTTTTTGCATTTTAGGCCTGGAAACGCTTGCAAGAATATTTTACAGATGGTATGAAAAAATGACTGGACTCAGATAGGCCTAAGCCCCCTCCGACACTGTCAATGTTTTATGGCGGCTCCGACAGCAATTATTTCTGATCAAAAGATTAAATTATTTGTTGAATTGTCACTATAGTGTCATTTTTTCTTACCTACCATCAAAATATTCAATCTGAACTTTAATATGTCTAGGCCTAAGTCACTGTCATTCCCATTCAATGTTAAAACATAGCCGTCACACTGTCAATAAGTTCTCTGGTGCTGTCAGACCAAAATACTCGATAAATATTGAAACCTGGGCCCCCAATGGCAAGCATATATGAAATATATGATGGCACGCTTCTTGTTTATGGTGCGTTTTACATCCAAGGTCTTGAGTAATTCCGATATATGGTGACACAGTTCGCACTCAATTTTAAGTGTAAGTAAAGTTAGGAGATTCGAATGGATAAGCTTCTGCCCAGCGGAACTACCTGTTTCTATTTGATGGCAAACAAGGTTCAGGTTCAGAAGAGAAGGTGACTTAACTATTGTGAAAGGGTGAGCGTTCGGATATAGGGTGGGTTCGGCATAATGTGCTGTGCTGTAAAAAAACACCAAACACCTAACTGCCCGAACTGTTCATGTACCAGAAAAAGTCATACTTTATGCACGTGAGAGGAAGTAAAGGACATTCATAGACTAACACTAACACAATGACCACTGGTGACAGACTGCTTTTGAATATGTAATAAAAGAACAATAGTACATTAAAATACAGTGTTTGAAATTAAGGATTTTTTCTATGCACACATCGGGTGCATAAGGCTCCAAAATCATGCACCCGGTAATTTTTCTATGTGCACACTACAATATAAAGGTATCAAAACTAGTCAAAATCAATGCACCCGCCGGTTGCATGGCTCCACAAAAGTATGCACCCTGCTGACAAATTGTGCACACCGGGTGCAGGGTGCACCCTTAATTTCGAACACTGAAATAGAATAAAATGAACTTATCAAAACGAGAATAAACGATTGTGGTGAGTTTATGTAAAGTTGTCAAGAGAAAACAGACAAGTTGCTGCAACAATAAATGGTAAAAAAAAACCAGACCAAATGGCTGAAATGGAGGGGATCTACGGAGCAGCTTTTCACCTATGGCCCTGAGGTGGAGAATTGGCCGGAGCTGTTGGCGGCAATCGATGGGCGTGTCTGGGACGTCAGAGTCAGGTGTGGTCTGGGCCTGCAACCACATCCCCCCCAACCCCCACCCACCTCCTACCTCCTGGAGGGGTGAAGGGCCGGGCGGGTGCATGGGGGGTACTGTATGAAGGTGAAGGTATACGCTGGAGAGCCATAATGACGTATAATTATATGCCTTATCTTACAGCTTAAATTACAAAAACCTTCCTATTTTCACCACAACATGGCGTTGCTGCATGTATGCCATATGTATATTGGCTATCAGTAGTGCTATCTGAAGCTGGTATCAGATTATAAAACAAATGGTTTCTTATTATGATGGCTTTTGAAAGCTCCCTGACACTGCTCCCTGATTAAGAGTCAAATCCTTTCAGTATCGTGAATATATCGTCATTCCTATGCAAATGCCATTTAATTTTATGGTATATCTGCATGTGTTATGTACCTTTTTTGAGACTAAGTGCTGTGATGAGGTCTCAGTCCCCAGACTCGCACAAGACGCCTCAGTAAATCACCAGCCCACAGTCTGTAGACATACAGGGTGTCGACATTTACGGCAGGCGAGTTCTGCGCAGGTGGCCAGGCTGAAACTATGGCAACAGCCAAGGGTAGAGGGGTAAATTGGAGGGGTTGGGATCAAAATGGATCTGTACTACTTTGATGTTCTTTGATTTTCCTTTTTCAAAACACAGTTTTGTTGTTGGGCTGTTTAAGCTCTGATGAGTATTACAGAAGTGTTGTTAAAATTTCCAAATTACTTTCATAACATGATTGTATTGCCAATATTCTGGTGTGCCGCTCATTCAGAGAACTAGAGACAAAACTACCTTTTAGGCCTGTGGGCATTTCCACCCACGGTTCAGTATGCTTCAAGTAAAACCGTGTAACTGCAGACGTTACAGGTAGAAACTATATAAATAGACCCGGATATCCATGTATCATACAGAAGCTAACTGCCACAGCTACAGGACAGAGATGTCACCGGTTGTCAAGAGCAACATGTTCCCCACTGCCGAGTCCTGAACAACTCGTTCCCTCTCGCCCAGTCTAAGAGACCATCTAACAATTAACTGTTGGCCAAGCTCGGCTAAACACATGTCATTCTATTAGGCCTGTCCAATACTGTTAGCGCCGTGTTCATTAGCCTGCCAAAAGAGCTCTCAGAGTTACACCACTGATTGCATCTTATTAGATAAAGATTTACCACTAATGTTCTGGTCCAGCTGGAGAAAGCAGACCACATCGACATTTTTCAAATCTAAAAGTAGTCAAGTATTGGAAAACAACAACATTCCAATGATATTTTGGTTGTAGTTTCTATGTATTTTTATTCAGGTAGCCTCTCTGTCTTTAAATAAGTTACACCATGAATAATGATGGGAATTGGATTGGAAATGATGAATGTATTTTTCCAACTTATTTCTGTAAGAAATAGAAGTCTGTTTCCCACTCTCTAGCGTCAGGGCTGCAAAGTGTTAAGTAATGTTACTAAGATAGTCCATGCAGGTAGGCCCTCTACAACAACCCGGCTTCTTAAGCCCCGGCTCCACTGCCCAACTGAACTCAACTCAACTGTCGTAGCTCCAAGAGGCGCCAGTCCCTCCAACAGTCTGGTCTTAGCAAAAAGACTCTACCATGCCATAGATTACAACTCAACAGTCTCAGCTAAATCAAATAATGTATATAAGGTGGTCATATGCACACCCCCCTACGACCCCACGATTCAGTCGTACATCTTCAACAACTCAACATGTGAGACCCGACGGACCAGTCGTAGCAAATAGCTACGATTCCAGTCGTAATACCGGCTCCACTATGAGACTGAGCCCAACTCAACTCAACTCAACTCGATCGTCGGGTAGTGGAGCCGGGGCTTTAGTAAGGTGGCTCTGCATCTCTCCCATCTTCAGAGTGAGACTCAGGTCTATTTACCATCTTCATACGTTTCTCTTCGACCATAACACACAATGGGCCAACCTCAGCAGGTTTGATATACAGTTGTCTCGTCGACACGTGAACATGTATTTACTTATACAATATGACAAGACAATATCTTCCAAGTTTGTTTTGTTACAATCGCATTCCTTATACGTTGAACGTACAAAAAGACGTGAAATGACGCATGATCATATCCATTAAGCTGGATCCCCACTGGGCGGGCAGGAGGGACGTCGGCGGCCGACTAAGGTAGTAAAGCCTCGGCTCCACTGCCCAACTCAACTCAACTCGACTGTCGTAGCTTCCAGTGGCGCCTGGGACTACGACTGTCTGGTCGTAGCTAAAATTCACCCCTATGCCACAGGATACGATCCGATAGTCGTAGCTTCATATCATGGTATTATATACTTATCTACTGTACTCCCCCCTAAGACCCGACGATCCAGTCGTACATCTTTGACTTCTCAACATGTAGGACTCAACTCAACTGTCGTAGGTTCAGCTACGATTCCCCCGGCCACACTGAAGGACTGAGACCAACTCAACTAAACTCGACCGTCGAGTTGAGTTGAGTTGGTCAGTGTAGCCGGGGCTTAAGTCGCTCCCAACTTCCAAAGTTTGTCGCCCGGAACGACAAAGCACCCCTGAAATCAAAAATGTCTGATATTTTTTGGGGTTTGTCGGCCGACAAACCCTCTAAAAAGACACTTTGTCCCCAGCCAAAGTGGCGCCAGGGGTGTTGATCGCTGGCAGTTCAGTTGGCGAGATGAGGGTTTGCTCAGTGGGGACCAGGCTTTAGTATTGTATACTGAACATGTAATGTGGCCATGCAGAAAGATAATAAATTTATTCAAAGCGTCTATATCTTAGCATGGGTAAATGATGGGACTGCAAACGTAATATTGTGAATCCACACATTGCATGGGAATACAGACTAGTCTACACTCTACTGTCTTTCAGAGGCCTTTGTGAGATTGTGGGGACATCTAATCAGGGGCGGATCCAGAAATCCCTAGGGGGGGGGGCACAATCATGAATGTACAGGGGGAGGGCCCCCCCACAAACATGATTTAACAGGGGGAGGGGGGGGGGGGCAAGGCCCGTCCGCCCCCGCCCCGCTTGATATGCCCCTGTCTAATATACACACAGTGTATACTGCCATCATTGTATGGAAATGATTGCGTGATTAACCTGATGACGACCACCCAGACAGTCTACCGACATGGAACCCTGGCTCAACCCCCAATCCGGGGCAGCTTCCTAAAAGCCATGTATGTTATCCTAAAAAAGAAAAAAAAAGATTCAGGAGTCGGCCTGTTCTGCTTATGGGATGCAGATAGTTGTACTATAAAACCTGGAATCTGGCCAGAGCAGTGCATTGTCGGAATGCGTACCGCTTTCCATCTATACCACCATGCAGTGGTAGCATTCATCTGGACCATACAATGTGCAGCAAAGAATGGGTCATATTTGCATAGATTACATATTGTTGGGATGGAAAGTGGTTAACATATATGCATCAACACAATATCCGTTTGATACATTATAGCGATGATCAAAAGTCCAATCAAAATGATCTCCTGATCAACAACTCTTTGGGCTTATGGTTCAGCTTTTCTCCCCTCCCTTGCCGCCGACATATACAAGTGCATGTGTTAAACCAGGGTACCCCAGAACTTCGCAAAGGTATAAGATGTACCCAATTTCATCATAAAACGAAAAATAATCCTAGATTTTCCGTCATGGTACGAATTGTAGACTGCCTCAAGATCAGCTGATCTTTCTAGCCCGTATGAGCCGATCCCAAGGGAGAAGTTCACGTTTGGTGCTCCATGCGGGTAGGTATTATTTCCCCTGGATGATGTAGTTCGGGGAGATGCCGACAGGGGGCGGACAGTGATTAGTCTGCCCCGGGATGATCCCACCAGGTGATCCATAGTCCCCGATGACGTGATTCGGCCCGGATTAACGACGTGCGGGGGGTGGCCGGTTTGGATTAGGGACGTACGGGGGTTGGAACAGTGGGAGGGGCACTCTATACCACTGACACGGTTCTCCCTGGACATGGATGGGTGTGAAAGACGTGGGTCTAGATAATTAGTCGGTCTTTGAAATGTGTTATGTTTTAACTTTATTTATTTCAAATGGACTTCCCAAGGATTGCAGTTGACTTACAGAAACCACCTAGAAGAAAAAGATGACTTTTGGATGATATTCTTATGAAATATAGGCAGTATTGAGTATTCCTTTCAAAATAATAATGGGTATGTATGTACTAATGGCTTAGTACTTTTAATATATTGTCATGATATATAATCCAACAAGGATCAGGCTTAGCAAGTCTACTTCTAGTCTAAATATCTTGCGCTCCTAGCGCCACCTGTTAACCAGTATAAAAGGTGTTGCAAGGTAGAGAGCGAGCAGTTAGTGGTTAGTAGTCACTAAAGTTTTAGTAGGTTTAGCCAAGGAGTTATACTTGGAGTAAGTACATCGGCTCCGTGTAAAAGACTGGAGTTTACCAATACCCATTACCTCGGACATAGGATTGTGATAGAGCTGAGTACTAGAATGGTCTAGAAGGTGTTGGAACAACTCGTGTTCTAAATGTGGTTGATTGCTGATAGGAGATGGGAGGTGGACTGATGAAGACTTATACATGGTGGCTTTGACTCGGGATGAGATGTTTACTGAATAAAACCCCTTTCATATTAAGAAGCTCCCTCATCGTTCATTTCTTTTGAACTATTGGGAAGTGAACGGACAAACTTTAAACGCAGTCTGAATTACTCAGGCACTCTGGAAAAACAACTCATGAAGACTTGGATATACACGAACCTTACGCAGTCTTAAATCAAACATTAACAATAGTTCATTTGGTGGAGATTACCCGAAACATGACTTTTATCGTTTTGCTCATCCTTGATGTCAGCCACCGGTGATTTTGAGGCTTCTTCTAACGCCAAGCCTCAATCTTTGCGGCCCGCAGGACACGATGTGTCAACATCATATACAGGAAATGTGGAAAACCGCCACCAGGTAGGTGATTCCTCAGACGGGGAGGCACCGAGACAAGGGGTCTCAGCCAGACCCAAGCAGCTCGGCCCCGGAGGTACTCATAATCACCAAACCCGTGGCAGAGGTAAACCATTTTCCTGGCACCTAGGGTCCAAAGATAGGCCGGTTCTTGACGAAGGACTTGAATCCCTAAAACACTCAGGACGAGTTGAAGGGAGGAACCGTCTCCAGGAATATCGGCAATATTGGAATCCAGGGTACGTACCACCTACGGACCACGAACCTGGTACGAGCTCTCACTCTACTTGTGAACCCGATGTGAACAGTCTGTGGTGTGAACCCGATGCGAACAATCCGTGGTGTAGTCAAGGAGTTCCCTATCGTTTACTACCTGCAGCAGGAGGACAAAGTGAACAGGAAACTTTCGATGAGGATTACTTATTTCCCATAAAGGACAAGAAAAATCGACAAAACACTGCAGATAACTCCAGCCCATCAGGGGGGAGACGCCCCGCAAATCCGGTAATTCAAGCTGATGGGAATTCTCTCACCTATCCACATCCCCAACGACTTGAGTCTATCAGTCACCCGCTGGTAACACCGACTCACCCCACCCCGGGGGCGTCCATTCCTGATTCCACTGTAGTTAAAAGGAAAACAGTAGGTAGGGACAGGGGAGTGGAAAGGGAAACAGAGGGAGAGAGCGACAAAGTAGGCAACTTAAAACCCTATAGACTAACCTTTGACAGTGAGGAGAACTTGGACGACGCTAATAAAGGAGCAGAAGCTCGAGTTCCAGATCTGGGGTGGGGAGGGTATGAACCTGACCCGGCAGAAATAATAAGGAAGTTAGTAGAAACAGGCCCCGAAGAGCATGAAGAGTTAGAAAGGTTAAGCGATCAGGATAAAGTAGGAAGGGAAGCAGAGGGAAACAGCGAGAAAATAGACAATTTACAACGCTATCGATTAACTTACGGTGTAGAAACGAGCTTAGACCAAGCTGGTAAAAGAGCGGAAGCTCGGGCCTTTGATCCAACCAAAATATTAAAGTAGTGGGCAGACTCAAGCCCCGAAAAGCACATAGATTTAGAGAGGCTAAGCGATCAGGATAGTGAAGAAAATGTAACGCTTAAAGCCCCAGATTTTAACACTCTAACTCAAGAATTGTATGAAGAATACGAGGACGAGTACGAGGAAGAAAATAGCGAGACAGAACAAGCAGCCGCAGATGTCAGAGGGGGTAGTCCTGATAGAAAATTAGCTAGAGAAGATAAATCAACCTCGTCTTCATACGAACTTATTACCGAGGATGTTTTAGACACAGGTAAGAAAGCTAAACTAGAAGGGGAGGACGAAATTAGTGTAGAAGAAATACCTGTGAAAGAACAGTGGGACGATCACGATATACAAAACCTCCACGAAGATAATATGGCGGTAGGAGGCGTACCTTTGGTGAATCTAGTAGGTGAAAGGGATGACCAAAACCAGCTCCAACAACCCGGCGAGGGGGGAGCTGGTGGTGTAGATCCTGGGGAACTTCGGCCACGGGGCCGAGGTGCGCCGGCAGGAGGTGGGCTAAACCTTGGGCCTATACAACAAAATATGTGGCAACCTTTCTTGGCGCAAGCAATGGGAGCCCCTTTGCAGGCAGGTCAGGAAAGAGGGGGAAATCAACAGGCTCAAGGAGGCCAGAATAATCAGGCCGATCCTCAAGGGCCTAACCCTCCTCTTAACCAACAAGTCCCGGCAGGACAGGATAATCAGGCCAACCCACAGGGACCTAACCAACCTCAAAACCTTTTCCACAACCTCCCTCAAGACCTGTTTAATAACCAACCTCAAAACCAACTCAACAACCCTCCTCAAAACCCTCTTAATAATCCCCCTCCGAATCAACCCAATCTTGGGATAAACCCTGGGGGGCTGCAGCAAAATGATGGGGGTGGCCAACCAGGCCAACAACCCGGCCAAGCCGTGCCAGCAGGAGGTGGGGTCGAGCAAAACGTGTTCCCTTACCTATTGCAGGCGATGGCGGTCGCAGCCAATCTTAACGCAGGCCGAGGAAGAGCGGGTAACCAACAGGGTCAGCAAGCCCCGGCAGGCCAGAATAACCAGCCGAACCCACCAGGACCCAATAACCCTCCCCCAAACCAGAACAACAATCCTTTCCTAAACCAACTCAATAACCCTCCTCCGAACCCACCTAATCAACCCAATCCGCCAGGTCCACCGGGCCCACCAGGTCAGAACAACCCCCCAAACCCACCGAATCCTCCACCGCCCGGACCACCGGGACCGCCAGGTCCGCCGGGCCCACCGGGACAGAATAACCCTCCAAACCCGCCAAATCAACCAAATATTTGGGAAATTCTACCACAGTTAGGTCTGACACTGGGGCAAACACCAGCGCCAGTGCGTGAAACGACTCACAATGGTCACCAAAGAGGACCAAACATTAGGTTACCATGGTTTAATGGAAAGGAAGACGAGCAAATAGAAAAGTATTTCAGAGAATTAAAACGACTAAAAGCTATCTATGACTGGTCGAACGCCCATCTCCTGAATATGGCGCTGTTAGGCCTAAAGGGAAGGGCAGACGACTGGGCAGGAGCGCTAGCTGAGAGTGAGAAAGACACATTTGAGAAGCTAGAAGCCCAAATGACAAAGATCTTCGGTGATCGAAGGGCTAAGTGGCAGAAACACGCAGAGTTCTGTGCCCTTAAACAAGGAAAGGACCAGAGTGTGATTGAATTTGCAGGTGTTCTGAAACAAAAGCAAGTTAAGGCAGAGGCGAGTGAAAGCATGATGTTGGCTGTGTTTTTAGAAGGATTAAAACAGGGCGTAGCCAGGCAAGTAGCTATACTGGACCCTAAGTCGTTCACCGAAGCGGTGGATTGTGCAACGAGACTAGAATCGTTGGACAAAGGCAAAGGGGGAACTAAAATATCTAATGCAGTGAGCGAACTGGCTGGAAGCCATGAATCAGAGGAGACCACGGCCCTAAACTCCATCTCCGAACGATTTGGAGTGGTGCTGGCCCGACTGGAGGCCGCCCCATGGTTCCAGAAACCAAAGCCAGGGCAAAGCGGGACTCCCCAGAGTGGTGGTAACTTTAAACAGCAAGGTTATGAGAGAAAGGATAGGTACGAGAATCAGAAAGGTGAAAGAAATTCAGATCAGAAGCCTAAATCCAATACCGGCCCGAACAGAGAGGCAGATAAGGGAAAGAATCTGCCAACTCAACAGAAAGTAGAGAGACCCAGGTTGCCTTTTGATGAAAGTAAGTTTTGTATCATTCACCAACAGCATGGTCACTCTACAGAAGCGTGCTTGTGGTTGAAGAATAGGTTGAGGGAAAAACCCCCGCGGATCTACAAAGATAGCAAAGCCAGTGGTACCGAACAAAAGAATCAGGGAAACTAGAGGAAGGGTCCGTTCATTCCACGATAGAATTAGGCGCAGTGGACGGACCGGCTAGGAGAGAGATAGGAGACGAAGCATTTTTCTTAACGTTAAGATTTGATGATCAGAAGGAGGTTAGATCTTTGGTAGACACAGGAGCGAGCGATTGCTTCATGTCCACCCACTGTAAACGACAGATCCCTAAACAATGCATTTTAGATGAATGGAAGGTATCGAAGGGAAACATCAGTTTGGCAGACAACTCGTCTCAAGTAATACTAGAACAAATTAGATGTAAGTTTTCAATCCAGGGATCGGTGGTCTGCTATGATTTCAACATAGTGGACGATCTATGCCACCTAATAGTAATCGGGAGAAACTTATTAACAGTGCTTCGATCAGATTTATCTCTACCAGGCGCAAAGATAGAAGTGTTTTGTGGAAACCCTATAGTCAGCAAAGAAACAGTGAAAATTCCACCGGGAAATGAATGCATCATACCGGTTACCACCCGAGAGCCGCTAGGATTAGACTCACCAGTGGCTTACTGCGCACCAGCAGTCACTGCCCCGGTCCTAGTGGAGGGGTGCGTGAATACGGTGGGAAGTCAGTGGTGGATCAAAGTCATGAATCCGCTAGATGAAATGCAAGAAATCACTCCCCAGGAAGTGTTAGCTTTTGCGGAAGAATGCGCAGTGCCTGAGGTAAACCAAAATCAGATAGAAGAGTTCCTAGACTTGTGTTATCTAACTAAAACAGAGACCCCAATGTCCATCTGTAGGATTTCTGTAGAAGTAATGAAAGACGCAGTGCAAATGGAAAGCCAAACCTCTGAGGAGAAATCCCGAGGTAAAATGGATGAAAATGTAAGTAAAATAGATCTAACCGAGTCGTGCTTAAACGAAGAACAACAGGTAAGGTTTAGACAAATGCTTAATAACAACAGAAATGCACTAGCGTTCTCAATGGAAGAGTTAGGTCACTGTGAAATAGCGCCGATGAGAATCATTGTGGATGAGTCGCTGGGAGTCATAAGTTCTAGACCATACCGATACTCTCCACAGAAAATGGATATCATCGATGAACAGGTTAGGCAACTCATAGATATAGGTGTCATAGAGCCCAGCGAATCGGCTTGGCGAAGCCCGCTGGTGGTAGTGCAGAAGAAAGATGGCAAACCTAGGCTCTGTACAGACTTTCGCATGCTTAATCAAGTCACTTTTAAAGACAAATTCCCCATGCCCACGGCTCGCTCGCTTTTCCTGTATATGGCTTACAAGAAACCCACTATGTGGACAGCTTTAGATCTGTTGAGCGGATATCATCAGTGTGTAATCGAAGAAGACAGTAGAAAATATACCGCTTTTGAAACCCCGATGGGTGTGTATCAGTATAAGCGTGTACCATTTGGCTTAGTTGGCGCGCCTTGGCAGTTTACCAAGGTGATGGCCATTGCGCTAAAAGGCTTGATTCCAAGAACATGCTTAGCATATTTAGACGACGTAATCGTCTACGACACTACATTTGAAGAACACCTGGCGAGCGTTGAGGTGGTTCTCCAAGCTTTGGCGAGAGCTAATCTCAAACTGAAACCGTCAAAGTGTGAGTGGTGCCGCAGTGAAATCAATTTCCTCGGCCACGTAGTAAACGCGGAAGGAGTGGCTACACAAAAGGTAACCACAGAAAAGATTACAGCCTTTAACTGTCCGCATAATGTGAAAACTATTAAATCCTTTCTGGGGCTGTGTAACTACTACCGTCAGTTTGTCCCAAATTTTGCTGATCTAGCCAAACCATTAAATCGGCTGTTAAAGAAAGAAGTCTATTTTGAGTGGACGGAGGCTTGCGAGGAAGCGTTTCAACAGTTAAAGAAACTGCTCACCTCGCCGCCCTTACTGATCCATCCGGATATAGGAGGGCATTTCTATCTGCTAACAGATGCATCAGACGCCGCGTGCGGTGCAGCGGTTTGTCACAAACTAGATGAAATCTACCGTCCGGTTGCTTTCTGGGGATGTACTCTCCGAGACGCCGAATTAAATTATTCGGTAACAGAAAAGGAGGCTCTGGCAGTAATTAAAGGCATTAAGAACTATGAGGACATGTTGCAGGGAGCTAAAATCACAATAGTGACTGATCACAAACCGTTGATTCCCCTGCTACAGAGTGCCTACAAAGCCCCGTCAGCCCGGCTGAGACGGTGGGCTTTAGCGTTGTCAGACTTTGATTTTGAAATCATATATGAGCCAGGAGCGACTCATTTTCTACCGGACTATTTGTCTAGAGTCTATCATGAGCATGTCCCAGGTGAAGAATATGAGCCCGCTGTGGGATGTGAGTTATTTGAGGCCGAAGTTCAGGATGAAGAGCTTTCTGTGGCTACGGTAATAAACGCGCAACTCCAAGATGCAGAGTGCGCGCAATTGATAGACTACCTGCAGGACGGAGACCTACCGACAGATCCCCTTGAAGCTAGGCGAATAATGGACCAAGCCGATTTTGTGGGAATGGTAGCACCGGGAGTACTCTGTAGGTTCAACGTAAAAAGGTATAACAAACACCATGACCAACTGGTCAGACTAAAACCCCGCATGATAGTTCCAGGTAGGTTAATTCCCAAAGTCCTGAGACTATTACATAATGACATCTTGGCTGGGGGACATGTAGGGATCAGTAACCTCACTACCAAAATCTCTGATAAATTCTACTGGCGGAACATGAACGCCGATATAGTAGACTATGTGAAAGCTTGTGAGACCTGCTCTCTGAGGAGACGGGCTCCGCATTTCAAGGCCCTAGCTAAGTCTTGGGAGAGACCGACCCGACCCTTTGAGGTGGTTCAATGTGATTTTATCGGGCCACTAAAGAGAGCTAGGGATGGGTCAAAATATATCATGACCTTCATAGACCTACTAACAGGTTGGCCGGAGGCTTTCACCACGAAAGACTCCACTGCGCAAACCGCGGCCAACTGTTTCCTAACCGGGATAGTGTGTCGGTATGGGCGGGTAAACCGTCTGCACACAGACCGAGGGGCGGCCTTCCTATCAGGACTGTTCCGGGAGATTACTACCCGACTAGCGTGCAAACAAACGTTCACTACCGGGCGAATGCCGACTGGCAACGCTCGAGTAGAAAGACTACATAAAACCATTGAAAACCTGATTGCTTATTATATCCCTGACGACCACTGTAACTGGATCGATCTACTTCCCATTGCATTATGGACAGTTAGATCCACAATCAGTGTACGGTCGGGATACAGCCCGCACACCCTGCTGTTTGGCAGAGATCCAATCAGTATGGGAATGCCTGAGCAGGGAACGATCCCTGAAACGCTGAATGACTGTGAATTCTTCATGCAAACAAAGGACAACATTGCTATGTTTAGGAATATGGCTGAAAGGGTAGTTCAAAACTACGAAAAAGATCTGAGGCTGCGAATTGATGAGCGAGCGCGGCCCACTCAGATGTACGAAGGTGATATGGTATACATGTACGACCCTTTAGCTAGTGAAAATAAAGCGTCTAAGTTCTCAAACAGGTATACTGGGCCATTCAGGGTAATTGAAACAAAAGGAGACCACCTTGTTAGACTAGTGTCTTTAAAAACTGGAAAACAGGTCCCACATCTAGTAAACATTTCGAAACTCAAACCTGCACATGAGCCTTGGTCTCCCGCCGTCCCTCATAACATTCCCAAAATGGTGAGAGAAGCGAAAATCACTAACTCAAAAGGGGCAGATCCTGACCGAAACCCTGAATTGCATCACACTCCGACGGGTGAAATCGCTGAGGAAGATGGCGAAATAAGGGGTGCTGAGACTGAAAACTCAACGGGAACGACCGGTCCCCGTGAGCATGATGCAGTTCCTATGACCAGAAAGGTACCTACACAAAAACCTGGTCCAAGTCCCACTGATTTAGCAGAAACGGATGGGCAAATCACTGATGGTCAGGGCACCAGTGCGGACACCGCGCTGTCAACAAACTTATCCTTTGTTCCTAATAAAGCCGCCTGTGAACGGGGAACAGCTGGCGCTAATGGACAGAGGAAACGCAAACGAGCTAAACGAAGGGGCAAAAGCCAGCCGTTGGAGGGGAGATCCCCTCCAGGCAACAACAAGCCCATAAAACTACCCTGCGGTGATGTGCCGATCTTGGATACATCGGAACAGAGCCCAGAAAAAACAGTAAAGGACCATGTCCCGACGAAAGGTGGCTATAACCTACGTCGGAACCACCGCCCTAACTACGTCGCTCTGTCCAACGGCGGGGAAAGCGACGACATGGATGATTAATGCAGGAAATTTAGCCGCCCTGTGAAAATAAAGGTTCGGCGGAGCGGCACCGTTAGCATCAGCGCTAATGGAACAGGTGGTCTACCTCACGGCCACCTCGCCGCGCCCAGGGGCGTGGCAGAAAGGGAGGGTGCGCACGCCAAGAGAGATGCCAGTGGTTTGGCGTCATCTCTTGGGACCGGATGCAAGCGTTCCCCCCCCACCTGAAACAAGATACAGCTCCAAATATGGAGACGGCATGGACAAGCGGATCGGTTATAGTTTCGTGGGATCCGCGCCGATCCACCAGTCGGTCCGCAACTCTGCTCCTAGACGGTCACCTCTGCTGCAGGTGATTGTACGCACAACCCAGCCCGGGAGGAAACGGAGATAGATATTGATTCTATCTCTGAACAGAAGTTGGAGATAGAGATTGTTCAACTTCCGACTTCTCCTGGAAGGAGCAGAAAGAGAACTTAGCTGGGACACTGATCCACCGACTCATGGGGAACTGTCTAGCCCTCCGGCCACATAGCAATCCAAAGGGAACCACTACTTTCCCTGCGGACACAGAGGGAAGGATCATCGTCCCCCTGAGAAGGAAACGGATTAGCCGCCCCCACCAGAGGGCGCTACCTACCAAGGGAAGGTTCGTTGGGCCATTCTTTTAGGATTTTGCCAAATGAAAGAAAAGACAGTCGAAAAGGAGAGTGCTAGGAAACAACCGGCTCAGACCCTTAGGCGGTGGAGTTGGCCGGGCCGAGGGGGTGTCCGTCCGGACTCAACCGACGCCGGGATTGCCCGGAAGAAGCCAAGGACACCAGCCCGGCGGCCCACCAGAACGACCACAGGCGGAGCCAAGAGGTCCGCTAAATCGGCTCCAGCCAAAAAGAAGACAGCAGATAAAGACTTCTACAATTTATCTGAGGTGAGTGACTCGGAGCCCGAGCCAAGGCTAACGGCGTTGGCCAAGCCGGTTCAGAAGGAGGAAGCGGCCAACCAACCGGTGCAGATTCAGGCCGGCTGGTTCTGGGACCTTACGCAACCACTGTTCCAACTATTTGAGACTGTTGACGAAATTAGAAGGACAGTAGGACTGGATGTGCCAAAATCAAACAAACAGTTAGCTGAGATTAAAACTCAGGCAGCTCCTTTCATTCAAAGGACCACACAAAACTCTAAATGCGTCAAGGAAAGTACCAGCCTACAAACAACACGAGGCGGCCGACCTCTGCCCACTCTGGAAAGGCGATCGGGAGGGGAACAGCTAACCGTCGCCGCTCCAGGACTAAAAGTGGAGGTAGCACCCGTTCAACACGCGCCAACCCCACCGGTGGGGAACGGGCCGGCGGGAGCTCCCCTCCTCCACCACTTACAGCCTGCGGACCCCGCTTGTTTAGACTTGAGCAGCTTGACAACGAGCTGCAACGCCAATCCCTCACCACTGCTATGGAACCAGCAGCAGTGGACGCCAACCAGCCAGCCGGGGGGCCCACTGTGGCCGAGCCCACTCCCAGCGACAAACCCACCGCAGGTACCGAACCCATACCCCTCGAGCCAACCGTCGTACGATCCAACGGGGGCCGTTTCGGACTGGAACCTACTAGGCCAAGACCCCTCAGAGCAATGCGCCCCTCGTCCTGCGAACGTATGAGAGGCTTGAGGATCACGGTCACCAGGGACGAGAGCGGGATCATCAGGCGAGTGGTAAATGACAACGGGCAAAACCTCTACGAGCATGTCCCAAACTAAACAGACCAGAGGACCCGGGAGGAGAGCATACTTCGGCGCATGGATGATAGTAGTTCGCAGGAAAATAAGGTAACTTTGCTGTGAACATGTTTTAGATAGACTGCAAAATTAACTTTCTCAAACTATCGCTAAGGCCAAAACAAAGACAATGAAGTGGCTAGTGCTGTTCGTATTAGCTATAATAGGGGGCATTAGGGGAGTGCATAACGATTCCAGCCCACCTGAAGGGCTAGCCCCTAACGCTGAAGTGATAGCTTTAGAACAATATGGAGTAGTGTTAAAACCAGGGAAGTTAATGTCCACCGCGGATATAACACACGTCCGACAAGGCTTCCTAATCACTATTCCAAGGAGGCGCTCCTTCAACAAAGCTACCTTTGGCCAGGTCTGTCACCGATATCTACAGGGAGGAGACGCCCTCGACCGGGCCTGCTACCATATCAGGTCGCTGGTCAATTGGATGGATCAGACGTCGCAAGCGCTTAAGGGTCGGTATCGGGAAGTTCTTAATGAAACCTTAAGTTCCCTAATAAAGAACACTCAACAAGACCTTCAAAATCAAGAGTCGGAATTAAATCCAGGTGGAAGGGTCAAGAGAATGAAGAAGTTGCCCACAATGCTGGACGATCCAGGATGGCCGACCTTTCCTCTTCCAACCTCTTGGAATCAAGGGCTGGCAACTGATGTCAAATATAACAGAGAATTGATTAGAGTATTGCAAGAGTCTTCGAACCAAATGATCGAAGACTTGGCTCTGATGAATGAAAAACATGACGAGGCTGTCGAAAGGGTTAACCATGTCGTGATAGGCCTACTGGACAATCTAAGATCACTAAATAAGGCACACAACACGACTCGCCGGAGGATGAAACTCGTGCAACATAAGGTGGATTGGATGGATCTGTACCTGAATATGATACCGGTCGCTCTGGAAGACAAGTTAGGAGAGATGGTGTATCTTCAACTGATGGTAGAGCAAACTCGCGTGTTCAGGAAAGGTGTACAGCGCCTGACGCGGGGCCAGCTGACTATGGACTTGGTACCCCGCCAATATATGGTCGGAGCGGTCCAGGAAGTTAACAGATATCTGAAGGGGATCCACCCCAGGTTCCATGTCGCGTTCACAGATCCTTCCTTCTATTACGAGAACAGTCAACCCTCGTTCAAATTCGATGAAACCACTCAGGAATTAATAGTGTATGTAAGGGTGCCTGTGGTGGCTGACGAACATTTGTTCAGGGTCTACGAAGTACTAACTTTTCCTGTGCCAGTGACGGTTAGGGGGCGACTTAAGAAGGACGCTCTCCAAATTGTTAATCTACCCAAAAGTGTCGCCATGTCCATGTCCCGCCAGTATTACGTACCATTGGCTAGTGGCAGTTGGTCAGGTTGTTATGGACAAACCATCACGCTCTGTAAGGATCTACCCTATATGAAAAAGATTACAGACAACACCTGCACTGCTGCGCTACTGAGGCGCGACGACCTAGCGATCCAAGAAAAATGTGAGCTGGACTATCTACTGGAAGCAGACTTTGGAGAGATGGCAGTGTACCTAGACGACGGAGATATGCTAGTGGTCAGCGCCGACACCAGAGGCCAAATGATTTGCAGAAACCAGCCTGCGGTCGGAGTGAACATAGAAAATTACGCAAGGGTTCAGGTGGAATGCGACTGTGCATTCCAAACACAAGGAGCGTGGATACCGTATAGCTTGCGAAATTGTGATCGGCACACCAGGATCACCACGGTTGTGTACCCACATAATGACCTGTTGGAAGCAGCAAGTCGTGTGAAGGGGTGGGACATGAATTTCACAACGTCCAAAAACGAACCCACTATGTTGGAATCAGACCCTATCCCTGAAACAATTAGGAAAGACCTGCTGGAAATCGAGGAAAGCCTGAAGGTCAAAATACCTGTAACCTCCTTGGCCAAACGAATACAAAAACACCGTAAAGACTTGGCCAAGGGCATCAAGAAAGCGACTGACCGTTACGAGGTAGAGAAACACGCCCCGTGGTTCTCTATAGGTAACTTCGGAGGTGGTTTTGGTCTCCTCACCATCTTCTGCATAGTGGTGGCTGTGACAATTATTGGATGTGTCCTCTGGAAATGCTGGCAGAACCATCAAGGTAAGGCTGCCCTAGCCGGACTAACCATGACCTTACCTCGGGCCATGGCCTTGGAGACGGCGGACCCGGAGAAACTGTTGCACCATGAAAAGGCACTAACTGGGTGTCCAGACGCGACCGCCAACCCCACTGCAGTGGCAGTGCTGGCTATATTATTAGCAGTACTAGTCATCGCTATAGTGGTCCTCGTGTGGCGAAAGTGGAGAAATATTAGAAGAAAGACTGTGGATGGGTTGTACGTACAGTTTGCCAATCCACATATGATAGAAACAATCTTCCTTGGCGAACTGGCTATGCCTTCAGACCACACTTATACGGAGGGCTATGTGCTCATTAGGGATCTACTGGTGACCCAGCTGTGTCTGAAATACACTCTGACAGTTACCTGGGGGGCGCAGCTGATGGGAGCAGCGACTAGACCTGGACAACATCCATCTAAGGTGCCACTACCCGACACCCTGAGAGTGTCTAAAAAACTAGCCCGTCTGATGATGAGTAACTTAAAATACAATACCAGGGCCAGACTACTGAGATATTCCTCGGGGCTAGCCACTCCTGTACCCATGGGAGTACCTCGCCTCATCGACGCAGGCTGGTCCGATGTCGGAGCGGACTGGCCTCAACCGGTGATGGGACATGGAACAATGCCTAACGCTCCTCCTAGATCGACCACGCCCACCTCAACAGCGACCGGAACGGGATCTGCCCGAAAGACAATAAGGCCAGGGACATCCGAAACAGATCCAGGAACGGTTTATGAAGTTATCATATGACGATGTAACGAGTGTTAAAACCTGACCTAGTGCTGTACAGGTAAAATTGGTGAATTAATAACACAAAGGTACGAATACTAAAACTAAAATGTTACAGGAAGTTCGCTGGGCAATACCTGTTTGGGTAGGTAGGGTTCTGTTGACTAACCTGATCAATAAGGATTCACCAGTCAGGGAAACCTGGGTCGGGTAGGCTGGTCCAACCGTCTCTCTATGGACCCATGGGTTATCTAAATTTCTCTCAAGTCGAGTGTCCCATGCCCGGTAGCCTAGCTCAACACTCTCATTGTTAACGATTTGGCAACGCTTTTAAAGTAGGGAACCATTTGGAACCGATCCTAATGTCGCGAAATTTTAGCATTTAAAAAGATACTCAAAATTCTGTATAAAACCTAAGAGCACTCAACGGGACCAATGCTCCCAACGAGCGAAGTGAACTTCCTCAAGCAAGTACCATCTACACATGACCCCTGTGTTGTTGTTACCGCTAGGATCGGGCTGCAGTACAGGAGTCACTTGGGGAACGCCACTGTCTATTCTTTAGCATGCTTACATATATAATCTTCTCAAAGATGAGGGGGCTGCACAAGCAGCAGGAGCCTGCCCACAGGCCTGGTGTCAGTGGTGCCTGACAGGAGGCAGGACGTTGGGGTTACGCGTCACTGACGCTGCGAAGGGCACTGGGGTGGACGCCCGACCATGGCAGTCACTATGCCCCGGGTGGATTGGCTCCTGACAAGCGGTCTCTTCATCACAAAAAAAATCGACGAATAGAAAGAAATTTACCTAAAAACTAATATATAAAGCAAACCAATATTTGTGTAACTAAGAGCTCTTCCTCAGGGAATTTTGGGCAAAATATAATAAGAAAGCAGTATAATTAGTAACATTCTCAGGGGAGACGCTCTGTGACAGCACACGAGAGTACCTTATACGTGGCTCGTTTGCTCCTAGTATAGACACGCTGCAGCGGCAGGGATATGTGCAAATCCTGACAAGGCGTGCCATATTTGGGAGCTATAGCGGAGGTCACAAGGAAATGTAGTTACGGGACAACGGCGAATTGGTGACATTCACAGGGTGCTCGGCTCTCTCTCACCATATTGCGACTTCCTCAGACTGGACAAGCCATCCCTGGGGGGGGAGAAGCTGTAGCGAAAACTCACAAGGCGGTGGAGCGAGGTGCTGTCCTTATTAATAGCCCCGTCGTCTTGGTTATGTGTAAATGACCACCGGATCACCGTATGTCTTAGGTCAAGGGATCCTGACTTTAACATAAAAGTCAGGATCCAACGACAACGAGTATCAAGAAGAAAGAAAATAAGGAACAACTGCCCATAATTCAAGACTAAGTTATTTAGACCATTTTTAGACCAGTTTTTAATCAAGACAGAGACAAAACGGCAAGAAGTCAAGTTTCGACCCGGGTAAAAATTAGAAATAACTAAAATTAATAAAGGAAATGAGCGGCTTCAGAGCTGACCGCCGTCGAGAAAAAAAAAAATAAATGAATGAAAATTAGTCTTGACCGCCGTCGTGGCGCTAAAAGTATCCAGGTCTCCGCTCAACAGTTGAGCTGAAGAGGGGGGACATGGACTACTGATTCCCTGATGAACAAGCTACAATAAACTTGGTTGACACCCAGAGCTAATAAGTTTACCCGATCTATTAGAAAGGAGCTAAAAGTTCTAACTCTGTCTTTAGCACTACCTATCCCTGCCCTGCATGCGCATAGTTAGGATAAGCTGGGGGCGGAGTCTTTTCAGGAGTAGTCTTGACTCTCCACAAGAAAAACGGGCATAGACCTGAACAAGAAAACGGGTTTAACCTTGTACTGTACTTCGGTAAAGGCCCGACTTACTAGGTGCTGTCTGGAAGTGAGTGATCTAAGGAGATGCATTTACACATCTCTATAATTTAAAGGGGGTGTAGGCTGCATATTGTTAAAAAAAAAAAAATATATATGCAGTCTGCTCCCAATTATAACAATGGGAAACTCGGTGCTGCCCATTCTAGTCCTATGAGTGGGAAGGTACCGACAAACCACGTGTAACTAATGAGGACCGGGAATCAGATCAGAAATGAACCTGAATCTGAGACCCGATCCTCTGGTGATAACTAATGAGGAACGAATAATCTCAACCTCCTTTGTACAGTTAGTACTTAATGTCCTTTAATGACATTTATACCTCACGGAATGAAAACGCTACCCCCACCGCTTGTCATGTTGGTTTTTCCCATGTGATGTAGAGTATAGGGTAGACAGTGAGATGTTACTGTTAACATAGGTATAATATCTATTCAGTGAACCGTTTGGAGTTAGTGGCGCACCCGTTTTGCATTGTCAGAAGGGCGCCACTACCCAATATAAAGTGGAACTCGGTCTTCAAACCCCAGGCTGAATGTAGGGGGTGAACGCCGAGCTACCACCTGTAACTAGCAAAGAGAGAAGGGATTTTGTCGTAACATAATCATTCAATAAGAACAAACTGTGGTTTTAAAGCGGATGCTTCACAAAATGGAGTCAAATATGTTAGAACAGTTGTCACCCTTGAAGGGGGTGTTAACTTGTTTGCGTATAAATCCTTGGAGTGTATTGGGTAATTATTCTACCACACCGTACAGAAAGAGTGTTATCAAGAGTATTGACTCTTGTAAAAAAAAAAAAAAAAAAAGTGACCTCTTAAGGTAAACCACCAGGGATCCAATTCCTATCATTATTCTTATCTCCCCATGAGGTCGGTTAGGGAATCTGAGCGGGACAGTTTTGCATCACATCTCGGGCACTCATGGAGCCTTTGCAGATGGATGTTCTTGTAACGGCTCAGCCCCGACCTGTGGGCATAGGCTTCCACACATTCATCGCAAAGATATCACTGTCTGAGATGTTTGGCAATCTCAGGCACTGATAAGCGTGGCTTCTGTGTTCAATGGAACGGCGCCTACTAAGGCCTGATCTATGAACGTACGAACTCCCGCAGTGTTCACACATGTATCTCTGCTTGGGACGCTTGGTAATCTTTGTGGTGTTGGTGCCTTTCTAGCTCTTAATAAGGATACCATTCCTTCTTTCACAAGGACACATACAGAATCTTCATCTGGGAGTTCATTCAGTGTCTTAGAGACTTCATCTCGGTCTCCTCACAGTAGTATTTTTTCCTCTTCAAGACGACTCTGTACAATAATACTCACTCTAAAACTTATTCTAACACAATGACACTGACGCAGTCTTGCTGTTAGACTAAAACATGGGATGGGTATCTGTGGCCTTCGCCACTACATCTCAAACTTACCATGGGAGTCGCCAACAACTCGTTGGACGGCTCCACCTATGGTGTCGCCTCACGTGGCCGACACGTCAATATTTCCGCTATCCGGTAAGGGGAACTACTCATCAAAGAATTCTGTCACAGCCAATCTAATGCTGGGAGGTCTGGACCAAAATACTTGGTCACCTACTGTCACCTAAACTTACCAGGGTGAACACCCTAGGAAGCGCTTGTTACCTAGGGCACCCCATGTGAATTGTTTCCAATATAGACATTTACACTAATGTCCTGTACGAATAACGACTAAACAAAGAATCCGGTTACAGCAAATCTAGTGTGGTACAACTCAGACCGGAATCTCTGGCCACCCATACCTGATTCTCATGTGCAGTGGCAGTCCCCAACAGTTAATAGTATCAAATAATAACAATACGATACAAATTACCCACACTCCAAAAAGCCTGCTTAGATCGGCAATGTCAGCAAACCGCTAGTCAGAAAACCCTCTATTATCGCCCAACCACGCGCGAGGTAAAATGCGTGATCATATTAGCCTAAACAATCCTCCCACTAAAATTATATAGCCTGACGCTTTTCAGTGCCAACCGTGTCACATTGCTTCATTTACATCACCCTAACATACCGCAGGACCTGGAAAAGATAATAAGTTTAGTACGCAAGATCCTGACTCTCGGCCCGCGTCCACCATCTTGGAACCAAAAGTAAACACTAGGTGGCCACCCACGCTACCCGTTACTAAAATCACCAGCAAAACACAGTTTCTGGTTCCGGGAGTGACATCAGCTTCCGGAATACAACCACGTGAAGGCGAGCCGAGAACCACCAAGAGGAATTTGGCCAACAATCTCCTTAAATCTACGATTAGTAGCCTACCTAACGTGCCAAGAACTGTAGAAGGGAGGCGGAACTTACCCGATCTCGGAGCGGTGGTTAGGAAGGCGGCTCCACGAGAAGGACGAAGGCCCGGCAACGAGCGACGGTAGACAACGGGTCCCGTGGCAACAGTCTATGTTCCTGCGGCTCCTGATGAACATCTGGCCAAAGGCCTCCGAAAAAAAAACAAAAAAAAAACACTGTCTGGGGTGTCCTGGATAAATACATCTTAGTGGACTAGGTGCTGATCGGGAATTAAATCACCAGAATCACTCGGTGAAAACAACCCGGAATTAAGTGTTCCAATCACAGGCCGGGAATTGGATCCAGAAAATTACTTGTTTAAAATCACTAGAATTAAGTATATACAGAGAAAAAATTACGAAGCAGGCTACTGGGCTGGGTAGTACCGCGCCAGTTCACCAACGCACCGGGCCCAGCGGCGTAGCTGTCGGCGACTCGGGAGGATCCCATCGTTGAACTCCCGGTAGTCGTGGACCGTGATCGTCCCGTCTGTGGTCTTCCGCGTGACGTGCGTGAACCGGGCCAAGTTAACGCTGGGGGTCCGGTTCCACGCGTTGATGGCACCCAGCTCGATATTTATCCTCGGGACGGCTTTGTTCATCCATCGCTGGATGGCCGAATCATCGCAAAGTCGTTCCCATTCCAGGCAATTAATCCCGGTCAGTTGCGCGATGGTGAATTGACAGGAGGCCGGATGACACTGGAGTTTGGTCACAATGTCATTTAATACTTGCACGTAGTGTGCCGCCGCCGTGTCCACCTTGGAAAAGCGTGGTAACCAAAGCTCCAGGTCCTCGTCCCAGGTAAAAAGGTCGTAGATCGACGGGACAATGACGAGGACATCCTTGGGCCACACGGTATGGTGGGCAAAGGCTTGACCTCCGAGGTCGGCGGTGGTGGCCTCTTCGGTGCTGACAATCTCCGCCTCCGCACCATCCGCCTCAATTAATGGGAGAAAGTCTGTGAGGCCGGCGACCCTCTCGTCTCCGAAAACCACAAACTTGACCATGGTGAGGCGTAGAAGAATAAAAGTTAAAATTTGGCTGAGACAAAACTGAGGTACGTCCGCACCAAACAAAATAATAACCGGCACTGATTAAAATGACGTCAAAACGAGGCTAATTTGGGAAACCCCTTTTTGATCCAAAAGATCCAAATTTCGAAATCGGCTAGCATGATCAATCCATCGCATAAATTTTTACAAAACCTGTGCTGGGCTAAAGCTTGGGTCCCCAACCAACATAATCAAGCGCCAGAATTAATTCATATCGGCTCAAAATGTCAGGTCGAGCCTTCAAACTTGAAAGTTTGATCGAAGCAGAAATTTGCCATCCGGACGCTTCGCGCCCGAAGGAATCATATCGAGGTCAAACCCTGGGGGGGAACTCCAGTCAAGCGTCCCGCTAAGTACACGTGTACTAAGTATAGCTGGCGGACGCGTGACAGGAATGGTGGTATTTTCTGGTTCCAACTGCTCGGTATTGCTAAACCTGATACAGAGACCTTGTATTTATTGTAAATAATGTTATTATGATTGAAGTTTGGTTGAAATTTGACACGCATTGTATCATGAAAGTCGTTCGTTCAAAATGTCCGAATTCTCTGTATTGACTTATGTTGTGTTAATTTGTTCTGAAATTGGATTTGATGTACACTTGTTACTCTTAGAAGTTTAAGACAACCCTACACTGTATATATGTTGAGTTCTGTCGACTTGTGTTACAAATTACAAATGTCAGAATCTGTACATGTATGTACTAAGGAAAAACCCAACTCTATCACTTTAAGCACGAGTGTCATAAATCTTCATCCTCTAAAACTGAGTACGCCTGTTTATCAACATGATTATGTCATCATTTACTTATCATACAATGATCATGATTCACTAAAACTTACCTGGTTACCTTATGAACCTGTTCCGCTATTCTTAAGCCATAATATGGGCTAACAATGCTAGGAACTCTTCCTAAAACTTCATGTTTATGAACCTTTTCAACGTGATCTCAAGTCTTAGCATGGACTACTGGAAATGTACTTATTTATTAAGTAGAACTGGACATATGAATGTAACTTTGTTTACAATTCTTAAAAGAACTTCTGAATTTATTGACACTGTGCTGAATGTACCACGAGAGTCAAGGCCACCCCACCATGGTTTAAAAATGTATCCAATCATCAAAATTGGGAGTTCATTATATTCATTTGGTTTGAGCTATGTCGTCCACCTCCTTAAACTCAAACACCTGACCGCCGTCGAATGTACTAATGGCTTAGTACTTTTAATATATTGTCATGATATATAATCCAACAAGGATCAGGCTTAGCAAGTCTACTTCTAGTCTAAATATCTTGCGCTCCTAGCGCCACCTGTTAACCAGTATAAAAGGTGTTGCAAGGTAGAGAGCGAGCAGTTAGTGGTTAGTAGTCACTAAAGTTTTAGTAGGTTTAGCCAAGGAGTTATACTTGGAGTAAGTACATCGGCTCCGTGTAAAAGACTGGAGTTTACCAATACCCATTACCTCGGACATAGGATTGTGATAGAGCTGAGTACTAGAATGGTCTAGAAGGTGTTGGAACAACTCGTGTTCTAAATGTGGTTGATTGCTGATAGGAGATGGGAGGTGGACTGATGAAGACTTATACATGGTGGCTTTGACTCGGGATGAGATGTTTACTGAATAAAACCCCTTTCATATTAAGAAGCTCCCTCATCGTTCATTTCTTTTGAACTATTGGGAAGTGAACGGACAAACTTTAAACGCAGTCTGAATTACTCAGGCACTCTGGAAAAACAACTCATGAAGACTTGGATATACACGAACCTTACGCAGTCTTAAATCAAACATTAACAATAGTTCATGTATAGTTATTTTTCAAACCCCAGCTGGTATATACATATTGAGATGACATGTGATTAAAAAAGATGCAGAGTCCACAGATAAAAACAATGGTATGCTCTATATATGCTCTATATACATAGCGTGATAAGCATAATGCAGATACAGGTGGGGTATCAGCTGCATGAGGTACTGTGAAACATAATCCATGTGCCTGCAAATTGTTTCTCGTCTATTAGGAATAATCAGGATCAAGGAACGTACAATGTGTCACGTATGATGTCAACACCATGCACATGGTGAATGGTCCCTTTGTTTGGGATAGTAATAGCAAACGGCAAAGCATAGTGGTATACTGGAACACACTGAAAACAATTGCTACCATGCATTATTGTGAACATTCATATGTATAACATCAGTCTACTAGAATTTTAAAGAAGCTTTATTGTTTCTTTTGTTTTAATTGAAATATTATTAGTTTTCATATAGAATAAGAATCTATATTTAGGATACAAGTCATAAGCAATATACAACAACGCAAGTTCTCAACTCATATATTCCAAATACTTTAGTTGTGAAGGCCATGATTTATGCAGGATTTTGGCTATTACAAATGAATCATACAATATACATATCATACAATACAGAATAACTTGATGATGATCCAAATACCTGTTCTTAGTAGGACACTGTTTCTATCAGACCAGAGCCCACCTCGCCAGGGTTATTTTCATGGGTCATTTTTACCCCTCACTCTGGATCAGGCCGAGGGTTACACCCATATTGTAGTACTGAGTGCTGCAATCATCCTCCAGTTCATACAGTTTTTGTCATCGTCTATCAGACATGTCCTCTCGGTTCGTTCTGTTAGTCCAACACCCCTCACAAACAGCCCAATCACATACATGAGCTTGGCAGCAGTGTATTTGGTATATAGTATATTTGTACTTTGTGTGTATGGCTTTAGGTTATGAATAGATGAACTTCACGAATCCAAAATTTCCTCTTTTTTTGGCGATTATTTTATTGGCCTAATGCTCTTAATAAAACAGATCGACTGGAATATTGCATTCTAAAAGATCTCAAGAATGATGAAAGAAGTGAAATAGATGCTGTATCACCATAGAAGTGTATGCTCCTAAACATATAACTCCATTTAAAGATAATAACCAACACTGAAACTGCATTAAATAGGAATTGTTTTAACATATCCAGCATCATGTTGAGATCACATGTTTACAAGCGAAATGATGACTAAAACAAAAAAACTCTAGATGTTCATCATTATTTAGTTTTCATTCTCAGAGAATTCCCATCACCTCTGACTCTTGTCATATCCATCTACTACAATAGTGTCTGACATTTGTTTTAGTATCTCTTCAAAGGCTCCCAGATTGCATTAGGTACATGATACATACATACTCTGACGCTTTACATTATGGATGGAGTACAGATGGGGCTTTGGTACTGGTGGATGTCTGTGAAGACAGAATACGGGCATAACTTAAATCATTAAACAGGGAATAAACAGAGGATCAAAGCAAACTCCGAACAATAGGGCAGTTTATGAGTGATTCATTGAGGCTTTCCATTGTTAAAATACATAAGACGTATATTTATGGTTAACTGGTATCATAAAAAAGAAAGGGATAGCAGCAAATATATTAATTTTCTTTGGCTCTTTAACATATACTCGGGAAAATGTTGTTGGGTATATTATATCGAAATATCCTTCATTTGGAACAGGACATTATGATTTACTTTTTCACCAAGTCTTCTCACTCTCCCTGAACCAACTACTATTTCCGGGAGGAACTATGGGAGTACTGCAGCTATTGATCAGCAGTGCCTCTTACCCAGTCGTGGATTGGCTCCGGAAATAACTGTCATCGATTACTTTTATTCTATAATCATTTCCCATGAAGTTAAGGATTTCTGTCAATATTCTAATAATTATTCAGAACATTCAGAATAAAGAGAATCCAATGATCCCTTGAGGCATAACCACAAAGAAGGCACAGAATACGATGAGATCACCATGCAGTAATTTGAAATAATTGATTTCTAATTTTTGCTATTCGAAAGTTCAATGCAAAATCAATTTTCTACAGTTCAGTTTAATCTGGACCAGTGGTTCCTTTTAATATTTGTCCAATCAATTCCAAATACGATAATACAATTCCCAGACACGAGCCATGGCATACTCAAAAGGCTAATAACAATATCAATGGACTAAAGAGTTCCAATACACACTTGCTCCAGAAATTAATAACAGTATCAATGGATTAAAGAATTCCAATACACACACTTGCTCCTGAAACACTCTCACGAGATGACGAATGACTTATACTTTTCAACTATAAAAAAAAGTGTACAATACATGAATAATGCATGTCAGATCTATTCTAGACGCCGGTATGAGAGGCGAGACCGGGTTTGTTTTTCTGACATGGTTCTGTGGAGGTACGTTATACCCAGACGACGGTCGACATGCAAGGAAGACTGCTGGTTGTTACCATGGTAATACGACCCTCATCATGCTTTGGTATACCAACTAGGTATAATCACGCCAGAGTTGTAGTGGCCAAAGCGGGAACTGTACACAAATTAGAAGTTATTTATATTCAAGTTGAGCATATATGTCAGCAAGAATTTTCCGCTGTGAATTTACGCAGTTTGAAACATGACATTGGATGAATGAAGAAAACTCTAAAAACTTATTGCTCGGTTCTCATATGAGTTTGTCTGGGAAACAAAGAACAAATAGGCGAATGTTGGCATCAAGTGCGCGACATAACAACAGTGGCAAAAGCTAAACAGAGAGATAAGTCAATAGACATATCTCTGGAGTATGAGAAGAAGAAAAACAGATAAACAAATAAATCATTTAATTTTGTGATAACATAAACCCCGTTTATTCCAGGTTAATTTCGATTTGGTAGGATGCTAACCTGACAATTATAGATGACTATAGACACAAATTGTTATTTTATATCTAACAAGAAGGGCACAATCATTAGGAGCAATGGTCTGTTGCTATATCGCGCATTTAGGTGTTGTATCGCGGATTTAAGACACCTATCTTTGATATGATGGTATGAAATAATTCAAAGAGAAATAATTGATAAAAACATTGGGGATTGTGAGCATATTTGCCTATATTGTTCTTGGGGGAAAATTAGGAAAAATATAATATATCAATGTAATTTTCAAATGGAAATTTGACAATGAAGTCATTGTTCTGCTTTATAACTGAGAAAATAGCAAATTCTAGTCAAATTACTGATTGTCTCTTATTTCATGTTTTCCCTAATAGATGATGATTATATTTTTCTTCTCGATTTTTTAAGATTCTTATTCAACATAGGTCGTGCTTGACAAATAAAATGAAGACATATTGGTGGTATCAAAATATTCTTTAAAATATGAATTTAAAACCAAAATTAATGAAAATAGAATAATTAGAGTCATATATGTATAGTTTGCACTTGGCTGCGCGATACAACAACTGCTTATGCGCGATACAGTACCACCTAATGTTATATTTTCAACTTGAAATGTCGTTGAGAGAAAAAGTCTTTTCATTCTTAGGGAAAAAGTATATAATTTCAGAATTTCACGGACTTTCATTATAGATAGAGAAAAAATGTCTTATTGGACGTATTAATATGTTGTTACTGAGGCGGAAACTATTGGCGAAAATAAAAGATTTGATAGTTTTAATCGTTTCCGCCTCAGTTTTAGAGAGACTTCGCACTTCGAGCAGAGGGGACCTGGACAGCAGTTAACCAGCGAAGAATATATGGTTTAAAGTCTAGCTCGCCGAAACCAGCATGTTGTGGAAAAGCAGGTGGACATCCGTCCCATCTTCATGTCCACCAAAAACATGTCCACCAGTTTGGAAAATGTGAATATCTCAGAGATTATACACTAATAAATTCTAATTTTCGGTTTGATATTAAGAAAATATATTATACTTTTCCTGAATAATGTCAAATATTGATATATTTAGTGAAATCATGGTGAAATCACGGTTTGAAGTTTGGTTTCGGACTGCCGTCCGCGGTGGACATTGTGAACTGAGATGAAGTTGAAATCAGCTGATGCTATGTTCCACCCCTAAAATAATAGAATAGTCCAGACTGCATTCTTTACAAAGATGCAAGAGGGAGAGTCCATTATAAAGTGAGGGGGTGAGCAGGATGCGGCCAGGTGCGGGCTGGCATTCTCCAAGCACATACAGAGTCACCATTTGTATCTGAGTTTCAACAAAGAATCTGCTCGGAGCAGGGCACTTGTCAGGTCGGGGCAAATTTTCCCACGCTGCGAACGTTAGAGATGTGGGCATTTTCCGATACAGTGAATTGGGAAGGCCTGGCTAATATTCGTAGCAAACTGTGGCATTATGGAGGATTTACAAATACTGGAAAAACAGCGATTTTGTAGTGCCGACGGCGATGTCTTGGTAACCTCGGCGATGTCGACATCATTAGTTAGAATGTTGTAGAGGTTAGTAGTACTACTACTAGTAACTGTCCGAGAATGGCCCTGACTGTTGAATGGGAGCCGTCGCGGGAACGAAGTTAGATCCGTTCTTGGATTAGGCCTATGTACTTAGCACATAACATTCTATCTATTAACCCCGCTAGGAGAGGTGAATAGATCATTCGAAATAGATCTACCTTTCTACTAACCTCTCCTCTGGCTAGCCATTACATAAAGGCCTGTAGGGCTAGATGTCAGTGATTCAGATAGGCACTGACTGTCAAGCAGGCTACGACAAAAAATATTTAGGCCTTATCCAGCCGATCAAAATGAATCAAATACAAGAATCTATGTTTTAATATGTCTTAGGCTCCTATACATCCCATGGTTTGATTATTTTAGGCCTGGACACGTTTCCTTTTTGACATTTTGATTTTCAGACCATATGCAAGATAGCTCCGAATTTTTTTTATTTTTAGGCCGTATCAAAATGCAAATCATGTATAAAACTATGTTCTCATATCTCTCAGGTTCATATATATCGCATGGTTTGATTATTTTAGGCCTGGACACATTTGCAGTTAGGATATTGTCAGACCCATACAAACCCCGTGATTGTTTTTTTGAAAGATTGAAGAGTCCGCCTCAGTTTGTAGCTTTGCTACACTTTTAAAAGATTAAACGTTTAAACTAGTAATAAATTATGTGAAATTAGAAATTAGCTAAAAGTCAAAGGCAGAATGATAAAAATATTAAATAATAGTCAGACTGTACATTCTAATAATTATTCCATGAGTATAATCCATACAGATATTGCATTGGCTGCCGCAGACAATACTGCACATGTCCCTTTTTGAATTGTACCAATTAGACAATTTTTAATCTATTTATAGACATTTAAGTACAGGTGCGCGATATAGCACACATGCGCGATATAACCCACATTCCCCCTATGTTTGAACTTTCCTTAAATCTAACTTAAGTCTTGATACTAATATTCTAAATAAAGTATAAGCCAGTTTGACCTTCGCTGTATATACATATATCTCAGCCATCAACCACAGAGTAAAGTATTTTAGGTTCGCTCGTAAGAGAGGGACATTGCCGGAAGGAATTTCCGGCAATGTTTAAGAATTGCTGAGTCAGCATAGCCTTGCGGTGTTCTGAGGGGGAATCCCGTCATCTTGAGCCTGATCAAACATGACGTTTGGTCGAAACTACCGAAAAACCATTTCTCAGTCAAGTTTATGCATAAAACTGTCAATAACTTGAATATAGGCTATATGTAGAATATTGGACTATAGGGAAAGTTTCAGCAAATGTAATTGGTTACATGGATATTTCAGGGGCAGATCCAGGGGGTCCAGTGGGTCCTGACTCTCCACCTCCCCCACCATTTTGGTGGGGACTAAAACTTGACAAAGAGAAAAAAAGTGCTGCACCAATATGGGTGAATGGACAATATTTTAGTACCTTCGCCTATATGAGGACCCCCCTTTTGAAATCCTGTATCACCCCTTTTTTTAAGAGGCACTTCCTTAGAAACTGGAAGTAAGAAGGGGCTCTCAGGACAGCCAAGCCTTGGGTGTGTCCACTACTGTGAGGCGGTCAGTTGATGCCTTGATCCTTAATTGACGTGTGTCCTCACGTCTGACCCCTGTGTGACCCGTTAAACCCCTCAGCCACACTACTATCTGTTTGTACACTAGGTTTATAAAGGCTGTAATTTCACAGTATTAATGTTGCTTCGGGACAGCTCCACCACTGAAGCTGCCATGAATAACCTATACTTAATTAGGTCATCTGTGGTTGAAAAACAACAACAAGACTGGATCTCGTATAGGTATGTGTAGAAGAGGAGCATTCCATGTTAACTGATAGGAATTCCCTCATCACATATGATGGTCACTATATGACACAAAAGGTTTTCGACCTGCCGTGTCAGTTACACCCTATATAGCTTTGTCCCTATCGAATTGGCTTTCTATGAAGTAATGAAAACGTTCTGCAATGTCGCATCCTTGACTACAGGGGTAGGCTCTGGTTTTTAGCACATTCCTCAATATTCTATCTAACTTTATAACTATTGCGGTTCCTTGAATATTACCAAGCCCTAAATATACATCAACTGTATTAATTCCAAACTCAATCTTTTTACTTTCGTCTCTTTCTAACTTGCTTCTCAAGCTGATCTTCGTATTGCAAAAATTCTCACATGGAAAAAATATTGAACTTAAAAGTCTGAATCAGGTTATGAATATTTCCGCTCTTCCATCCTGATAAATCCCAAATGCCAACTCAAGTATTCATTGGTGACAAATAATATGGCCTCGACAATATGACACCCCATAGGTTGGGGTAGGGTCCTGTAAAACATAAAATGGAGGTAGAAACGACCCAATCGGTGCATGCATGGCGGTGTGAGATTGATGGGTGAGAGCATGGAGACTAAAATAAAACTCTCTCTGGTGAGAGGCAATGAGGGCTCCCAGGCCTGGCTCCTACTCTGCTCACTGTCACTGCATAGTAATAGGCCGCCCCCTGCCCACAGCCCCATTATTGCCCCACCAATAGCGGCCGGGGATATTGCATCAGAGGCAATAACGCCGCGATTGTCTGCTTCTTATGCATAGGCACCACGTTTGTTTTGTATTTCTTTTCTCTGGAATCCGGGAAATACAGCTTGTTAATTGTCAATAAGGTCGCCTTGTGGTGGATATAGGCCCACCTTACCTCAAATTATAGGTTTTATATTGGTATCGGGAGTGAAGAAAACGGGAAGAAGTACTTTAAATATAGTCGAGGTGATATGTTGCAGGTAAAAGAGGAAAAATAAGACCATGTGTTTTGAAATCTCTTATCAAAGAAAGTCAAGAGAAGGGAACTGTGAAAAACACTGTATTGGGGTATATTCACAATATTTGATTATTTTCTACACATGGGTACACACCCATCCACGGTAAACGTATTGGTGAAGTCTTTTGTCCGTCCTTCCTATACCGTTTATACTCACGTACACTTGCCAAACGATTTCTCTACCATCTTGGCCCTGGCGACACTCACGTCACGTGACCACTGGTACTCCAATCACGTGACCTTGACCCCTGCGGCCTTCACCTTGTGTATAAATGACCTTCACCTTGGCCGAACATCCAATCCCCCGACCTTCATTTGCCAACTATAAAAGGCCACATCGCGCGTGCGCACTGTGTATTCAGAGCATGCGCAGTGGAATGATGAACGGCTGTGCGCATGTGCTGTTGTCACTAGTCACGTGATGGTGGCCTGAACGTTCCCCTTGTGGTCAATTTTCTTTTTAGATGGATTTTTCCTTCCCTTCTTCCCGTTCCTCATTCATAATTCCATAGCACTTGTTGCAGAAAATCATTAGACTTTTTGGCCTCTCCTTACTTAGTACTTGGGCACGTTTTTTCTATTTTAGTCCCAAGGTTATCCGAAGGTTCCAGATTCCTCATCTGAACAAGAAAAGCCCAATAAGCAGGTCAACACATAGGCATACTAGCTCTCTGATTCAAGTAGGAAACATTTTCTCACGTAAAAGTAGAATATTGACAGTTGCAATTGTCCTTTAACCTAGGCAGAAGAATAACCAAGAATGTAGAAATGAATCAAGTATTGATGACATCATAAATTAAGCACACACAAAAAAACTTGATTACATTTTCATAATATGGCAATTTATTATTGTTATAATTGTCGGGAGGGCCAGGAAGGGTACTTATGTTATGTGAGATGGGCGGGGGACCATTGAATGGGAAGAGGGATAGGGAAGTATACTGCCCGGCACAGTGTCGTAGGTCACCACATCACAGCTCGTAGGGCTTCAAGTATGAATAGGGAACGAGGCCTCAGCGGTTCATTACCATTGATGATGTATCGTATCCTGTAAATCAGCTTCTGTTTTACGAGTACAATACATTAACCATGCACTTGACTTCTTCCATTTGTCTCTTTGATGTACATCTTATTCACTTTCTTGATGAAACTGATATTTTCCCTGTTGGTGCTCTGGATGGAGCAGCAATGGTACACCTCTATTATGAGGCCACAATATTAAGGGAATTCAGGAATAACCAAGGGGATGGAGGTATAGTGGCAGTATGTAATATTACATGAACTTTACAAAACTAACGATACTAAACGAAAATTAAGGTGGGGGGGGGGGGGGGGGGGGTCATGCACCCCCTCAATAAGGACACTTACCAATATAAAAGCTATAGGCCTAGGCCCTAAGTTGAGAGGATGAATTTTAGGCCTCCATATCTTTGCATGAAGAGCATGCCCTACCAGCCAAATTATTTCTCCCATATACCCACGTCCACCACGTACCCGGGTTGGCGACCACCTAGCCGTGGTAACGACTGAGGTGACGTCAAAAAGCCATTCAGGTACAACTGGTGCCGTGTTTTACCTGCCTTCTGGCCCGCACCCGCTCATAGGTGGCGCTCGGGTCGCTGGATTTTTGGCACATGTTTAGTTGGCCCACAAAGTCTCCGAGTGAAGACGGTACCTGAGGGGGGATGTTGGCATGAGGGAAGGGGTTCTAGGGCACTGCCTCCCATACTGATCATTAACTCCTCCAGTTGGGCAGGTTATCCTGGAGGTTGTCCCTACTTTCTTTGTTCATCAAAAATGTGAAAATTGCTCCTGCATGGGACAATCTAGAATATGATCTAAGAAGAAACAATGTGATCTTCTTTACCCCACAAAGGCGGAACATCGGGCCTGGATAATTCCTTCAAGTATACATGGGTAAGGTGGCAGTCTCGGAAATCCCAGCATGAAAAGCATGCATCAAAACACAGTTTACTTTACAAAACATGCTATATGCCTAGGCTTAAAGATGACGCGAAAAGACACCTTAAGGCGTCATATAGCGTTCTATTTATACCAGTAATACTATATAACAGAAAAATAAAGTTTCTTTTTAAATTATTAATGAAATACAACAGATTCAATCAATGCAGTCTGACCTGGTTGCACAGGGGTTGCCTTAATGCCAGTCAATGTAAACAACAACCTCTGACGTAAGGGGAGGCATGAGGCCTACCTGGGCCATGGCTCAGAGTCATGTTTGAAAATTCATAATGCTGAAACTAGTACTTAAAAAATTAAGCAAAAATTATGAAGTGTAACATACATGTGTGATTTCAAATTCTGAGATTTTCATGCAGTTCTGATTTATATTTTTTTGAGAACCAAGCATTTTCATTTTGCCCATTGGGATTAGTGGTGAACCAATGCCTCCCGTGACGTCACAAGGCTTGTTCAAGCTTGCCTCCACTCAATTCGCACTTAAAGTGTGAGACTGGCTTCACACTTACAACAATAGAGCTTAAGACAATTGTCTAAGTGCATAGGCAAATTATGACACTGACATACCTTAAGATACATGTTTATAAAACAGCTAGCACATTTTTCGAATTTTGAACATTTTCTTTGCGTGTGAGCTTTAAATAAAAAATATGCTGCTTGCATACACCCTAAAGTCTAAAAAGAAGTATAGGCCTAATGCTCCCAAAGAAGACCAAGCGAAAATCTGGACATGAATTAAGAGTAATCTGTTACGATGAACATCCGTACAATAGATATACTCTCTTCCAGGCTTAGTGTCGTTGTGATATACATGTACCTTCACTCTGCCATGCAAACAATGAATACCATTGAGAGAGAGTAATTTGTCACCTCCCACAACTAGGTGACTGACAGGGCAGGCACTTGGCAGTAGTCTGCAGATCACTCTGTTCACAGTACTCTTGTACCCTAGCCATCCCAAATCATGCAGCCTTTGATGAACATTACAATAATGAAACGTGACGCTACCGGCATCACCCTAAACTATGTACCCCCAATAGAATAATTTAAACACGAAATCCTAGATAATTTGATAAGACCTAATGATATCTTAGTCCTATCTTTGAAATTGAGATTATATGTGTATTATCAGATAAGACCAATTTCATTAATTAGTAGAGCAAGGTTTATAGCCTTTACCACAAAAATCATATTACAAACTTGAGCCTTTCAATTTCCCTTTTTAAAAATTATTGGAAACAGTGAGTCCATTATATTAAAGATCTTCAATTATCAAAATACAGTGGTTTTAAAAGCCTCTCTGTTGTTTTTGAACAGCTGAACCAGCAGATCTGTAGTTGTTATTTCTATCTCCTTTAATCACATGTCTCTTGTTTGCTGGTAGCAGATGAAAGGGTTAAACTTTTTGCGAGTCTCTTTCTTAAAATTTTCTTTTTGTGTGTGACAGCGGTGAAGAAAATGGGAGGAAAACACGTGAATCTGTCAGTTGCAATGGAAATCCTCACCCATCATACGCCCATGCCCCGACTTGTTGCCACCTCACATACACAAACATGTTTTTTACCATCAATCCCGGGAACAGAGCTTCTCTTGTACAAGCTCCTCCGTGCCCTACTGACCTGCCGCCAAGTGCGCCATTCACTCTCTAACCAGAGGCTTGGTCATGTATCTGACGTACGTATTAATGGTACGCAATATCTGCTTGGAGTGCATCAATACGTGTTTGTTCTACACTTTGGTTTCAACAAGAGGCATAAGTTCGGCCTACAGGATACCAATAGCACTTTCGGACTGTTTGTCCAAATCTCGATTTCAAAGCTTACAACACATTCTCACCAAGCTTTGTTGTACTAAGCAATTACAAAAAAAATGTCTAGTCGCAGATCATATGATAGCCTTACCACAAGGTGGTTGATATAATAAGAGCACATTGAGCCAAAGGACCAGGGGTTGTGCCAAGACGATGATCTCTTGTTTACTCAGCCTCCCCATAAAAATTACAAAACGAAAGGTGAATATCTGAGTGGCCTGGGAGTGTTTGACGATTGTCTTGCTGGGAAATATCACCTGCAGAATAAATGTGACAGATTTATTGCAGTAATGTCCATATAAAAAGACTCCAGTAACTCTTTAAAATGCTTGTCCTTTTAGGCTATTAAAATGCATGGCCCTTACCTAATATATGACAATCAATGAGCTGTTGGGTGCAATATTGTCATTACAGGAAACAACACTGCAGGGACCCTTTTCCTATAGATAAGGCCTATGTAGGTAAACAGAAAAGAAGTCATGTAGTAGCAATAAAGGCTAGCCTTATTTAGACCAGTTCAACTGACTGCCGGTTTGCACGAGAATGAGATAGTAGTATTCTCCTCATTATCATGATGGTACTTGCATGGCAGAGAGGCCTTGCTAGCTGTCCCTGAGTTCTTTATTTTTATTTTCGGGTATATTAATCTGAAGACGGCTCCCATCGGCCTTTACAGTGCGCTATCAACAACGGTCAGTGGGCAAAGGCACAATCAAGGTTGGACGTCCGAACAGATAATCGGGAAGAACTTCCCCTAGAGTTATGGCCCTAGAACCCCATGGCCTTAGGACATAAGTCTCTTACAATAGTTACATGCCCATAGGTATATGTGTTTACAGTTTGTGGGAGGGGGTTGAGGTTACTTAAGTGGAATGTTAAATTTGCCAACAGTTTCAATTATTCACACTTAAAAAGCGGAGTGGCTAGCTTTACCGAGTGTAACTTTTCAATATTTGTCAAACCTCTTTTCATGGGGGGGGGGGGGGGGGGCGGTTACCGTCGATTTTCACAGGAAAAATGGGAAAAAGAATCTTTCATCTTTCATGGCATTGGCCTGCCAGTAGGCCTATAGGTTGCAAGTAGGCCTGTTTGCAAGTGGTAATGTGTGCCCACGGAACTAGTAAGGGACTAGGTAATGATTCCTGAAAGTAGCAACCACTTTGTAGCAGCAAAGGTCCCCGCCTTTAGTGACCTGGCCTAGGACACCCTGGTTACCCAGGCACGTGACCGGAAGTAGACACAGGAGAGCAGTAAATGGCGTTATTTGTCCGGATAAGTCCGTCTGCGTCTCCCAAGAACTCCAGAACGAGGCGAGACCAGACTGTGCCATCTTCCCCTGGTCACCCTCGCGAGGCCCGTCGTTACGCTGGTTCCGGCAGAACATGGACTTTAAATGGGCCCCGCCGGAGGCCAGCGCCGCGCGGTGCCCGACGGGTAGACGCTGTCACTCGCAGACTGCCCCCTAGCGGCTTCCGGCCGAGTTACGGCTGTACTCTCCGAACAGATGTTGAATGGGAGTGCCCTCAGCGTTAGAGATAAGTGGGCTGGGGAGGGATCTGCTTGGAGCTTATCCCCACGCTCCATTACTTGGGGTCACCATATGCTGCTCTCCCCCCACATACCCCCTGCCCCTTAGCCCACCTTTAACCCTTAGGCACTCGGATCCCTCCAACAATGCCTTCCGTGACCTCAGAGTTAACCCTTTCCGGGCCCTTGCCAAGGTGAGGCCTCTGTCCACTGTGCTAGGTGTTAAATAGATGTCACCAAAACAAACTGCATCAGCAACAATGAAAATAACAACTGCAATACCAATCGACAAATGTATGTATGTCTAACAGCTGTGGGCCAAAGGCTTGGCAAAATGACACCTCACTCTTTGTCTGTAAATGGACTACAGACAGTTGAAACGGCCATGCCTTTTTGCTTTAATAAGATTTGTTCTATTTCCTAAGCACTTGATTTTCCATTAAGCAACTTTATGGGCTCACATACACCAATGCAATATTGAAAATAATTTATTGATGGTATTTGTCATAAAACTGTAGGCCTATTGTATGCTAAATGGCTTGTTCCAAGGGTTATTTAGGCTCACTCTTAACATAGCTTTTCAGGTTTTGAGGTCATAGGATTCATAAGTGACATATGGAATAGATGAGTTGCAGGAACTCTTGAGATACCAGAAGTGAACATTAGGGTGCGCCGCTTTTTCGGGTTAGACCATCTTGCACACAGACATTTTCTTGAGGCCAGCACACTTTAAGGACAATCGCGCCATTATAGAACTAGCATTGACATTTGTTCAATATCCTGCATAGTGAAAGCTATACCCATATATGTTCCAAAAATGCAAAAATAATGATAGGTCACCGTGGAAACTTTTTGGCTAGACCAGTCTATTTATGTGGTAATTATTCAGAAATTAACATGCAAAATGAATTTTGAAATTTGATTTAATTTGCTAATTATTTTGATAGAAATGAAATAACAACCAGCCAAATGTTTTTGATAAATGTGTTCATGTTTTGTCAAATGAAAAAGAAAGACTTTTGTAAAATATGATGATGTAATATATGTTCTTAACTAGAAATCATATAAAATAGACTAATTCAAAAATATAAAAATTCAAAAATAAAGTTTCACTCAAAAAAAATGAACATTGAAAATTGCTCTAAAAGTTAATATGACATGCATATGGATGTAGGCTATCATATCCAGCCAAAGAATCAAGGGGTCACCGTACTAATTTGGCCAGCAGAGATGAATATCCATTTAAAAACCGAAAAATGGCTTAAAATAGCTATCTATTTTTTTTCCTATAAATTCACTGAAATGTTTATTTCAAAAGTATTTTGTCAATTCTAGGTTATTCCTGAGACCCTCACAATAATTTGGATGCATAATATGCCCTTATACACCCTATATTAAAAGAGTGACAGAAGAAAATGTAATTTTTGTTGTAAATTTAACTTTTCAGCATTTCCAAAATGTTCCTTAAATAAGTCATGTTTCCCCAATTTTATCTCTAAAGCTATGCATCTTTGCCAATTTTCAATTCCATTTTTGAATTCTACATAATTATATTTGTGAGTGTTTCTGCAAAATATGATCAAGATTGAAGAACTTTCATTTTTTGGGTATCTGGAAAATGGCGCCATTGTCCTTAATAAAGCGTTTATTCCTATCTATAGGTTTTCATGGTTTTGCAATAAGAATACTAGCTTAAGGATATGATTCGCTACCTATAGGCTACTTTGGAGAGAAGGATGTCCATGAATAGTTGATTTTTGTTTTGTTTCGAATTTTATTGTCCCAAAGGACATCTATGGTAGTTCTTCCAACTGTATTTGTTCTGTTGGGGTACGATAGCCTGCCATTTAATGTTATACTCATTTTGAATGGTTAATGGAAAACTCATATATTACATGAGAGTCATCCTGAAAAAGAACTTCAATGAATACAGTATTGATATAGACCTATTACGGACGTTATACCCTCCCAATATTCAGCCCACACAAAGGTTTCAAGAGCCTTGGCCTAAGGGCTTCAGGTTTTTAGGCAGGGTTTTGGTCCCCCCTGATGGGGGTGATGTAAACCACGTGTTTAGGGTGGGAACTCACCCGTCCCCGTACACAGTCACCCAGATCTCAACGGTGGGTACTTGGATGTGGGACAACCACTTGTAAAGGTGAAGTCTGGATGACGCCATGCAGTATGTCATGCAGTAAGCAAACAACCTTCAGGTTGCAATGTCATAATCTACAGTACACAATGATTTAATCCACTGGATTCAAAAAGGACATTTAGATCAGAGCAGCAAATTGGGAACTTTGGACTAGCCACATTCAAGGCCATCTTAAACAAAATGAAAACAAATTTTTCAACCCAAAGAGTTTTCAAAAGAATATTACTGTCCTTATCTCTGATACCATACAATAAAAAACTAATTCAAAGTTTTTGGGTCAAATTATCAGTATAATAGCAAATACCTGTGTCTAAAGCCAAAAATTGGCAAAAAGCTGGTCCTTTCAAACACTATGATTCAGCAAAAATCTTATAAATCTGTGGGATACATTCCATAAACATTCTCCAGGACCCTCTATTCATAATGGTAGGGCTTATAAACAATAGTATGTCTTGAAGACAACTTTTAGTAATATGTTTGAATTAATAGAAATATAAAAGACAGACTTTATTAATGTTTCCAGCCCTTGATTTTACCTGTTCTGGTCAGACTGTGCTACCAATCTATCATAACCAGGCCATGACTCAGATAATTGGGTCATGACCTTGACCTGAGTTTCTTAATTCTTAACCATAAAAACATGACAACATGTCATGACATTAAATATTTTGTACTTTAGACCTGCAAACATGTTTGTAGTTGACATATCTCCTTCATGTTGTTTAATTAATTCAATTATCATCAAATTTATCATGAAATACATGGAAATAGTGTAAATACAATCAATAACATCAGTGTCAAAAGGCATCAAAATGGCAACATTTTTGGAAAATGTGATTTCTTAACAAATACAAGGTGCATCATAAAAAGGAAGACATTAATGGAAACTGTGTGAGACATTTGTCCATTTAAGATGTAAAATATTGAGATCATAGCAATTCATTATGAATTATGGCGCCAGCTGAACAGATATGTCATAATGTTTTGACATTTTTTCCATATTTTTTGTTCACTTTGCTAGGGATTATGGGTAATATCCTTTATAAATACCATGATAATACATATCATGAGGTAGAGAATTTCCTAGGCTTTCTTATGATACCCTTTTTGTAAAGATTGATTGGAAACCTACTGTGCTACTACATTTTTTATGTTTTAAGGTTTGAAAAGGTACCTTTTAGTTCCCAATTTGCTGCTTCGATAATGAAAAGTGTATGGGAAACCTATACTAAATCTAAAGAGAGTTATATGAAATATGATTTCATCAAGTCCTTTTAATGAATGGAGATGATTGACATTACGATTTTCATAAGATATGTGCATTAGGTAGACCTTTATAATCTTAACAATACTTATAAGCCTATATCTATAGGCATACATGTATATGACGAATAATTATGGACATGGAGTATCCCTACAGTGATTGGTACACTGGGGTATGGAAGGTTAATGTCTAGGGAGCTGTGGGGGTTAACCCTTTGACGCCCATGTCCCAAGATATAACACTGCCCAGCTTTAGACAGATGGAGATGATCCCACCCCTCCCCCACTCACCAAACAAGTTCACACTGTTTGACTAGTCTAACATATGTTTGGACTGTAAGAATCACATAAGTAAGGCTATTGCATGGATGATCGAAACACCCCTACTTATGGCCTTAGCATTCCCTCTTGTTTGTGCTTATCTCATGGAAGTCTATGTCATATATTAATGGGTCCATATGGCATGACCTTCCATACCAGATACTCAACGTAATAGGTGGTCAAAGGTTTGGCCATTTAGGGTTTAGTTCCATAAATGGGCGCTTTCAGTCTCCGGAGAAAGAAAATCACTCTCTATAATAGTTTCTTTATCGATTCTGTCCGTGCTCTTAAGACCTTCTCTCGTGGAGAATATTTATAGCCCACAGGGATCCAAATGCTAAGACTACCGATTGAGCATCAAATAGTCCCCTCAGAAATCCATACACTAATCCCCCATATACCACCAAAGGATTATCCCTGTGATATCCCCACTCTACAGACCCTACTGCCGATTACACCCCAGGGGTACCCTATTGCCAATGGTCCCTTTCATTCTAAATATGAGAAAATCGTTAAATCGACGATAGACGGTGGGTTTCCATAAAAACTGGTCTTCTGAAGTGACAGATCGACTTTTTTTCATTACAAATTTAGTTTAATAAGGTTTCCTCTTTTTCAATTTTTAGCTAAATCTTACACTGGAAAGGCAAATATTAAAGACATAAATCTAGCCCAGTTGTGTTCTTTTGAATACAGACTGCAACTTTCTGAGCTTATCACCAAGTACCATATATTAACTAGATCTATGTAACCCTAAGAAAAAGGTTGATAAAGAATGGTTAAGTGTCGCACGGTAGGTTAAGACGGGGTTCCACATGGTACGGGGTATATATATTGGTGCAGATATTAAAGCAATATAGACCGGCAACAAGAGGTACCTCTTGTACGAGGCTGGATGATTGGGTGGAAAATTCGGGGAAACAGCGCAGCTAACTTCATGAAAATATAATGCATATCTGTTATGTCTAAGAAAATGAATGTACGTTACATATATACATTAATTTAGGAAAAAGCTTTTTGTATAAGCCAATATCTTTATGCCAAGAACCTTGAACATTCTCTTCAAGCCCCCTTAACTCAATCAAAGGGATCGAGGGGCGAAATATAGGTAGTCAGATAAAAAACTGATCATAAAAACATGCTCACAAAATGAGACAGCAGTCATTAACAGGGTTCCTATAAATATAAAGTAGGGGGAAATATTTACCCCCAAGGGTATAGTAGAGTCGTTTAAGAAGTTGTATCCCCCTCTGACGTCCTCATTGTACCAACCTTATCTAGTTTTCTATGTGAAAGCTTTGTAAATGGGGTCGGGTTTGGGAGACAGGTTTTTGTCGAGGCAACATCTTTGATCGCGTGTTATTAATGATCTCGGACCCCTCCTTAAGTACCTTGATGTGACAACCGACGTACTAACTGAAGGTTGGGGATATCATCCAGGGAATGTTGTGTGTCATCCGAACATGTTTAGAGTGGTAGCATAATGCCTCATAAATGTCAGTGTCTTCATTCATGACGAAAGTAAGAAACAGTTAAAAAACATGAAGTGGGAATGCTAACAAGAAAAACAGCGGGCTGAAGGATAAGGCATATGCCTTATGGTAGTACTATATAACAATAGTTGTCAAACTTTTTATGAAGCAAGCTCTCCAACTGGCTGTATTACACAAGTTCAGCGCTATTCGTACTGATGTAAGAGGTACGTATATTTTTGTCGCTGGGCTCATAAAACCTAATGGGACTGGACACGCGACTGGCACATCGGGCTAGACCAATCACCCTCGGCTGGTATTGCAGACCAATAGACCGTGGACGAGACTAAATATAAAAAAGATCCCCTGCTATCATACACACACTACCACAGCGCACGCGCACAAACTGACACGAGGCTTGTGTGCTCGACTCTCGTTGGAATTGGCCTGATATTGTTGTGTATGCAATATGATGCCCATTATATTGTCTTTTCAATAAGCCTTGTTTTACACAGTAATAACGGATCAGGGAATTGCTGAATGGTTAGAATCAGTTAAATGCTAATCTATATGAGGGGCATTTTAAGGGTTTCTCGCTACCATACCGTATGGTTAGGATATACAGCTAGGTTGAGGGTGGAGGTTTGTTAGCTGGAGCTGATGGTTTCTTTAAGCATAGCCCCACTTAAAAAAAAAACCTTAAATTGCCCCTTCTCTTTGAACCGATTCAACGAACACTTTGGGGTTCGGGTGGATTGTTGCGGTCCTCGCACCTTGTGACCTAAACCTAACTTCACCTGGCGGGACGCAGGGTCAACCCCCATGTTGACGTCACGCTGTATACCTCGTTCTCCAAGCCGAGGATTGACGTGTTGGTATAACATAAGTTTTGAACAGGTTCTAATGGGTATTTATCTGGTTGGAGTTGCCCGAGGTTGACGTCAAGATAGAAATGTTTAGGTCTACGTATACTATAAGATTCTGTATATTAAATGAGGTTCTGGACCAGTCAGACAAGCCTGGGGTTATTTTCTCTCAGGCATATGTAAATTTCCAATATCAAATCACCAATAACTATTCATGTAAATACAGCTTTGGCATACTGTCTTTATATCTCAATGACACCAATCTTTGATCATTTTTATATGCATGTAAGCAAGATATAAATTTTAAAATCAATTTGAAAAAATAAAAGTTCTGCTTCAATGCTATCCAGTCAGAGGCCATCATCCAGATATTTTCGCTCATTTTATTTTTAAACAAAAGTCAAAAGGAATGATTTACTATGGGTCAATGCACGTATTTCGAAATGAGATAATTGCTAGGTTATGGAGGTAAATGCACCTTTACAAAAATAATATACGTGAGTGACTGGCCATAGCTGTGACCAACGAGCCGACGAACCTGCCACCCACAAAGTAATAGCCTGCCACTCACAAATTAAACGTCTGACTCATATACGTCACCTGTGGCAGTATACTATATCAGGTGTCAGGTGGGCTGAGAGGTAATCACCTGTAGCACACCTGAAGGTGCACTGTCTGCTACCTGTAGGGTGTAGTGTCACACCTGATGGTGCACTGTCTGCTACCTGTAGGGTGCAGTGTCACACCTGAGGGTGCACTGTCTGCTACCTGTAGGGTGTAGTGTCACACCTTGGAGGTGCACTGTCTGCTAGTGTCACAACTGAGGGTGCATTGTCTGCTACCTGTAGGGTGCACTGTCTGCTACCTGTAGGGTGCACTGTCACACCTGAGGGTGCACTATCTGCTACCTGTAGGGTGTAGTGTCACACCTGAGGGTGCACTGTCTGCTACCTGTAGGGTGTAGTGTCACACAGTTGGGTTGCACTCTATGCCTCATGCTTTAGTAGTCTGTAGACCCTGATTGCTGGTTTGAAATTACTTGTACGTAGTGCGTATAAAGTGTGACACACGAAAACATTGGTCTCAGTTTTTGGGATGGGATGGGGTGGGGGCTGCCCGGGCTGCTGATTTACTATATCAATTCGTTGACTTCGAAGGCCGTTTTAGGGGACATCAAGGGGTGAGCGTGGATTATAGGGAGCAGTACACTTTCCAGTCTCTAAAATAGAACTAGTATACAACAACCATAATGTGTTTTCAGGTGCCCCCCTGACACGATGTTGTACACACAGTCACTACTGTGTGGTGGTCCATGCATCAGGCTGTTTCCCGGCGGCCCTTGTCAGAGTGGGACCAGAGACCCATCTGTACAGACAGTGAGGCCGGGTACCTGCAGCACAGCGGCGTCCCCTGGTGTCGCCGGTAGGAAGCTGGGGAGTAAGGACCACTGTGCACAAATAGTTTGTCATGGTTCTGGAGCCGGGGATCGGGGAGGGAACAAATTGTGATTTACGAGTTAATTCTTAGTTTTTCAATTGGGGTACTTAGCGAATTGGTCCGCCAAGTGTTATATTTGTTAAAATTATTTGTATTACAAATAATTGTATCAAAATTTTGTAATGCTGATGTGGCGTGCAAGGGGTAGCGTGGCCGAGCGGTCTAAGGCGCTGGTTTAAGGCACCAGTCTCTTCGGAGGCGTGGGTTCGAATCCCACCGCTGCCATATAACTTTTGTGCGGGTCCTACACTCCATGTACACGGTAGGGTATCCTAGAGTGAAGCAGCGTTATCTAGGCAGAGTGATGATATCAGGGACCTGCACCTGACCTACATCTGCGAAGCTCCATGTTAATATGATAAACAGCTATTTCTATTATAAGTCGCAAGTTATTTTCAGGACATTTTCATATTAACCTTGCATTCAGCCTTACACAAACCAGTCTGTGGTCCACTCTCTTACCAATAGAAACAGGTTATAGCTCCTAAGGTAAACTGGATCTCTCAGCCCAAGTTTGAGCCCAAACTATGACCTCCCACTACCAACTAAAAACTAAAGAACCACCCTTTCTTTTGAGATCTAAGCTGGCCTTGTTCCATGCCATATTATTATGACAATTTTTCCGAAGAACACTTTCCCATTTATGGCAAATTGTCCCTGGGCCCTGGTCCCCCCGTAGAGATAACCCCCCCTCTCTATGACTACCTCCTGGGTCGTGGTGGTCGTCGGTCGGCGGGGTGCGGGCGGGGTGTCCCTGTCATTAGTTCGGGTTGTCGGGGGTCGCCTCACCCCGGGTTATCGGCTGGTCATCACCACACCTCGGGACACCAGGCTACACACCACACCTCACTGCATCGGAAACGTAGACGTGTCCAGGGACCCCAGGGGGCTATCTAGGCCACAAGCTACCGAGGTCTTCAGTGGCGGGAGCTGTTTCATATGGGCAGGTGCGGATTTAGAGGAGGGGGGTGGTGCCAGGCGTACGCCCGCCCTATTTTTGACCAAATATTAGTTTTTTTTAATGTAAAATTCCTGTCCCCGGAGGGTGCAGTGGACAATTGTGCTATAGCACGCCCCCCCCTTTCTCAAAATCCTGGATGGGTGCATGTGTGTGTGTGTGTGTGTGGGGGGGGGGGGGGGGGGTCTTATTGTATACATTTCTGTAAGACCTTGCAGGGCAAACTAGCCTATTTGGTGCCAACCTAAATCACGTAAATCCCCCACTGATCTTACACCTCAGAGGGCTGAATGAGTTCCCAACGATTTTGATATATTAAGACTGATCGACGTGAACTAGTCTTAAATCAAAAATAGTATAGCTTTAATTCTTGTAGGGTCGTTGATTAAATGTCAAAAGCCTTTTCATATTAATCACTGCCGCCTCTGATCTTGGCAAGCAGTTTTATAGAGAATTCATTAAGCTTGTCAAAATTATAGTTTGATAGTAGGTACAGTACTATTAGTAAATATTAGTGCGAGGCCTACTAACAGTTTAACGCCGCCAAACTATGTATCAATGTATACAAATTAATGTTCCACAAGGAATAAAGACATAAATCGCAGACTCGTGTATGTCTACTACAAGCGACTTCTAGAGTGACTTGTCTTAGGTGAGCGGTAAGATCAAAGTGTCTAGATGACCCCTGACCCCGTCACGGATCACTAACTTAAGGTCACGGCAGCCTCAGGTCATAAGTCAAAGGGCACCTGGAATCTTATGGGTCATCTTGTTCGTGTTATCTTAGGTAGACTATCTCCATTTCTGTGTACTTTCAGTACGTGCCTCAAGCAATTGGGTAAGGGTATCTTTTTAAGGAAGGAAACTATGAAAAAGACTACTTCTCATTATGGGAGATGGAACAAACAAATTACTTGGCAGAGACTAAAGTAGAGGGCGGGAGCTCAAGGTAGCTTTTTCAGCCCCCTAGAACTGTTCGCTGACTCATTCAGCATTTGGAAAAGGTTGAGAGGGAGAGCTCGCTGTTTGGGAAAAAAATAATTATGTCTGGGCCGGATTTTACATTAGAAACCGTTCAAATGGAGGGACCGTCACTGGTGCTCGTGCACATCACCTCTAATCTAGCCAAGTGCTGCTCTCAACTTTCCTTTTCATTCTAAAATTCTATCTTAGCAACAAAGAAAAAGATCGTATGTTAGTCCATCAAATCACTATTTTCCCTTCCATATAGGCCTAATTCTAGGTATAACAGGGTGCCCACGCAGGTATTATAAGGTCTTAAAAGGTCTTATTTTGGTTTTGCCATTTATAAGGCTATTAGAAAGGTCTTATTTTAGGTCCAGAGGTCTTATTTTTGGTCAATCTCAATTCGTTACAAGATATAATTTTTCCTCCTGTCATTTCATTGTTTACTTATTTTTGGTAGTATGTATAAAAGTTTAAATAGGTCAAAAAATCTTCCTACAAATGTCTTGAAAAGGTCTTATTTTGGTACCCGACAAGGTATTATAATAGAGGTCTTATTTAGGTCTTATTTTGATTTCTGAAAAAGCGTGGGCACAATGTATAACTTCTAGAGTATCGGTCCAATGAATTAACAAATTGCCAGAAGTTCCACCTATTATCATGATTTATAGTTACAGTGCTGCTTTACATTATGATGAAAATATTTATGATTGAAGATTAAAATGTACCAGGTCCCGGGGTATTGGTGTGGGCGATGTCATCAGAATTTTCCCCTTATATTTTCACCACCCTCAGGACCTTCATCTTATGATTGTGCACAGGGGAAACCCCTTGGCCTGGCATCACATCTAATGCGATATAACTTATTCATATCAATCCAATATCCTGGTACTATACATACACCAATCTAGAATGGCTATTGTGTTTTCATGAAGAGTTATCTTTCCCTCTTCATTTTGTCGAACATATTTATAAAAGAAATGACATGTTATTCTTAAAACCTTTTTTTATTTTCCAGGTTTTGACGGGATGAGGATGTAGTGCGGTTGGCCAGACAAACCAACTATCCAAACGTAACTGAAACTTCCTCTTCAAAGATGTCCAAAGAACTGAAGAGTTCTACCTCATCAGCAGAAATGGCATCGAATTCTCCCAAGGCCACTCCACCCAGCGGGAGAATAAAGGGTCACTCGAGGTCCAGTTCGCGTGAGGCTACACCAGAGGTCACTCCACGCAACTCAGCTCACCTCATGGACACCAGTGAGCTGAGCCCTCTGAAACAGTTCCAGAGAATGAAGGAAAATGGGACTATACGACTGATGCCGAAGAGTCGAAGGAGCACGGATGGCAATCAGTCCGATCCATGTGAAGCGGGGACTTCTGATAAGGAAAACAAAAAGTACTTGCGAATGAGTATGACTATGAACCTGCAGGATGTGCCCTCACGTCGTAACTCTAGTGTGAGTGTCACAGGGGCAGCAGACCTCAATGGTGCAGGGCCCAGTTTACTGAAGATGAGCTCAGAGGCCAATATTCACGTCAGTCGTACGTCTCTGCACCCTGCAGATTCAAGCTCCAATGTGAGTACCTGCACGGAGATGTCATATTCTAGTAACGCATCTTCGTCTATCTCCAAGCCTTCCCAGTCAGCGTCCAATCAGAATCTCCATCATGGCTCAAGGTCTAAGGACCCCAAAGATGTCCTCCTTGCTCATTTGATGGGTGATCCCGTGTACGGAACAAGGCCAATCATGCCGGTCATCACTGCAGCTGAGCACCCAGTATCCAGACGGAAGCCTCCCATACCTCGATCTTCAGCCACACTGCCCATGGAGAAGCCTGTTATTGAGGTTAAACTCGTGAAAAATGAGAGACCTCGATCTTCATACCGAATGAGTAAATCTGCCGAAGACCTTGACAAACCTGACGAGGAAAGCACCAAACATGGCATGTTTCTGAGACACGCTGGATCCAACTTGAGAAATTCCTTCATTGATAGGAATAGAGACAGTATATGTAACAGTGTCAATGACGTTCAAACAGTATTGAAAACAGATGTACCTGAGCAACCCGAGGAGGAGATTTACAGTCTCCCACAACCACAATCCTACAGTGAGGATACTCTAAAAGCAGTGAAAAAGATAACCGACAAATATGACACGCTTCAAATGAGGAAGTTACGTGCCCTGTCATTCCGTGAAAGTAACAAGTCAGTCAGCTCAGACCAAAACTCTCCGGCATCACCAGCTGTGGAGAATACCGACAAGGTGCCCTTCCCCGCAGAGGTCACAATAAAGGTGGACTCACCTGACAGTTCACTGGACCAAACCCTGGAGGAGTCCCCTGACACTACACCTGAACTTTCACCTGATAGTGTGAAGGAGGCACCTCAGGAGCCCATACGTGAAATACCCCGCCGGATGAAGCCACCCCTGCCCCCTATGCCTCCCCCGACAAGCCGGATTAGTACTGGCCCAACAGGCAGGGTGGTGGAGGTACCACCCCACCTGGCAGTGGTGGACCCAGATGCAGCTGAGGACTCAGCATTCATGATTGAACCCCTCAAGAAAAAATCTGAACCAGAAGTGATTCAGAACACAGAAGGGGACGAGGTTGTGTGTGTGTCAAGTGGGATCACTCAGAAGGATGTCTCTCGGATTGACTTGTTCTTCAGGAGTCGCGAGTCAGAAGTGGTGGTTTGTCAGTGTTTGGCTGATATGATCATGGGGACTGCAGACCCTGCTACAGGGGTGGTGGACATGTGGAGTGCAGTGTGTCACACTGGTGTGCCTGTCTTGGTTCTCAACTCAGGTCTGGGCAAACGGCGAAGAGAACTATTCATAGTCCTTGCTGAGCGTGAGACTGGCTTCCCACTCTGGCAAGACCGAGTGAACTACTTGACTGGATACAAGGACATCAAAACTGCCATGCATCAACTGCAGCCTTCAAACAACCTGCGCATGCGCATAGGTTTTCGCTTTTACTGTACGAACGCAGCAGCTGAATTCATAAGCAAGTACAGGGAGATGACCACAGATCCGAATGACGACTTGTGGAAAGTTTCCAACACGCGTATGGACAAAGGCCGCAGAGCGCTTCTCAAAAAGTTGAGGATGAAGAAACGCCCCAGTAAAGGTGACATTTCTCAGCCATGCAACTTTGCACATGTCACAAAGCTTGACACAAAGGATTACCTTCATTATGAAAGCATACAGGATCTTGTTCCACAAAGTCCCATTAACTCTGGCTCCTCCTCTAAAGGATCTTCGTCAAATTTCAGACCACGACTACAAACCACATGATAGGGCTGAGGGGACACCAAGCACCCTCTCCTTGTACATAACGCACAGTGCTCTTTGGTGCCGTTTGATGTAAAATATGATGTTACATTCTCTGTATAATATTTTTAGGGAAAGTATGAGATTATATGTTTGAAAAAGTGAAAGTGAATGTTTGAAGTGGGAAAATAGAAGTCTTGTTAAGGGAACAACCTGTTATGGTCAGTGTTTGAATAGTAAAATGTAGTTTGTGGAAGGGAGAAACATTGAAGCTCCAGTACACGGATGGTTCCTGCTGGTTCAGGACCCAAGCTTGTTTGATTAAAGGTAAAGTATTGTCAGCCTACGATGTTAAAGGCAGAACTGCTTTATTATGCCATAAGTAGTATTTTTGAAGCTTGGAGATTTTGTGCAGAAAGATGCCTCCGAGCAGACTGTTTTTCTTTTTTACCTATGATTACAAGAAGGAAGTTTCCACCAGAACTTGATGTGTATTGTTCATACATAACGTCAGAGTCATATATACAAAACAAATCGTCCAAAGAATTAATTTCCCTTCTTTCTGTATTTAGCAAGATCCCCATATTGTTGTTCATTACCTGTTTGAAGTATGCATAACGTGACCCTACATTTCTGGTAGCAATATTTTCGCATTGAATAATGAAACGGAGAGAATCTAGCCAACTAGATAGACATTTCTTTCGTCCACATATATGATATGATCCCTCCAACAATCACATTTCAAGACTTTCTTACTATTGTGTGTCAAGTGCTGACCTTTGTAAGTTTCCATCACGAGACATAAGAATCTGCTACATAGAACCCTCCTCCCGGGAGGGAAGGATGCAACGATACTATTTGCTCATGTGGGGACTCTAAGCTTTTGTTTAAACTACTTCCATGAATATAAGATCCACCTTCCACGTTTGCTTTGAGGTAGAAATAGTTAAACATAAGATTAAGCTAGCAATTAGGTACCCTTACGATATATTGCCTCAAGTTGAAGCCAGCGCATGTATTATTTACACCTTTGTACAGATGTATATTCCAATTTGTTACTATCGATATATCATATTTTAAGCTGATGTTAGTTGTAAAAGTGATTGGGTGTCTGGTGCAAACCCCAAGATTTGTTGACAGGTTTGGTCTTCAATTGATCAAGTTAATTATTTGTAGTTCTATAATTAAGGTGCTTCATTGTAGTTTATCTTCAAATCAAACGCATGTAGGGTATATTATTGTAAACTGAGGAGATATTACAAATACTATTTTTGTGTGTAAATATTGACTAGAGGACAAGATCTTGATGGTTTTAAATGTTCATCTCTTGAAGTTGAACACATTTTGATGTGGATTCTAGAACGATTTGCATGTGGTATAAAGGTCCAGAGAAAGAGAATTAACATTTTGATGTGATTGTTTTCTCTTGATTATGCCCTTTTTCCAAGCGAGTTTTCAAATTCATAATCGTTAAACTTCTCTTGACATCCCTAATTTTTTGCTATCCCTTCCATAGTTATACAAAATTTTGTAGCTTAAGTTACACGGCTGCTGAATGGACTGGACAGAGTACAACTGGGCTCATATCGACAGCACTTATGTTATAAGTAAATCGCAATATTATTTTTATATGAAAAATAGCTTTTGATTCCATTATGCTTTTATTTTGCCTTGAAAGTGGATGTCTCAAAAGGTCTGCCAAAATAATTATTTTATGATCTTCACAGGTCAATCCAAGAAGAAACACTTGAATTAATTGTCTTCCAAATAAGAAACAACAGCATTTGATTAGTGTAAAAATATAACAAGTCTCAGGTTGAATACATAGGCACGAGATTTCATTAAAACTATTCTTCCACTTCTACAGCCACTAAGTGAAAACATGTACTGCCATTTTCCAAAATTAATCTATTAGGCGTGTTAAGCATATGGCGTGAGAACGTGGATGTTAGAACAGGAAATGATGTTTCAATTGTTATTATTGAATCATCTATAATGATACGATCATCTTGCAAAGGATATTGTAACTTTCAGATTCCTTTGGTGAAACATGTAATGTTGAGGTTGAACAAAATTACTTCATTAGTTTTGAAAGCGTAAACAGAACATATTTTGAAGATAATTGATATGATTACGCGTTCTCAACTGTTTACTACCCAATCGTTGTGACTGTGTGTACTTTTTGTCTTAATTCAGTATTTCTTCATGAATAAATAAAAGTTATCATGATAGACCCGTGTTCCATTTTATGTACGCATGCATCAGAATTAGCAGCAGTGGCGGATCCGGGGGGGCGAAAGGGGCAATGACCTATCTAACTTGAAATCAATGAAGTACATCTTGAGTACCTAATTCCAGACATCTCATTTCCTCATCTCATTAACATAATTATCATTATTTTCATATAGTGTATTATAATTTTTATAATTATATTGTCATGTAAAGAAATATATATACTATTTCAAAAGCCTGTAATAGATGGCTGGAGGTGAGGGAAGACAGAAGAAATCCTACTCACCCCAGGATAAATAAAATTTTATAAAAAAAAAAAAAAGAAATTAAAAAAAGAAATTGCCCCCCTAAACCTGGGGGACAAAATGTTGGCATCTTAAAATTAGAAGACCTGTGTTTGTTTGTTTGTTGGGGTAGTTTAACGTCCGGCCAACCCTTATGGGTTCTTTCCAGACTGCACAAGGTAATACTTTTCAGCTCATTTTACGCCACAAGGGCGGTGACCGAATATATGATATGGTTTAGGAGAAACCAGCCACCGGGTGCAATACCCTACTCGTTGCGAAGAGTGGCAAGGGGTCTTTTGTGTGCAATGTCCCATAGAAAGGACAACACACACCTGGCCTTCGATGACCCTGTCAGGAGCACAGGGTGTAAATCTGGTGTTTTGATTTTTCATTTTTATAAGGGGGGGTCAGGGTGTGCCACCACCTAGAGCACTGACTCTGGATCCGCCCCTGAGCAGTTAGATTGATTCAGAAACAATAATAATAATAATAATAATAAAAAAAAACAACCTTTTAAACATGTTAAATATACAGCCAAGCTTTACACAAGGTCCCCACAGCACATGGGAAACTTTTCAATCAAAATAGGGATTTTAGTTTTTGTTGCTTTTTGTTTTTATTTCTGATGACTTCACGTAATTATATGTTCTTCCAGCCATTCGATGGGGGAGGGTTGACCAATTGGGAAAAATTGCCCCCGACAATGACGTTTTAAAATGAAATTTTGAGTGGGGACCTTGTTTATAGTAGCAGACTACAACCCATTGATTGAAATGTCTCTACTTCTGCACAATTCATCTCGATCCTATAAGTATAAGGCCTAGAAAAAATTAATCTAACTTGGCCTTTTTGTCAAAACACAGGGGGATTAGTATTGTGTAAGAAACTATCTCGATGCGATCTTAGCCATATTCATGACCGGGTCGCCCGTTAGTGCGAAATATATGTAAATATGTGTAAATGATCATCATTTTAATGCTAATTAGAAAAGCCAGTTTATGTTACGTTGCGTTTGGAGCTTCAAAAAACTCCCATTTTGCGAATTTCCTAAATTCTCGTGATTCAGAAAATCTTTCATGCAAGTTGCTAGCGATTCGCTAGGATATCATGTGACGTAGTCATTCTGAGAGATCTCTCTGCGCGAGAGACTGTGGCGCCCCCTTGTGAACTTCCCATACACTATCACCAACACTGAACGACAACAATGGTAGCACATCAGGTTTGTGCAATTTTATGACGCGCCCAGTATAAAGATGATGTTTGGTTCTTGCGTAGCTTATTTTAATTCTTGACAACTGTATATAGTAACGATAAATCAAGGTAATTACTCTAGCTTACCTAGCTAGACGGAGACGTGCTAGCCAAGGAGTGAAGTATGTCACTTATTATTTGTGGCAATGTTTTATCCAGCGAATATATATCGAACAGCAAAATAAACACTTCATCGGGGATGCTGATTTGTCTAAACATCTACTACAGTTCCCATAGACTTTTCCAATGGCCAAAATTTTCCTAGATGCCAGGGACGGATCCAAGGGGAGGGGAGACCCACCCCGTCCCTTTTGTGTGCATGAATGCCAGTTTCAGTACTAAGTACTATGTGGGCCCACCCCCTGACCCATTCGAAATCCTTTATTGAAAGCCAATGGTGAATTCCTGGCATTTTTTGCACTTCTTGGGTCGATACCGGAGACCCATGTTCTGCTCGTTGGGGTCTTCCATAAAATTTGTACGCACCAAGGGGGAGGGGGGTCTGGAATTTTTGAAAATGTGCGTACGTCCTAATAAATATTCAATGCCTACTTTAGTCCAAGGGGGCGAAACTGGGGATTTTTGAAAATGTGCGTACATACTCGATGGAAGGCTATGTCAATTGTTTTCGTTTTAAAACTAAGAATCAGTATACGAATACTCAAATTTTGTGAAGTGATATACGGCGAGTCACTTAATATATTGATTATGGCTCCGAGTTCCAGATCATATTCAACCGACATTAAATCCGGGAAACTTCTCACTTTCAGCAGCGTTAGTCTGCAGTAACTGAAGGTTGATCTGCTAATAGTAATTTACTAATACTTTGCCTATCACGGAAATACCATTACATTTGGTGAGAAAGTCGTAAGGAACGCTAATACGGCAGGGATATTACTAGGGCAAGTATTTGGAGCATCAAATACCACACCAAGAAAATTTCTTGGGGCGATTTTCTCGAAATCTGGGCTTTTCAAATATCACTTTCTTTTCTTGAACCCCGATACGGGAGCGACACCTTCAAAGCAGCCATTAATATATAACTGATGTTGGAAGACACATTCCGCAGGCCTAGGAATATCCCTGATAAGGTCAGAAAGGTTAATTCCCAACTGTGGGTAAGGAACGACAAACGAGTTATTTTAGTTTATGGATGTTTATTGATTTACTGCTGGTCTCCAGATGGCATGCTGCGGATGATGTCAGAGTCACCTGAAAGACAAAATAGATGAATTAGGACAAATACAAATAGTATCTGTTGGATTCACTCCTTTCTGACACTTTATACCAACGGATAAAATATTTCCTTACACGTACTTGTACAGTGCTAAGGAGATTCAAGAAATCTCTCAATTTTTTTTTTCAATTCTGGACTTTCAAAAATATTCGCATAGTAGAGGTTATTTGTACAATCTCTAGAAGCGAGCGACATCCTAAAGCGCCACTTGAGAAGCCAGGGCGTTTTTGCCAAATCTAATTTTCCTTCATTTTTTTTGGTATACATCCCTTAACTTTTTTTGGACGTTAATAATTTGATGTACTATTGAAGTCCAAAGAATTGAATCGTTTTGGTCTACTCAACTCTCAGATATTAACATCCCTAAAACAATATTTTAAGCTCAAAGAACATGTTAAGACGCTTGGCTCAGACATCCAAGGAAGGTCAAATGCCCTCTTTGGGGCGAGATCTACCCCTCAGTGGAAACTGCGAATGATAGGAATATACTTCATCATCGCCAAGACGTCTTTTGAATTACTCTACTTTCTTTTCACCAACTTATAGAATTACAAGCCATTTAAATGCTAAAAAAGCTTCGTAAAATCCTATAGAAATGATATAAGAATTGTAGAAATAACATAAGTATTATAAAAAGCTCCATTTTCTTACCGGGGTCAGTGATGGACAGGGTTGTGACACGGAAGAACTTTCCGCAGGCGGTTCCCAGCTCGATGTTGTTACCGTTGTAGTGGTGGACACCAGTCTTGGCCAACATGGCGTAGTACTCGATCTCGCTCTTCCTGCAAAGGAAATGTATCAATTTAGTTAAATTTGTTAGATTAATATAATATTCTTAAGTTTAATTTATCTTCTCAACATCGATAAACTAAGAATGACAAGACTGAAGAGCGCAGACGTTTTCGGTGACCACAAAGCACATCACAAGGCTTTGAAGAATGTCGACCTGTCGAATGTCGGCTGAGGCAAAGGTTTTCAATGTTGGGAGAAAATGGCTAATATTTGTCAATTAATTGAGGAGAGATCGGCAGTACTATGACTAAGGTAATTTTCAAAGTTCATTTCATGACCATTTTCTGTTTCGGAAACTTTTAACCCTTAGTACTTTTTGTGTGGGTATCAAAATAAAGACGTACCTTTTTATTAAATTCACCTCCGGTACATATCATACCGTCAGGAATATCTAAGAAAATTTTAATTTCCAGCGTTAAGAGCTGGGTCCCCCGCTCTCCCCAAAATCTAATGTAACCTAGTATATTTTGAACGAGCAGCTTGCTTTCACGGGGTCAGAAATTGAGCTATCAAACACCACCAAATTACCTGATAAGGCGGATCAGGTCACTCTACGTGGCTCTTACGGCCAGTATTAGCCCTTCAGTCGGTGGTGTAAAACCATGAACGTGTTCAGTTTCAACAAAGCTCACCATCCTCAACCAGAGTCCAGGCTACGCGGCAGAAAACACTCAGAACATTAGTAAAAGGTGAAGACTTCATCGTAGCCTGCTAAGACTCCGAAGCCACAATAGCACGGCTAACCAATCGGAATTATTTATTGATAAATTATGCATTTAATGTAATTCAAAGTTATAAAATATGATATTGAATTCACTGCTTCTACAAGTTAGTAAGAGAGTACTGATTTCGCATTTTTTGAAGCCCTTATAACACAAGCTAACGGCAGATTTTCTGGTTTCACATTTTCCAATTACTTTTATAGATATTATATTGAATTTCAGGGACCAAATAGGAAATTTGATCATGTAAACCAAATAAATATTCTCTCGTTTAGAAATGAGTCCTATTTACCTGAGTGGGGGAGTGTTGTTGGCGATGATGACCAGCTTGGCCTTGCCGTTACGCAGGGTCTTCAGCGTCTGCTTGTAGCCCAGCACGTACTTGCCACTTTTCATCACCAGAGCCAACCGAGAGTTGATGCTCTCGATGGCCTTCTTCTGCAAAGAGGGAAAGCAACGCACATGTAAGAATTTTGATATAATGACATTCATGGTCATGTTAACGCCCAGCTTGGTACCGTTATGTATGTTGATTAGAGTCGTAACAGTGGAAGTTACTCCAAATTTTACAGTAGAAATTACTCCAATTTCATGGTACGGCTAATAATTGTGAATGTCTGAGCGATTTGACACCACCAAAGAACGTCTCAAGCAGTAGAACTGATTCACTCATTTTGGTCTGGCAACTAGATTGTAGGACCACCATTACCCACGTGGTAAACGCTGGTAGATATGGTGTTGGCAGCTGCCTTTGTGAGTTATTCTTTTCTTTTTGAGATGAACCTAGGAAAATCTAACATGATGTTGGTTGTTATAGTTTAAGGTCCGGTCAGTGAGTGGACTCTTTCCAGACTACCTAAAGGCCTATCATAGAATTACAACCGAGATTAATTGAAATTAGGAGACATGAGACCTATGGTCGAAGACACGTTGCATCAGTTTTTTTAAAGGTTTTAACAACTGGTGATAAAATTCCAAGTTTCAGACAGGAACAGAAGAAATATTTTAAATATTTTGGTAGTCGGGTTACCTGAACACACACACACAAAAAAAAGGCCTTTCTCTTAATTTATGGTACAATGAACTGTATTTGTCTGAGCGATTTGACACCACCAAAGAACGTCTCAAGCAGTAGAACTGATTCACTCATTTTGATCTGGCAACTAGATTGTAGGACCACCATTACCCACGTGGTAAACGCTGGTAGATATGGTGTTGGCAGCTGCCTTTGGTGAGTTATTCTTTTCTTTTTGAGATGAACCTAGAAAAACCTATCATGATGTTGGTATAGTTTAAGGTCCGGTCAGTGAGTGGACTCTTTTCAGACTACTTAAAGGCCTATCATAGAATTACAACCGGGATTAATTGAAATTAGGAGACATGAGACCTATGGTCAAAGACACGTTGCATCAGGTTTTTTTTTAAGGTTTTAACAATTGGTGATAAAATTCCAAGTTTCAGACAGGAACAGAAGAAATATTTTAAATATTTTGGTAGTCGGGTTACCTGAACACACACACACACACAAAAAAAAGACCTTTCTCTTAATTTATGGTACAATGAACTGTATTTGTCTGAGCGATTTGACACCACCAAAGAACGTCTCAAGCAGTAGAACTGATTCACTCATTTTGATCTGGCAACTAGATTATAGGACCACCATTATCTACGTGGTAAACGCTGGTAGATATGGTGTTGGCAGCTGCCTTAGGCAGGAATGATGAATACCTTACTTTTTAAGATGTAGTTCTAACTGCTTGGAACATAAAATTCTCATTGGATTGCAATTGAAATATACGATTTTGTAGTTATTGGAATTATTGGCCCAGAAAGCCCGAGCTAGGTAAATCGTGACAAAAAATGACAGTGCACGTGAAGTTGCATTTTTAAAAAAATGTCGGACATGGTGTCCAATGTTCTTTCCATTGGACATAAACATATATCCTTTCGAATACTTTAAACATTATTTACCAAACTTTTCAGAGTTTACCTTGGACATTATGTCCAATGTTCGAGACCAGTGTAAGACATATTTAACAGAAAAGGTTGAAGATGTCCCGCTGTTCGACAGGTTATCATGAACACTCAGCTAGTCATTGTAAGTAATTGACTGAAGTTGTACGCAATACCAACAATCAGGGTAATTTTCATCAGGAAAGTTAGGACAAAGAGTCTGACTTTTCAGACATGTTTCAACTTGGTCAGTCTTGGGTGATCATATCTATGAGATGAGGGTGACAGGGCAGGCAAACAAGAGGATCAAAACCTGGAAATCATTTTCTGCGAGGTTTTACAATTTAACTTTTCTTGCAACTTAAGCTTTCGGATCACCCTTAACAAACTGTTGGAAATCTTGTTGGGAGTTGTAACTAGGCTACTAGTGTTGGGCAGAATGTCTCGACAAGCTTTCACGTTTGGTAAATATTTACTGCAATAGCCCTTTTCCCATCGAGTTTCCATAATTTGTAAAGACAAATTAAAGATGGGAGGCGGGGGCGACTGCATTAAACATTGTCAGAGTGACAGCTCAATTCTAGGAGTCTTAATTCACTCAGTCGGTGACCTGACTTGAGGGGGATCTAACAGTAACAGTTCATGACTTGAGTGACTGACACCTTTTTGATTTTGTGGTTTCCCTGACACTGAATCAGAATGTCACAAATAACATGCAACAACAGCTCGTTAAGTTGCACTGAAAAGAGTCTCGCTTCTGGGACCATTACTAGTGGGCTAAGCTGAAATTATTATCAGGAATAAAGTCAAAGAAATGGTGACTGACAGCACGTGGTGTGTCAAATGTCAAACTGAAAATGGCGGACAGAGAGTGAAAGCGCAACTTACCGTCTTCTTCTGGGCGACCATGTTGACGGTTATTCCGGACTGTTTATGTCTGAAGTTACAAAAACGTGAAGACAATGAGTTTAGGTTATGAATGTCTCGGATTTATAACGACACGATAACAAGCAATACCGAAAAAAGTCAGTTTTAGGGACAACTGTGGAAACCCAACCTACCCCTCGAAACCACGTTGCTAAAAGAGACCGGATATCTCGCGGGTTCTCGGAGCTCGCCGAGGGACGAGAGTTCACGCGAGATTTGGGCCGCATATTTCTGACATGGCGGCGTGTGGTGGCGTTTAACTCTTCTCAGCTCAACACTTTTTGGAATTTTAGTTTAAGAAAGTAACAGCACAACTACCAATATGTTTATTTACTTGAGCAAGAAGGTAAGGGAGATATATATTGCATTGTTACGAATGATTGGTGATTTGAAACAGTATATATACACTTTTGAAGAAGGGTTGCCATGCAAACTCCAACTTCCAAGTTGGTTGATGGTTCAGAATCTCGCCCAAAATCACGGGCAAATGATCGACTCTACTCCTCACATCGTAAACTGCTTGCCGTGCGAGAAGGGTCCACAGAGCTAGAATCAGAATCGCTCAGAGATCTAACCTACACCTGTCTGGATCTGTCTTGGTGTCTCTTTCCTGCAGCCTGTATGGACAGTATGAAATGTCAGATCTTTAGAATCATTTGATTTGATATGGAGTTTCTGTCATTGCACAGAGATTTTCTTTAGATTGCACAGATGAAATAAAATTAATGTTAGGGGACAGGGTTAAAAAGTCGGACACTTTTAGTAAATTTTAAATGAAATATGAAAAAAAAAATTTTTTTTTATTAGGGGCCGTCCATAAATGACGTCATGCTATTTTTGACCATTTCTGACCCCCCCTCCCCCCCTTCGTCATGCTTTTACTATACGGAGTAAACGGGTCAGCGGTATACTCGCCATTTTCGTCATCGCGCGGTGAAATTTTGGGATCTGTATGTTGGCTACTTAGCATTGGCTCCTATGGGGAAAATCGGAATTTTCGCAATAGTGCGGAAAATTGATCTTTTAGGAAAATTTGAAGGCTTGTATGGGGTGCCTGGGAATGATTCAAAACTTTTTCTCATTTACCTTATGAAGATTGGAGCAATATTTAAAAAGTTATCTCGAAATAACCACATTTCTCCCATAGGAGCCAGTGTTAAATGCACCCCCAACCTCCGTTCGCGATTTCCGCGAAATTTGGCCGCGCGATGCCGTAATTTTAGACCCGCATATTGCGTATAGGAATGTATAGGGGACTGGACCCCCCTCCCCGGCGCATGACGTCATTTATGGACGGCCCCTTATCTAACTCTGCCTCTGGAAATTGAGTGTCTATGTGTTTTGTGATCATGTTTTAATCAGAAAAGATTTTGATTTCTGAAGTATTTATCATACTTTGCATATGATATCCTCAGTTTTCTCATCTAAAATATCAATTTTTTCATTGTTTTACATTTTCAGTATTTTTTATTTTGCAAAAAATAAGTATTCCTTTCCTTAATTTTAAACTTTAATTAGGTTTAAAGCTATTCATGAGGCTAAGCGAAATGACAATGTCATTATTCAATTGCCTAGGTGATGGCATCCAAGGTGAGTCACATTGAAGAAAGAACTGAAGAACAGAGAAAATGATGAAGGTTTCAAAATATTCAAAACTTGTCAAGCAGGCTAGGAAAATCTGCGTGTCCGCGTGTCCTCGATGACCAGAAAACGGGTGTGGACGCCTAGAAATTAATTTCTGGTAGTCCTCCTGACGACCAGATATTTTGAAAAAATACTCCAAGTGTTATCTCAGAAAATTCTCATTTTGGCCTATTTTGTTATTTGTTTGGAAAGTTAATAATGTGGACGACCTATGGATGTATGTGGACGACCAGATCTTCAATATTGGTCGTCCTCCGACGACCAGAAAATTGGAGGAATTTTCCTAGCCTGCTTGTTCACTCATTCTTAGTATGTTGGCCGTTCAATTATGTATGCTATGTTGTGCCTTTTCTCTTTGATTATAAACTGCACGTGTAACCCCCGTGGAGATCTGGGGTGGGGGTTCATTCGGGAGCCTCCTGGGAAGAATGTGTCCCCAGCAGCCCCTTGCTGTTCGTAGAAGGCAACAAATGGGGAGACCAGGCTTGGTACCTCAATTGGTAGAGTGCCTGCTTCGAGTCTGGAAGGTATTGTGATTTATCCCTGGCCGAGTCACACAAAAGACTTTAACAATGGCAGTGGTCGCTGCTTGCCTGGCACTAGGTATAAAGTAAGAACCACGAAATATGACTGGACGTCCGGTTGTCAGTATAATGTGACTGGGTAGGGTATTGTGTGGGTCTATGACATGATATCTCAGTGTGGCAGCACTATAAAGAGGGCATTGGGTTCCACTGCTACAAAAAGGCACCTCATTTCATAGATTTGGTCACCCCAGCGCCAATGTGGCATTAAAATAGCTGGAAAGCTCCACCTTGTGCAGTCTGGTAGTAGAACCCTGAAGGGTTGGCCAGATGTTAAACTAACCCAACAAACAAACAAGCACGTGTAACCTTTTAAATTGTTGAATATAGAAAAATCATACTACAGCATAACATGTTTGAAACTACCTTTTTGGGCTGTCGGCAATCCGGGATGATTTGCCTCTTTATTGTCAAACCTGAAAACTTACTGGAGGCCCTGATTATTTTGGAATTCCCTGTCATGATATCCAGGAAAAAAACATATAAATATAGGCAGAAAATACAAAAAATAACATTTCAGAAATAGCTTAACTTCAGAAATATTTTAACACGATCCGGGCCAATTTGACGTTTTTTTGTGTGTGCAAGTTTTTGGCCCTGCTCTCAAATCTTTGGCTATTAGTAAAAATATACAACACTATAATAATTTCATCCTCGGATGACCTTTAAGCACAATAACCTGAACGTCAGGTAATGAGATGAGATCAAAGTATTTAGATAGGGCCCTCACAAAAATAAATGATTGTTTTCAAGTAACATTGATCGAGAAACATAGGATAGGTAGGTCGATTTAATTTTTTTCCGTTTGAATATTTTCTTAACTTACAACAATAGGCTCAGGCATTCTTGAAAATTCAGAAATCGAACCATTGAAACAACCGTCACAACCATTTCTCGGATCTAAGATACCTCTCTTGGTCAAATATACACAATTTCATAGCCTTCCTTAAGTTTAATTCAAGTTTAAAGTTTTCTCATTAAATTTAGATTATTTTTTTTTAGATTTTTTTTTCCTTAAAAAAAAAAGAAGAAAAGGTTACGATAAGGCCAAAATATTAGGGTAGGTCAGGTTACCTGGACGCAACAATTTTTTGTCAGGCCTAGACAAACGAGGTTGAAACCAACAAGCCGGATCAGCAGTCACATTTGCAAATTAGCGGCTAAAAGACAGGCCGATTTTAATTTCCAATACTGTCAAGTGGTCGACCTTCCCTTTAAATCCAGAAGTTATAAATATACCTCTCTTTATAAAAGTTGCTGTAATATGAAATGAACTAAAGATATTGAAATTCTTTTCAGATTGCCATCCCCAACAACACGCGTTTAAAATGCGTGTCCTGGAACAAAGATCAAGGCTATATTGCGTGTGGTGGCGAGGATGGACTTTTAAAGGTTCTTAAGTTGGAAACCCAAACAGGTATGGATATTGATTAAAAACTGCAATTGGGAAATGATGATATATATTTTCATGTAGACACCTTGATTTTCGGTGTGCCAGTTGTCAGTCGGCCTGTACTTATCAATAGGAACAAAGCCCTTTATATTTAAAACATTCAATATGATATTTGTCCATAAGCATTTTGGGGTCTCCATAATTCATTTGTAAGCTTGCATCGACCATATCATAACCATTGCCTTTCAGCGGAAATTATGTGATACTAGTACTTGTTAAATTAACTAAATGTTGTGTGGTTTGTTTCAAGGGAAAGATGCCAAAGTAAAGGGGCTTGCTGCCCCAAGTAATCTATCTATGAATCAGAACTTGGAAGGACACAGCGGTAAGTAGATGAAATCTGGAATGCCCTTAAGTTACGTTGTATCTATAAATGGCCTTTAACTAAAACAGAAAAGAGATCAGTATGAAAAACATTCACTCAAAGTCGAAGATAAATTGTTCAAGCTCATCGCTAAACCGTGGATCTTGTTTGTTAAATCATTGGCTAACATGCTTGCATTTTTACTACTATAACTTATGAAGCATGACGTAACTAATTATGATTACATATGGTCCTTCATACAGACTGATCATCTTGTTTCAAGACAAGTTGTAACTTCTCATGAATATGGGCAATTTTTCTCTGCATCTGTATTGCCGGACAAGCCAGAACATTAGTTCTTTTTTTCTCTGTTCAGCATTATCTTACGGATCGAAATTCTCTACCCAATAGCGCTTTTTCATTTTAACTTTTCGTTTGTTATTTAGGAGCAGTGCAGGTGGTCACCTGGAACGAACAATATCAAAAACTGACCACCAGCGATCAGTACGGTCTTATTATCGTATGGATGCTCTACAAAGGTGAGGAGCCACGAGACCACTTGTAACCCCTTTGGTTGTTCTTAATGTGCACACAAAACAATGTTATGAGACTAAAGGAAATACTTAACTCAAAGCCTATGGCGCGTATTCCAATATTTTCATAATTTCTAAAGTCATTCCATTTGAACAGCATTATGGACAAGATTGTTTCAGGTAATTTCATATAATAATCCCCCTAAGAATACCATGATTGCTAAATATTCTCTAGATGAGGAATTGAATGATTGTAAGTATGGTTATAATTTGTCTTAATTAAACAAATCTTGAACAACTTATCGTTACGTTGATTAGAACCATGTTTACTAGTACTTTCCCGTTCAAAGTTTGTACAACAAATCTTATGTTAGAAGGTGTGCAATAGCCCGTGAGGAAGACCTGTGTTTATGAAACAAGCAAACACTTACGAGTATGATTGGCAGTATTTAGTTTTCTTCTTTAAATTATAAACCAAATTTCCATCCACTCCTCTACACCCACCAAATCTCTTGAAGCTACTTCAGTATTTGTCCCAGCCTGATTAAGACGAATTTGAATCTAGAAACACTTGCTTTCTAAGGCATTGTGTCATTACAGAACCAGAGTTTATGAAATAGGACAGGGCATTATTGATTAGCAAAGACATTCCTATTAGATTCCCTGTATAATTCTAGATTAATAAAAGAAAATCAACCAAATAAAAAAACAAACAAAGAAAATCCAATATACCGGATTGAAAAGAGGACGTTTACACATACATGTCTCCGACTTCAAATTCTGAATTATTATATTTGCATTTATTGCTATGCAATAGCTTGATTATAACTTTGTCGATATCTGCTCTTTTACAAGGGTCATGGTACGAGGAGATGATCAACAACAGAAACAAATCTGTTGTACGTAGCATGAAGTGGAACGCAGACGGACAGAAGATCTGTATCGTCTATGAGGACGGTAGGAAGTACTTTATTTCAGACAATTTGCATAGCAACTTATTGTGTGTTGAAATCTGAATTTATGCAATTGCCGAAATGTTTTGATTAAGGCCGGGCATCCTATCTTTTGTAGAAAAAATATTAAACTGAAAAATTAGATTTCCGCGGATCTGCCGATTTCCGCGGTTTTGGAAATATTTCAGGATTCGTTCAAATGCCTGAAAAATCGTTTACAAAGTCGCGTTTTGAATTATTTACCGAATTCCTTTATATTTAGACTTTCTCACAAATATCAATTACAAATCCCAGTTTTTTTGTTTTTTTTTTAAATTGAGCAGAGCTCCTTTTATTTCAGTTATAAAGTGTACATAGTGATCAGGTTCTGCTACAATTTTTTTTCCTCTGTACATAAAACTCTTTTTATGACCATTATTAAACACACATGCACATACAGAGTTTTTGTGTTTAGGGGTACACAAAACACAGTTGAATATCATCATAAAACCATAAAGAATCATGAATTTTCCGCGCTGCTAAAGAATATATAACAAAATGATACACAGAAAACAAAGCTAAGTTGTCTTATACAAAACTCAAAAAGTATCACCTGTATTAAAGACAATGTATTCTAGATAACAATTCTTTGCAAGGTACTTTTTCCTTTCTTTTATCTTCCAGCTGACTTATGTAATTTTCTACAGCTAGTTTACAACGTAATTCAAAAATCCACTGATAAACATCAAGTACACTATCGTGAAAAAGGCGCTGTCTGTAAGTGTAAAACTTGGCCCAGAGAAAAATGAAATTAATAGTCCTGACTTTTCTTTCACTACCCGGAAGGCCTAGGAGATAGTCTCTATCAGATAGCTGATTTACTTCATACCGCAAGACATTTTCAACCCAGTTTTTTATTCTCTTAAGAAATTCCTTCACTAATGGGCAAGTTATAAAGAAATGAGTTATGGTATCTGTCATATCACAAAACTGACAGTCAGGGGCATCAATAACCTTTCTTTTGAATAGATAATCTCGACAAGGAATAATTCTGTGAATGATTTTGAATTGGAGAGATTGTATTTTTGTTTCTCTGGAGGCAAGATATGCCATACTATATAATTTTTGCCACTCTTGTAAATCCAAATTATTCAAATTAGAAAAATCTTTACTCCACTTGTCATGAACTTTATATTTCAGATCGGCATTTCCACCTATTATAGCATACAAGAATTTAGATGAACAGTTCAAAATATTCAAAGGTTTGGCATCATGATTGATATATAGATCAGTAGGAGACACATCTTGTACAACCACTGAGCTGGATCTTATCCATGGGATAGCATTTTTGATCTGTAATACTTCTAAAAAGTTACATCTAATTCCATAAGTTTCTTCAATTACACTTTTCCTCATCATTTTCCCCTGCTGAGAAATCAAATCCGCAACCTTTACTATGCCAGCTCTCTTCCACCTCTTCCAGTTTACAACATTTTTACCAATTAAAATCCTTTCATTATTCCAAATAATCTCATTCTGTATTTCTATATCACTGAGAGGATCTCTATTATAAAATTTATTCCATGCTAACCACATATGCCTGTAAAAAGGATTTACCACATGTTTTCCTATCAACTTATTTTTAGTACCAAACAATACAAAGAGTGAATCTTCAGCCCCAAATATAACCCTCGGGTATAATGTCCACGTAGCAAAGTCATTCATACATAGCCTTTTAATCCAATTTACTTTTGAAACTGAAATCATAGTCTCCAGATCTAATAATCCAATTCCACCCTCTTTAACCTTCCTACACATTGTGACATATGCTATCTTATTAACACTTGATGACCATATAAAGTTACAAATAATTTTTCGAAACTCAGTAAAGACCCTTGTTGGGGTAAATGTAATAGTTGCTGGATATAGTAAAATTGGAATAAGTAAACTATTTATAACCACTACTTTACCCTTTATAGATAGGTTTCTATTTGTCCAGTCACAACATATTTGTTTACATTTATTAAGTCTTTCTTCAAAATTCCATTTGTACCTCATTTCAGCATCATTTGCCTTACCTATCCTTATTCCCAGTAAGATCATGGACTCTACTACCTCAAAAGGCATATCACATTCTACCTGAAGAGTCTCTCTCCCCAATTGTAAAATTTTCGTTTTGTACCTGTTAATTGTCAGACCAGAATATCTACGGAATCTTTCTAAACAATCTAGAATACGAAACAAATCATTTTTACTTCTACAATAGCATACCACATCATCTGCAAATAGGGAAACTTTAACCTCTCTCCCTCCCATATTAATACCTTTTATGGTCCCTGCCTCTCTTATAGTTATTGCTAATATTTCTGCTACAAGAATGAATAAGAAGGGAGATAAACAGCAGCCCTGCCTAGTACCTCTGGTAGGGGAAAACCATGCAGTGTTGAACCCGTTATTAGTAACACATGCTTCTACTTTATTATATATGGCTTTTATCCATGTCAAAAACTTAGTTCCAAATCCAAAAAGGCTAAGAGTTTCAATTATGCACTCCCAAGACACAGAATCAAAGGCTTTATGAAAATCTAAAGCAAGGAGCCATGAAGCCTCCTCATCCAGAGAAGTATATTCTATTACATCTTCTGCAAGCCTGATATTTGTACCAATATACCTGCCACTGATAAAGCCAGTCTGATCTGCATAAATAATATCTTTTAGGTAAAGTTTAAGTCTGCACGCTAAGGTCTTAGTCAAAATTTTATAGTCAGTATTCAATAAGGTAATTGGCCTCCAGTTACTTAGTTTATGTTTATTTACTGCCTTTTTTGGTATCAAACGAATAACACCCCTTCTCTGTTCCTTGCTGAGGAAACCACAATCAAAAGAATAATGAAAGCTGCTAATCAAAAGACCTTTGATATCCTCCCAAAAGAATTTATAAAATTCAGCTGTTAAACCATCAGTCCCTGGACTTTTATCGTTCTTCATTTTACACAATGCTCTATTTAGCTCTTCTTCTGTAAGATCTTTGTCAAGGGTCTCCTGCTGCCTATCAGACAATTGAGGTATGGCATATTTGTCCACAATATCATGCCAAATATCTTCATAAGATTCCCTAGGCCTTCCAGAATAAAGATCATTATAAAATAATCTCAAAGTAGACATTATTTCTTGAGAATCTGTAATCAAAGCCCCCTCCTTGTTTTCTATTGCAGTAATCTGCTTTTCTAAAGCCCTTTTTTTCTCCAAATTCAGAAAATACTTAGTAGGTCGTTCACTATAATTTGCCCAGTTTGCTTTAGACCTTAATATAGCTGCCTGTGCATCAAGTCTCTGCCTTGCCCGGAGTTCCTGAGAATAGGACTGTAGCTCATCATAAACATCTTCTCCATTATCTAACTTAGAAGAAAGCACTTTTACCATTTTCTCAAGCTCCCTTTCTTCATTTCTTTGCTCAGCTTTCTTTTTTTTACTAAATTTCATAGAAAACCCTTTGATTTTATACTTAGTAAAGTCCCATAAGTCATTAGGATTAAGATTGGGTGTATCTTTTACATCTGCTATTAGTTCCTTAATTCCATCTACATACCGTGTATCTTTCAATAAGCTGTTGTTAAAATTCCACCAACCAGGCCCTCTAGCAGTTGTTTCCAAGAAAATCTCTAATGAGACTATACTATGGTCAGAAAGTATCCCAGGAAGTATACTAGCTTTCATCTTCCCTGATATGCACTCAGCTACCAACCATAAATCTATTCTTGATGCCTGATCCCTTCTATGAAAAGAATACCTCCTCAAGTAAGGGTTTGCTATTCGCCATACGTCCACTAATCCCAATCTTTCATTCATATCTAACACCTCTAATCTATATCTGGGAGCTTTTAATGGGTAAGAAGTATTTTTTCGGTCCAACTCTGGATCTAATTGTATATTAAAATCCCCTCCCAAGAAAATGTTAACTGCATCCCCTTGAACCAATATTTCTTCTATCTTATTTAGAGTTACAATCTGATCAGATTCATTTTGCTGTGTAGGGGCATAGACATTCCCCACCCAATAACTTTCATCTTGTAAGCATATGTGCATTATAAGATATCTTCCATTAGGGTCTTTGAAGGTATCAACTACTTTCAGGTTTAAACCTCGTCTGAAAAATATAGCAACTCCTCTTGATGCAGAATCCCCATTTGCGAAATATGCATCTCCACCCCACTCAGATTTCCACAAAGAAGCAATATTATCCTCACAATGAGTTTCCTGAAAAAATATGATATCCCATCCCCCTTCCCTCATTTTCTTCAAAATAGCTTTCCTCTTAACTCTGTTACGGAGACCATTAACATTTAAAGAACACAATTTCAGAGTATCATTTTCCATTTTTTAAGAAAGTATTCTCCCCATCCCCAGACAATGCGGCAGCCACCCAAAAGCAATCCAAATAGTGATACAAACACACTCTTGCATAGTTCTCTGAATCTATCAAGCTAACAGAGCGCAAAACATTCCTAAATACAATAAAAGGTAAAAACAGAAAACAATCTATTACATCCTTCCTGGATTTGTGTACCAACATGAAAACAAAATTAATCACAGTATTATTCATAATGCTGGACAAAAATCTGATCCACCACCTCTATAAATATTCATTTTAATTGTAAGACAAAATTTCTTTAATACCATAAATGAGTGCTTAAACCTACCATCATGGTCCTGGCCCAACCTGAAAGCAGAGTAAAGCTCCAACAGGAATAGGGTCCAATTCCAAGAAGAGTAAACACCCCAGATCATCCCTTTACCTCAAAGGTTCTACCCATGCTTACAGTCAGAGTCTTACTCTCCATCTTTACGAAAGTGGTCTCTTACTTTGGTCAGCATTCTGCCCAACAAATTCTTACCAGTCCACGATTGAATGTTCAGAGAGTCTTTCTTGCCCAGGGCAACGCCTGTACCCCAGAGCGTAGATGGTGATGCCTCTCCTAGGGTTCTGTTGCCAGTTTCTAGTAGAGCCTTGATCAGAAGAGGGTGCTGCTGGAATTTCTCGATCAAAGCTGGGAGAACAATTCCCTCAGCCGCTGTTTCCCACTTAGATTCTGCGCCATCTGTTGACATTATATGAAGTAGTCCTTTCAGCTCTGGTGGGTAGTGTGTCTTCCATGCACGCCCTTCCATCTCCTCATTCCCAACAAACCTTGCTCTCGCCACAACAATGAATTTCTCCGTACAGTTATACCTCTCTCCCTTAAAGGAAAAAGGTGTTATCCGATGGTTAGAGAAGAGACTGAACCGTGTAAAGAACACAAGTGTAGAGTCATCCCTGTTAGTGGCCAAAGTGGAAGGACGAATCGACTCAGGTAGAGACTCAAGGTTCTCAGGTTTGTAGGCAGTTCCATCCAAGACGAGTTTTCCCCCAGCGATCTTCACAGATTTGTAAAGATTAGACTTCTCTGCAGCATAGCGACATCTATACAACAGATTTGCAGTCTCTCGAGCTGTTTTCGGAAGATCTTCTCTGATGACCCATTCCTTGCATGTGCCCCTAGCACTCCACACCCTATCACGATCTTTGAGACAAACAAAACGCACAAGTACAAGGTTAGGATCAGGCAGGCGATGTGCCTTATCAATGTTCAAAGAGCTTACACCCAGTTTGTAGAGGCAGTATTGTTCAAAGGTAGACTGAATGTCACTGTTCGTTTCATTAGGCTTCCGGGGAATACCCCTGACCACCAAGTTGAATCGCCGGGTGTATGCCTGTTGTTTCTGTAAATCCTCTTTCAGCTTTTCTATTTCTTCACTCTGACTAGGTCCCCAACATGCACCAGACCCAGTGTTATGCTCAACCTCAGTCAGTCTTTTCTCATGATCTGTCACCTTCATTTCCAAATTTTCTGTTCGCTTCTCTACTTTGAGGATCTTCTCATCTAGTTTATTCTCTACCCTTTTAAACTCTGCTCTCAGGCCTTGAAACTCTGTTCGTAGAGCACGGATCTCTCGAAGTACATCTTTAAGACTAGGCTCACCCTCATCCTCCTTTTGATTCACTGCTGCACGCTTCCCAGTTTGCTCATCCCCAGATCCTAAATCTGAATGTTTCCTCTTGTCACTACTTTCAATGCCCTCCATATTGATCAGACTGTCTTTCTTCTCCAGAATGGTACCAGGATAACAGATTCACGCACAGTTATAGGGTCACCCCATGTATGGCATCTCAAGCCAGGTATTAGCAAAGTCTCACATTTCTTACCAGGTCAGTTGGGTGGATCCATTAGTAAGAATTAACCAGACTGTCACATGCTGACAGGCACACAGTCAGAAATCTGCTGAGTCACAAAGTCCTACAGTGAAACTATTGACAGTGTCCTCTATTATCGCTCACTTTTTTTTGTAGATGTTTGATGAAATCTGCCAGATCAATTTCAGTCCACAGCCCAGTAAATATTGATCAGAATGGCACAAGACTCAGTAATCCTTTTCCCAAGACTGTTATCTTGAATATTGCCAAGTTTGGTGATGTTCCAAGCTGTAGATCTTGAGAAATTTGGAAAAATCCACAGATCAAGTGAAAAATGCTTCTCACTCGTCCAGCCTCGTTTTGGACCTCTCACAAATCCCAGTTTAGTTTGATGTGATGAAAGGCCTATTTCAGTATAAGAAAACTGGTAACAGGTCTACAAAATTGTTAATTTTCAGGGGCGGTAATCATGGGGTCGGTGGATGGAAACAGAATCTGGGGTCGTGAACTGAAAGGGATGCAGCTCTCCAGAGTCGAGGTACGTCGAGTCTGACTTGATTTCAGAAACAGATATAGGTATCCAATGGTATAGTAACTTTTACCATAGACGTACATAACTGTTATATATGTCTATGCTTTTGCTAATGACAGCATGTTCTAGTATTTTGGCATATAGAGCCAGAGAGAACCACATGTTTGAGCTCAGTATGAATAATACCAGTTAGATCAGCACAGAATAATCGATTGGATTGAGATTTAAGTTCTTTTCTCTTGTTTTTCTTCTTCCTTGTGAAAACTCATATTGATATGGCATGTCAATTCGTTGCTCTTGTTTAGTGGTCACCAGACGGAAAGATATTACTTTTCGGAATGACCAACGGAGAAATTCAGATATACGACAACAGCGGCAACATCATTGTAAGTATACTACACAATTTATTCAACTGAAAATTAATTGAATTTTTCATTGCTTGAATTCTATAACCACAATTTTGATATCTCTTTCAAAGGGGGAAGAGGAAGAGCCGGTAATTCTTTTTTTTCTCGAAAAAGCAAACGAGTATAACGCTTTTTATATGCATCATTTTCGGTTTCCTGTTGTTGGATTGTATTTGAAGATTTTTCATGTTACGAAAACTGCCAATGTTTTCCAATGTTCCCCAAACATGCACTTAACTGTTCAGGAATAATAATGAACTATTATTAAAATGGTCAGCGTAGTATTAATCAGATGATACCAGATTGTGAGAATAATTAACCAAATCTAAATTGGGATCAACGTCGTACGTTGATATAATTCTTAGCATAAAATATGTAAAAAGTATTTTCTCGTGACATACAATGCAAATCCGTTAACAATATTTTCCTGAGACTTTGCATTTTCCGAATATAATTTTCCATATTTCTTGTTTTTCCTTGCTAGGCCAAGCTTCAGATTTACTGTTTGACCAATGTGACAGGGGCGGTACACATCTCAGGTATTGAGTGGTACAACGGGCGGAACGGCTACGTTGAGCCCGGCTGCCCCTGTCTCGCCATCTGCTTCGACAACGGCCGGTGTCAGATCATGCGGACCGAGGCTGATGAGAGTGAGTTGTCTGAGACTTGGCTTATAGCTCTGTGCATTTTGGATTAAGGGCCCTTCCCCCTTATGTGCGCATATTATCGTAAATTTTGAGGACCCCACCCACACCCCTTGAGTATAACTTAAAAGTATGCATTGTGATTTATAGAGAGACGTACACATGTTTTCTCAGAACTTTCGACCCCCCCCCCCCCCACCATTGATGTATACGTACTTAATGATAGGCCCCTAATGCACTTAACCGAAATAATTTTAGTTTTCCATCTGATCCAGAGAAATAGACTTAGTGCCCATCTCGACGTTACAAAGAAAATCATTTGCAAGTATTTTGAATCAAAACGACCGATGTCTTTCATTCAGAGTATAAGATAACCAAACTATTGGTCGGAAACCATCTGAGTGAAATGTCTAACTCTACTGCTAATGTAGGCGACCCGTGTTAGATGGTGGCTCTCCCTGTTTCAGACCCGGTGCTGCTCGACACAGGCATGAGTGTGGTTAACGCCCAGTGGAACCACATGGGGTCCGTGCTGGCCGTGGCCGGCTCACAGAAAGTGGCCGGCCAGGACAAGGACGTCAACGTGGTTCAGTTCTACACACCCTTTGGGGAGGTAGGCCTAGGATATATATATTGTTACGTTTGACCGAGGTATTGCTACCAGCTTCCATTTCCAGTTCCAGTGTTGATTGCCAATGTATGTGAGCCAGATCTTCTCAGCCAATGTCCAGTCGACTTAGCCTAAAGTTCGCTTAAATACTAGTAATATAAGTGATATCCAAATTACCACTAGCCAAGGATAAGCCAATCTACTATAAGTTAATGCACTGTGTCGCGAAAACCATTTACAGCTAGGTTAAATAGCCTGGACTATAGCCAGTATACAGCCTTGCTTAACTATAGCCAGGAGAGGCTTTTCAGTGATAAGGCATTTGATGTGTACTGTTTGGAGGTTTATTGCAGACTGAACAACAGCTCCAAGGAGCTTCCTTTTATAGTAAACCCTAGGTCACATGACTTTACATAGAATGTTTCTCCGGTGGTTCCGGCGGCACCGGTGGTTCCGGTGGTTCCGGCGGCACCGGTGGCTCCGGCGGCACCGGCGGCTCCGGCGGCTCCGGCGGCTCCGGCGGCTCCGGCGGCTCCGGCGGCTCCGGCGGTTCCGGCGGCTCCGGCGGTTCCGGCGGCTCCGGTGGTTCCGGCGGCTCCGGCGGTTCCGGCGGCTCCGGTGTTACGGCAGCACCAGTGGCAATACCGTAACACCACCCCCTCCTTTCAAAAAAGCTTTGCCCTCAAAGCTATAATGTCCACTTCTTAACCACCATTGAATTTAATTACAATTTACTTACCAGTCATGTGTAGCTAAACTATGCTAAGAGTACATCATATAACAAGATATAACAAGGTTGTTGAACTATTGTTAATGTTTGATTTTAGACTGCGTAAGATTCGTGTATATCCAAGTCTTCATGAGTTGCTTTTCCAGAATGCCTGAGTAATTCAGACTGCGTTTAAAGTTTGTCCATTCACTTCCCAATAGTTCAAAAGAAATGAACGATGAGGGAGCTTCTTAATATGAAAGGGCTTTTATTCAGTACACATCTCATCCCGAGTCAAAGCCACCATGTATAAGTCTTCATCAGTCCACCTCCCATCTCCTATCAGCAATCAACCACATTTAGAACACGAGTTGCTCCAACACCTTCTAGACCATTCTAGCATTCAGCTCTAACACAATCCTATGTCCGAGGTAGTGGGTATTGGTAAACTCCAGTCTGTTACACGGAGTCGATGTACTTACTCCAGGTATAACTTCTTGGCTAAACATGTTTAGCTGATGTTCTCACTAAACTCAGTGACTACTAACTTCTAACCAACTAACTCACTAACTGCTCGCTCCCTACCTTGCAGCGCCTTTTATACTGGTTAACAGGTGGCGCTAGGAGCGTAAGATATTTCTCCTAGAAGTAGACTAGAAGTAGACTTGCTAAGCCTGATCCTTGTTGGATTATATATTATGACAATGTATTAAAAGTACTAAGCCATTAGTACATTGTAATGAATAACATTTAATTACAATTAAACAGTTTCATTATGAAAAACCATTTATCAATTATTTTTAAATTGATGGGCTCGTATTGTTAGGCCGGCCTGCCTCAAAATAGAAAATTACTAATGGCTTGTATTGTTAGGCCAGCCTGCCTTAAAACGGTATTTACATATGGCTTGTATTATTAGGCCAGCCTGCCTCACAAATAGTACAGGATGGCTCTTTGTGTGCACTACACTACTCCACGCATCATTGCCCTCTCACTGTTCATCAGCACTTCATACAGCACGGCACTCACTGCAGCCCCCTCTACACAGCACGGCTCTCTAACGGAAGTTGGCAGGCTCTGGGGCATGGCGAGACCACGATGGCCGCAGGTGGTAGCACCGCCGGTAAGTTAGGTGCAGCTGGCCTTGTTCCCTGACTTCTGAAAGCATCCCCTCATCCTCCATATCCAAGGTGAACTCATCTGGTACCGGTGGTCTCTCAATTTGTAAGAGGCGAGGATGCTGTAGTGGGCTCGGAAGGCCGTCCCTGGTTGGGAGAAGAGTGAGCTGGCGCTCCCAAGTAACAGTCACTGTTCCCTCGTTCCTTAACGCCCGGATGAATTCAGGCCCCGGTCTTCTCTTGTAACCATCTGGGATTGGCCCATCCCTTGGTCGGTACAAGAAGCCTTCCTGTGGATCCTCCAGTTGGGGTGGCTGAGTTGGAGTGTTTGTGGCCACATCAGAGGTCTTTGGGGAATTCCCCTCCTTGCTTGTTGTACCAGTAGCTGCTTCACAGGTGACGACTGGGATAGGTTCAGTTCCCACATCCACCATCAACGGTCTGGTTACGGTATTATCCCGTGGTCCACTCGTCTCTGGAGTAGGCACAACATCATCCAGGCAGTCCTGTGCTATCTCTACTGTCGCACCAACAGGAGATGGAACTGGATCCTCACTCAACACGAACTGCAGCTTAGGTGTTTCTAGTAGGAATAACTCCGGAGTCAGATGGCCCCCCTGCTGACCGGCATCCTTCCGTTCTTGACTAAACTCAGCCAGCATGCGCATCCCCTCAGCCTCATTAAAATTGTTCAGTCCTAGAGGGGGAGATTGCTGTGGGACCAGTCCTGCAGGGGGAGATTGCTGTGGGACCAGTCCTGGAGGGGGAGATCGCTGTTTGACCTTCCGCGAGTCTTCTCCCTGGCTCACCCCTGCTGATACAGCCGCTGCTGGTTTTGGCGCTGGGACCGTGGAGGATCTAGGGGCCTCCTCCCGCCTGCTTCTTTTTCTTTCCGAAGGCCCATCTCCTGATCCATTGCCATGCCCTCGGTACTGGCCCTTTGGTGACCTGGACCGCCGCCTTTCTGGTTTTTCATGGTGAACTTCTCCTGAGTCCGGAAATCGCAGTGACTTAAAAGGGCCAAGATCCACACCCTGGATGCTATGCTTCTTCCTAAGGTGTCTCTTGTAGTCATCTCTCCTGGAGGCCCTGAACAGGGTATCACAATCCACTACCATACACCTCCATCCAGGCCCAACTGTTGAGTGGGTATCTTCATGCCTCTTTAGGATGTCCCTCCTACTAAATCTCTTCCCACAAGTGGCACAGGGATATGGTTTATCCATTCTTTACAGCTTGCACATCTGTTCACTAGCTTAGCAGTTGTGAAACTGATCCAAAAACTGATTTTGGGGAGGAGCAACTGGTCACATGTCCAAATCATGAAATGGGATTGGTCAAAATAAGCCACGCCTCTTGATGACATCACAGAACCCATGGCAACACTCCCACTGCAGAAATTCCCTTATGAAACCTAAGTTTCTCAACAATTCTCAATAATTCTAAACTTTCTCCTAGGCCTATACTATAGCTCTCGGCCTATATTTACATCACTTTTTTTTGTGTGTGGCCTCAAAGCCAGTTTCATCAATTATTTCAAGTAGAGTCCAGCTCGCCCAGGCGGTGGCTTCGCCGTACCTCCACTGCCATGACGTTCGGCGGTGGGTGCCCTTTCTCTTTTGGTTTTCTTCACCTAGAATCTTATCCCCCAGTCTTATTTTGGCCAGAGTATGAAGCAACATGTCCCTCTTCCATTCGCATCAGTATTTCAATTAACACTCTTATAATGTTATCTGTATTAAAGTTTCCATCAATTATTCCACCGGAATCCACCGGAACTCTTCATTTGCGTCCCTGACGATATGCCTGACAACACGTGGTAACTAATCTGTCAGTCACGCCAGCGCCCACAGTTGGCGAGGGCAAATCCAAACCCTTCAGCTGGAGCGTTGTCTCCCAACCTTTGCAGATTTCAACAGGTTCCAAGGCCCAGAAAGACTTCTCTTCGCAGATTAACCCAGGTAAGGGTCCTATCTATATTGTTAAACTGGGAATCCACTCCGACTTTATACCAGTCAGGGCTGAGGGAACTCCAAACCTCAAAGAAACCACCCGAAAATTCGCGTCATTTCCGTATTTTCGTAGCGGCCGTACTTTTGCGAGTTTCGACACCTTCCAGGGCCAACAAACACTTCTCCCTCGGTACAGCCATAGATCTGGTCCCCACCCATGCTGTCTAAATGGGATTTTGCTGTGACATTGACCAATTCTGATATATGTGCACTCAGACTTTGGAGAAATAAGCCCAAAATTCGCGTAATTTCCGTCGTCGAAGTGACGGCCGTATTTGTGCATTTTAACCATGTTCCAAGCCTTTTCCAAGCTTCTCCTTCGCTGCCACCACTGTTACGTTTGACCGAGGTATTGCTACCAGCTTCCATTTCCAGTTCCAGTGTTGATTGCCAATGTATGTGAGCCAGATCTTCTCAGCCAATGTCCAGTCGACTTAGCCTAAAGTTCGCTTAAATACTAGTAATATAAGTGATATCCAAATTACCACTAGCCAAGGATAAGCCAATCTACTATAAGTTAATGCACTGTGTCGCGAAAACCATTTACAGCTAGGTTAAATAGCCTGGACTATAGCCAGTATACAGCCTTGCTTAACTATAGCCAGGAGAGGCTTTTCAGTGATAAGGCATTTGATGTGTACTGTTTGGAGGTTTATTGCAGACTGAACAACAGCTCCAAGGAGCTTCCTTTTATAGTAAACCCTAGGTCACATGACTTTACATAGAATGTTTCTCCGGTGGTTCCGGCGGCACCGGTGGTTCCGGTGGTTCCGGCGGCACCGGCGGCTCCGGCGGCTCCGGCGGCTCCGGCGGCTCCGGCGGCTCCGGCGGCTCCGGCGGCTCCGGCAGCTCCGGCGGCTCCGGCGGTTCCGGCGGCTCCGGCGGCTCCGGCGGCTCCGGTGGTTCCGGCGGCTCCGGCGGTTCCGGCGGCTCCGGTGTTACGGCAGCACCGGTGGCAATACCGTAACACCATATATATATATATATATATATATATACCGCACAATTTTGAAGCCGGGGCTTTCGATTGAAACTGGGGGTAGTTTTTAGTATGTTAATGAGGTCGGGTTTATATTCAAGGTTCTCTTGTAATTGAAAAAAAATATTAGGGTGCAAAAAGTTGAAAGTTTGGATACAAACTTATCTTAACTTCAGTTTCTCGAGAAAACGGCGTATAAAGAATTTTCCTTTACACAAATTTTCACAAAAGGAAAGTCCTAAAGCCACTTAAGGTGCGGCTTATAATCGGAGTCAGCTTATAATCAGGGTTTTAGGTCAGTCAGATCCTCTATATATTTCATGCTTCATCTGAGGAAACATAATTGAACTGATCTTACCAATACGAACACTGCATGAAAAAATATGAATAATAACTCTTTTCAATGTTCCCATCAGCATCTTCGTACGCTGAAAGTGCCGGGCAAACAGATGCACTGCGCCTCGTGGGAGGGCGGCAGTCTGCGCATTGCTCTAGCTGTGGATTCCTACATTTACTTCGCCAACATTCGCCCAGATTACAAGGTTTGTTTTGTTCAGAGGAAAATCTTTTTTTATCGATTTGTTTCTTCAAAGAATTTACTATTTATAATAAGGAAAGAAACCTGCAGTGTTTATTGTAGGAAACTATATTTTATAAAATAGCTATGAAATGTGCAGTCTCACTCTGGTGTGAGAGAAAAAAATCCTAGTCTTTCGCAGTGGCATCTTTCCCATCTCTTTCAAAAATCAAAATATCCACAGCTTTTACAAAACAATAGCTAGACATTTTACTCTTTAAACTGCCTGTACAAATCGTCAATGTTTCCACTGGTTTTTAGATGTGTTACAGAGACATAACTACAAGTGATGATAATAGGAGTAAAAATAAACATTGTCATTGCATTATATCAGCTTCTAGTAGTTTACCTTTACCACGGCTTGCCATTCAAGTGGTTGCGCATCAGTACATCTTTTGTACAGCTTAGTTCAGAAATTTGACTATTCTATGTTTGTACTATTTTCCGTCCTCCAGTGGGGTTTCTGCACCAACACGGTCGTCTACTCCTTCACCAAACCTGACCGCAGCGAGCACTGCGTCATCTTCTGGGACACCAAAAATGGCGAGGTAACGTTTCAATCATTTCATTTGAGTGCCTGAACAAAAAGCAAGACTGAAGGGAAATGAGGCCAAAGGAATGTATTGCTGCCCATGAGAGCTTGTGTTCTGTCCTCCCCGGATTTCCTGACTAGTCAGCCAGAACGGAAGGAGCGCGGTGGGTAAAATCCCCCCCCCCCCCCCCCCCCCCGTCATGGTAGTAGTACGGCCCACATGCTGATATAGAAGTGGGAGAAAGGCTTGGTCCATCTGTGTTCGCTTCTGGAGCAATTTTTTTGAACAGAAAAATGAAATGAGGGGCATGTTTCAGTTTTGTACAATAAAAACATTCAAATGATTGAAGTTTATATTGAACCCAACCCTTCGTGTTGGGTAAGTGGAGACCCGACCGTTAACAACTTTTAATGTAAACCAACATTTCGCCCTTTGACAGGATTGTTACCAGCCGGATCCTGAAGAAAAAACAGAGTATATGGTACATATTTAAAGTTGTGAGAATTACATGTTACAATGTTTCTAGACTTAAGTTATCAGGTTCAGGGTTTGGGGAGCAAAGTTGTTGTATTAAGAAAGTTTGATAATATGCATCACGCTTCTGGACACTTTACGTCCAGAATATCTTCAATCCTTCATTACAATAGGTTTTACTTGGTCCAAGCGTTCAACCAGATCAAAGAAGTTAGGTCATCTCATTGTCTGCGGTGATTGACTCTGTCTTTAAGCTACCATAGTAGACTATAGAAGGGTTGATATCAGCAAAACTTTGTTGTTGCTAGACATGTTGTTACCAATATCTCCAATGTTGAAGTGAACCATTCATTACATTTTTATCTTAATGGAGATCTCAGGTTTCTGTAGACTATTGAACGATGAAAATTAACATTTTAAAATTGAAATTCAAGAAAACGTGAACTCAAGTCATAACAGAGAAAAGCAAAACACAAAATATAAAGGTTGCCAGTTAAATTTCAGTATTTTTCTATAAATATCTAAAAAGTTAATCGCCATTTAAGTATAACATAATTCATTTTGATATTGAAACATAAAGCAGTCCAGTTTCTTTTTTACAGCATATCTGGCGAAACTGAAACCTTGTGCAACCTGTGGACCCTTTAACATTTTTCAATCCAGAAATACGTGAAATATGTGAAAAACCTGATGTCGATCACGGCGTGTGGAGAAAACTGCTGCCTGGCAACCAGAGCGGATGACAACAGTGGACAGGTATGTACAGAAACCTGAACCCTGAAGTATACTGATTGGGCTTGATGTCTTCATTTTACCTATTAAAACATTGTTAACACTCCTTATTTGATATGTTATTGTTTTGAGAAATGTGCTGTATCTTTGTTTTACTTGGTGATCTAATACTATTGTAATTTACCCTTGGACTGTGATTATTATGTACAATATATTACTTAATTAACGAGTAAAATAGTAATTTTTACCATTTCTCATTGTGAAAAATACTGGCGCTTTTTGCTTGTATTTTTAACATTCCATGTATCTAAAATATGAAACGTTAACGTTTCTTTCTATAATGATGTAAAGCATTGGTCCATATTCAATAGGCCTATGTCGACTCAGAATATCTGGAAAAACAAAACAAAACAAAAAATAGTCAATTTATTCGCATGCAGCTAAACAGCTGCTATTCATTCTTATCTATCCTGAAGATAAGTCTAGCAAAAGGGTGATGAGCACAGTCTTCACATGTAATTAGTAAAACCAGTGTCCAGCTACATTTGTCCTAATGTTGAAAAACGATATAGTTGCATTATTGTGTTTGTACCCAATGCTAATGTCTGTCTCGTCAACCGACCAATGATAATGCTGCATGATGTCGTTATGATGGATATAGACCCGCGTATGTTGCGTACAAAGTGTTTAGGAGAAGCACATAGATTTGTGTGTGTGGTTAGAGCCCCAAATGTACCGGTATATTAGCACAACCATTTTGTCGTAATCTCACTGGGAAAAAATATATTGTTTGTGTCTACACTTCTTTGACTTACAAATTCTTTAAGCTAAGGTGACATAGTCCTATCTTTGGTAACTTTCTGCACCTTTAAATCTGTTTATTGTAAACAAGTAATCCCTTTTCTAATGTCGCTTAATGAGCTAATATGGAAATGGGTAATACATTTTAACTAAAGTAACGTTAACTGATGAATTATCAATTTATTTAAAATCCCAACATCATAGGAAGATGAACATAAAGTAAGTTATTTTCCAGCCCAAATTCACCTCTTCGCCATCCAATACGGGTGGGAAATAATCACTGAAATTATCAGTACAGATTTTGCTTAAGGTCTTCACTTTGCAAGATGTTTTGTAGGCTAGCAGATAATCTATTGTTACCATTTGAGATTTGTACAGGAATTACTAATCTTTAACTGTGTGTGCATGTGTGTTTCTTTTTGTAAGATATTACGACCTCACTTGTTCTACAATTTTCGGGAATGTGACCTTACTCAAAATTGTATGTTTAAGTTTAACTTCTTCATTCATTTTTTGTTAAAACCGTTGTTTATTAAACTAATCAATAATTATCACATTGGACGAAGCGAGGATGTACTTTGGCTTGTAAATGGTCTATATAATTACACTTAAAAAACATACAATCAGTTCGATGGTATCGTAATTCGTATTCATCCTTGTTTACTGACCTGACCATGCAAATCGAATATCAAGATTAAGAGTACGATGCCCAAAGAAGAACAAATAAAAAGGAAAGGAATATGAAATTTACAAACGCTTTAAAGAAGTTAGATATTTACATTCCACTTTAGATTACCGTCACGCTTTCATTTAAAAAGACGCAGAAACCTTATAATATTGGAACCGTATATAAACCACCTAGGGTATTGCCCTTATTCCATACCTGATTTACATATCACACCTTAATGTTAAGAGACTTGTTGTGTTGATGTAGAGAGAATTTCAGAATAACAAATGTAGACTTACTTACATTAGACATTATGTCCAACATCGACATTGTAAAGAGATGTTTTAAGGTCAATATCGAATCGTTTTGAATTCATTTTATATTTATAATTGTATAGCTAGATTCACGTAGTCTTACTTTATACTAGACCTGAATAAATCCAACTCACTTCGAGTTGTTCTATTCTTGAATTATAATTAAATCAATATATTATAAACATGCATTCATTTGTGTTAAACATATATTTGAGTCACATATAAAGGATAACTTAAGTAACTGAATGTTATATTTCATAAAGAACCAGGAATGTTTAGATTTTGGTGTCCAGCGACATTCTTTACGATTACCCGAAAAACGAATTCGCACAAATATCAACACATTTTTTTCGCAAGTATAATCACAAAAGTAACTGAAAAAAAATTCGCTTTTCCCCCCTAAATTCTGAGTTGCTCATTTTTAAAAATAAATTTTATGGGGAAAGCATTATACTGTTGTTTTGTCTCATTCGTAGAAATCTGCAGACTATTTGGGCCAAAATGATTAAGATGAAAAAATAAAAGAAATCAAAACGCTTTTAACCTAAAAGTAGTAATAAATGCATTTGACCTCTCAATTTCATAGGGTGATGACTATAAAGTAAGTAACTTAATCGGAAAAAATGCTATGTTATTATTCAATTTAGATTAGTGAAGATGAGAACCTTTAAGCGCTCACGTCGTTTTAAGCGTAGTATTAATCACATACATATTTAGCTCAAACTTGTACCGGGGAATCTAACGCAATTTCTGTTTTCCATTCATTGAAATGTACTTTGTTAATGGATCTCTAACATAGTCTTTCACTGTATTCTTTTAAAATCGCTCTTAGAACTCGAAAAAGATGAGGAAGCAGGGTTTGCTTTACATCGAGTTGTTTCATACCAAAATTATATTCCATTGGGAATACCACTGGGAGTAAGTAGATATGGTGTATAACAAAACACAGGTATTAGACTTTTAGGAGGACTAACATGTGTCTGTGCCATGGAAGGTAATGCGTACAAAGTTTATTTTTGAAAAAAGTATCACAAGTTATATTAATTTTGTAGATAAACCTTTTTTGTAGTATCAGAGTGTAGCATACTGGGTCACAATATTCAGACAGAAAAAAAAAGATTTACTTTTGAATAACCCTAGTTTTTCCAAGTCGATTGTCCCGTGGCCATACATGGCCAGAATTCCTATAGATAACCTACAGGGATTCCGTTGTCTTGATTCTTGCACTATAAAGGAGAAGATATCACAGAATAATTTCAAAATGTACGTTGTGCGTCCTCGCCAACTCACAAAATGTATTTCTGTTTACCACCCTTTCCTCGCGTGCACTCCTTCACAATGTCATGGTAACAGTTTGACGAGTTCTTCGGCCCCCCTCCTAGTGGCCGTGTATGTGTTTAGCGTCTCTTTATTGTTGTTATACTCTGAGATAATCTGGGATATAGTAATTAGTCGGGATATACATTTCAATGCTGTAAAAAAAGTTGCATATTTGTTATATGGGTTATATTTTCAAAGTGAGGGAAAAAAGGCTTTGGCCCAAAGGTGGATTCGCTTCTACCCTTTGCAGATAAAGCAGATCAACGAAACACTATCTTTGTTCGTTTGGATAAGGCTGTAATTTCAGGGTACCTGTTGCTTTCTTTGTTAGGTGATGTCGCAGATAGTTTCGTGAACTATATTTCTTTTTTCAACATAGACACTTCACTTGTGTGAGGAAAATATGATATTCCTGTATTCGGACTCGTCTACTTAAGTCTAACTCTGAATTTCAGTCTCTTCCCATTATACATATAGACCTTGTGTAGAATTCATGATCATCTCTGAGGCGCGATTGTTAGTCCCCTATTCATTAGACAACATCACCCGTCAAATGAAAATGGGAAGGGGGTAATCAACTAATCGCCAATCTGGTCACCTGTTTGCACAAGGTCTATTAAATACTGTCCTAAGATATTGTTGCAACTACCTAATATGCCGTTCTGAAATCTAACTTTAGAACATTCTCCGTTAATCTGAGCTTATATAATTTGTATTATAAAGCTGTTTCTGTTTTGTAAAAATGTGTCTAACTTGGTCGTTAGGTTGTCAGATGAATAAGTGCTCTACTGATTCGATGCCCTTTCTAAGTGTAAACATTAAACACGCAGACCCCTAACCCAAAACGATAGATATAGTTGATATAAACATTGTTATACCAATTTCATTTTTCAGTACCTGGTACTAAGAAATAATTACCATATGTAATTTTTTATGCCATAAGTTGTGGTTCTATCCTGTCAAGCTATACGATTTTAAGAAATAACACAAATTGATCATTATCTCCTTAATATCATGTTACTAGGAAAATAATGGGAAATCTATATCATGAATTACAACTATGTCTTTGGTGTTAAAACTAATTTCTTTTCCCACAGTACATCCTGGTTCTGTGTAATGCCATCGGTACCCCGCTGGACTCGAAGTACATCGACATCGAGCCGCTGTACACCTGTATGACCAAGACTCACATCATCGCCGCCTCCAAGGAGGCCTTCTACACATGGCAGTTCAAGAACGTGAAAAAGATGGCCGCGCTTGAGGTCTCCGGCAAAAGGAAAGCCGGCCAGGAGAGGTAAGTCATAAGAAACGAGAGAAAATACACAAAAACGACATCTTATCTATGTCACAAAGAAGTAAGATCACACAAAAAGCATACCCATGTATCCAACAATTGATAGAATGTTTTTGGGTGATTTTAGATATTTACTGCCGATATCGGCCAGTATGAATAAACAAATATGACTTTTTTTTCTGTAGGTTGTATCACGTTGACGACATTCCATCAGGAGCAGCTGCAGAAACAATTGACTTCAACAAGGCATACGCAGTAAGTAGGGGAAAGCTTTCTACAGTATTTCTCCCAATATTGGTTTAGATGAGATCAGATATCTGCTGCAGCATGGGTTTTGTCAACGAAAAGAGTCTTAAATGGAACAGTTTCAGTTTGTATTCTCTTCTTTTTGCAGAATTTTTTTTTACTAAAGTTACCTGTAAACAAACAAATATATATAGAATATGATTTTAGAAAATGTCATATTACTTCAAAGTAGGTTTTTGTTGTTACTGCTATTTTGATATTTCGATAACATTTATATAGTGGGACTAAACAAGTCTATCGTTGTTATTATTTCCATTACATGATCCGCAAACATAATGTGTTTTGTTTTGTGATGTGTCATTTGTTTGGAGAGTTAGTATTTTGATTTCAATGTTTTCCCGTGAAAACATACTATTTGAATTAGAACTTTGTGTGAAGTAGTGTGTTGAAGAAATATTTATCTTCAATATTTTGCTTTTATCAGAACGCAGCAAAGGTATTGGGTGATACACTGGTGCAACATTTGCCTCACTGTCACAAACCCTTTAAGTAGTCAACTAAATCATTCTAATATTTTCTCTTAATTCACGTTAGATAGGTTTTGTTGTTGAAGTTATACTGCAGGTTGCTCGTTCAAGGAATACCCTAATAGGTTTAGCTACGTCTCTAAAACCTTTGTATTTTGTCATCAATTGATCCTGAAAAATACTACTTTAGATCGTTTTGCATGTCAGTAGTTTTAAATTTCTAATATTCTGGACAGTGTTTCCCTTTTAGGATAAGGGAAATTTTGTTACCTATCTAGATAAAGAAAACCAGCGTTCTTTTTTTTATCCACTGCATGTTAAAGTAAGAATGGTCTAATTAATACAGATATAAATCCTAACCGCATGGTTGCAACGTAAGACTATTCATAACATTTTCTTTAAACCGTTTCTAAATCATTATCAAGCGAAGCTGGTATAAAAAGTATTTCTCTATAAAATGATATTTTGATATGAAATAGCCTCACTCATTCACATTGAAAAGTCAACGGGGACTTGCTTTCTTCTCATATAGCTGCAGCAACATTTCTGAAAAGGAAAATACCAAATCTGACACTTCTGAATGTATGAACTGTAAAAACTACGACTAATTATAGTGAAATGAGAAACAAATTCTGCCGAACTTTAGCCGTGTTGAATTGATAGTAAGGTAACTAATCTGAGAATGAAAATAATACTTCAGATCGTTAGCCTTTTTCTGGTCCTGTTTAAATCGTTACAAAATTCTGCATTGTTTTAGCATAGGGAACGTCATGAACATGACCTAGGTTACTCTTCCCACTACATCCTGCGTTTCTACTTTACTATACACGTTCTTGTCGTTGTTGTTGTTCGTTTGAATCGAATCCACCTGTATACCGAACCTGGTGTGTTACTCTCGTATTGTTGCACCCCACTTCAGTCACCATCACAACAATCATGCACAAAGATTTTATAGTATTTTCATACAAAATCCCTTTGATAAATCATGAATAAATTATTAACGATTTTTGTCCAAGAAAGTTTTCATCACGCTGTATTTGCAATAAAAATAAACTAATCAGCTAAGGATTGTTTTCCAAAACCCATAACTATTTGCGTTCCCAGGTTTTAATGGTGAATATTACTGACTTACTGATCTATATTTCTTGCAGCCGACCCAGGACCCGATCTGTTGCGTGTGTGCCTCCGACAAGATGTTCGTTGTGGTAAGCTCGTGATTTCTCTCAGAAGTTAAATTTCGCACGACTGCAGGTCCCTACGGTTTACGCACTTAGAAATAACGTGTATTAGCAAACCATTTGATTAAACACTCGACGCCATGTGTATTCCCATTGGATAATCCAAAAGTAAAGGTATGCCAATTAGACCACGGAGCTCATTTAGGGGGTTGAAATTGAAAGAAAAACAATTTTTATCAAGAAAATATTTCAAGGACAATTTCACCCTGGTAACCTCCATTTCACTTTGGAAAGCTCCATTAATAACAACTTAAAAGTCAAAATGTGTTAAGCGGTGAACAGCGTTGATTGTTGGTGTTTTCACTCTGTAGGGTCGGGAGTCTGGGACTGTTAACCGGTACTCGATGCCGCTCCTGTCGCTCACCCACAAACACATGTTGAACTGTCGGCCACACCAGCTCTCACTCAACTGCAGCTCTTCGTAAGTTGAAACTATCAGACACATAGATTCTCAATCAGAAATTCGGTGGTATATATAAAAATCAAGATAACAATGGTAAACATGTATCTCTACCAAACAACTGGCTCATGGTATAATTGAAATCAAACGATTGCCCTATATGGGTAATTATGCATCTTCTTAGGTGTTTCATTGAATATCCAAGATCTCCCCATCTACTAGAAGTTTGTAGTAGTAAAATGTGATATTTTTACCGTTGCTTTACAAGAAACAGCTTGCCATAATTTAAAATTTGAGTCCTGAAGTTTGACCATAATATAATAAAATGGGTTTTAGAGGGTGACTTGTTTGACAATATGACATATTCTTCTTCTCTGTCTCCTAAGTCGGCTGGCCATCATCGACATCTCGGGGGTGTTGACCTTCTTTGACCTTGACGTGCGGGTGACCGACCCGTCCGGTAACGAGGTCATCGGGGAGCACCTCAAGTTCGAGCGGAAAGATGTCTGGGACATGAAGTGGGCCGACGTGAGTACATGGCGCAGGGATTTAAATAAATGCCAACAAGACCGACTTCATTTACTTGCTTGCATTTTTCCATAAATTAAAAATAAGAAAAGTGGTATGATTAAAATTTACGTGCAAATGGTTCATGAATAATGTAGCTTGCAAGGTATGGTAAAAGGCACGTACACGTTCAATATCACTGTTTAAAAATATGTAATTATGATTCACAATTCAGTGTATATTTGCCACTAAAATTTGGCCGTCTATCTTTCTTGACTCAATTTCCTAATGTAGTGAAAACTTATGAATTAAATGTAATAATAAATTGGATTAGATAAATATAATGTTTATTGATACTGTTCTTTTGTTTACGAAAAAAGGATAATTCGGAACTCTTCGCCATGATGGAGAAAACAAGAATGTATATCTTCAGGAACCTAGACCCAGAGGTAAGTTATGATAACAAGTACACCTTCAAGTTTATTCAAATGACATCATTTGATGTGCATTTGGGAGTCACCGTTGTAAAAGAACTAACCCGGTAACAAAAAATCAAAGTTACATTGAATATATGGTCATAAAAAAAACACAAACTAAAATGAGTCAATAGTCATTGTACAAGAGTCTTTAGAATTTTGAGATTGCCAATTCAACCGTATCAGTTTAGATACAAGGGCTATTACACCGAGAGTTCTCAATTACAGCTGTAATTAACATCTAATAAAGTTCTTCCCGGTCGTTTTTGTGTGAATCTATAGATTTACTGTGGTCAAAAAACAGTTGTTTACTGTACTCTGGAGACAGTAGTTAAATTAAATCGTTAATAAATACTTTTGTTTTGTTCTGGTCTTCAGGAGCCGATCCTCAGCAGTGGCTACATCTGCCAGTTCAATGACCTTCAGATTAAGTCCGTTCTTCTAGACGAGATCCTCAAAGATCCGGACAACCCGACCAAGGACAACATCATGGAGATGGAAATCAAAGTAGGTTTGATGCTGATTTGAGGAATTTCTCACAGCGGGCTGCCCGTATCTCAGTATTAAATGGATATCGGAGTAACCAGAGGTTTGTCACAGACTGGAATATAATGTAGAATTCTGAGCATGTAGAATATTGAAATTTATAGTCAGGATAAAACAAACTACTCTAAAACCCATCCCTAGGTAATGAATCAGAATGTCTTGTTTTATGTTCTGGTTAGCTGGATCAACGGTGATTATTTGGAAGAATAAATGATGACGCAAAAAAACGACTTTTATTTAATTAATATTTTAATTTATGATTTTTAAATATTATAATTTATATTTTATTTTCAGTCCCTGCGCGACACCCGCGACCTGCTGGAGAAGGTGGGGATTGAGGACGCCCAACAGTTCATCGAGGACAACCCTCACCCCAGACTCTGGTATGTTCTCAGTTTTCAGAGAACGCTGGCCTTACTGTTAATTATTATCAGTACAATTTAGCACACCTCACGATATAATCAGGAACTCAGTTGTCATAACGGAAATGCATATATAAAGAATTATCACGTACTTCCAAGTCAATCATGGAAGAGACCTTCCAAAATTACGAATTTTTATGAGTTCGAATTTACCCTTAAATTATTTAACCAGGACAGGAATTTAGGCAGGTGTAATTCAGTCATTTGAAATCTGCAGTCTATTAATGGAATCAAGGGAATTTGTTGTGTCACAAATATTCAACTTTGTAGTTTACGATGTATTCTGTAAAAAAGAATATTGCCCTCTTTAAAACACTAGTATTATCAATGTTTTCGTGTAGCTTAGTTGTCCAAACTAGGAGGAAAGTCAGGCTGTAAAATAAAAACTGGGTTCCCCCCTTTGCTTTGGAAATCTACAGTTGAGATTAAAATTATGGTATTTTTTTATCGCACAGGCGGCTGTTGGCAGAGTGCGCTCTCGAGCAGCTGAATCTGAAGGTTGCTGACCAGGCGTTCGTGCGCTGTAAAGACTTTCAGGGTATCGAGTTTGTAAAGCGACTCGGTAACCTGCAGAGTGAGACGATGAAGCAGGCCGAAGTGGCCGCCTACTTCAGACGGTTTGACGAGGCCGAGCGAATGTACCTCGACATGGACCGACGGTAGAGTTTTGTTTTTTCATCAGTATTATTATTGGTCAGAATATTTTGCAGGCTTTAGGTTTAATCTTTAGTAAACTGTCTACTGAACGGAAGGTCATTTTTTCAAATAATTTCATGATTGATAAACATGACCAGCAGCTTTTATAAACCGCTAGTTTATACTTGATCAAAAGTTTAAAGATACCATTCTTATAAGCACAAAGTCGCCAAGATGTCACTTGACATTACTTAAATCTTATCCCATTTACATAGTACAAAGGTCATGATACAAGTGACACAAGAGCCCCAGAATAAAATCTTGCCCCCTGGCTCAAACCTTTTCCCTTCATGTAACCGCAGGGACCTAGCGGTGAGTCTGCGTAAGAAGCTGGGTGACTGGTTCCGTGTGGTTCACCTGCTGAAGTCGGGGTCGGCTGGAGACGACAATCAACTGGAAGAGGCGTGGAATGCGATTGGCGACTACTATGCCGACCGACAGAAGTGGCAGCAGGCAGTCACCTACTATGTGCAGGTAAACATTACCAGTAGTCCAAGTGTAAAATGTATTAATTATAAGGAATGGGTTAAACGTTATGTAGCTTATAGATCCATTCATTTTTGTTGCGTTGGTGTACATACAACTATTGATGGTCTAGGTATTAGTGACCAACGCAACCAAGGTATAGGTCCGTTTTTGAAGTGGGTCTATTGTTGTGGACCAGTGGACCGTGTAATTGTTTAATTGGTGCAGCTGTCCTGGGCAGCTGTACACTGATTGGTCAACCGGATTGACCAATAGGACTCCCTCCTATACCACCGTCCGTGCGCTCAGTCAGCCGTGACTTGCACACCAGCAGCTGGCGCAGGCCCCTGTAGCGGCGGCCAGTCTAGTCGTCCCCCCCGCCCCCCTCTCCTCCTCCTCTGCACGGCCGCCCCGAACACAGCTGTGCACCCGGCTACTGCCCGTCACCCTACACTGACCCATATACGGGGTAGTACCTGTGGTACGTTACACCCTGCTATCAGACCGCCTGGAGGACCTCCCGGGGCTCATTGCATACTTTACTTCCTAATTGTCCTTAGCAGTAGATAACATCACAGATCATAATCTGTATGTATTGGACATATGGGACAGAAACGAAATGTGATGTGTAAAAATAAAGTCCTATTTATGTGCTAGTTTTCCTTTAATAGGTTATTTCCCAATACCTTGATTCATTTTGATACAAGTCATGTATTCCAAAGTTTTAAGTGTGTAGGCCCTACCCGTGTGTAACTTTATTTATTTGATTTCTTAGGTCAGTCCGGGGTAGAATAAACATTGATAACCCTCCCCCTTCTCCCCACTGTGACAACATAGGCCCACCTTCCTGCGCGACATTCACACCTCCCGGCCCCCTCCCACCCACCTACCAACCTATAAGGGGGCGGGGCTTAGCTAGCCTGGACGGCGTCCCATTTTATCATGGTTACTTTAGCCCTCGCATACCGCCGCCCGCCCTGGCCGGTCCACACACCCCCTCCCCCCACCTCTCCTCCTCCTCCCCCTACCTAGGCTGGTCACCGCCCCTGTCCACTACCGCTAATTCTTTGGGTCGGTAATCCGGGCACTTGTAGGTGGCGCTACGGTCGGCCCCTTGACAATTGGTGCAAACAACCACATAGCGACGTGTATTCTGTCTTGTCACAATTTTAATAATGAATTACAATTATGGCATCTGGTTATTTCAATTTGTTAAAACAGGCAGACATATATCTAAGTTAAGAACACCATGAATTTACCAATATAATTGCAATATTTACCAGAAAGGAAGGGATACTTGATGCGTACAGGCCCCCTTCCCACCTGTTTGTTGTCGGAAGGTGTGAGGCTCAGTGGCCGGCCAGGTGACCCAGTGCGACACTGTCTACCTGGACTCAAAGTCGGCAAGCTTTCACACTGCCTGTTAGCACCTTTTTCACGCTGGATTTCTCTGCACAGTCAATCTGAGCTTTCTCAAATTTTCTTTTACTAACATAGGTGATAATAAACAGCTATTTGGGCAATTATAATATATGAAAATACTGAATTCCTATCCTATGCAATGGGCGGGAACCTGTAACCAGGGGGTTGTGGTCACCAGTTGCTAGGTGGTCACGTGACCGGATGAACTGGTCCCGACCCAAAGAATACAAGTATATGTAGAGAAGCGGAATTACCACGGGGTACCAGTGTACCCCCTACCCAGCTAATTGGTGGGCCCCCTCCACCCTCATTGGTCAATCTGATTGACCAATAGGATTCCCTCATATACCACCGTCCGTGCGCCTCGCCGCCAGCTCCGGCCGGTCCCCTCCCCCTCCTCCTCCTCCCCCTACCCGGCCTCGCATACCGCCGCCCGCCCTGGCCAGTCCACCCCCCCCCCCTCCCCCCCACCTCTCCTCCTCCTCCCCCTACCCGGCTTCGCATACCGCTGCCAGCCCCGGCCGGTCCACCACTGGTTCCCCTTGACTGGTTCCCCCCTTCCTTTTATAACATTTAAAAAACACCAACGCAACATCGGCCAGTTTCTGGCCGACAATCTTCAGATTTCTAGTTGTTTTGGCAGGGTAATACAAGTGTGGACTATAGTACCTTTGAAAGCCCTGCCAAAACAAAGGTATAGGTCTGTTTTTGAATTGGGTCCATTGTAGTAGGGCGGCGGACCATGTAATTGTTTAATTAGTGTGCCCTCTCTGACCCCCAGTGGTGGTGGTCTGTGGGGCCTCCACTCAAGTCTCTTCTCATTGGTCACTGGTGGTAGAGGTAGGAGGGACAAGTATCAGTGATTGACATCCACTGCCCATGGCTCCTATATATAGAGGTATGTCCAATTTGAGAGACTGGAAAGCCCAGGTTGCCTTGAAAACAATATTAATTTGTTGTTTCCAATAAATGTACTCATGTAGTTATATCTGACAAACGCTTAAAGTATAAATTTTCAAACTATTTTTATTGATAAGCATTTGATTTATCATTACTTAATTATGTTACATATTTTCATTTCAAATTGATTTTAATTTCAATTTTAGTAAGGGCAAACTAAGAAACAGAAAATGAAATATCCTTTGGCCTTGACTGGCTCCCCTCTCACCCTCCACCTCCCCCTTCCCCTCCCCCTCCCCCCATCCCACCTTCCACCACCCTGTAGTGGACCACAGAACTGTATATATGGCAGGGGTGCCAAGGTGGGTGGGTGGGTGGGGGGGGGGGGGGGGGCTGAGGCAGTGACCAGTGAGTGTGGCCATGGCAGGTGAGTCACGGGTGAGCGGAGGGGGGTGTCTATATACAACCACCACTACCAGTGACTACTACACACCACCCCCACAGTGGGGAGGGGAGTTTGGGGGGGGGGGGGTGTAGTGGGGCAGGGGGGTCCTTATGTTGCATGTTGAATTTACTGGAACCCTGGATTTTATTGTTAGAAAATCTTTCCCTCATGGGGTTGGTGTTTGAAGAGTCCCTGCCAAAACATCGGCCGGTCTCCGGCCGAAATCTTTAGATGTCTAGTTAGGTGTCATAAACAGAACCTGATACAGTATACATTCATGGATGTGAGTTTTCAGATTTTTTTTGTCTGACTTTCAATTTTCTGTATTTGGCTCTTGAAGCAGCCAAATGACTAAAATTGTGGTTAAAGATCATCAAAGACCAGGGAACTACGTACTCACCAAATGAAAACGCTATGAAATGACACTGAACCTAGGTGGATCAAAGTTTATATTTCACATAAATAGGAAGGGTTTGGGGAGGCAATAACTGACTGGAAATTTTCAATTTTTTCATCACCCCTGACTTACATCCATGATATAATGATTATATGACAATAAATTCACAGTGTGATCTCTTTCTCCCCCCAGGGTCGTAACCAGGAGCGCCTCTCGGAGTGTTACTACATGCTGGAGGACTACGTGGGTCTAATGAAGATGATGGTTATATGACAATACATTCACAGTGTGATCTCTTTCTCCCCCCAGGGTCGTAACCAGGAGCGCCTCTCGGAGTGTTACTACATGCTGGAGGACTACGTGGGTCTAATGAAGATGATGGTTATATGACAATACATTCACAGTGTGATCTCTTTCTCCCCCAGGGTCGTAACCAGGAGCGCCTCTCGGAGTGTTACTACATGCTGGAGGACTACATAGGCCTGATGAAGATGATGCAGGGCCTGCCCGAGAACCACCACCTGCTGAACGAGATCGCCCAGATGTTTGTCACCGTCGGCATGTGTGAGCAGGCCGTCGAGAGCTACATCAAGGTGATCTGTTAATCATCTAAACAAGAAAAATGAGGGATCTTGTTCAGTATATTGTTATTCAGTATAGTATGTGGAGTACGTGGTTAGTTATTCAGTATACTGTCTTCCCCCAATGCTATAAAGAATACACTCAATGTGGAATATCAAAGTTTGACAAATTAATCCTACTACAGTATTGGGAAAGCAAGGAAATTAAATTTTCTTAAGATAGTACATCTCATCAGGTTGTAAATATTATCGTTTTTTATACCAAAGAGTCTGCTGGAGAACGACTTCAATGCTTTTAAATCCAATATTTTTAGTAAATCTTTGAAAACCATGTCTGGAACAACAAAGATCTTGAAAAAACACAAAGAATCCAAAAGAGAGATATGTGCGTTTAAACTAATAATAGTTAAGATTTTTGAAGATAAAAAACACAAGAAAATCTAAACTTTAATAATGTTTATGCCTTTCTCACAGTGTAACAAGGTGAAACCGGCGATCGACTGCTGCGTCCACCTGAACCAGTGGAACACGGCCATCGAGCTGGCCAAGCAGTACAACGTGAAGGAGATCGACTCGCTGCTCGCCAAGTACGCCCAGCACCTGCTGGAGAAGAAGAAGAACATCAACGCCATCGAGCTCTACAAGAAGGCCAACCACTACCTGGAGGCCGCCAAGCTCATGTTTAAGGTGCGATTTGGGTCCGTCCAATACCGTCAGTATTTGGGTAGCCTGATTCTAGGAATCTCCCCAACGTATTACACTAAAAAGTAAATTGTAATCATTTAAGGAAAACCTTTCTTAATAAGGTTTTAGATAATTCTTCTCAAACGAGATACTACTCTTTGGCTGGCCTGGCGTAGTAGTTTAACTTCATAGATTTACCGTAGGTGTGTATACACTCAGGCACCTCTAGGTAGATCGAAACTTGTCAAGGGATTTACATTAACATTATTATGATGAGAAACATAGCTGAAGTATGTTTTAATCTCGATCTTTTTGTCCTACTAATCTCAAAAATAGATTGCTGAAGACGAAGCTAACAAGCGAAGCAAACCCTTGCGTGTCAAGAAGTGTTACGTGCTGGCTGCCCTGCTCGTGGAGCAGTACCACGAGCAGATGAAGATGACGTCACGCTCCAAGGTCAAAAACAAGCGGGGGGCTGAGGTGAGCTCAGAAAACTTGTGTTCATTTAAACTCGCAAAAATATATAATAATTATGTGCAGCTTTTACCTAGGAATGCTTGTGCTCAAGGCCATGTATACATGTACATGTGTGATGAAGATATGGATTCGGATAGTACAACACTCTTTGAATGAAGCACTTTATCAAATCGTAGCTTACATTAATCTTTTCAAAGCTTATCCCTAATCTCCCTAATAAAAGTAGCAAATATTTCCTTGAGATAATAGAAACATAATCCTTTAAGAAACAAGATATAGATCTTTTAGTTCATCCTTGATATACAAAAGGTGTGGGGTTTCATCTAGAATACTTTGGACTGACGGCTTTTTTCCATTATTCATGATGTATGTCATATATTAATTTAGCCCTAACAATCACGTAAGACAAGACTTTTTAATGTACAGAACCCGAGTAGGTTTAAGAAAAAATACCCCTTTTTTGACCTGGAAACATAGGATCTGTAGCCATAACAAAGTAGGTTTACAACACTTTCGCATCTGTCTAAAATTACATCCAACATAAGTGTTATCTGAAAAGGAAATTATACTTTAGTATAATTCTCTCTGGTGTTAGAATGTGCTTGATACGCTCTGGTAGCCCTTGCTCAACCCCTACTCTGCATTCCCCACCCTAACAACAGGAGCTCGCTATGACAGCGGGCGCAGGTACCCCAGGTGGGGAAGGCGCCGAGGGACGATCGAGCTCCATGTGGAGAAAAATGGCGCTCGTGAATAAGGTGACCGCGTCCTCTGACGTGACGTGTGTCCAACTTAGATAATAAGGCGTTTATGACTTTAGAGATGACCAATTAACATTGTTAACCTTTCTGTTCTTTCCTGTCTAGAGAGGCCACAACTCTTTTTTTCCTCAAACCTAAAAGCCTAAAATTTGGCGTGCGTTAGATCTTTCTTACCTTTGAATTTAAGTTACCTCGAGATTCTCCTGAAATGAACCAAGTTAATGACATCTTGAAAGATCTAGACACAGAACTTCTTCTGACATTATCGCATATCGGTATATATTTTACTCTGGTTACAGTCAGGTATCTAATGATAATAAGGATATTATATAGCTGATTCACCGAACGTTACGACTTGAATTTGTTAGCAACAGGTATTTGAGAGTGGCATCTCGAAACTCTATAGAACTCTGTCCCGGTCCTTCAGAGCTCGCACTAGAATAAGACTTTTTACTTCTTTAGGTGACTTTATGGAATCTTCTGTGTAAATAAGTGGATTTAATCTGTCTGTGTCTACTTAATCTGAGTGAAGCATGTGTCTAACAGGTTGATGAGGTTCAATCCAACAAGAGCGGAGCACCTCCCAACGCCAGCAAGGTTTATGTCATGAAAATAGAACCAACACGGAATAGATAAAGCATGTGTTTATAGATTACATCCAATATGAATGATGTATTTACGTGTTTCTGTTTATAGGTTAATTTCTATTTTTAGTCAAAGAAATGCATTCTAATCTATCTTTCATAAACTATTCTTACTTGTAAGCTTATTCATAGAAAATATAGCGTTGCAGTAACTAATAAGTTAGTTTTAAGTAAATTCCAAGGTTACCATGCAATGTCTATTGTAGCATACATTTCATGGATATCTGACTAACCAATCAGTTTACATAATCATGTTTGGGTTTATGACATGTAACAGTTATTCATATTTTGATCCTCTTTTGAGTTCTTAGCTCTAATATAAGAAAAAATACATTGTTTTTAGCGTACTTTATCAAAAATATTGTGTTTTCTTTGCATATATTTTGTGCCCAGAATTACAAGTAGAATTTTACACTATGTCTATTATACCCACCGCTACGGGGTATCCTATTCAAAAGTACTGACCTGTTCTGTAGTTTGACGTCTTAATGGGATCTTGCTTGTAGCTAATGGAAATACTGATTAACGTAGACAATTGAAATACTTATTGACAAGACTGACGTACAACCCATATGAATATTTTGTGAATCAACAAGGCCCGCTGGCCGCTCTTATTTCTTTTCCCTCTAGCAAGTAAGCACACCTCTGATAACCATAGGAATCGTACAGCAGTGGTGGAAATTTAATTAAATTGCATGTTGAAAGCTGAGGGTTTAACCCATTCTTCCCATGTGACCCGTCTCGCCCTTGATTATCCCTTGTTCCCTTAGTTAACCCCTGTCTCCCCTATGTCCTGCAGGCCACCTCGGCCCTGGCCGGGCTGCTGGAGGAGGACCAGGCGTCCATCTCCGACACCAAGCTGGTGGACAACGCCTGGCGCGGGGCTGAGGCCTACCACTTCTACCTGCTGTGTCAGCGACAGCTCTACGACGGTCAGTTCTCTGCTTATTACACCCTCTCACCTCGTAGAACTAGACCTGGTCGGGCAGGAATGGCCTCACTAGGTTGTGGGTCACAGGCTGCTTGTCTTCGACGTACCTGAGAGGTGCAAGTAGAAGATACAGCTATTTGCAAGTAGAGTTTAACCTAAAATGCGATCAAAGTATACCTTAAATGTCATGATCCCCTGAGATTACCCAGAAGTGAGAGTAGCTTTTCGATAAATGGGGACTGTTTAATTGATTTTTGTGTTGCTTGAATATCTGATTGTGATTGCTTAGTCGAACCTCTCCATGGAAACGTCAAGGGGCCTGTAAATTTGGGTTGGCTGGCAGAGGTTGCCAGAGATTCATAGCCCGAAGAGTCTAAAACTGTAGGCATAGTTTAGTGTAGTACTTATCAGGGTCAGTACTAAGGGCTGAACAAAATGTACATAACCATAAAGTTTGTAAGAAAAGTAAAATAAATATTAACATTAAAAGTGGGTAACAAGTCTGAAAATTAATATTGATACAAGCGTTCTAAGGTGTGTTGGTTGGTTATTAGGGTTTAATGCCGTAGCAACATCTAAGGTCATATCACGGCGAGAACAAGGTTTTGGCAATTCTGTCGTTTGATGATCGAATCTATGGAATGAACGAATCTATGAGAAGATAGAGACCATACCCCTACACATTTACCGAGGCAGGTGTTCTTTAATGTGCATGGTCCCATAGACAGGGCCATACACACAACAGCCGGTGGCCCAGGGGCCTTTGATATCCCTGTCGTTGGCACAGGGAGACGTTCAGAGGGGTGTAGCAGCCCAGCACAGGGCCAGAATTGAACCCCGGGCGCCAGCACAGCAGACGGACGCACTAACCACTTCACCACCCCGCACCCCTAGCGTTCAAAGGAATATACCAGTGTTTTTTTGGTGCTATGTCAGGTTACGTTGACGCTGCCATGAAGACTGCGCTCCACCTCCGAGAGTACGAGGACGTCATCAACCCGGCCGACATCTACGCCATCTTAGGTAAGGCACAGAAGACTTTGTCGTGCAGGGGCAAGGCAATATATACAATAAGGCACCTATTTCTTAAATGTATGAAAAAATAAGTATGGACACCTAACCTGTATTGTCACGTTGTAAATCGCTTGTTTGATATATACTTTTTTTTTCTTCGGGGACTTCCTATTGATAATAATTATTTGTAATAAAAAATAAATAAAAAAATCCCAAACGAACTAGTCTATTGAAAACCACTGCACTGTGCATTAATACATGACACGTCCTTAAAAGTTTGAGCTACTTATACTAGGTCTCTTGATATGCAAGACATGCTCTACTGTCACTATCATATATTTTCAACGACAGGCAAATGATTACTCAAGTTTTGGACGCATAGTCCATTTTCAATAGCAATATGCGTGTTCGTGTAAGCCCATTACTTCTTCAATATGAATGTTACCTTAACCCCCAATGGAGATATAAGCAACTCCTGTGTGGTGTACCACATATGTATACGCCTTAGTAATGAGCACAAATTATTTAAAGAGAGAAAAGCAACTCGTGTGTGGTGTAACACATACTTATACTTCTAAGTACTTAGCACAAAACACTTTTAGAGAGAAATGCTTTACGCACCCTCTGTATGTTAACCTTGTGAATTTAGCGCTGGCGGCGGCGGCTAACCGTGCGTTCGGGGCGTGCTCTAAGGCCTTCATCAAACTGGAGTCGTTGGACGCACTCACCTCCGACCAGCACGAGATGTATGAGGAGCTCGCGCTGGAGATCTTCACCAAGTAAGCCACGGCTATTTACTGTAGTTCCGTTCCACTGTTCTGAGGTCCAACTGTAGATAATCTTATTTTAACTTTTTTCTTGATATATAATGTATATAAAATATATAATGTAATGGCCTCTAACTTTTAGTCTTTAGTATCACTAAACTTTACGTTATTGTGTCAGTTATGTGAACTGTTAAAACCACTAAGATATTTACATTTGTCCATTGTTCTTAACTCAAATACATTTAATACTGAAACGTGTTTCATCTGTCTAAATCACTTATTTCAGACACAGTCCAAAGGACACGCGGACCAACAAGTCAGAATGTACGAGTTGTGAGACGATGATCCCAGACTGGTAAGGCCTTATTAAAGTAAAACAAAATGTATTTGGTATAAAATATAAAACCTAGCCACTCTTGTTTACATGTAAATGGTCCCTTCTGTTAAACTTATTATAGATAAAAACAAGAATGAAGTGACTGTTTTGCAACCCTCAAAAAAATAAAAATATAAAAGACAAAAACTTGAACTCTCATAACCCTTTCTGCACTTACTATTCTTATGACATCTCGGGCATTGTTAGTCCTTGGCACAAGGGCCATACTCAAAAGAATTTCATTACAAAATATTCATCCAGCAATTATACACCTCCAATAAGATAATAACGAAATCTTCAATTTATAGATATTGTACAAACATCACTTTATCATTTTATATGTCCATCTGTCTACATCTATTTGAAAAGTGAAATAGATTGATTCAGAAAAATGCAAGGTTTCCTTTAAATACATAAAAAACCGCTAAACGCCGTTTACAGGTGCTCGGTGTGCCCGAGCTGCGACACCAAGTTCCCGACGTGTATCGTGACGGGGCGGCCCCTGATGGACTACCAGTTCTGGATGTGTCAGCAGTGTAAGCACCGCGCCTACGAGAACGACATCGCCACACGACAGACCTGTCCCCTGTGTCACTACCCGATATAAGCCCTGCGACGCATTAGTACTCTACAGTTTGGGGTCCTGGATCATTCTACAGAGATGCCACTTTTCCTTCTTTTTCCGGATTTCCGGATTTTCGATTGCAGCAAACTTTTCAGACATAAGTAGTTTTAGGGGGAAAACATTTCATTTGTATACTTAGACAACATACAGTATTTCTAAAAAGAATGTAAAGTGTATGTAATATGTTATTTTATTCCTTTTATGTCTTCCTGCTTAAATTCCGGATTTTCCTGCCTAAAATCCGGAAAGCCTGTTTCAATAGATTTCCGGATTTTTCATGTTCATGGAGTGGCATCTCTGATTCTACAATGCGTCTAGGATTTATTATTCTCAAAGAAATCTGAAGGAGTCTTAGCCCCAGGGGTTCATATGTATGCATTACTGGTTGCACATTTATTATCCCCTGTGACGCGAACATTGTGAAAATTAAATAGGCCCGACATGGAGAATGATTTGACTTTAAAGAAATGCTAAATTGGAAATTATATTGCAAATAATGCTAGTAACCAGTTTCCAGTCAGCTCAGGCAAAAAGTAACATAAATGGAACTCAATAAATTTATCAACAGTGATTGAAGCAAGGTCCGAGATTGATACAATTGTATCCAAATGATATAATGAATATTATATTCTGTGCTAAACTAGAATCAGCTCTTTGTAGGTCCGATTCTACTTTGGCCTATATGGAAAATATCCTCACCATCGAGTGATAATGTGTTGTAAACCAGTACGACTCAAATTCTGATCGTGTCATGTGATACTTCTATAGACATTCTGACTTATGGTTGTTCAGTACCTTAGATTGAAAGAACTCGCTCAATTTAGAGTTTTTTTCACATTAGAAATGTATTTTTCTCCTATGTTGACTGTTTTGATGCTTTTTACGGCACATCACATTGTTAAGAATTCTTTATGATGATTACATTCCAAGCATGTTTTTCACAAGGCAACACCCGTGTGATTGTCGACTATTACAATTTGATTATTTATTAAGTAAAATCATTGAATGGAGATATCATTCTTAAGAATTAAGTGATATTATCTTCTGAGATGATTATCTAACTTAGACGAAAAAAGAAAAGAAATATTTGAAAAATTGTCATTCCTTTTGATTTGACAGCAAATTGAATCTCAACCTCCGTCCGAATCTAGATTAACAATTCCAATCTGAACGTAACATCCATATGAATTTAAAGGGATATTAACTATTTTTTCCAAGAAACCATGAGCAAGCACATGAGCGCCTTAGCCTCGTCTCCCAGGTTTTTCAAAATGAAGCCACACTGACAATGAGAATTATATCCGTCCAAAGCACTTATCTTAAGTACATCCGTCCTACATCTAAGTGTTGTGCTTTTGTCTCAAAAATAAAATATTTATGTCACACAAAACGCTGTTTTATTTTTCGCCCAGCTTAATCAAGTCGATCAAGGCTATCAAAGCGCATTGGGCGAAATCTTCCTTAAGGATGTTGTTCGTTCACCTGAATGGCTGGCTACCAGCTTATTTAAAATCAATGTTCTTTTCTTGGACGCCGTATCCAGCAAAAATGTTCGCTGGAATCATACCAGTAGTGATCCTATGTTATTCTAATGCTTTTACCAAACACGTGGGGACCCAGTTTCAGTCGGTCTTCCGGGGACGCATGCGCCATAATTAGATATCCGTTTGGAGAGGCGCATCTTCAATCGCGACTTCCGCGATGCCGCCATGGGCGATAATGCGGAAGTTACGAAAACGGCCAGGACGGCAGGAGGTAGGCGAGGGCAGGGCAGGGCCGGGAACCTGACAGTCACTAAAGTTAAGACCCAGGGCCAGGCCGTACTTTGTGCTCCCAAGTGCAGCCTGGCCCGTCGCGCGACTCCTGACGTAGATCTACTTGTCTTAGGCTAGTCCGAGAGGACCCGACCCAACGTTCACACTTGTCAGTGGGAATGTGACAGACAGGCTTTTCTCGGTCTAGTCTTGGGTTAGCACAGAGGTCGGCCCGTTGCCCACTGGGACCGTCGGTTCGGCCCCCACAGCGCCCCCCGCACTAGGTGCTGTCAGGGCGGCCAGGGCAGGCCCCGGGTGTGAAGATTGGAAAGACTCTTCACAGGTCACATCAACGTTATTAATGAATTTGGTGGGGGGGGGGGGGGGATCGGAAAAATATGCATGAAAAATGTACAAGATCTAGCTCCAGCTTCATTTTGGGTCCTTAGTTTCACGCAGGGTTCTATTTTGAAATATATGGCTCAAATTTCAAGTATTTTTTTGTGCACGACAGGATATGACCTAAAACTTATGTGTAGAAAAGTTGGTGAATGGGAATTGTATCTTAAGTAAGAAATCGACATCATATTTGTTAACTCTGAAAAAAATAAAATTATAATGCTCCCGCCATTTTTCAAATATAGGGGATCTTTAAATATATTTGTAGCTCAAAAAATACAGAATTTTGAATTAATCATCACAAAAATCGTACTATTACTGAGTATTAGTTCATTAGGATGCCCTCTTACATATGCAAAATGACTTGTTATTTAGATCTAGGCCTTATAATCCTATCAAAATGAAAACAATGTATAGATCTATATTTATGTTCCCAAACCTTTCAGGCTCCTACTCATTGTATGGTTTAATCATTTTAGGCCTGGACATGTTTGCAATTCAAATATTTTCCAGTGCCGGAAATTAAGGTGCGCCCTGCACCCTGCCCTAGCAGCTAACAAACATGCCCTGAGCATCTAGATGATGTCCCATGCTGTTCAGGCATTTCTGGTCAGTTCTTTTGGATTTAAAAAAAATGTTAGGGCCAACAAATTAGGGTAAGTCGGGTTACCTGAACACAACAATCCTTTTCTTTTGGCCTTAGAAATATTTTTGTTTTTAAATATTATGCTGCATAAAGTTGTTTTTTAAGCTTAGCTGTATTAACTAACTTCCAATAATTGCAATGGGCGAAATTCTCGTTTCCTTGAACGATCAATCTTTCTATAAAGGCGATCACGTAGATCTTGTAATTTTATTACATATAACATGCGTATAGTTTTTTGCTTGATTTCGAAGAGTGCAATTCAGATTTCTCGCTGGGAGTTAGGTTCCCTGAAGGAAAACTTTCATTAAATGATCATACCTGTACATAATATATATATCTTTTTGGGAGTCCCTAGTTATATCTATATAGTATTGTAGCTATTGATGGGGACTCCCTCAATCAGTCTTGTCTATAGTCATTTGATCCTCTTTGTTCTTAAGCCATTTGCGTATCACTGGTGAAGGTGTGGATCTGCCACTGCAAAAGAAAGAACAGAACCCATGACCGGTTACACAATGTCATGTTCAGCTGTTGAAGGGCATTGTCCTACAATGGCTGTTATGGTCAGGCAGTGTGAGAAGCCAGGAGTGGGTTACATAATCTCTACCTGAGCTAAACAACCCTCACCCCTCCACATTAGGACCTCCACTGTCACCTGCAGGTGGGCAGATCTAGGTGGGTGAGTGATAGGTCACTCAGTACTGGGACCTATAATAGTAGCAGCCCCTTTCCTAAACCCCTCCCTGAGTTGTGTGTGACAGCAGGAGTGGTGGTGGTGCTCATTACTCATAGCCCATATAGCCCTCTGGGCCCATATCTTCGTAACTAATTTGGCTGATCAGGGAAATTTTGATCAGGGCCTCAAGATCAGCAATTTTGTCATTTACCAGAATCGATGGTATTATTGCAAAATGGTATCAAAGAGGGATACTCAGATATGAAATTTATTCATAATAGATAGAATCTCTAATTGTGAGATACTGATCAAGATTTCCCTGATCAGCCAAATTAGTTACGAAGATATGGGCCCTAGTTGTAGGAAGGCCTTCAGTTTATTGAGGGACGACAATCGCTCATGCATGAGCGGAACTTTGTAGCTCTTTTGCTTCTTGTTTAAACATGTACTTGTTTTTGAATGTTTTTTCTTATTTTACTAAGAATAACTTTTCAGCAGAGAAGCCACTTTTCCGAATAAATATGGATTTCCGAATTTTTTGCTTTGACAAGTTTGCAATAGTGCCAAAATGTCATAAGGAACACATTTTTCCTGATTTTTCCTGAAATACCAATTAAATGTATGTTGCATTACATGCACATATTATTTGTTTTAGCATCAGAGCTTTAATCAGGCGTGCCAGACTTCCGCGGATCCGCGGTTTTTAAAATATTTTGGGTCATTTTTTTATAGGGGAAGGGGGGGGGGGGGTGTTGGGGTAGATTTTCATTATGAAATTGAAAAATGTTGTCATTTTTCAGGGGTAATTTTAAGCTTTGTTCTTACAGGAATCAGTAATTTGTCTGTTTTCCATGATATGACAGATCGATTTCTTCAACAGAATTAAGTTTTAAATGCATTTTTAAATAATTTCCTGATTTTCCGCGGAAATGGCATTTATTGACTGGCATGCCTGTTAATACAGAGAAATTAGACTGCCCTAGTTGTTTCCGTATTGAAATACGGAAATGTGGTTCCGTATTTTTCATGTTTCAAGTGTGGCATCTCTGCTTTAATCTAATTTGGTTATTTCATTTCTGGGATTATATCCAATCTAAAATAATTATATTTCCGTGATCAAGGTACACCATGGATCAAAAATGGAGGTGGTGGGGTTGGGTGTAGTAGCACCTTTAGTGTACAAGCTTATCGTGGGAAGATGGCGATTTCTATTGTGATTTCGGTGACTGTATAAAACAACAATTCCAGATATATAGGCACAGATCTTGAATACCTAATTATTTCACTTTGATATCCAAGCTCTCAAAATGCAACTGGAAAAAAATGAGTGCTGAGAAAAATAACATTTTGATTGTCAACCTAATAGTAACGGCTGAAAAGGAAATGCACAACTAAATTATTAATGCACTGGGCAACGTTCTTTGGTTGAAATACTCTTTTCCTTGGAGGCGGGGAGGTGGGTAAATATTGACCGATTACGTTGAAGGATACCAAAGATTTTACTTGTAGCCAACCTGAAATCGAAATAATATTTATAATTATCTCAACTATTTACAAAAAAGAAGAAGATACAATTGCTGTTCTCTGTCTAGGTACCAGGCAGGGAAAGTTAGGTCTTTCTCCTACTGGTGAATTAACAAAGCACCTCTTGTATAATGAACGTTATACATCATAAAGCCTGAATACTTAACACTTTCCTTCAGGATTGTATCACTATAAGACATGTTTAACCATCGGTTTGACCAGGTGATGGTAGAAAAATAACACATAAGCAACACAAGACCATATACATTTTGCTGCGATTTTGGCCTTAAACGCCTATATATATTTTTTAAAGACAATTGTTTTGGCACCTCTGCGAGTCAGGCTGTTTAGCCATGTCAAACCTTTCACATTTGTAAGGAACATAATATGAATCAATAAATTAATCTGAGAAACTTCTTAGGTAGAATATTACTAAAAAAACAATTCCATGAAAAATTTTACAAACTTAATTCTGCTAATATTGAGTATCGTTTTTAAACACAAATGGTACGACCTAACTGGTATCATTCTAAAAAGCGTGCAACAACGTGATCCAATCGATGACATTTTGCCAATAACAACTTCAAAAAAATGATGGAAGCAATGTTACAAATCCACCCCATTGATATCCACCAAGTCTATGCTGTACGAGTCTGTTTCTACTTGGGCCGCGCTGCCACTGGGCAGAGGCATACGTCGCTGCACCTTCTTGTAGTGTTTGTCCCGTTCCCTCTCCCGCTGCCTCAGCATGTCGTTCCTCTGCCGGGCCTGCCGACGACGTATACGATCCTTCTCACGCTCCTTTTCTCGGTAACCAGGTTCATTCCGCTTCTGTCGCATCCGCTCTCGACACTTGTCTTTCTCTTGCAACCTGCAAGTTTGGTATTTCTTTTGTGAGATACGTTGTTTTCTTACGAAAACAAAATTGGCGGCAATGAACGTAATTTTGATTTTATCTCAGACTAAAGGATAAAGACAATAAAATATTCTACTGGCATTCTATTGAAAAAGTACACCGTGTAAGATAAGTTTCTTTCTGGATATTGGAGTTTCAGAACATCAGAGAATTTTGGACTACGATATATCATTATAATCTATGGTGGACAGGCTAACCTGAATTCTGGGTCCGCTCTCAGACTTCGCTTTTTCAGTCGGTCTCGTTCCCTCTTGGCGATTTCCCGGATGGAAGCCTCCTGTCCGGTTGTACTGGAGATGGTTTCCATGGTAACGGGGATGTCAATACACGTGGTATCGGGGGTTAAGGCCACAAAGTTACGACTGTCGCCCGACGTCAGCACCTCCACAACCTGGGCGTTAAGGTCGGAGCTGTAAAGTGAAATATAAAATGGTGTCGTAAATTGTTGAGTGATTTTTAGTCTATAACATTGGTAAGAACTAGCAAATATTATTATATATTTCTGAGGTAAGTCACATATGAACTTTCGGTAGGAAAAGTCAGGTAATGTGATGCAGTATTTTGCATTATAGGGGCCTGTCTCTTTTTTTCTCTTTCTTCTTAAAAACTTGAATGATGTTTCTATATGATATAAAAATAAAGAAATACACAAAAAAGGAGAAAGAACAGTATATTTTGAACAATGTTCAATGTACTCGAAGATCCATTATAAAAATATATTTATCAGACGCAGGCAAGTTTTACTGAAAAACTAATAATTACGTGATTATAGTAACTCTTCTATACATAAACTTTGACAAAGAACTGAGTCCCAACAATTTACCCATCCAGCGTCTCACCTCGTGCATTGGCCATCTAAGTAGAACCCCTCGGCCTGTATAGCCGCCCCCCACAGGGCGCTGGCCTCGGCCGGGTCCAGGTTGTCGGCGGTGACCGGCGAGTCGTGTAGTACAGAGGGCGTACTCTCCAGGCGCTGCTTACGTCTCCGGGGCTGGGTGGTGGTGGTGACCACCGTCTCCGCTCCCACCACCAGGTTTGACACCTCCGACTTGAGCTCAGTCAGAGCACAGTGCAGGTCGGAGTGGTGGGAGACGCCGGGTAAAATCACATCTGAAAAAAACCCACAATTTTGTTTATCTTAATCTTGCCTTTTTAATCAGCCCTCAAAATCAAAGCTTTAAGACCTATTTAAGTTTGGCAAATTTAAGACTGATTTGCTACAGATAAAAAAAATGGTTGCATGAGATTTGATGTAACAACGCTTAGCAAAATTCAGCAATATTGCTCATCTTATCATTTGATTCTGCTTTCTAATGAGATTTGATTTAAGTCCTTTTTAATACCTCCTGCAAGAAAAATGTGAAACCTAAGAATTTGAGAAAATCGATTTAAGACATTATAAAGCTTTTTAAGACCTACGTGGGCACCATGAAAAAGTATTCTGTTAAAACGTAAGTTTGGTATAATGAAATCCCATAAAAAGTCCCTAAAATGATTTAATACAGTAAATGTTATATATACTTGTAAGACTATATGAACTTCATTTCTACTATATCTGATCATATATTTTCATTGGTTTTTTGTATGGTCTCAAATCCTGTAAGAAAAACATATCGACTTCAACATCTTCAGGTATTATTATTTTAGAAGAAACTGTCACATACCTTCAGTGTCATCAGTATTAATTTCAATTTCATTTGCTGCATCAAAGACCTCCACTGAGACGTATTGATCCATGCCCAGCTGACCGACCCCGTCGGGATCCATGGAGCTGGAGATGAGATGCGACCCCTGACCCGTGTCGGTGATCTGAGCGGTGGCCATCTCGATAACCGACGACAAGTCATGACAGCTGTGGACCATAGCCGAGATGTGTTGGGGTTCTGTGTCACTTTCAGCCTTAGCTGAGGCCATAGAAATAGCATGGTTGATAGAGTCCGGGTCGTCGCCGCGGAGTGGTGTTATGGATAGGTGGTGGTCGTCAGTGACACTGTCTGGTTTCACCACCGCCATGTCCATAACATGACCCAGGGAGTCGTCCATTTCTCATCTGTGGGTGGAAGAGTTTATTGATTACACCGAACATTTATTTGTAATGCAAATTTGCACCAAAATTGTGCTAGGTAACATGTCGAAAAAATTAGGGTAGGTAGGTCCATTCAATTTTGTTTCCCCTCATTTATTTATTCATTTACTTTTTTTAAACTAACACAAATAAACACGGTCATTCTTAATACTCTCGAAAAAAATTCTAGTACCCAACATACATTTTTTTTATAAAAATTGAACTTTGAATCATCATCCGGCCCTTCGGCCAATTTAAGCCAGTCTTTCAGGAACTGTCAGCCTTGCACGTTGCTTGCTTAATACATGACTGAACTATAGAGAGGTTAATTATCCATTTAAAGTTAATGCGTGTTTGTGATGTTTCGTTGTATAGATAATAGCTAGCTCCATTTGCAGTCTCCCTCCTCGTCGACTGCGGTCGTCCAATACATAATTATAGTTCCCTCATCATGTAAGACGTGAACACTCGTTGTGAAAGGATTTGTTGTTTATTATCCAATGTCTAGTCGTTCCGTGACAAGAACTCGATTGACCATGATCAGTCCCGAGGTTAGAGTCCCCTCAAACACATTCAGTCAACGCTCCGCGCTCTAACACAATTTCTATATGCCTCTCTCCAGAACCTAGACTGCAGATTAAAGGTCCAACCTTCGCAGGATGTTTACTCACACAGTGCGTGTAACTACTCTGGCTAGCTAAGAGCGGAACACATTATTATATGGTGGTACGTCACACCTTAACTCCTCCCCCATTTCACTACTGTCAAAGTGAAACATTGGCTTACACGTGCGCTTCTAAGCTCACATTATGCTGCCCAAACATGGACGGGCCACCCGCTTCAGTACATGACATTGAAAACTCGATCTAATAGGAATAGAAATTAACATATAGTATTGTAATGGAAAATTGTCCATTTGTAAAGACCTCTCTCTTGATAAAATATATGCATATTCCTCTCCATCCATAGATGACGTCATGCAGCAGGGGAGGGGGAGGGGGCGGTTCATGCTTCCATGACCAAGCATGACAAGTGGGGGAGTGGGGGGTCATGTGGTGCATGACATCATGTTGAACAATTTCAATTTAAAAAAATTCTGAGGATGGTGCGTCTATTTCTAGACAAGGCGAAAAGGGGGGGGGGGGGGGGGAATGGTAAAAAAAATAAAATATAATAATAGCATGACATCATTTATGGCCGGCCCCTTTGAAACATTTTTGCAAACAAACGGAAATTTGAAAATATTTTATTAAAAAAAATTGAACAAAAACTCATACAAAAAAAGTTAGGCTGGGGCCAAAAATGTAGGGTACGGTAGGTTGTGTTACCAGAACATAACTTTTTTTAAAGGCCTAACCTGACCTACCCTAGATTTTTGACCCTAGACTATAAGGCCTAAAAAAAACTGTTGTGTTCTGGTAACCCGACCTACCCTAAACTGTTGGCCCTATCCTACAATTTTTAAAGGAATTTTTAAAACTTTTTTTTTCAAAAAAACCCATAATAATTGACCAGAAAAGCATGGAACACCCTGGAAAACCATAAAGATGCACAGGGCTTGTATTTTAGAAGCTGGAAATTGTAAATAGAGGATATTTAGAACATTATTTTAATTTTCACCACTGTCCTGGCCCATTTTTCAGGCTAGTACTAGAGTAGAGCAGGGGGTATTCTCCTTGGCTTTGAAGTCAGTTTAATAGATTCACACAACCGTCAGCAACCTCAGGCTCAACTGAGGCCGAGTAATTTGCTGAAGGACCTCATTCTGAAACTCGACCCTGTGTCTGCAGTCCCTGGCCCAGGGTCTTGCAGAACTTGTTTGTCTGTCTGTTTGTCCTACTGAGTCTGTCTGTGCGTCGACAAGCAGACAACTTCGTTTTCCAAACCTCAAATGTGAGAACAAAGTGAGTTAAGTTTGTCTAGCAACCATTAGCATTACGTTGATTATAATTGTTGTTCATATGGCAACTTACTTGATGAAAGTGTGAGGACTTGTCCTCTTGTGGCTCAAAAAGGAAAAGTGATCGAAAACCGGAAGTGATTCTTTAGACCTCCGGGTTGAATATGAAGAAGGATTTCTATTGGTCAAAGCTTGCAAAGGATGTTTTCCCGCGTCAATGCACTCTGCCGCCTCGACACCTTTTACCGAAAGTTATCTCTGCACTGTAGCTGCCACTGGGTCCCGGCTCCTGTGCCCTACATAGCACCAGCGAAAACCGCGGACTATTTTTAGGTCACTGTTAATCTAGGTCACACGCGTAGTAATCTTATAATGCCCGTGTATAGTTAATGACCTACATAGCAGAGTCACCTCTCACGGGTGTAGTTCCGGCGCGGAGGGGTTATTCGCCGCAGATTGGCGTCAATGTTATCCGGTGGGTTCGGTGGGCATAAAGTCTTTAGTCAGCTGTCAGTCGAGGGTAGGTCGCTCTGAAAATAAAGAAATATTTAGAAATACTGACTCATTAAAAACCTGTGGGTATTTTGCAGCATTTGATAGTCCTTTCTTTTTGAGTTTGCAGCGCTCATCCCGCAGTGACGAACCGGCAAAAATGGCGGCCCCCATGTCCGACAAGCCGAACCCGAACAATCCCATCGTTTTCTTTGATATTACAGTAGGAAGCACGGTAGGCTACTTTACACAAATAGAAGAGTCATTATAGGTTCACATTAGATAGAAATATTTTAGCACTGCCAAGTATTTTCTACTGTATATAATGCCAAGCTTGGTTGAAGTGAGCGATAATAAGAGACTTCAGTGCATGAGAGAAAACGTTTGGTGTTCATAATATCTCTATCTCTTATATGCTGATGACCTAGTTCTTTTCTCTGAATCAGCCGAGGGTCTACAATCCCTACTGGATGGCCTCCTGAAATTCTGTAGCAAATGGCACTTAATCTTAAATGAGACAAAGAGCAAGATTGTGATCTTTAACAGTAAATCTGTTAAGGGCGAGTTCTTCTTCGGCCAGGAGAAACTGGAACTTGTGAAGGAATATAAATATCTTGGAGTCTATTTCTCCTCTTCATTTAAAGGGACATTCTCGTCCTGCCGTATCTAGGCTTACATCCGCCGACGTTAACCTAACGACGCGACGGCCGGCGACGTGTTTTTCACTTTTGGAACGTAATCCGGCGACGTTATTGGTCACGTCGCGAAATTGGCGCGCCTGGCAGGGGGTTACAACGCATCAAAATAGGTCCGCCCCACGGACGAGAACGTCCCTTTAAGACTCCAACTAAAGGCACAAGGCAATATCTTGCAGACCAAGCCCGTAAAGCACTATTCAAAATTAAACAAATGACCAAACAGCCGCTAGGAAGACTATCCCCGAAACTCTCACTCAAGCTGTTTGACTCACAGATACTGCCAATACTAGAGTATGGCAGCGAAGTTTGGGCCTCCACAAGTGAAATCCCTGAGCTTGAACGTTTCCAATTAAACTTTCTAAAGCACATGCTCTGTGTTAAGAAACAAACAAATACTGCTGCTATATATGCAGAAACAGGCCGATTCCCTCTGTTAGTAAGACAAAATATACAAATACTGAAATATTGGCTAAGGATAAGCAGCCTCCCACCTACAAATATTGTTAGAGAAGCCTATGACGCACAACTATTCATGTACTCGGAAGGGTTCCCCTCCTGGTGCGATCTGGTAAAAAATGTACTGACCCAACTAAATATGACTGAAGCTCTTAAAGCCGAACATAACATTGACCTAAACAAGGAAAGCTTTATCCGTATTGCAAAAGAAAAACTATATGCCCAAAAATCTACAATCATTTTTGAAACCATTCAGAAATCTAACAGTGAAAACAAACTCAGAAACTATAAACTTTTTAAAGCCAACCCTGGAATGGAACCATATCTTCTAATACTAAATAACCACAAAATGATCATTGCACTCTCACGTTTCCGGCTTAGCTCACATCACCTTGAAATCGAAATGGGCCGTCATGCAAAACCAAAAATCCCAAAAGAGGACAGACTATGTAAAATATGTAATCTGAACCAGGTAGAAGATGAAATCCATTTCCTTCTCAAATGTCCAGCCTACTCTGAACAGAGATTAGTCCTCTATACCCAAATTGGCCATGACAGCTCCCTTGTAGAAGACAATAACTCAATACTCTCTCTATATTCTGAAATAATGTCATCAAGAGAGGAAAGTGTAATTAAAGCTACTGGGACCTATTTGATTGACTGCCTCAAACTTAGGTTGCAGTTACTGGCAAGGGGAATATGACCCTAGCTATTGTGAGCAGCATTAAACCCCCCTTGGTATTGTGATATCGACCATGAAGTCTTAAATATGGAGGTCCTATAATCTCAAACCTGCCAGGTTAATTATCTCAAATGTAATCTCTGAACCAAAACATCAAGGTGCTACAAACAGATTATGGTGCTAACCCGTCCAACAGTGATAGTGTCACAACCCATACAATACTTAACTAAGCTAGTCAGTTAGGTCTCCAGGTGCTAAATGATACCAAAACAGCAACTGACACATTTCTAGTCCCATTTTAACCATGGTAGCTATAAACCCTTTAGCTTTATAGATGTCTAGTTAGTACTACATTATTACATTTACTTGTACCCTAGCTTAGATTGTTACATCTTTTTATGTATGTATCTTTAAGTGATATATGTTATTCTATGTTCCAAGTCATCTGTAAATGTAGTCATGTATTTATCCTAATCTAAGCCTATTTAAGGCTGATGACAAAACTACGCGATAACACAATGTTGCTCTGCTGTAATCTTGTCTCTGTATTTATACCTGACATTTGGATCCTGTCGATCTTTCAGTTGTCAATAAAAGTGTACTACTACTACCATAATTCATTCCTGCTGGAGGCAGGAGGGCCGTTGATCATCTGTCTGTCTACTTCCAGTAGCCTTCCCCTATGCCTACTACAAGTAGCCATCTGTATGGCAGCCAATCAGCATGCACAGAGCCTACTTCTAGTAGGCCCTAGAAGCTAGAGCATACTGTATGACAGAGAGGCTTATCCGCACCATCTGACTACCGTGAAATCATGATTTCGAAGCAATCAGAGTGTACGGGTAGTGTGGAAGCTAGAGGTGTCTGGCCCTGTGTATGCTGACCCTTGTAGGACTGGAAGCCTACTTGTAGTAGGCTCTGGGACTCAAATCTGCCTACTTGAAGTAGGTATCTTGGAGAGTTTTCAATGGCTCAGCACAGATTCATGGTATTGTAACCAACTGAAAGGGCGTAAAAAAAGAATAAGAAAGCTGTTTTGATCTCTTTTATCAGTACATTATTTGATTTTCTATTAATTTTTCTGTATTTAATATTTTGATGGATTTTCGAATTATTTAAAAAAGTTGAATAAAAAGTAAAATTTAGAGGCTATGTTCTACAATTAAAAAATCAAAATATGAAAATTGTACATATGCTGCTTGATAGTTGTAGAACTAAAGTTTCTAACTGTATGTATAATAAAGGCCCCAAGAGCATGGCGAAAATGCAAGAGAAATTAGAAAAGTCATCATAAATAGTGATTTTTACCAATTTGTCACAATCTGAAAATCTCAAAATATGACTCTACCAAACTACTACACTTGAACATGTTCCCAAAATTTGTCATTATTGTACTATATACCATTGAACTCCTCTGAAATCAAGCTTTCCAACAGTATGAGTATTATTATGATCAGAGTCAGTATGTGTCCATGAGTGATGCCTGAATATAGCCATTTCTGAGGGAATTTTGACATTTTTTTAATGAAAAAATGCACTCTCAGGATACCTAATTTTATATGACTAAAAATCAAAATCTGAGAAAGTTACATAGCCTGGGGGATACCTCATGACCTGAGGTTTCTCACTGTATCTATGATAAAGCCCCTAATACCATGGCGGAAATGCAAGGATAATTAGAAGTTACCTTTAAAATATATTATGTGTGACAAAATCTGACAGCTCGCCTGTGACCTAGATTAACTGTGACCTAAAAGTAGTTTGCGGTTTCCGCTGGTGCTATCTAGGTCACAGGGGCCGGCACCCAGTGGCAGCTACAGTGCAGAGATAATTCGCGGGAGGGCGAGCGTCGAAGTGGCAGAGTGACTGTAGGCAACCGGCCCAAATCTGGGGAACAAAAGCACAAACTGTTTGACAACATGCTACCACCCTCTGACTGCAAAAGACAGCCCAAGTTCCCTGGCACCAGGATAGACTTTGAGTAGATTGAAACGGCCGGACCGAAAGCAAGACGTACAGACCCCCTCTACCAAAATGGCCCGTTGTTGCAATTGCATTCGTACCCCCATAAAACAACCCCCCTGCCCTCTTGGAGAAAGAACACTAGCACGAAGCTCCACTGACCAGCTCCGACTCTGTTCACCCTTGTGCGCAAGGCACGACTCTTAAACTAACATGGTCTCCTGTACTATTTGTTAAGGACTGGACATCTACAATAAAGGAAGTGTTGAGTTATTGTGTAAACTCCACTATAGTTCAAAGGGCCCAGTTTAAAAGGATACAACATCGGACATTACTGGAAAATTGGTGCACAAGTCCGGATGTCTGATGGCTTTTGGGATACACTGCGGGACATTGAAGAAACTTAACTTTGTTGATAGAAAAGACTAATTATAGAAATGTTTATTACATTTTCTTCAAGGCAAAAAAATAGCTAAATTCCCCTGAAGAAAGATATGTAATCAGTGTCTGAAATTAAGGTTTAAATCTGTGCACTCACCGGGTGCAGAGCTTTGAAATGTGTGTACCCGGCGAGTCTTTGTTTGCACCCTCAGTGATATAAGGCTATTTATTCCACCAAAAATGTGTGCATCTGCCAGGTGCACAGTATAAAAAGTCACGCATCCTGTTGCAAAATCATGCACTCCGGGTGCAGGGTGCACCCTTAATTTCGGACACTGGTAATATATGCCAGGACCCTTACCTCCACATAGCCCTTGGTTGTCCCGGATGTTGCTTATCACAAGCTGACAACAGTGACCATTTGCAAAATCTATAGCATTTTTTGGCCATAGTGAGAAAATGTAAAACATTGTCAAATTAACAGGTGCTCTCTTAGTTATAAGGTACCGCACATAGTTATTCCAAAAAGAGTTGAGAGACTATTTGGGTCTTGAGATCCCCAATTCACGCTAAAAATACGTGATTTTTCTGACCTTCCCACCAAATGAAGTATGAAAAGCCCAGGTTGCTTCCAGACAGAGAGCCTGTGGGCACTTATAAAAGTCCCTCCGAATAATCTAGGTAAAATAAAGAATTTGTTTCTAGTATGAAAAAAGTTTCGAGACGCCCATTAGCGGTCAACACATGGAGTGGTTGTTGTCTGATCACTGATCACTTAAATACATTTGAAGACACAGTTCTGATTGCCTCTACAAGTTCAACTTACTGAAAGAAAGTCTTTCATTTTACAGGAGATCGGCAGGATCAAGTTCGAGCTCTTTGCAGACGTTGTTCCAAAAACTGCCGAAAATATCAGGTAGGTAATGGAGTGAAAAAAATGTAAATTCATATATACTATTTCATACATGTATTTGGTGGGAATATTTTGTTTAAAAGATATGACTTGTGTTCTTGTATCATCTACTGTTATATATAATTCCTATTCATTATGTCCCCACAAGTTGATCAATAAGATGTCTAAACTAGATTCAATTGTTTTTCACAGACAATTCTGCACGGGAGAATACAGAAGAGATGGCGTACCAATCGGGTTTAAAGGATGCCACTTCCACAGGTAAGCACATCGAGCTAATGTTGATATTTTCTATAACAACGTAATGTTAAGCGCATTTTGCTTGTCTATGGGACACCGCTGTTTGCTCTAGTCTGTAATTACGGTTATTTCTGTAGAATCAAATGATTACTATAGTGTTGCTATTGGGACAGTCCTTAGTAATATACTACAGTATATTATGGGAAGATGAGACTTAGGGGTAGTTTTATGTACTGCTCGTTTTAATGGAGTGCACCTAGGATGTTTCGTAAGCAACAATAAATCATAACCTCATTTACCACCATGGCCTTTGAAAATGTGTGGGCCAACGCAAGAAACATGAAATTTGCTCATTACCAGTCTAATGGACAAATATGATTTATTCATGACAGGTAGCAAGAATTAACATTTTTCAACGCGTTAATTTTAAGAGTTAGACGTACGAAAATGGCTTGTGACCTCGTTATGAATTCGATCAAGAAAACAAATTGAATTAAGCCACACCTAAGTAAACATTCGATATTTTATAATCCTCTGCTCTAAATGCAATTTCTTGTTCATTTTTCAGAGTCATAAAGGATTTCATGGTACAAGGAGGTGATATCGTTAATGTAAGTTTCTTTATCCGCATAGTAATTTTGAAAGAAAGAGGCATTGTATGCGATTGGGACTATGTGCCTGTAGTTTTGATAAGAGGCAGCCTCTATGAATGATACTGTCATAGTCCCACTACCGGTAGTTTCGAGATTTCGTCGTAAAACGGTCCTTAAAGGGAGCCAAAAGCAATATTTGGTCAAAATTTTGCAAATTCTGTTAACTATTGAAATATAATCTATGGCCATAACCTAGGCCATTGGAAAAATATAGACTGTAAATACAGGCTTAAACTATATCAAAACACACTAAAACATGTCCCTGATCAATTTTGGTGACCCACCAAAATTGGTTTGTTTACAAACATTGCTGTCTTCAGGCTTAAATAGCTTGAGTATTATGGAATTCAAGTAAAGTTATAACCAGTTATCATGATTTTTACTATACCAATGGCTGCCATTAGACTCTTAGAACATATTTTCATAGTTATTTGAGTTTGTAAAATTTTAGCATATTTTGACATGACATTGGTTTTGGTTCCCTTTAATTACATGATTCAAGAAAGGTTGGTCAAGTGTGGGTAGCATTACAGGTTAACTATGAACGCAGAATCCGCTAATTAATTGTCATCAGTAAGTATAGGTCTTAGATTTGTAAAATTCTGGTCTTGGCAAGGGCCCGAATTAGAAAGTTTGTAACTGGTGAGCACCCTGCATCGTAAGCTAAGCGTATTGAAGTGGTTTGAATCATTAGATGCTTCCCGTGTAGGTGGCAATGAATAGGTGCAACGAATGATTACAAATTAGTATGTTACCGTTCAGTTTTTTAGCCTCTGTGTTTTAAAGATTTGTAGGTAAGAGACGCGTTAGCTATGTCCCCAATACTACCTCGTTAATAGCTTGAGACCCCCAACCACACCCTGCCCTGCTCAACTAGGATTTTGTAAATTTGTACGGTCCAACAATAAGTTGTCGATAGCTCGATATCGCCACATATACATAGTCCAATCCTTAAACAAGATTTTGCTTCACACAATCTCTTTTCAGGGGGATGGTACAGGAGTAACAAGTATTTACGGAGGACCGTTTGCAGACGAGAACTTTAAAATCAAGCACTATGGGCCAGGGGTGCTGTCTATGGTAAGCATGATTGATAAGCCCGACGATTGGTGATATAAAATATATTTAGTTACAAGGCGAATGAAATAGTCACTTTAAATTAGATAAAGGATATTCATGCCCGCCCTCACGGTCAGGTCAATGGCTGCTTTATAATTTTATATTTTGAAAATAGAAGCCAACGTGTTTTTTTGAGTCTTAACTTTTGCACATATTAATTGTTTAAGTAATATCCATACGGCTTATACAAAACGTTTTTTTCCTACTAAGATAAATTCTTATATTCAAAATCAAGTTATATGTCTTTTCATGTCCAATTACCGCTTGAGAGAATTAAGCTATACAGAATTGTGGTAGACTGTTCATACTCTTTGTAAGAAATATGACAATAAAAAATGCTCCGCTCCATTAGAAAGATTTGTGTTTTTCCAAAACACATCTACACAGATAGATATTTACTGTTTAATATACTCGTATGTCCGATTTTGGTGTTAATGTAATTCACAACGAAATGTATTCTTATTTTCAGGCTAACAGTGGTCGAGATACAAATGGTTGTCAGTTCTTCATAACATGTGCCAAGTGTGATTTCCTTGACGGAAAACACGTTGTCTTTGGTAAGTCGTATCAAAATACGCCTCCCGTGCATGTGTAGAAATATATTTCTTTAGTGTGAAAAGTATGCTATTCATTTGGACAAACATTTTTAACTAGAAAGAGTGCCTTATAATGTTGTGATTCTCATGTTTTTTTACTTTCCCTAGACCGACTTGTGTAGGGCATCAAATGAATGTCAAAGAAAGGTGTGCATCATAGCCTTGTCTGGGTCAGGGAAGTCCCTAGTAACAGTCATCCATGGTCACCCATGCATGACTGAATAAGGCCAGAGGGGACAGATTTGGTAGAGATGAGGACTGACCAAGAAAAAATTGGTAGAACTTTCCCCCTTGGGGTTGCTAAGCAATTCTAGCAACGAGCTCCCACTGCCCTGTCCTTGAGAATCATGGACCGTAATATCATTTACCACAACCATTTAGAAAAAAGCGAATCGTAGCTCTTTTGCGGAAAAATAAATAATATGCCTTCTGTCCACCCAGAAATGAAAAAACACCCTTCCGTTTTTCCTAAACCAGGATGAAAATATTTTTTGATAAAATATGCATCATATCCTTTTACATTTCAAGTATGAATACATAGAAAAAGAAACGCTCTATCTGTAAAGGGGTGTGTCAAGTCAGAACCTCTCCACACACCCTCATTTTTATGGGGACCTTAGCTAACGCCGCCCCCCCCCCCCCCTTACAACTTAATTTAGAGGCAAAATGATGTTTCGCCTCTGTACTCCAATAATAACAAAAACACGTTGGTTCTCGGAGGATGGGAGAAAAGACATAGAAAATGTGTACTTCTCACCGGGAACAAGTTAACTACCAAAAATTTCTTATTTCACGATTTTATTTGTCCTGTCCTCCCTTTTTTCTCAGTCATATGAACTGTTACAGAGAAATAAATACATCCTTGTGACAGTTCCAGATCTTGGGAAGAATATTCCATTCCATTTTTTCCCCAAAACATCATATAAAAGTGACACTTTTAAGTTTGAAAATGATGAGAAATTTCATTTTTTTGCCAAGTCATGGTGCTTTCAAAAACCACTGGCACCCAGCGCCCGGCAACAGTGCAAGTGCACATATACTAAAGGTTGGAGATAGTCTTTGGGACTTTGAGGCGCCTGGCAACAGTGACGTATCAGTGTTCAAAATTAAATCCCCATACCCACTAGGTGACTTTTGCACAATCGGCCATCTCATCGGTGCTAGAATCGGCCGATTCTACTAGAAGAATCGGCCAATTCTAGGAACGACTTGTATCAAACATACATATTTCAATACACCATACTGACTGCTAAGCTGAATTGGTGCTAGAATCCCTGATTCTAGTCTGCGGACTCAGGCAAAATCACCTAGTGGGTATGGGGCTTAAGGGTGCACCCTGCACCCGGAATGCACAATTTGGCTGCTGGGTCCATGCTTTTTAGGAGGCATGCACCTGGCATGAGCATGCTTTTTCAAAAGTGTAAATGCTATTTTATAGTAGTGTGTGCATCAGAAATATCCTGGGTGCACAATTTCAAGCCCGCAGAGATAAATATATCCGACCTCATACTCCATAGTGTCTTCCTATTATATTAACAATATGATATAAAAAGCACTTATAACTTGTATTTTTTATATAAAGACACAACAACATTTGATAGACTTTTTCACATAATTCTATTCATACTTAATCACAAATTCCTTAAACTATTTCGCCTCTCATGGAAGCTCCTCACCAGGACAGACATTATGACTTGTTTTATACCCGCTATTAACATTATTTTGAAAATTTGAAAAATAAAATAAACTTACATTTATCCATTTCAATCTCCTTTCAGGTCGAGTCGTAGACGGCCTGTTGGTTTTAAGGAAGATTGAAAACGTGCCAACTGGTCCCAACAATAAGCCCAAGATCCCTGTCGTAGTCTCACAGTGTGGTGAGATGTAAAAACTTCATCCCATCAAATCTAGAAAGAAACTGTAGTTATCATCAAATCATCCCGTAAACACACTTAGAAAGTGCATAATTATAGTGTCCTTTATTCATCAATTCTCATCAACTCAATGTGGAATAAATATTTTTTATTGAAAAGGAAAGTGTGCTAGAGTTCTGTTGTGAATGAACAAATGATTTTAAACATAGAATTGAACATGAAAAAAAGAGGTATTCATGGTCAGATCTTGATAGAAGTAGACGTTAGATATAGAATATATCTCCGATGAAAATCTGTTAGAACATAGATCTTATCACTTTTTGGGAGGAATATTTAATTAGAGTCTTGAAAGCGCTTTGAAAATGGTTTTATATATTGGTCAAGGTGTCTTCAGATCTGAATGAAAAGAAAGTACCACGATATGCTCTTCGGGAAATCAGTTTAACGACTTTTGATCAACTGCATCACCTTTTGTCCAATGCTAAATCTGAATATGTCTTTCTTAATCGGGGCTTTTTACCAACTCTATCCACCTCTTGCCCGAAAACTCAAATTCAAGAATCATTGCAGATCTAGATAATTTTCAGGCCCAAAATCGATTTTGATCAAATCTTCAATTTTACGCCTGAACTAGTCTTCCCGTTGGTGTTGTAGAATATCACGGGGACAATGTGTAGGTTACTCCCTGAAAATTGAAAAGGCCATGATATTGATCTAAGTCAAAGTTATCTGTAAAATTATAATTATTATTGTCAAAACCTGGAATCGCGGCGTTCACATCTAGATGTAACGATTCGCTTTCACCGTTATCAGCTTAATAATATTAGACTAGTAATATAAACTGATAAAGCGGGGGCTGGGGGAAAGGAGGTATGCAATTTCCAGCTTCCACACCTAACGTTATTTGTAGGGCGCGAACGGACAGTGTTTTCACAACTCAGTGGCGACATCTGTCGACTTAAAAACACACCAAAATTCCGAAATATTTTGGATGCTGCCATCTAGTGACAAACACTCGAACTAGAGCAAGTTCTCGTCGTTGCCGAGAGGGGTCACGTCGGGGTCAGCTGTTGCCTTCCCAACGTAGACGCTTTCCTGACCCAATTTCCATCAAAATAAAGCCAGCATGTCTCGGACTTCCTCCACTTTCGGCAGGCAAACTTCTACCAGAGGCCTGAACAACTCCCTAGGAGGTTTGTAAGAAGTATAAACTCTGTTTGGCGTGTTTAGAGTGACCAATTCCGTGTTGTTCGACCACAAGTTCCGTTTTTCTCCCTTCACTTCACTCGTCCACGTTTGAACTGTTTTCCCCGCCCCCCTCCTTGGCCTTGTCCAGGCACGTTTGTCAACTTTGGCACCAAATTCAATTCTGGCTCGCCTCCACTAGCTCTTAATTGTCTTTATGGCTCTTGATACTCACTCACTGCCAGTTGAGAGGAGCCAACTTGTCTGTGAATCCATGCCAGTCATGGGGAGATCTCGACGTGAGCTGGGCAGAGAGTCTTCAATGGCTGGAAGCATTTCTCCTGACGCCCTGTGGAGAAAGTCACTTCGTTCACCAACTGTTTTGGGATTAGCCAGCACCAGCAGAGGTAGGGACAGCTGTCTGATTAGTAGACAATTGAAATGTTGACTCATAGATGTTCGTTATTCTTTGCATGTTCCATATTGAAGTTGCCAGTTGTCTAGGCATGTTTATTGTTAGTGTAGTCTGTAGAGCCTAGACTCTAGAGTAGAGGCTAGATGATAGTCTAGATCATTTAGGACTTGGCCCTGGCCTAGGCTTCGGTCATTCAAGTTCTAGTATTCACAAGTTCATAAAAGTTGGAATGTACTTTAATTTTTCTAAAAATGCATTTTTTTCTCTTTATGTTAACGTGTTATCTTTCTTTCTTTCTTTTTTTTTTTTTTTTTAGAACTCTTGTTTGTTTTTTTAAAGTGGAATAAATTGAATATTGAATTATGAATTTTCCTGTTTAGGCATAGATCTTCAATTTTCACTTGGACATTAGCCTAGCGCCGCTTGGCCAGGTCGGAGAACACAGGCCAAGTATTGGGTGTGGGGGTCAAGGTCGCGTAACCAACGTAACGCCGGTCCGCCATTAATTTTTCGTAACTTTTAAGGGTTTGTTTACATTCGGTGTTCATATATAAGGAAGGACTTCACATCCTATTCCTTATACGAGGTCATACAATATGATATAACTAAGAAATGAACCAAAAAGTAGAATTTTATGTCGTCTAGATTCAGTGTAATTACAACTCAAAGTTCAGAAACATCAGCCCTGTAACCAGAGGGATGTGATGGCGCAAGACAAAATAGTCCCAACTTAGAGCACTGCAACAACTTTCAAATGCAAGAGATGTGCAACCAAAAGAGACTGGTTGCATCAAATAACTCATTTCTGATTTGTTAATCGAATACTAAGTTATTTATTGACACAAAAAAAAATGGCCCAAGGATTGAGCCAAAACGCCACATGTTAAAAGTACTTCCGGCTGGGACCTAATACCGGCCGGTTGTTGTAAAACCCGGTCGGATGCCAGCCTACTTGGACATTTATGTGTAAGAAAGGTAATTTAGATAGATTTTCAATTAGATTTTTATGGTTAGGTCAAAAAAAGAAAAAAAAAACATATGTTGTGTTCAGGGAGCCCAACCTATCCTAGATTTTTGGGTTAACTCAAAATTTTGGGTAGAAAATTTTCTTTTTTAAAATAAAAAAAAAATTGACCTGAAAACCCTGGAACACAATGGAACAGCATAGAGTATAGATGCTCAGGCCATCCTAGAAAAAATTGTTTTAGAGGATATTATTACTGAGGCGGAAACTATTGGTGAAAATAAAAGATCTAAATGTTTAAATCGTTTCCGCCTCAGTTTTAGAATGGGCTCGCACTGCGAGCAGAGGGGAGGTGGACAGCTGCTAACCAGCGAAGAATATATGATTTAAAGGCTTGCTCGCCGAAACCAGCAGGATGTGGAAAAGCAGGTGGACATATGTCCCGTCTTGATGTCCACCAAAAATATGTCCACCAGTTAGCAAAATGTGAATATCTCAGAGATTAAACGCTACTAAATCTTAATTTTCAGTTTAATATCAAGAAAACATGTTATATTTTCCTGAATAATGTCAAATAGTGACATGTTTAGTGAAATCATGGAGAAATCATTGTTAGAAGTTTGGTTTCGGACCGCCATCCGCGGTGGACATAGAGAACACCGTGTGGCGGAATCTGATGATTCCCGGCCGGTGACAGAAGCTCAGAGGGGGCCCCGCTACTGTCGCGCTGGTACTTTCCCACGGTCGTCATTCCTGGGAGATGGTAAACAATGAGGCTCTAGCTGCTTAAATTGACATCATGACACATGTATTTTTGTTTATTATAAAATATCAAAACTTGAGTTAAACCTTAGTAAAAAAGAAAAAACAAATGCTAGATTATTTTGGGTAATTTGTCAGTTGTTATAGACATACTTTACAAATTCACAATAGGATAGAAAAAAATAACTTGCTAATTTTGAAAAAATAAAATGATCCTCACATGGACCCCTAACTCTATGTTCCCACTGCGGGAGCCTCACGGCTGGGCTGGTGGCCTAGAACATGGTGAAGACAATGGCAGTTTGGCATGGGAAATTACTCACAATAACACGGATTTATGTAATTTCAGGACTCAAAAGGTATTTAGTATGATTTATGGAGTATCTGAGGTCATCCAGGACAAACTTGGGGGCTTGACATTGTGTATTTTTCGAGATACTTTGGTGAAAACACCTGGATTTTAGGATTCATGTCCACCACTGGAGATACATAAGATTTCATGAAGTTTCATAGATATGTTTTCATACGTAAAGTCTCAGGCTCCTACTTATCGCATGATTTGACCGATTTAGGCCTGGACATGAGTAGCTTGCAATTTGAATATTTTCAGAATGTAGGAAAGATAGATTAGAAAAAAAACTGACAGTTATTGTCAAGTTTTTTCACGTGCACCCTGAAAAAAAAGTTAACTTATCAAGCCTATCAAAATTGATTTATAAATACATCTGTAAAACAACACATGCCATAGGGTGCCTCAAAGTTTGGTTCATGCATTTTCACTCTGGCTCTGAAAAAAGTATTTAGGCCTTATCAAGCCTAGCAAAATTAATAAAATACAGGAAACTATGTTTTGATATGTCTTAGGCTCCTATAACTTATAATCGCATGGTTTGATTATTTTAGGCCGGAACACATTTGCAATTCGAATATTTTTGGACCTTAATTGTTTTCGGAGATTTTTTTTAATTTTTTTTTTATGACCAAGTCCTTACAGAGTATGTTCTTGCATGGTACGGTAAACAACGCAGGTTTTAGATAAAAAGTAATTCAAATATTAAAGGATTGGGGAATTTGTCACTATAGTGCCATTTCTTCAGACCTACCATAAAATCATTAAATCTGATTCGTAAAAGACATAAAAGACAACCCCCTTACCTGTTTTTTTTTTCAAAGACTGAAGAGTCCGCCTCAGTTTGTAGCTTTGCTACACTTTTAAAAGATTAAACGTTTAAACTGGTCATTTTTATTCTCAACACGGTCTATAAAAAAACAGCAAAATGAAAAAAAAACACAAACAAATTAACCTACCTGCCCTTATTTTCTACCTATAGACTTTGTGCAGATAAGGTCATGTGATCACTTTTTGGTGATCACCACGTGGTGATCATAACCACGTGGCTGTGGAATTTATTCAAAATTCAAAATTCTACAGAGTGGGGATTGTTGAATGACTTGGTTTTAATCAAATGTAACAAAAATATTTGTTCTAAATGTTCAAAAATCGGTAATAATATTGATAATAAATTGATCACCAATATGGCGGCCAGCTATTTTTCTACGTTGTGACGTCATCTGCACAAGTGCTATAGGCTATACACAACTGCTTTTTTTTTTTTCGCTTATTAAGTCAGTAAAAATGATAAATTTCAGCAAATTTTCAGAGCCATTCCTAACATTCCAAATTATTTGCAATGTTTTCTTGGAATGTAAAATCCTGGTATTCTCAGAATTCTGATTCCTAGCTACAAAGTGATACCACAATATCTAAAATTGATTAAATAGTTTAGATCTAAGAATTATCAGTACTTTTGCAAATCGAGTCAAGGCAACTTAGAGTATAGCCTCGATATTTAGTGACAGGATCTTTGGTCAAGAAGAGGGAAAATCAGTTTTGCAGTTAGAGGTAGAACTTAGTATTATAAGAGAAGGATTTGTAATAAAAAAAAAATGACAAAGCTAGTTGAGCATACAGGGTATGGTTGCCACTCGTACCCGCATTTTGTGATCTTGCCTTTTTATTCTGTACTGCAATGGTTGCAAACGTTTGATTCTTTTATGCCAAGCGCTATAAATAACATGGCTGCTGGTCAAACGTTTGGCACTATAGTTTGTTTGTAGACCTGGGTAGCAGTAAGTTCATTCATATTAATTCTTGTCTCAATTTTGACACAATAAATAGCTTCTGATTTACCCCGATTCCAGGTGTTCCATCTACATGTAAGTGAAAGTTAAGGTTCTTATCAGTTTTTACAACGGTAAGAAAATAACGTTTTGTTAGAAATTTTTTATTTTATTTCAGGATTCAACATGTTTTTTTTTCTTTTTACAAAATTTGATTTAATGTTCTTTGAAAGAAAACAAAAAATCAAAAAAAAATCGCGATCTCCCGTCTAACTTTTTTTTGTTTTTACCTGCCCACTGGACAGGAACTGTAAAATCCCTAATTTAAGCCGCACCCTGACTTTTGAGTTTCTTTTTTTGCATATTTTGATAACAATTTTTTATTAATGCCATTGTATTCAATGTTGTTGAAAACCCTAATTTAAACCGCACCCTTTAAGTTTAATTCGCCCTCATTTCCGAAACAAACCATTATTTAAGTCGCGGCTTAAATTAGGGGTTTTACGGAGTTGTTAATGTTGTATAGGTGATCCGTCCTTCTTTTAATCTGATCAATAGAAGATAATCAAGATAAAGGTTTGGTGCTCAACCAGATCCGTTCACGCAGGTGCTCAGAGAGGAAACCTACTCTTTCCTCGGCTCACAAACCCAGGTGATCGTTTTGGGCCTTTAGCACTGCATTAGCACGAGGTGGACTCACACACTACAGAAAATAATATAAAATAAGCTTCCCATAACTGGTTCAGAATACTTTAAACTAATACTGAAAATGTTAAAATATACGATTAAAATTATAGTATTAAGGTGTATTAAAAAATAACAATAATTTTTCCTGTGCTAATCACCAAGGCTCTGTATCCCATCGACATATCTAGATTTCCTGCTATTTCCATTTCTTTTCTTACTACATGTATAATGTTAGAAGAATAAACATTGAATACGAAGAATCTGCTGTCATTAGGTCAATCAAACTATTTTTGTTAGCGTACGCTTCCAACAGATTCATAGATAAGAATGTTTTCAAGGACATAGTAAGACAAAATGAGCTCTCTAAATACAATAGAGAGGCATGTTGTAATTTTGTCTTTCCTCCCACAGGTGGCCTGACGGACGTCGGGATGTCCGGTTCTCTCCGACGTAGCGGCAGTGCCAGCAGCCTGCGGAAGAGTGGGACCAACCTGGCGGCCACCTTTAACGGCACCTCCAGCGGGTAAGGAGATCATGACCTTTCATTTCTAGTATTCTCCTCTTTTTTTTCTACTGAAGAAAACCCTAGACTGTAGATTTGATCATACTTTGAGACTGTACTCCGACCCGTGACTTTCTCTTGATTAATCAGAGTTAAATTATTCTACAAAATGTGAATTTAGAAAATACATGTGCATTGTCTGTATACCAGCATGAATTCATATAATAAACTACGTTAGTTTGAAAAGGTAGGATATTCATTCTAAAGTATTGACGCTGTTTAAATGCAATTAAAGGGTTCTGGGACTGTATCTGTCACTTCCTATCATTTCCGTATCTCTCTTTTTTCCACAGAAAGAACAAACAAAGCACAGACCTAGAGCGTATCGAGTCCGAGTACATCAAGAATCTCCAACAACAAGTCTACTTCTTGGAACTGGAAGCCAACTTTTTATATCCTTTCTCGCCAAATTTTCAATCACTCCAAACACAACCTCTGATGCCTAGCGATGAACAAAATCCCCAATTCAATTTATGTGATTTAGCGACTTTATTTTCTTAAGTTCGATACCATTTTATGTTGGTTGCAGGTTTACTATTAATTGTTGTTCTCTGCCTGAACCAGTCTGGAAAGAACCCATAAGGGTTGGCCGGACGTTAAACTACCCCAACAAACAAACTCTGCCTGAACAGTAGATGTGTGAATACGTGATTGAGAAACAAAGTTAAGAGTTGTTTGGTTGTTTGACCTTAACCTTGTATACACGGGAACAAGCTCGTAAGGCGACCGACATGCACCCCCAGATGACGTCAGAGGCCGAGCGCATGCTCCACAAACTCAGGGTGAGCAACTTACATAAGATTTATAGATTTTGTTTAAAAAATATTTCATTTTCATCGTCATCAGCATGGTAATCAAGTTATAAATTGCAGTTTTTCTTCAAACGCACAGAATGTAATTAGTTTTTAAGATCATTGTACTTTTTTTGTCTATATGTATACCAATTTATATTCCATAGTTTAGCAACTATGTTACTACTGTCTTTAAAAAAGTAGCTATATCATCAACATCTTACGAAGTAGGTCTGGTTGATGGAAACATTTTTGACATTTCTGAATTATTTAGTTAATGGAAATCCTCTACGGACGAGATGTTCAGGTGAAAACAATTATGTTTTTGCACATAGAACTTAATAAAGGTCATACATTACCATTTTAGTACAAGACTAAGATAAAAAAAAATATATATATAACGAAAAATTGAAAATCCCTTAGCAAAGTTCTGTTTGTCATTAATGATCTAATCAGTACTTTAATGCCCACAATCAACTCCTTGCATGATACAACATCTCATAACTTTTTCTATATTATGCGTATCTGTTAGAAAACAACTGAAAGAACATGAACTTTTGTACGTGAAGTTGGTTAGATAACTAAAAAAAATAAAACCTGTATCAAAATCAAAAGTCCTTTTTCGGAAATACGCATATTCTTCAGTCACACTATATATTTTTTTAGGTAATGCACTCCTGTGCAAATAATATTTCCCTCGATCGGTGCGTGGATTTTCCCCTTAGCCCGTCAATAGTTACCTAAAGATGGGCTCAATGTTAATTAATCAGAGTTTGACTCCCCCCCCCCCCAGGACACGGGCCCCGCTTGTGTCGTGTTTTACCTGGGTGTAATGAGGGAGCGTCCCCCTATACGGGTCGAGGCCTGCTGTAGACTGTTTGATTAGGGCGGTAAATGCCAACGTTACTAGCCAGGGAATATATTATCATGAGGGAACCGGGTTAGTCTTGCCCAGGTTCCCGTATCTATCTTTTTATTTCTAGGGAAAACGTAAAACTAGACGATTCATTTGTAATGCACCACATAATAATGTTAAAAGAACATCTAAACAAACAAATCATCATACTTATTATTGATTAATAACAAACCTTTGTATTGATTTGTTGAGGGAACGGGTCGAAAACAATAATCATAGCCAATACATATTTCATGAAGTGCCTAACCATGTGGAGCAGTAGAAATGGTGACAAGTGTTTACAATTAGCGGCCTAACAAGAGGGAGCATACCTTTAACCCTAGCAACGGTGCGACGACTTGTGTGTAGTGAAAGACCAGACGGTCGAGCCGCAATAAAAATAAAAAAGAAGTGTAAAATACCTTAATTAATCTAATATAAGCTACTCCAATAAAAACTGTTGCACATTTGATTTGTAACACAATTCTGGGAAGTGCATTTTCGCAAACATCATACAACGTCAGATATTAAACTATGAAGGTAAATAAGATTGCTTTTCCTCCACGAAAATTTTTAGCAAAGCGTCCGACTTACGTCGCATATCATAAGATTTACGGTATATGTTAATGTATTTCTAAAAAGGGAATAGTGTTAGCGAGAGAGCTTGTAACATCAGATTGTATCGTATAGAACTAGATGGATTAGATCGTATCTATCGGATAGTGTCTTAGATTCCAGACATGATGTGGTCACGACCGTGGGTTAGTTTGACATCGATTTTCTAGATCTAATTTTATAAATTAGCTAACGTAGAAAAAACGGATTACCCATCACCGTTGCTATGCAACTAACTGTTTATCTCAGAGGTCTCCATAAGTTATTTAAAGCCTATTGACAAAACTTGAATTTTCAAGAAGATTATATTTTGTCACAGTTGACCTGGAAATCTTTTGCTATATAAAAGACACATCGTATCGTCACCATATCTAAGAGAAAGAAAATATATATGTAGTTACAAACACATTTTGATCGTTGTCGACATTTTAACTTTGTCTTTACCTGCATGATTTACCGGAACTTTTCTATTTTGAAGTAAGTATTTTCATATCGCTGTATTTGTACCTGCATGTCACTAAGCTACTTGTCACAGTGTTGTAAATTGAGGAGGTCAAGGATGTTTGTGTATCATTAAATACAATTAGCCTAATAGTAAACGGTACTCTTTCGACTGGTACCTAACATGAACGGCAATATCAACAATTTTCAGATACAAAGATCCTTGACACCATCATTCAATTCAGTTAATTGATACACCAACCTATTTGTCAGGTTGAAAAGCCAAATACTTTCACACAAAACTTCACTCGCTTTTCTCCACTGTCTTATCCTATATACACTTGGTTCTGTAAAAGCAATAATGTAAAAGTCGTGGCAGCAATTATTCTAATATTTCACATTATCGAGATGCTTAAATGATATATATTTGAAGACAAGTATTAATTTGTTTCACGTGCATTAGTGTAGAAGATCACAAGTGGAATGTGGGTGGTCTGGGTCCATAGCGTGTCGTTGTTGTACCTGTGTTTGTGGTCGATATATGAATATTGAATAAGGATAGAAAGTTACTGTTTACGAAAGGAGGGAGTAGTATTTTGCATTTCCTGACTAAAAAGCTATAAAGCGCCTGTGCCGCGTCGCATAACGGGTTTTGCAACAGCGAGGGTTGTCCCCTGCTCGCTGTTGCGAGGGATGTCCCTGTTGCGATGGGTCCCCCTGTTGATTTGCGGCTGTTCTACTGAACCGATTTTAATTCTGCAAACAGTTCTGAAAACTAGATATTCAGATCTAAAATCCCTGAAATTTTCAGCCTGGGTTAATTATTAGAAATGGGTGAAAATCGATGGTGAATTTTGCGTATAACAGGGAGACTTTGCCAAACCTCCGCTTTTTTAAAGAACTACATCGCTCCTTCCGTTATGCGACGCGGCACTGGCATAGAAAAAGATCTGTTATCATTCGGCAAATCAGTTATTAGTTTGGAAGAGAATACGCATAGGCAATTATTTTCCCTATAAATTCTAGTTGTCTAACTGTATTGCAATTGTAGACTCATTATCACTGATGCAAAAGTTAAACTGTTACTATGGTTCTCTATGTTATCATACCTGCAGATTATGCAGACGGACATGGATAACCTGCAGGTGGAGATGCGGCGAAAAGATTCTAGTATCGAGTTGATACACCAAGACAAGGACAGGTTCGTGGCCAAGCTAAAGGCTGAGGAAGGTGAGTTGGATTCGGGGTACTTTGACAGCATGCCATGAATAATCCGATAATACTTCAGTCTTTATTTAGGCCCTCCTGTACCCTGAGCCATTTGGGATTTATAGCTCTTGGCTTAGCACCAAAAAACAATCGTTTTCAAAGTTAATTCACTGTTGATTTTCCACTTAAATAACTTTCCTTGAGGTGATTTTATAAATGTTACTTTGGTATGAATGAAATGAAACCAAACTGAAGCTATGCTTTCTACAATTTGATGATGCAATATGAACGTTGATCTTATTGTTAAAGGGTTCCTTGCACATAAATTTATCAATCGTTATTTTTAGTGTAGAAAACCCGATTTGAGTATTCTAAACATATTTAAAAAGAAATAGATGCAAAATATTGATATCTAAGAGAGTCATTATAGAAAGAAAATTAAATTTGGGAATTCCCTAATCCCTGAGCCTTTCAGGACTCGCCCTGTGACGCCATAATCATAGGAATTCCCTTTTGATATAAATTGGGACTCCAAGGTTTATGAAAGACTGCAGGTTAATGTTTATTTTGATAACAGCAAGTATGTTGCCTCATACGCATATTTGGATTTAAAGTACTTATCCCTTACTATATATGTGTTAAGATGGGGGAATCCCTTTGATGGATGAATGGGGTTCCCCATTAACTCATAGTGTGATGTCACAAATTTGGGGAATTCCTTAAAAAATGAAATTTATTGTAAGTAATCTCCAAATTGTGTCCAATTTGATATTTTTCTTTAAATTTTTCTCACGTACATAGCACGAGATATGATTGCCTGGCTGTACTGATTTCATTTAAAAATACCATTCCTATACTTATGTGAAAGGTTCCCTTTAATTACAGAGGCCCACCAGCGGGAGAAGCGGCTCTTACTGGACGAGATGGTGCAGATCAAGAAGGAGAAGGACCTACTGGAGCGCGACAACAAGCGTAAGGAGCACCTGATCCGGGACGCCCAGGAGGAGATCAGCAAGGCGCACCAGGCCACCCGTGACTCCGAGACCAGGTTCCAGGTCATGCGCAACCAGGTAAAGTGGACAGGTTCTGCCTACTTATTTAGGATTAAACTAGATCCAAAAGCAACGGTGCGGGGGGACGTGGCGTGTGTTCAATCCTGCTAGCAGGACCACAATGAACAAAGATCACTCAAATTTTGGTGCCAAAGTTTCATGGCATGGCTTAGCTGTCTCCTCATTGGTCAGTTTTGTGTACTGATCTGTAAGCTCACTCCTCATTGGCTGAGGGTGTGGGGTTTCTGCACTCATCCCTAAATTGGGACTCTTTTTAGAAATAAATAGTTATTTAATTAGAATAAAATATTAGAGGTTAAGTTAAGGAATAAATATCACCCCTTATTGTGGGACAGTTTTTTTGTTGATTGTGGTTTCGCCGGTTAGGGCTCATCAGCTGCATTTCAGGAATTCTGTTGTTGCATTTATTTATGTGTGTAAGCCTGTGGTGCTATGTTGTATGTCAGTGTTGCCACCTGGTGCTTTTAGTCTGGAACTAGGGTTTTCTCCTAGTAGTCACCACCACACTTGGACTTAACCCTTATAGGGTGTTTTAGTCTGTATGAGTCTCTCAGTTGTAATCTGATCTATTTTGTAGATAGATATCTTTGTTCATTGTTGTCATATGTTTGATACTCTAGTGTGGATAGTATTTTTGTAAAATTATTTCTGGATAATATAATATTATATTATCCATGAAAAAATTTTTTGACGTGGCTTTGGTTGAGTATCAACCATATCTATTATCCAGTATATTCATACCTTTGGGGGCGGTCGTCCCCAATCTCTGGATCCAGTTTGTCTCTATCGTATTTCTTAGAGATCTTGCTCGGTTGCTTTCTGGGTGTGCGTAAATAAACTCTAAAATGTGTACTTTCATGTCTCTTATGCCATTGTGATTATTATTGTTGAAATGGTGAGAGACATCTGTTTCTTTTTGGCTTTTGATGCCGTACATGTGTTCTCTTATTCTGTCTTTAATCTTTCTTTTTGTTTGGCCAACATATTTTTGGTTACATTTAGTACATTCAATGCAATAGATTACATTTGAACTGTTACAGGTGATGGATGTTTTCTTTTGGAAATCGCGGTTGTTGTTGTGTAGTTCTAAATTCGTGTCTAGAATGGTGCAATACTTGCAATTTCTAGTTGTGCATTTGTTTTCTTTTTCTGCACATTTGCCCTTTCCCATTTTTAGATCATTTGGGTTGTATTCGGTTTTAGCCCTGACCAGATAACTTCTTAGGTCTCTAGGTTTCCTATATCCCATCATGAGGTCTGCTCTGTGTAATTTTTTGGTTGTACTCGATCTTGCAAGTATATCCCAATTTTTTCTGACTATTTTTGGGATATGTTGATGCCCTTCCCGATATGTAGTAGTGAGGAACACTTTGTTGTTCTCAGTTTTGTGATCTTTTTGTTTGTTCAGTAGCAGATCGGCCCGTGTTTTTTCATCTACTTTTTGTTTGGCGTTGGTTAGTAGGCTCTCTGGGTACCCTTTTGTTAAGAATTCTTGTTTTTTTGTTTCTATATGGTTTTCGTAGTCATTCGTGTTTTGGCATATTCTTTTTATGCGTAAGAACTGACTGTACGGTAGACTTTCTTTACATTTGCGTGGGTGTGCCGAATCGTATTTTAAGTAACTGTTTGTGTCTGTCGGCTTCACAAAGAGGTCTGTGTATAGTTTACCATTTTCATCTTTTTTGATCTTAGTGTCAAGAAAACTCACTTCTGTTTTTGAATATTCTGCAGTGAACTTTATTGTATCATGGTATTTGTTTATGGTGTCTATCCATTTCAAGAGGGCGTCCTCTCCATGTTCCCAGATGAAGAAGATGTCATCTATGTATCTATACCAGATAGTTGGTTTTTGGTCACTATTTTCCAGAATTTTTGTCTCTAGTTCTGTCATGAAGAGATTCGCATACGTGGGTGCTACTCTAGTTCCCATTGCAGTGCCCCCTATCTGGAGGTATTGTTCACCGTTAAACTGGAAATTGTTTTTGGTCAAGACTAGTTCTAGTAAAGTTAAGAGAGACTCGTTACTAGGTTTTTCTAGACTATTTCTATGTTTTTCCAATGTTCTTCTTATACTAGCTATACCCTCTTTGTTTGGTATGTTAGTATATAAGGCGGTTACATCCAAAGTACCCATAATATGTTCTTTGGAATTTGTTTCTAGACTTTCTATCTTGTTGATGAAGTCTGTGGTGTCTTTGATGTACGATTTGCTTCCTTTTACCAAAGGGTTTAGGAAATGGTCCACAAAAGCTGAGATTTTCTCAGTTGGACAACTATTTGCTGATACGATCGGTCTACCTGGTGGAGGTAATTTCTGCTTATGTATTTTGGGCAAGAAATATATGTTGGGTGTTTTGGGTTTGTTTATCAGTAGAATGTTTCTGATTTTTGGGGTGATATCCCCCTCATTTACCATTTTCTCCAACTGTTTCTCTACTTCGTTGTTATACAACGAGGTGGGGTCTGTTTCTAATTTCATGTAGGTTGTTTCTACTGACAGTTGACGTTTAGCTTCAGTAATATAATCTACAGTGTCTTGGACGACTATTGATCCCCCCTTGTCAGCTGGTTTGATGACTATCTCTCTATCTTTAGACAGGGATTTTAAGGCTAGTCTTTCTTTGTTGGTGATATTTTGTCTGGGGTTTTTTTCAAACCGTGCATTGCTTAGATCTATGTCATTGGTATTGATGAATGTTTCAAGGTTCGGGGAGCCGCTTGGCGGCTTCCAGTTAGACTTTTGTCTGAGTTTCAAGAAGGCTGTAGTGTTGCCGTACGGGCTTATTTTATCCAGAACATTACTATTTGTAGCTTTTATTTTATCGGAAATACTGTCTTCTTTCTCAAAGAACTGTTTAGTTCGTAGTTTATTATGAAAATTTTCTAGATCTTTTTTGACTTCACCAGCGTCTGTGACTTTTTGTGTGGGGCAATATTTCAGACCTTTACATAATAAGCTTCGTTCAGAATCGTTCAGTTTTCGTGAGGACAAATTGATTACTTTTTGTCCGTACATCTCTATTTCTTTGGAACCGCTAGAAACATTGGACTCATGACCAGTTGTTTTAACAGAACAATTTTTATTGATCAAAGGGAGTCCGTTTTCAAGTCCAGGGTCGTTCTCAGAGATACAGTTCGTTGGGCTATCGGGTTGTCGAGGGAAGGTGCCTGGGTTGTCATGATTATATGGAACAGTCTTACCGCTTATTTGTTCGGCGGGTATCCACGGCCCCGGCGCCCTGGGCGGCGCCCTCGGCCTCGGCGGCCTCCTCGTACTGGGCGGCCCCGAAAAGGAAAGTCCTCATCCCCCTTGGGTGGCTGGTTGCGGGAGGGCTTGTAGTAACAGCTGACCGGGTCTGCTATATCCACGTCCGATGGACGACGCAGACTAAGGGTCTGGCTGCGTTCTTCAAGGTTGCGATGCTCACGGGCTCGCTCGCGTTCAGCTGTCGCGGTGACCACCTGGGCAGCGCGCTCCATAATGGCTTTCCCCTTGTCCGGGTCCGCATGGTGTTCCTGCATAATATAATATTATATTATCCAGAAATAATTTTACAAAAATAGATCCAAAAGCAACGTTCTGTTAAAATTTGATAACATTTTGCAAACTCAGATTACTTCAAAAAAACCTTCTATAAGTCTAACTTTAGTTATTGGTATCGCATGAGCCATGAAAATTAACTTTAACTTCACTTGAATTCCAAAAAACTGATGGCATATCTGCTTCTAGTTTTAGACAGTAATGTTTGTGAACAAACCTATTTTGGTGGGTCACCAAATTTGAACAGGAAAAAGTTTGAATGTGTCCTATCATACAGTCAGTTCTAAACAACAAGGTTCCCACAGAGGTCTTAAAAGGTCTTAAATTGATTTTCTCAAATTTAAGGCTTTAAAAAGGTCTTAAATTTGGCATTTTTGTAGCTAGAGGTCTTAAAAAGGTCTTAAATTGAATTTTTTGAGAAGTTAAAATGAAGTTACCAAATCCAACTTTCAAATAAGTACTCTCAATTGAAATTGAAATCATATGATATCTCTGAAATTTGTCTTTGCATGCGGACGATATGTCTTAATTTTTCCAAATTGTGGTCTTAAATTGGTCTTAAAAAGGTCTTAAATCGATTTTCGAAAATGTGTGGGAACCCTGAAACAAGTATCTAGCGGACAGGGACAGCAGCTAAATTGATGTTGATACCTATGCAATTTACAAGAAACAAATATATGTTAAAATTCATCATTTTAGAAAAATGTGTCCGTTGAACGATTGCTTTTTTAAAAATTTTTGTTTTGGTGTTAAGATCAGAAGTTGTCAGTCAGAGGCTTACGTTAGTTTTGAACTGCCAGCTTGACAAAGAAACTGACATCCATTAGCATTATATACAATTTTAAATGGAAAAAAAATCATTATATAATATTTTCATGATAACGATATTCCTTTTCTTGCGTCAGTTGGACATAAAGTCTGACGAGCAGCGGCTGACCCAGCAGGCGCTTGAGGAGAAGCGGGCCGAGCTGCTGCAGACGGAGACCAAGCTGAGGGAGACGGAGGAGAAGTACTTCTGTAGTACCAGCAGTCTGCAGGACAAAGTCAGCGACGACCTCAGGGTGAGTGTCTAGTTAATTGTACCAGGGACGGATCTGGAAATTAAAAAAAAAAAAAAAAAAAAGGGGGGGGGGGGGTGAGGGCTAATGTAAAATTTTGATTTTTAAACTTAAAAATTTTAAACGTGGCAAAAAATAGGGGGGGGGGGGGCCGCCTCAGCCCCCCCCCTCTAAATCCGTCCCTTTGTACCATGCGGTTCAAGCCTTTTGTAATATTCCAACATGCATGTATATATATTACCAATGTTTCTTCATAACAAATGTTGATATTTGAACAGTTTGATCCAAATTAACAATTGATATTGTTATAATGATGCTCGTATTATCATAATAATGACTTTTGAACGATCTTTTGTATTTTTGCTGCCAGGAAGCCAAAGTAGGTGGTGCAACTGTCCACAAGTTCCCCTTTATTTGGTTGCTTTTTACACCAAATGAATATGCATGATCCTAAGGGTTTGTTTTTTAAAGATCAGTTATAGAAGATTGTCGCCATAAAATTCCACATAGTACACATAGTCACTTCATCTTTGTCATACCCCACCTTTGCGTTGATATTTGAATCCCAAGCTCCCGTTCTACTACCCCATATACTATGAAAGAGTTGCATGGATATATATATATACAGTGAGTCTAAGGAACTCTCATCGATTAAATAGAGTTAATATCGGAGCGCCGGATACCATAATTGACAGAAAATTAAAAAGATTAATAAAAGAACAAATTATCTCATTTTATATAGATAAGCATAGCTTGTGTTTCAAAATGACATAAACCTTTCCAGGATGAGATCCGCATGTTGCGTCAGAAGCTGAAGGAGGCGGAGATGGCGTGCGAACAGGACCGCTTCTTACGGAACAAACTGTCGGAAGACTCTTCTCACCTAGTCAAGGAGAACGCACTACTCAACCAGCAGGTCATCGAACTCACCAAACAGTCGGACAGGGTGAGGAAACATTTGTAACGTTATTATATGAAATGGGCTGAGATTTAACAAGAAAATATGTGTATGATACATGTTATTAGTCTATACCAATATAGTGACAGATACTAAAACATCGATCCTGCTTTTGATGTAGGGACGAAATACGATTATTTTACTCTGAAAGTTATCATGAAGAAATGAATGTTTTGAAAATGCACTGAAGCAATGTTCGTCGAAAATACATCGTTTCAAATACATTTAAATTTTGGCAGAATTAACATTTCGGACAGAAACAAAAATGACGTAAAATATAAACAGTCATGTTCAGGTTCAACCCAATTATGACGCCCTCAATATCCATTCACTTCATACTCCATATCAAATTGAACTTTATATCCAATCTCATTGAACATCGTATCATATTCGGATTGATATATTGATATATCATATATTATAACATTCACATCCTATTGAACTTCATATCAAATTTTATAATTTCCAGGAGCGAGACCTGCGCGAGGGTCAGGACACGCGGCGTGCCAAGAGTATCTCCGAGCTGGTGGTGCTCAAGGACCGCGAGAAGCAGCTGCAGGTGGAGCTCAACCAGACGCGGGAGCTGCTCCGGAAGGAGCAGGCCCGCTGTAAGGACCTCGTCGAACAGGTCGGTCTCCAGCGTAACCGGTACTACATGATGTTGTCTAATATATAGACCTTGTGCAGATGAGGTCACGTGATCACTTTTTGGTGAACACCACGTGGTTTAGGAATTAAATTCAAACTTCAAAATTCTAAGGGTTGGGGATTGTTGAATGGCATGCTTTGAATCAAATATAGCTAAAATATTTGTTCTTAGTGTTCAAAAAGTGATAATAATACTGACAATAGATTGATCACCAATATGGCGGCCAGCACATTTTTTTGACAATGTGACGTCATCTACACAACGTCCATACTGTGATTGGACCATGAGATAAACATGTCCTATCCAAACTTTACGGAAATGCAGTCTGGTGAAGAAGTTCTTCCCGTTTTTCCTTGTATTGATATGGTTTTATATCATGTCTGCATATATAGGTGGAATTACGTGAAACGATAATAGGTGTCTCCTATAAATGATAGACAAAAGACTTCGTTATCCTCAGATACTTTGAAGTCAAGGTTATAGGTGAAATGGATAGTATGTCGGTCAATTTCTGTTCAAGAAGGATTTATTGAAGTGAAAGTCAGATATGAAAATTAATCGTCTTTATAGTCAATTATTCCTAACATGTTTATAGGACAGTACACTGCCACCTATAATCTATTTTAGACCAGCTGTCGAGGGATAGCATTAGGGTCCAGGTTTCCTATCAACCTTTACAACCATACGATTTAGATTATCTTTCATTCTTTTTCAACTTAACATTAAAAGCTGTGTTTATTCTCAGATGTCTAAGCAGGGCGCGGTGACCACGGCGTCTGAGCTGAGCATGTCGACGACCCGCAGCCGGCTGGCCGAGCTGGAGGCGTTTCACCAGAAGTCGGACACGGAGAACACCCAGCTGAGGAGGGACAAGATGCTGCTCGTCGACCACGTCTCCAACCTACAGCGGAAGGTTAGCCTGCTTTGACTGCATAGGGTCTGGTATAGTGGTGGAGGAGTTGTGTTTAAGTTAATTGTTGATTATTAACAAAAAGTAATGATGTTAGACTGAATGTAAATGGGTAGGAATTTTTGTGGCCGAAAAATTCATTCAGGCTGCTTTGAATCTCAAAAAAATCCTCTAAAACCATATAATGCATTTTAAATAATAGATTTAAACCTGGGTCTTTTTTTCCCCATGATATATTTGTTATCCCGAGAAAATACACAAACTGTGTTAGAGTTCAGTCAAATTGTAAATTAGGAAAATAATCATATGCGTTATAACTTTAAAAAATATATGCTAAATCCAGTCACGTGTCGGATAGTGGATAAAATATTTTAAACGATTTAACATGTTATCAATATGCATAGATGTGAGAAAATATTCCTTACTTTGTGACACGTCAATCTAAATCTACTTCTACAAACAGTACCTTGTGTTAACCCCCTAACGTGTCCTTTACAGATGGACGAGAACGAGGACGAGATCTCGCGTCTTCAGGCCCAGATCCGCCACCAGGGGTCGCAGCTCAAGAACCTGGACACCTACAAGGACGTGGAGATGACCCTGCAGAGTCAGAAGTGGGACGAGTTCTCCAAGCTGGCCGAGAGTATGAAGACCCTGTCACGGTCCATGGTGGCCCGGTCGGGCCTCGACAGCCCCTCGCGACACGCGTCAAACAGCCAGGGTCTGGAGTACGCCTGAGTCAGGGACTTAGTTAAAGAGTAGACTTTGTGTCTTACAGTCTCATGTAAATCCATTACATGGATGATCACACACATACAGATGTGTGTTGCTTCCCTGAGTCAAAGATCACTTTCCGTGCTACTTGTCTGAGGCAAAATACATTTTCAGTGATATTTTCCTCAAACAAGTCTTATTTTCTCCGCTAGTTACATGGGACAGGCCCGTGGGCCCTTTTTTGTTGTACCTTCCCAGGGTTAAGTGCAGTTTTTGATGTGCTTATCTGAGAATAAACTTTTGATACTACTTTTGCTGAGGCGAAGATCATATGCTGTGCTACTCGATATCCTAACCGTACATTAAATTAAGATTTTTCTATTTAATGCAATTGTAGGAGGACTGCAAATAAATCCTATATACTTGTTTGAATCCTCACAGGTATCTGCTGAACCTTTGGTTTAACGTTTATCTGAAAATGGTCTCCCGATCCCGAGCCCACTCTCTGTACTACTCACGGGGCGGTTTATAAAGGCTTAGACGTTTCTCATTATACAGTGGTAAAGGACTGGTCTATTTCGTTCAGATAACGTGAATGGCCAAACATGTAGGCCAAAAGACGAAAGGTATCCATTTAGCCTGCGTCCCATTGGGTCACTTGTGTTATGAATATCCGGTATAATTATGTTTTTTTAAAAAGATAATTACACCTTTTCGTATAAGTGTAACTGTATACCTACCGTCCATATGAATTAGAATTTTTCATTGTATTTAGAAGAAAGAGTCGGTTATGATACCAAGCTCAATCGGAATACTTCGACTGACAATTTTGTTCACTTGTTATTATCATAATTGTATGAATACTATGGTTGTAGTCCGAAATGAAGAAAAAGAGAGTATGAACGAATGGTCATTCGAGATTTGTCTAAAACGAGAAGTAAGGGCATAATTGTATACGCATATTCGATTTTCTCTAGTCTGAACGTTATTGTGATAACTGTTTCTTTTACATGGCTATTTTTTCCCCTTCAAACCTATAAGGTCAATTTTTACGTTACTTGTAGCACGTACGTCGTGCATTATGTGATCGTTGTTAGCTTGTATTTAATCTTCCTATACATTGTTTCTCAACAGTTACTGATCCGTCCACACTTACCTCAAAGTGCACTTATTATCATTACTTATTAAGGGTCCAACGGATATTATTAGACTTAAATTAACGAGTGTTTGAATGCAAAGCGGCGTGGACCAAACCATGCAGGTGGTTGCTGAGATCTGTGATTTTATACGTTATGATAAATAAATAATTTGTAGTCATATTACATCTAGAAAAAGCCTATTTTGATAGACACGTTACTTTTCCGAAACGAAGCGTATCAACAGTTGTGAATCTGCATTACAAGGAACTAGTGAAATAAGAGAGTAGTAGTAGTAGTTCAAGTAACGAATATTTATTTACACAACAATGTTTCAATTAATGCACATGCTATTATCAGTTTGTTCACATGCATAGTAATATACAAAAATAGTATTTACATCCTTCTGCCAACCTTTGCCAGTAACATCTGTATCATATCACATTGAGACAAAAAACAGTTTCATTACTGCTTAATACAGTTATGAAGTAAGGTTTTCACAAACATACTTAATAATTACTGTACATAGCACCAACAAGCACAACAACCAGTCCGTAAGTCTCCTCGGCGTGCACCCCTCTCACTGTGCGCCGTGTATGTTCCTCCGGTGCCTCGTGAGGTTCCCCCCCTGTGTGAACCTCATGTCGCACAGGTCACAGCCGTAGGGGCGGGCCCCGGTGTGCACCCTGCGGTGCCGGCCCAGCACGGCCGGGTCCCCGAACCTCTTCCCGCACTCCTCACAGGCGTACGGCCGCTCCCCGCTGTGCTGCCGCCGGTGGGTCCTCAGCGACGAGGGGTGGGTGAACACCTTGTCGCACACGTCGCACTGCAGCAGCGACAGGTCGCGCCACCCCGTCTGGTGCGCCGCCCGCAGGTGGTAGTCGAGCGTGACGCGGTTACTGAAGTCCTTAGGGCAGAGGTGGCACTGCTTCCTCCTCCTCACCCGACGAGGTCTGTCCGTCTTCACCCTGGAGGAGGGGGCTGCGGGGCGACCCCAGGCGGTTGGAGGAGGTACTGGAGGGGACGCCGAGGTGGGCGTCGTCGACAGGAGCCACTCCCAGAGAGCGTCTGGAGCCGGCGGGACGCTGCCTCCACTCTCCCCGCACAGACCGTAGTAACGACCGGGACCAGGCCTCGGGGTGGAGAGCACGTCGGGGGTGGACGCGCGTGACGTCAGGGAGACGTCACAGGAGGCGTAGCCCGAGTCGGGGGTGGAGCAGACGCGCGGGTCACGGCAGACGGGGGTCACGGGTACTGGAGACGCTGACACAGCCGGTGACGTCACAAGGGCGCTGGCATGCGCACTGAGGTCCAGGGCAGCAACCTGGGGAAGGTGGGAAGGTGCAGTCTGGGGTGGGGTTGTCAGTTGAGGCTGCTGGGACAGTCGCCATAGCTCGGACAACCTGATTCCAGACTGCTGATGCTGCTGGGCCAGCTGATGCTGCTGGGACAGCTGAGGCGACTGGGACAGCTGAGGCGACTGGGACAGCTGAGGCGACTGGGACAGCTGAGGCGACTGGGACAGCTGAGTTGACTGGGACAGCTGAGGTGACTGGGACAGCTGAGGTGACTGGGACAGCTGAGGTGACTTGGACAGCTGAGGCGACTGGGACAGCGTAGGCGACTGGGACAGCGTGGGTAGCTGGGACTGCAGTGGATAAACTGGACGAGGCCGGAACAGCTGATGTCGGAGTGGCAGCTGACCCCAAGACGGAAGTGGTGCACCCAGTCCTACACCCCAGGTATCTCGTCCCGGCACCGTCCAGCCCGTCGGCAGGTACACCGAGTCACCGAAGGCCGTCCCAGGAACGCCTGATGACGTCACCCAGGGGTAGAGGGACGCTGGTGGAGTTGTCACGGGACCCTGGAGGAGACTGGCCTGATGTCCGTTGTAGTAGCCGGGGACGCCCCCTGTTGGCAGGAGCGGGAAACTAGCCACCGTCGGGTGGAGCGGGAAGCCATCGGGACTCGGCACTGAAAGAAGGACAAATAGACAAATCAGTAACGTGGAACACACTGAAACATCCAAAAATATTTCATAAAAAGCATTTATTCAGGCCGTTATTCAAGGTGGTCATGTAATACCATAATGGGTAATACCATAATGTGTAGTATCAAAAATAAGAATAAAGGATACACATATAGTTCAATTCAAATAAACTAATTCAGTTCTGAGTAGGAAATTATTAGTGCAAGGATATAGTTGTGTCACTTAAAACTTGTAATTAACTAGTTCATTGAGTGATTATTGTCCAAATTCAATTCTCAGTTCAACTTACTGGTGAAGACCTTGGCAGTGGCAGATGTCACTTCTCGGCTCAGGTCGTGGCCTGGTTCAGTGATTTCTCTAGGCGTCAGGGAAGTCGTGTCGTCCTCTGTGGCGAGTAGGGGCTTCTGGTGAGCTTGGCAGGCGGTGACTGACGCTGACACGTCTCACTCCTCTACTTGTACCCCCTCCGTGAGCGACTCACGGTTCGTGAACCGCTCATCACCTACCCCTGAACTGCTCACTGGGCGCTGCGGCCAGGCCTGGTAGTGGTACGCGCCTACTGAGTTCAGCCCAGGTGCGCCGCGACGTGAACTGCTCACCACCTTTTGAGTGGGTACTCCTATACGAGGCGCGCGGTGCAGAAGACGTGAACGACTCAACACCTGAGGTGGTCAGCGCGACGCCCTGGTCAGCGAACCCCGCGGGGAGAGCCTCAAAGCCTGGGGCGCCTTCTGGGCGTCGGGGGGGGGGGGGGGGGGGGCGTGCTGACCACCACGGGTGTTAAGTCGTTCATGTCTACTGTACCGTGCGCCTAGTATTGGGCCAATTTGTGGAAACTCCCTTAACAATAGACGAGAACAAAACACGTTCAGAAGTGTGTTTTTAAAGGCACATTGGACTTTTGCGCCTTGGTACCTCCCGCGCCCACTCTCAACCCATTGACGCGAAGCCTTTGCATTCAAAGCAAACCATGCATGGTAGTAATTAAGATTCAAGCCAAACAACCTTTAGTACCTGTAACTGTCCAGTCCCTTAAGAGAGTCCGGAAACTATCTGTAAACCAGAGTATGCGATTGTTGCACGTAGTTGTGTTCAATACAAGTTATCCCAGTTAATGACAATTTGATTCCTTTCTTTTATGCTGACATACCAGTATATACTATGCATTGCGATTACCCCTAGATATAATCCCCAAGTATACCCAATCAGCTATCGAGATTATACACGATTCTATTCTCAATCATGACTTAATAATGTCAAAGGTCAAGATCTGAAAGGAATGGCTAACCGGAAATAAAATGATTCCAAGCACATAAAATTGGAAATGTTTTTTCGTTATCTAGACATCAATCCACGATCCTCTTTTTAAATACTTCACGAGTTTTAAACTACTTGTAACTAGGTCACTTTAGAAAACCTTGCTGCTTTTCACTCGAGTTGTAATATTATATAATAATAAGATATTACAACTATTGGTTCTGCTGTTGAAAGATCATGTCCTTGTGTTTGAAACTGAAAATAAAAAATGATAAAAAAAAAAACTAAGGAAAATTGGAAATACCTTTCCCTAATAAATTTGATTAGTCGGGACTGGCATGTTTTTCCTCCATTTAATTCAAAATAAGGGCCACATATTTAACTATGGACGTTTTACAAACATCAAAATCCTGTTGTCCAAACGCTTTTTCCTCTCAGAAATGTGAGAACACGTTGGCGCGCTGAACGCCACCCGTGTATAGGTGTGAAGGGTTCCCATCACCCCAAGGTGTGAAGGTTTCCATCACACCTATAGGTGTAAAGTCGTCTCGCGGAAACCAGAGACAATTAGAGGCGCTTGAAAACGGTGATCGCTTTTCCCCAAATTCTATTAACATTTAGATTGATTCCATTCTGATACCCGTTTACCCGCAAAGTATATACCCGAAGTTCTTCTTGGCTTGACATTTGTTTTGCGCCAACCGCTTAGTAACAGGTTCAAATGAACTAGTTTTCATCTTCGATTTTTGACTATATATTTTGCCTGGATTCCGCTTCACACATCGCGATTGAGGGCAGTGGTACCGGTGTTACTTTTGGATATTATTCGTCGGGAAGGTATACAGTTAAGAGAATTACGTCTTTATATAAACAATATTTATTCAAGTATCAGTGCTTTTTTCTTGAGCATATTTTCCAGACGTCCATTCCGACACAAATGCCTGCAAATATTATTAATTGAGATCCAGCGAGCTGAAACGAGTACTTGTAGGATCCTGTGATATCTCTCAGGAACCCTGGAAAGGAACAAAGCAGAAGGGAAAGAAATGAGTTATTCATTCAGAACAAGCGTAATGTTTATAAATGTTTTCGCATAATTTTTTTTAGCATTAGAATGATTTGTTAACAGGTGTACCACAGAAGAAATTGCTACTTAGATTCAAGGATCTAACAACCACTATAGCCCTGTTGACGATGAGTATAATATTTTAATGAACAGAAACGTCTTCAACCCAAACGCAATTGATATCATTATTTAAATTTCATGTGCTGATCTATCAAAGTGTTATTTTTTTTTTTTTTTTTTTCTGAATCAATCTTGAGGGGTAACCCCCCTGGTCTTCCAGATCAAATGAGAACAATAATGACAAAAGGTGTTGCATGTAAGAATGATGAAAAAAACAACAAACAATCAAACAAAACAACAAAATAATTCCCCACATCTCAGAGAGAACAAAAAATTACATTTAAAAAACACCATTTTATCATCTTTAATTATGATAATCTGCCTGTTGAAACCCAGAATTGTGACAAAAAAATTGAATTTAAATTGCAAATCAATAGATTGTTCAATTATTTCAATGAGGGAATGATTTAATTATAATACATTTTGTTTTTCGTCACTGTTATATGTAACACATTTTTGTCATTATTCTTCTAAACTTAATCTGGAAGACCAGGGGGGTTACCCCTGAAGATTGATTCAGAAATTAAAAGAAAAACGTTGACGTTTACCTGCTGTCATGGGAACCAGGACATAACCGAAGGAGTTAAAGAAGCGGACGAGTCCGATGGCCGAGGTGGAGTCGGCCCGCCGCACCAGGTCGGAGGCCACCGTGATCAGGTGGGAGTGGGCCACGCCTGGAACATACATACATCAAGAGTAACCCAGCCAACCTGCGACGTAGCAGAAACGTTCTGCAACCATACTTTTTATTCAGTTTGTTACTTACTAAAATGGCATGTAACAATTATGTTATTGATTGTGAAGTTGAAACCTCACCAAATCAGAATGTTATTATGACATTATTTTTTGGTGAGGTTAGGATGAAACCATGGGGGCATTCCATAAAGATTACGCGATAATCTAGTTTGAAGAAATACCACGATACCAACAATTGTTATCGCCACATAACATTTTTGTTTTTCACTTTTTTTGTTCACTTTTTTTTTCAATCAAACTCAAACTTTACAGGCTTCTTCCTTGGTCATATATATACATTTTGATATATAAATATTTGTGAAAATATATTTTTTTAAAACCGCGATATTTTGTAATTATCGCCGCGTTACTGATTTGAGGCCTTGGCGATAATATTTTGAGTATCGCAGATCTTTTATGGAAGTGCTTTAACTCGCGATAATTATCGCCAAATTTTTATGGAATGCATACCATGACAGACTGTTTTAAGAACCTTCTGTTTGTGTTGAAGAACATAACCAGAACGTTGTATTAACATCACAATGCAATGTCACAGCAGTAGGTTGCAGCGACGTAATTGGGAGTCATCAAAAGAACATAACAAGAACCAATACCAGAATGTTGCTGCAATGCTATGATGACGTCACATCCTTGGCTGGGAATAACACGCGGTTAAAAGAAACTAGAAAAACATGACATATATGTGATGGCTTTCCGGTCTGTCATAGAAGATTTAACAAACTACACCTTAAAGGGCATGTTCCACTGCATTTTGGGGTCTCATTTGCACCGGCCTTAGGTGAAATCACAAGGAATTTCTCATACAGAAACCAACCTGTTGGTATCTGCTGTCAACGCAAGTATCCATTATAACCATTATAAAAAAAACACATGAAGTTGTCACTTGCGTATGGTCAACGAAAGGCAATTGCCAATGCATGTTAATTCCTATATCGTTCTATAATGGTGTAAGTGCAATTTTTCTAACCATAAGGTAACTTTCTTTAATGCCAGGACAGCATTCTCTTGTATACCGACATCAATATCGTAGGCTAATGATTTCTAAGCTTTTTAGTTTGAACATGTCTATAGTTGACTTTGACCATAGGAAGGCAATCTAAGACACAAGGAGAGATAATACTGACAACATGGACAATAAACCAGTATATGTCCGTAATACCTGATTTACACATTGTGCACAACGTACATTTGCAAATAATGCATGTCAAAGCTACATGATTTGCAACACAATGAGATATTTAGGCCTAAAGGTTCTTTCTTTTCCAGAATTTCACAGGTGAAAGTCGACTATACTGACTATCCGTAGCCTTGGCCATGTACGGGCAGGGAACTTTTTTTTTTTTTTTTATATACAAACAGAACTATAGTTGTTATTTCTCCTAAGTGGCCTTCCAATTAGTACGTACGCACATTTTCAAAAATCTCATACCCCCGACCCCCTTGGCCAAAAATACGAATTGGATTTCTGCTAAAACGTAGGCACATTAAAAAAAAAATCGGAACCCCCCCATGCATACATACTTAATGGAAGGCCCCTAATCATACCTACCTGCAAGTCCTTGATAAACCACCCAGATACATATCGATAGTATCTTTCCTTGAAGAACTGGTAGAATTGTTCCGATAGTTCCAAACAACATCATGAGCGCTGAATAAACCAGTGGACGGTGGTTCCCGAAGTAGTCCAGGAGAAAACCACTCCCAAGGCGGAATAGGATTTCAAGTCCATTAATAAGAGACATGAGGAATTTCAGCTCATCCTCACTGAAGTGTTTTTCCTTTGCCAGTCCGGCTGTGAATGTGTTAGTAGTGCCATGTATGTAGGCATAGCTGATGCTTAGAATCATGTGAGCTAGTAGCCTTGGAGTGGAAAGGTTGCGAAGACCTGTTGTCCTTAGGAACTGGGTGCAACGGGATTCACTTTTTATCTGATCAAAACTTCTTGGATTGTCATCGATTGTCACTTCACGATTTTCACATTGGATCTGGCACTCATAAATTGTATTTTGAACCTCAATAAAACTATCCGTTTCGACTGACACTTTAGGGAGTGGCGAATCCTTCTCCAAAAAGGGTTTTTCGCTACACTCAGGCTCCCTTTCTGTGATTTCTGTATTACGTGTTTCAATGTTTTTCAAGTTCTTAAGTGATCTAAAGCAGAGGGTAGCGGGTATGATATTCAAAGAAAGTCCTGTCATAATCAACATAGTTCCAAAGTATCCATATTCACTGAAGGAGGTAATAATCCACATAGGACCTATAAGGCCTCCTATTCCAAGAAAACAGGTGTTCAGTGCTATTGCCTTGCCTTTGTTTTTGTCAAAGTATTCCGTGATAATCCCATAAGACGTCATTACGTACATTGCTACGCCTAATCCTAAAGAAGAACATTTAAGAACTTAATAGGTTAGGAAGACAGTATAAGTACCATATAACACATCACAATGAGACCAATTTATATCTTCTAGCTAAAATGCTCTAATTGATCATTATCATTTAAATCTCGTTGACAATTATCGAATAGATATGGATTCTTTTTAATTAAAAATGTTAACGCAATCAATTCTGTTCACTGTCACACATATTTAGAAATATGCATATACATGTACATACCTTTTGGGACAGAATGGATAAAGTATAAGTAAACGAGTTTTGGAGAGAATGCAGCCAGGAGAAAGGAAGAGGCGATGAAGATAGATGACGTTATTCCAACGACCTTATACCCAAACCGTCGGAGTAATTCACTGGCAATGGGACCTGCGATAGAGTGCAGTTATTTACACAATGCCCTAAATTTATACCATCACAATGACAAACTATTGTATTGTAAATGCAATTAAACAGAGAAACAATGACCTTTCATTATAATTAATGATATGTTTCACTGGCAGTTGTAACGGACATGATTGGGTAGAAATATGGACAATAGGCCTATCTCAGGACACATATACTTTTCCCGTGCGCAGATTCCTCTTTTTATTCATTTTTTTTTCTGATGAAGGTACACCCTTTGAAGGGATTCGTGACTGAAAACACCAGCGCCACATGGTGTGAAAATTCTAGTAGCTTAAAATTGTAATAATGAGGAGTATATCTTTCCAAAGAAATACCAACTTTGCCACACAAATTTTGACTTAAAATGGGATAGTGAGAGATGTAAAGGGAATTTGTTTACATGGGTATATTGTATAAGGAATTGCCAAATTGCTCTTTTTTTAAATTGTTGTAAATCTTAAATGACAATGGTGACCCCCACTTTTCTTTGCCGAAATATACTGGTACAAGTCCATAGATGGTATTCAACCATGTTTGATTAAAATATGGTGGTTAAATTATTCGGGGGTCAAGAGCTCTTGTTTTGCATAGAAATCTATAGTGAAACCTATGTTTTGTACATCCATATATCTTGAAAATTAATACAGTGACATATTATGCTTTTTTATTGTTTTCTATTCCCATAGTATTTGTCTAACCTCACAAATCATCTCAAGGCTATATGCTGGTTCATTGAGTAACCTTCCAGACAGTCCTTAATCTCTTTAAAGAGCGGGCAATATTTCCATACCACCAGTAAAACACAGAAGGGCAGGCCAAGACTGTGGAAAATACATTTCTATACCACTTTATTGTTCTCAAAAACAAACTCAAAGGCTGGAAGATCTCGATGGCAAATTGAGAAGCAAAAAAAAAAATTAAAAAAGTATAATGATAAGAGAACACAACGGACATAACATGCCATGGCTTATGAAGATATGGGACAATGCTAAACTTGTCAAAATACTGTCAAAGTGACAAGTTTATGACAAGTTTGGCATTGTTATAAAAAAGAGAGTTTTTGACAACCATATTGTCAGATAGTTGTCATAAATTTGTCGTTCACTTGTCGTTAACTTGTCAAATCTAGTACTGATGATTAGATATAGGGGGCACTGGACTGCACTGAAAAATCAAACCGGTAATCACTTTACATAATTTTAGTATTTTAGCATGATAAGTATAGGGTGTTATGAAAATAATTATTAAAGAAGGTACACAATTTTAATAATATGCTAGATCCAATTTTATGTGTAATTTTAAGAGAATTCTGATTGGAATATGGTTTGTGTTCTTGTAAACACTCTTTTTGAAGTAAAATCATAATTGTTACTACTCAGGGCTGCTTGAATATTTGCAACTCAACAGCAGTTCACTTAAAATGACTGCAACACAATGCTTATCCTAAATATAGCTCAATGGACCCATTAAGATGAAGCATCACATCTCTAGAAAATAAGTAAGTAATAATGGGGGTTATAATTTGATTAAATGATGGTCAAATAGCTCCCAAACACTGCAAATCATCTGTCACCAGACTTGTCAATTTGACAACTTTTCGATGGCCCATCAGTCAGGTTGACTTTTTGACGGTGCTAAAGCTGTCTATTTTATGATCATTGATTTTACAAGGCAAAAGTTGTACCGGGAGATAAGTAAATAACAACTTTAGAAGTCTTGATATTTTTCAGCAATACGGGGAGTGCGCAAACCTTGACACTTTCTTCTAAGAAATTAATGTTTCGAAGTTATTGTAAGATGCATGGAAAAACAAATAACATGTATAATATTAACAATCATTTACTTACTTCCCGCCGACCTCAGCAGACTGGTGAGGGACATGACGACGGCAGTGGCCGAGGCACTCTCCGCGTACCGGGACCGCAGCTGTCGGTAAAAGAGAGTGATGCACTTCTCAAACGAGAAGAGTGACATATAAACAAACCCAGAGGCCAGAACGATCACCCAGCCCCATCCACCATCGGGCACAGTCTTGGCACACCCGTCTGTGTTTTTACTGGTCTTGGAAACAACCCTTTCCTGTTCTGTCTGGTTATCCATATTGCTTGATTCACTGCCACTGTGAGATTAACGAACACCCTGCTTGGATATACCGAACGGATGTGGCAGTTCCTAATCCGAAATATCTTTTGTAATATCATTTGTTACATCACTGGAGATTGCACGCGCAGGTGTGTCAAATGTTACCTGGCTGGGCGAAGTGTGAAGCATGACGCAATGGATCAACTTGGCTTTCTATTGTGTAAAGTGACTACCTATTTGTATCTTAATTGCAGTGCAGTGCCCCCCTATATCTATAATCACCAGTACTATAGATATAACAAGTTTATGACAAGGTCATGACAAATTAATGACAACTGTGTGATGATGTGGTAACAATGCCAAAATTTTCATGAACTTGTTACTTTGACAGTTTCTTGACAGGTTTAGCATTGTTTCATCTTTTTCAGTGATGCTGAAATGAATATGATTTATCAGTGATGATATTTATATATCAAAAATATTTTCATATAAACATGTTAGGTCTACATAATTTGGTTGGAAGTTAAAGTATTTGGCTTACAAAGGATTTTGAAATATATAATTATTTTAATGTATTTTCCATTAGTGGCCACTCATGATGAATTACGAAACATTGGTCAATCTTGTTTATCTAAGATAGGACACGTTGTCAACGGATTTCAATATCTCTTTTCATAAGGATTTATTGTAGGCAGTGTGATAAAATCTAAGGATACTGTGACGTCCCTCGGTAGTTCGGGGTTCCCGATTTCTACGACAAAGGGACGTGGGAGTTGTTTTGGCTTCGAGTCATGCAAAAAGCCTGATCAGGAAGCCGAGATGTGCGGTCAAGAGCCATGCCCCACGCACGAGGGGGAATGGGTGGATTGGTCGGGAAGTCGGTATTGGTCATGGAGGGGGTTGAGCCTCTGTCGGTCGGGCCTGGGGCGTTCCGGACATCAGGCACGGTAGACCGGGGTCTCTGTTGCCCAGCAGAGGGCAACGAGCAAATGGTGGGGATGGGCTTGAAGAAGGAACCGGATGGATCACTCACGAGCCCAAAGAGATGGGTACTCCCAGTGTCCCGTGGGGTGTCAGGCCGACACTCGCCTAAAGGTTGGTAGCGTGAGGCCGAGCTGGTCGCGCCTTCGTGCCCGCGGTGACGGGATGGCCGGTGATGATTTCGGGCTTCCGTACTTGACAGGTTTTCCTATTCTGGGTCGCTTCTCGGGTGAATTCGGTCCTTCGTACCATACTTCGGTCCTTCGGGCTCTCGGTCCCTCGTTCCTTTTAACTTCTTAATTACTTGTGAACTTTACCTTAATTACTTCGCTTTTCTAGAGAACTACATGTTATTCGACCATATTATAGGTCCTTACCCCTTTGAGGGCTATTCTAGTGGAAGGAGACACATGTGAACACAAGGAGTACCAAGAAGGAACTGTTTATTCCAGGCCTCACCACCCCTTTCTATACCCTTATACTCGGCTCTGATTGGCCATCTCAAGTCTCGTGATCTTACTGACATCACATCCGGTTTACATTTGTCTTTTCGGGTTTTGGGTTTTCAGGTTCCAGGCTTTCGGGTTTTGGGCCCTTACACAAAATATACTTTTACTTTATCATTCCATCACACTTTGACACCTGACTTCGATACTGATGAATGGACATTCATCACAATACCAATTTAAAGTACTATAGTAAACAATGTTCGAATTCTACTCAAAATAACCACGTGAACTAACACGGTTCAGACCTTAATTCAGACTACGGGTCTTGCTAGTAAATTCATTTGTAGACCTGTATTGGGTTTTCCATCCAAACTTTTTTTTCATGTGAAAGGTATAGTATCATGTAGAAAACTATGTGGTGCACCATTTGTCTACTAAACGGGGAAACGTCGGATCCCGGGTGACATTCATTCATATCTCTATAAGGGGACAAGCAAACCAGGAAGCATGAAGAACCTGCCCAATGAATCATTACCTCATGGACCGGAAAAATGGCTTATGTCATATTTACTTATATAGTTAGTTTGTTTATTTTTTGTTGGTTTGAACCACCAGGCTCAGTTGTTCCGGAGCACTGCCATGGGTTATTTCACCCTTGCTCATGTAAGCACTGACTAATCAGGCCCGTACCCAGGGGGGGAGGTGGGGGTGGTGGGCCATCCCCCCGACAGAGCATCATTCAAAATAAGTTCCACCCAAGTAGGAATATTCTCCTTCATCAAAATTCCTCATAGTTAAAAATTAGAGGAAAAGTGCCACTAAAACAGTTAACCTTCTGTTCTATTCCTTTTCAAAAGCATTTGGGATATGGCCATATCATACAGTATCTGTTTAATTCAACAGTCAGGCTTTCAAATACATTGTATGTTCTAAAGGTGAGGTGGGGGGGGGGGGGGACTCCAAAAATGTCATCACCCTTTTTCTTTATTAAGAATCCTAAATGATCCATCCAATATTGATTCTGTTCCCTCCTTTTTGGAAGAGGTTTACCTTCAGAGCCATATGAATAGATAAGGGAAGTCGATATCCAAATATGACATTTGCTTAATGCAGGGCACATGCTCTTCCCCCCATTTTGTACTCTACAGTTTTATATGGAGCTTTTAAATTATTTTCTCAATACTACTTAACCAAAAACATAGAAGTGTTCCACTTTATGAAACTCACCACCCCCCGCGGCCAACCCTGGGTACGGCCCTGAGCACGGACCCATGAAGAGCCCTGCCTCTGCTCGTTTATTGAGGTAAGTGTTCTTTTACATGCAATGTTCTAGAAACACCAATTACAATGGCCCTTGACTCAATGCCTTAACCCTATTGTTATTGTGAAAAGTTTGCCAACGACTTAAAACAACGCTCCCTCCCAATAAATCCCCTATACCAACATCTCCCTAAATCCTTCCCAAAGTACTATATATATATAATATCCCTACCTGTCCTCCTCCGCCAATCCCGCCCTTCTATACTTAACTACCCCCCCCCCCCCTGGCCCCCTCCCCTCCCCCCCCCCCCCCCCCCCGCTCTCGAAATCGCCAACCCCCCTTACCTGCTTACATCCCCCATCACAATACCCCCTCCCTCCTACACAACCCCCCTACATCACCACTCGGCCATGCTCCATCGACTAACCGTGTCAGTCCAATGATCACGTGACTGCAATTTGTTACGAGAGGCCCCAAGAGACTGTGTACACTCAGAAGTTTATAGAGTCGGTGTGGAGATGACTACCTGTCCCCTCACCCCATCAACTCTACCCCTCCTGGACCACACGCCTGCCCCATACCCTACACATTCATGGGATAACAAGGCAAAGGGACATTGGTGTTGTAACTGAGGATGACCCCTGGTACCTGGTAGAGTGGTCAAGGCGTGTTTAAGGTGGGTACTTGGTGGTGGTGGTGGTTTGTGTGTGCTCCTTTAAGGGTCAGCCCCACCTGGGGTCCGTTTCATAAAGCATTGATGTTACTAACTCCACCCTTAATTTCCATGCAGTGTTGCATTTAGGCTAGTAAGAACTTTTAGTGTTGCATATCCAAAGGGTTGGACCCCTCTGAAGGTGTCATGTTACTACCTGGTGTTGCACAAACTGAACCATGACGGTGTTAAGGGAGGTGTTAGTGGTGAATTTTGGGCTAACTCTGGGTCTGCTAACATGGAGCAAAAATGTGATTGTTAGCATATCTAAATTCTGCAAGAAGCATCCAAAACTGAATTTTTGTGCTCAAACATATAACTTACTATATGTACATACTAACTCTGCCACAGACATAAAATTGTATAATTAACATTGGGTGAAATTCAACTTTTTGCTAACATCACCAACAGGAAGTGGCTCAGTTTGCTAACACCACCAACAGGAAGTAGTTCAGTTTGCTAACACCACCAACAGGAAGTAGTACAGTTTGCTAACATCACCAACAGGAAGTGGCAGAGAGTGGCACTTCCTGTTGGTGATGTTAGCAAACTGAACAACATGTTTATTTCACATTTCTGAAGTACTGTTAAACATAAAAAATGAAGTGATGTAGTGTGTAGCTTTAGCAAATAGTGAAAAAGGGTTGGGTATTCTGTGTGTATTTTTAAGTGCTGTTTATTCCTTAATATAGAGGTAAAAGGGGACTCAGTTTGCTAACATCACCAACAGGAAGTGACCTCTGTTACTAACATACTCACATCTGGCAGTTTTATTGCCTCATTAAATACCACTCAAGGACTCCCAATTAACTCAGCTACAACAGGACTTTTCTGCTAACTTAACTTCAACCTTTATGCAACAGGGGTGTAAAAACTGGTGTTAGCAGAAATTTAGGTTTTTACTAACATCAGGTAAACTGACAAAAGTTTATGAAACGGACCCCTGGGGAGTACCTGTGTGTTTGTGTGTCACACAGCGGGGGGGGGGGGGGGGGGGGGGGGGCGCCACAGGTGCGCTCCCAAGGGGCACACACATATTATTATATTCATCCGGGAGAAAATGTGATAATACGGAAAACTACTTGCTATAATGATAGGAGTTCATCGTTTGCGTATGATGCATTCGGTTAGATTTTTTCATCATTTTTGGGATAAGATTTGCTAGTGTTACACGTGTTGGTTTGGAGAAAATCTAGGTGCTATGTTATTTTCTTCAGTAGCCCCCTTTGACTCTGGGGGGCCCAATTGGTATGTTTAACCGCACAGTCCACTGAGAGTTGGTGGTACCCGAAGACTGTTGTCTTCTGTTTTAAGACTTCCTATACGTTTCTACGCATTAACATTTTAACCATGTATATCTACAGAGGGAGTACTAGTCCTTAAGGTGAATAGTGTGAAATTCAGATATATGAATGTAGGGTTCTTCTGAGGACAGGAATGGTCAAGGTTTGGTCAGCTGCGGGCACTGATTTGGTCAACTAGTTGGTCAAGGGTGGAGACATGTTTGGGTGCTGGGTCAAGGATGGGGTCAGATACAACTAGACTAAGCCTATATATAACAAGTGATATTCAAACGTGTGGCTACCGTCGTAATTTCCTATACAGAGTTGCATCAGTTTTTGAATCTGATTGTTAGGAAAGCTTCTAGGTTTGAGTCTACAGAACGCTCTCTAGATCTAAATAGCTGAATACTAATGCAGCCTATAAATAAAGATGGCATTATTGCATATCCTTGTGGATGTATCGTATTCCCCCGCCAGCGTATTCTTGCAGCACATAAATTGAAATCTATCAAGCTATTTTACCATTCCATATTGCAAAGCACATCGTGGAAAGATTTGGCTCGAGCACTTGTGATCAATATATATGTGTACATGTCAGCTTGAAGATTGATGCGGAACGTCCCGGCCCTAGTGCATGAACCTTCATAGACATTTGGAAGACTAACACAATTAACTCTTCACTATAATGAATAATGGTATACACAGCTGTTACATGACAACGGCCAAAAAAAGAATTCTACGGTAAATTAAATGCCTAATTTATGGATATCGTTGATATAAAGGCTAATTAACTTCACTGCATCAATCAAATTCATCTGTAATCTAAACGGGTACTTCAAATCATTTTCATGATGCGCTCAAACCCCAACGACCGACATTCCGACCTGAAACAGACCGTAACAAAATAGAGTTACAAACCATAAACCAGGTCCGGCGGGATTCCCTCCACACCCACAGTATGAACTGGCACTGGCCAGGTATCCCGGCCCTGAAACGTTTTACCCCAACGTCATGACTAAAATTACAAGGCCATTCTGTGGCCTAAAGTGTTGTATATAAGTTCAGGAAATTATAGGCAAACAGGACACGCGATTGGGAAAATTTCACCATTCCTCCTAATGAATTCTTTCTTGTGTAAATTCTTTTGAATATTTCCTTAATGTTTCGTGATTTTCCCACCGACCTAAATTATAAGAACTATCTAAGAAGTTATTTGCAATAACAATGTCGGCACTATCTGCATAATATACACAGCGATGTAATAGTGGATCTTTCTTGAAGGAAAAAAAGGAGTGTGGTGATTGGGGAACCAATATTTGCACTGTAAAAAATAACCGTAGAATATACAGGGAACCACCGTAATTCATGCTGGTAATCTACCGTTTTTTATTTTACGGAAATAAACTGTATAATCAATGCATATAATGGTATTCAACCGTACATATAACGGTAGTTGATTTTTACGGTAGAGTTCTGTAAACATTATATTATTGAAATATGACAAATCACTGATAGTATTGGTAAGGCGGATGCGACGTGAATGTAATGAGTCAGGCCTTGTGATCTGAGTGGCCCTGGCCTTAAGTGTTACAACATGTGTTTCAGTAGGTCCTACTACACCTTGAAACATTTGCAAAATGTTTTAAACACCTTTTCTGTAGGTTTTACAGGTGCACACCTTTTTAGTACAATAACCTTGTCAGCTATACCCTGGTAGGTTTCAAAATCTTTTCAGTATTACAGCCTAAAGGGAGTCACCACTTGAAGATGTATTTATATTGTCTATACATAGACCTAGCATTCTCTAAAAAAGATCAAAATTTATAATTAGCTTAATCCTTTACCATTAAGTTCCAAAGCTTTATATCAATTATATGAAAAAAATTGTTTCTGTGCGTGCTCTTACTACCCCAAAGTATTTGTAATTTTACAACTTGGTACTCCTGAGTCTTGAACCAGGGACCTCTCACATACAAAGCCTGTGCTCTACCACTGAGCTAGGGAGGCTTGTGGTCAGACAAAGGCAAGCAGTTTGACTCAACTGAAATAATAGGGGTATGAGACTGGGTATAGATAATAGACACCAACATTGAGTATTGGGTCAGGCACATGCGTATTAGAAGTGACGGTTTGGTCGCAGTTACTGGATGGCAATACCTGACTTAAATAACGCAATGTTAGGTCGCTCTGCCAGACTAGGATGGGAGAATGTAAAATTTAGGCTGGCCAAGTGTATGGCCAGAGCCACCTTTATTATCCTTATATATAGTTCAATATCTCTCCACCAGGTGACAGTGTATGCCAATTCTATAAAGTTATTTTCTTCTAAATGTTAACATAGATTCGTTATAAAATTCTGAGAATTTTCTTGGCACTGTAGAGCATATAAGAAATGTATATGGAATGTATTAGAATGTATTTTGAAATTAAGGAAAATTGTCTTGCATGAGTTTTGAAGATGTACTTTGTTTAAACACCTTTTTCACATGTGGACAGACATAGGGACTAGGGTATGGGAGTCATGTTTCTGGGACTCACAAGAGGTACCCCAACCCTACCCTGGTTCAGGGTTCAACTCTGCATTTGTATATGCATGATGTTGAAATAGTTCTGACTCTAGCCTTGAACTTTACCTCTTGGTTGATCAAATGCCATTGATGTATCCAACACATTGTTTGAGATTATAAGGCATGGAAGAAATAGTGGATGTCACTGTATGTCGCATTTACAGTCCTTTACAGGATCATGAGCCTATGGGCCTGTAATTTGAACAATTTCAACGGTATATACAATAGTAATAAGTTGTCAATAAAAACGGTATTGGCCAGTCATAATGAAGGTTGACTGTAATTTTCTACAGTATAGCACTGTGAAAATTAAACGGTTTTGGTCCGTACCAACTACGATCATGTAGTAAATACGGTCAACCGTCAAATTTACGGTACTCTACTGGAGCCACAGTTGCCAGTAGTTTACCGTAAAATCTACGTTTTTTTTTTTACAGTGTGGGACACAGCACACTCTACACTTGTACAAAGTGAATGAGTAAGGATAGCTCTTAAGAAATTTCTATTGAAATCCAAAACTAGGAAAGTATAAGTAGTATGATGAAAGTGTGCCTGATTGTACAGTATTGAAGAAGCGGTAAAGGTCGACGACCTAGATAGAAGAAAGGATTATGTAATTTCTAGAATCTATATCAACTCACTGGCAACTAACCAAATATTCACACGAAGCTCTGCCGAATTGAATATTACTTAAACTCATAATGAACTTTTTACTGAGGTGTTCACGGTAAGCTTTGCTATTAAGACAGGGGATTTCCTCTCATACAATCTTTTTATATACTTATACTACAACCAGAGTTACATAACAGTAATATCGACTGACATGTGACATTCAGCTATACAAATACGTGTCAAGATATCAACTTATGCAGACGTAATTACTGAATTTACAGTAGATTGATGGTAACCAACATGGTGTCCTTACAAAATGACATAAATAAGTAAATTGACTCAGATAAAATGTCCTAAACATCCTGGGTTTACCATATAAAACACCATCTAATTAGTTAAGTATATCTCGAGGCACGACAAGGCTCCGTATTGGACTAAAACCAAAACCAGCTCTCAATTCCTATCTCATTTCATGATAATACTTATTGTTTATGTCATATATACAATAATATAATGATAATCATGGACCTATATCATCAATATGTAATTTTGTAACGTCTGGAATATCAGACTATACTGAAAGATTGTCAAAAAGAGAAGTGACAAAATGAATAATTATTATCTAATTTTGTACGAAATATGACACAATTTGTGCCTACATGGTATTTATCAACAGGCAAAACTTCATCCCTGGGAATCACTAAACTGAAGAATTAAGTCTTTTCCTAAATCGTCTGTTATCTTAAAGATCTTTTAAAGAAAAAATTATTCTACATCAAAGAAAAGACAAAAAGCTGTATAGCACTAACTGATTGTGCTCGCGGAGATCTTATATGGGACATACTGCTATTCTCACGACCCAGCCTATAGGGTGCAGGAACTCTCGTATTGTATCATAACAGTAGGGCCTATTTGTGTTTATCTATTGGAGCATTTATTTGTGGGAGCTATAGATTCATGCCTGTGGCGATGGCCTAAAAGAAGATCTCTTGGGTGTCTCTCAGTGTTATACCGATGTAAACCGCTCGTAAAAACAGTTGATTAGATTACTTAGTGTACTTTTACTTACTAGATCCCCTTTATATCTACAGGTGTCTCTTTGCATTTTCAAAGGTTTGGCAGAATTATGTGCTATTTGTAAGAGCAAGGCAGAGTTCCTCTCTTTGATTTATTTTTATGCAGAAAAGCAGGGTAAATCTAAGAAAATAATAACATTACTGGAACATTTAATGAATGTAAAACATTGCTCTTAAATATCCCACATCTTGTTAACAGTGCTTCAGTTAGGTTACTATTGGCCGAGATACCTGCATTTTCACACACAAAAAGAACCATATAGATAAGTATCAGGAAAAAAACTGCAAATATGCGTATTTGTGATTGGATGTGACTGTGAGAATTTCCACAATACCACATACCAATTGCCTCTCAGGTATATATAATACTGCAGACCTTGTGCAGACGTGGTCACGTGATCACTTTTTGGTGATCACCACATGGTGATCAAGACCACGTATCTATGGAAAAAATAAACATTTGTAGAATATTATTCTGAATGATGACATTATAACATGAGACATTTGTAGCACAAAACTCTATTTCAAAGGCTCCAGAATTGTAATTAATAATCATTTAAGTTGATCACCAATACGGCGGCCAGCCCAGTATAGGCAGTTTTGACCTCATATGCTCAAAGTCTATAGGTGTCAAAGATTGCGATGATTCAGGAAAACCTTCGCACCCAGTGACCATCTTTCTCATTTGATGTGGTCTACTTGAAAAAACAAATTTCTTCCTGTGTAAAATTTTAAGGTGGTTCTTCGTTACCTTCTACAGTAATCTAGGGAAATTTATGTAAAATTCCCCACGTTTTATACCCAGAATGTATACAGTGGCAGACAAACAGACACGCTGGGTCCACCTTCCAATTTTGTTGCATGTTTGTTCGTTTAAAGGCTTCATGGAATAGCGCCGAAGAGAATACTTTTTTTTGAGGGAAGTATACAACAGGGCTTTATATCTGCGTTTCAGACAACCATGGACTACCATCGACTGTTTTATTGGCTGCTTATTCTTATACTCTGTCAACCCTATGAAACATCAACCTTTGAAATCTATGGCGTGGATCTAGCGCGACGTCTGACGAAAATATCCAAAGAGGGACTCGGACAAGAAGCAATTCAGGTAGGACAATAGGAACATTACTTGATATTTCAATCAAAATTACTTCAAGTATTCATTCAATGGCCTGTACCTCGTCAGGCAGGTTCTCGCGAATACACCGAATGTTTGTACAGCCACTGATAATCCATGGAATATAATGCTGCCAGCAAATAATTTAAATGGGAGAAAGCAAGTAAAGAGAAAGAAATGAAAATAATGGTTATCAAAGTACATGTATTCAAATAAAAATTAAATGTTAAACTACCCACAGGAGAATAAAACTTCCAACGGTATTTTACAATCTGAATTCTATTGTTATTTGGAATACTTATTTAGATAAAGTAGAAAATGCATTACTTAATAAAAACTAAAATGACCTCTAGTCTAGGACATATTGTAACTGAACCGCCAATCACAAGAGCATATTAATCATCAAATGCAAGGGACTCCAATATTCATCTGTCTAGGGACTTTATATTAATGGTATATCTCATATTGACTAGAGGAACATTTATCAATATTTTTCTAACAATTACAATTCTTATTCCCAAATAAGTGATTATAATATATGTGAAGAATACTATTTGGCTTACATGAAATATATTTCCATGCCCATTCAAACAGCTTGTTTATACAAATAACTCTTTTCAGACTCTTTTTGATGAAAAAGCTGCATTCAGCACTCGTGTTCCCAACGGTGATCAAATTGTCAAGACGGTAAGTTTAAATTTAGAAATTGAATAGTCCATTTAGAATATTGTACATTATTATCTGTTTGGATTCATTGCAAAGATGTATGTCACGAACTCATTATCTACATATATATATATATATATATATATATATATATATATATATATGACTGTAATTTCTTATATAGTCTGGAGAAGAATGCCCGATGCAATACTTGCCAAATTCCCATACAGTATAACATTATTGTTCGCTCACGGACCAAAGGGGTACCTCATATAATTGTTATACGCCGCGTACTAACATCTCATGCTTATGTCTCTGCACATACTATCCAAAGGGTTTATCTATATGCATATCGATCAAGAATGGAATATGAGGCGTAAGGTTCTGCAAAATGGAGAGGGAATAGTATTATCATTAAAAGTTTTTTTTGGCTATAACAAAATGTAAACCATGTGCAATGTGAATATAGGACCGAATCAAATGCACGTAACTTTCAAAGCCTGCAATCAGTGCCATAATATCCATGGTGGTATGTGTCCGCCAGGTCATTTACCAGGTGAGTAGTGGCCTACGACAGAGCGTGAATAGAAACAGAATACACAGACTGGGACGTTTATGAAGCAAACGTTTTTTCTGTGCAGACTTAGTAATAGGGGGATTTCCAAGCATCATTCTCCTAGTCTTCAAAGTCATCCTTATCTTATTAGCGAAGGGATAAAGTTGCAATTGAATATCAAAATTAGTAGGTGTATATAAAGTTTTAGGTTTTAGATAGTCAAATTAAACCCTTCTACCGAAATTCGGCTATATTCTGTTCTTACGTAGAATTTCTCATAGATTTCAATGGTTTTCTGAAAACAAACTAGCTTTAGGAATTATTGCATTATGGGAATATTTGCAATGGGACATCTTTTTCAGACAAAATCTTAGCATTTGGAAGGTTGCCATGGTCACAGATAAGAGAACATTGCAAATAATATGTTTCATGATTTCCTTAGAAGACGTTTTTAACCTTAATATAATGGGGAAAAAAACCTAAAATAAACAATTCCTTCAAAAGTTATTGCATTTTCAGCCTTTCTAATGATTAATAAAATAAAAAAATTTGTTTAATTATATGGTTCAAGTCCTAGTTGCAAAAATATTGAGATTCAAGGTTTTCTAGCATATAAACGTACGGAGTTAAAAGAAAAATGATATCTCAATTTCCAACATTAATATTACAGACAGTTTACAGCATTAACAGCTGATTAGTACTTTTCATATGATATTTTTTGGGAAAAAAGGCTTCTGAAAAAATACAGAAAATGCTCTGTACTTAGTTAAACACGCTTGCAAATTAAATCTTTATGATGAAGTGCTTTTTAATCAGGGCCTTACGGATCCCTAAGATTTGAGCAAATTCAGATAAGATTGTGGTCAATTATTGTTATATTCGAGGAATTATCTGTGGTCTTTTAAATTCTCTATTTCAGCTTGCATCGACACTTGGCACTCGTTTTAACCTTTACAACGATGCAATAAAAAACCTACATCAGGCCATCGTGGACGAATATCACACCTTCCAAACGACTAACCAGACCACCACGACTGAGTGCTGCAAAATAAACATAAGCAATACAGATTTGCAATATAACAGCAATTTCAATATAAAGGTAAGTACATATGCAACATGAATTTGAAAGTTTCAGTTTTTGTTATTTATGCAAGAATCTTAATGCATCCATTTTCAATTTTTCAATGGATCATGGGTAGGCGACCGAAAGTGGTCCGATTTCAGGACCGACACTGTCAATTACCTCACTGATGATGGACTGACAAAAGGGCTCCTGAAATGGATTAACTACTTTTTTTCTTTTTTCTAATTAATGTTGTATCGTGGTCAGTTAAGGTTCATTTTGTCTGCTCGGTTAACACTGGTCATGCAGTCAAGGGGTCAAAACAACAACAAGAAATTGGTAGCAAACCGATTTCAGGCTAACAGGGGCGGATCCAGAGTCAGTCATCTAGGGGGGGGCAAACCAACCCCCCTATAAAAAGTGAAAAAATATTATGTCAGATTTGTACAAATCAACAAGCTTAAATTATTCGAAAAAAATTCCACTTGGTCTAAGGGGGGTAAATGCCCCTTTGCCCCCCCTGGATCCGCCACTGGGCTTGACGAGTCCACTATCAGTGAGGGAATTCAAAATATTTTCTGAGGCCTCATTCCTGACCCATTAGGTTGACAACCAATTATTTCCTTGTGTCAAGTCTATTATCTAAACACTTTCCTAAACACAATACTGCATCCAATTTTGGAACACCTATATGTCTAAACCTGTTTCTAAACAGTATTTACTTGATGCTTATAGAAATAATGTTCAGGTAAAACTGATGTTTTGCTTCAAAGTGTTTAGACTATCCAGCACTTAGGTCAATTAAACAAATTTCTTTGATAATTTTCACTGATGTTATTCTGGAATTGTTTCCTGTTCTGAATTAATCAACCAGGAGGGAAAGTTCAAGTCCTGCACCAAAACCCTTTTGTCATACCTAAGTTTGGGCATGGCATATCCTCCCACTAATAATTACAAGAATTCATCAAATCTATCATATGATTTTTGTATCAGAATTTATAACCTTGTCATCTGCGACCTGGTTTAGATAAATTAAAAGTTAAATTAGAAAAGATTAGATAAGCCTTTAAAAGTTAAAGCTTTCATTGTTTTAAAATCTCATGTTATCATTATATAATCGCTATCCAGTAGAAGATCGCTATCATTGTTTAGAATACAAATTTCCAGGTGCACATGAGAAAGAACAAATATCATAAACTCTTTGTTCCCTGAAATATCAACAATTAGAAATTCAGAAAAACTAATTTATTTGCGCGGAGCCAAATTTTAATCAGGGAAGGGGGGCATTATGTCATACCTAAGTTTAGGCATGGCATATCCTCCCACTAATAATTACAAGAATTCATCAAATCTATCATATAAGATATATTAATATAATAATTTCTATTAACATATATACCTTGTGTCTAAATTATAATGATCAAAAGATATATCATATATGCATATTAATTACTTCATTATAGAGTTTATGGTAATTAGACAGTTAGCACTCCCCCTGCCCTGATTGGTCAGTTGTAATTAGGTCACTGACCAGAGGTCACGTGGGAGGTGCAGGTATGCTGTAAGGGACACTCTGGGTCCAGCAGCAGAAGAGTCAACATGTAAACCACTAAGCAGCAATAGGCCTTTAGGCCTACTCTCCTGAGACTGTAGAGAAATATATATTTAACATCAACTACAACTCCTGCCTTCAAGTCTTCTCTTCATTTATACCATACAAAACCCTATGTTCACACTTTCAATATCATGCATATACAAATGCAGAATTGACCCCTGAACCAAGACCAGGCAGGGCTGAACTACCTCTAGTGAGTCCCAGAATTTTGAGACCCACGTCCTAGTCCTTGTGTCTGTCTCCATATCAAAAAGGTGTCTAAACAAAGTACTTTTTCAAAAATACATACAAGATAGTTTTCCTTAAACTCTAAATATATTCTAATATATTCCATACACATTTCTCAAACACTCTACAGTGCATGAAAAAGTCTCTGAATTTCATGAATTTATATTTACATTTAGAAGAAATCCCTAAGAACTACATAGAACACACTGTCACCTGGTGGAGAAAAGTCTACATATAAGGCAAATAAAGGTGGCTCTAGACACACACTTGGTCACCCGTTTTTAGGCCCTAATGTTATATTCAAATTGTCTTATATTTGTTAAAACAGTTTAGATAAATTTTGCTGCATTTTTTTGTATGGTTTTATGTGTTTATATTCTAAACATAGCTAATCCAATGCATGTTTAAAAGTTACAAGTGTTTAGGTTTTAAATGCATGCAATTTCAAGTGTTTAGATTTTAAACATAATTAGGTTATTCAATACATGTTTGAAATTACAAGTGTTTAGGTTTAAACACATGTAATTCGATGTGTTTAGATTCGAAACATGTTTAGACCCTAACATGTTCAAATTCTAAACATCATTTTTACAGTATATAGATTAGTAGGAAAACAATGGTAAAATTGCATTATTAATTATCCAACTTCAAAATATAATGCAACAGGAAATATGTGATAGTAAGTGTGTAGGAATAACACATGTTCAGGCAATAGATATCCATCGGAGAACACCTAATAAAATGTTTCATGAAAATGCATTCATTTTCTTAAAATCATGTTAAAGTTTGCAATCTAATGGATCTTAAAATGAATGAAATAACATTGAAAATGTTTGGACTTTGTGAAATCGATTCTCAATTATTCCAAAATTAGTCAATACATATTCAACATTTCAAATAATGTTGGCCCCTTGTTTAGAATCGGTTGGGAAGTTTTTTTTAAGGTTGTCACCCCAAGAACCAGTTTCAATAACGATTGCTGTGATCCATGAGAAGAATCCCAAGAAAAATCCAGACCGGTTTTGGATCGACACATCTTTTTGACTGACACTGGACCGCTTTTGAAATCGGGCCAGTGTCGCTTCTCTTTTGTAGTCTCGTGGATCATTATGTCATACCTAAGTTTAGGCATGGCGTATCCTCCCTCAAACAACTACAAGTATTTACCAAATCTATTATATGAAATATGAATATACTAATTCTAAAGCCCCATCTAGAAAAGGGCATGTCCACAAACGATGGCTACACTGACTGATTTCCTTCCATGTTGATCATAGTACATGTATCAAGCTTAAGTTTTCATTATAGGTCTGTATGTAAATTCTTAACAGGTTGATGCTGATAAAGTATGTTTCCGGCGAGCTCAACCCTCAATAGAAGTTGGGAAGGTGTCACCAATCATTGTGGAAGCAATGAAAGACAACTTTCGACAAAACCCAAATCTTGGATGGCAATACTTTGGAAACGAGAAAGGAGTTTTGATCATTTTCCCTTCTGCATATACCTCAAACACCAAGAATTCTTGTACCGAATATGATCCCAGGGTTAGGTATGAAAAACCTAATATGTGAATTTCTGCAATAACAAAAAAACTTTGATTTGATTAAAATTTGTTTGTAACTAAATTTACATCATTTTGTCATTTCTTCTGCAGACCTTGATTTGGCTTCTCACTTCATGCACTCTAATCATAACACGATCGACTAATTCCACATCTTCGCCCCAATGTTCAAGGAAACCTTTATAGGAGATCCTTTGTTCATGAGTTTACAAATACAGCTTTCCCAAGAACCTGCGCAGGGAATCCTCCCATAGGGGCCTTGTTCCCAAAACCTACAACCTAAGCCCATTGGGCTCCATATCCCAAAACACAGCTTCAAGCCTATACCACTAGGAGGGCGCTACATTATTGGGAGAAGTCTATAAGGGGTTTTGTACACGTTTCTCCTTCCTTCCTCGAACTATAGGTCTTCAGTCGGCCGCCCTGTGTCCGATCCATGCACCAGAGGGTCGAGCTGCCGAGTTGGTTGGGTGTGGTTCCCTTTATGGAGCAGGCCCGGAGAAACTCTGAGTCCATCCCCACCCTGGGTTGGCAGTACCTGGGAACAGAGGGCGGACTGACCCTACAGTTCCCTAACATTAAACCCCAGTCCTGCAGTAGTTATGACCCAAGGGGCAGGTGAGACAAAAAAAGGTGAACTACAGGGGTGCTCTATGCTTTTGATATATAAAGTAAATCCGTATTACACCATTTTCAAATTCTTGGTGTTGGTTAAGTAACCCCTGAATTAGGACTGACGTAGAATGTAAAAAGGGAATTGTGAGCTTTCGTCACGTATTTAATAACAGTATGGCCTGGAATGAGAACAGCAATACCCAACTAGTCATACAATGATATATCAGAAGTTGTAGGGTGCCCCTTGGACATAGATAGACAAACATAGATATTTGTAACCCATTGAGTATGCCTATGACATCCGTCATTAGGTGAATGCTGATGTCCCCAATAACGCCCATTGCAAGCAACCCTTGCCACATCTTTGATCCAAGACTTAGGTATATGGAAAAAGAGAGGAGCACAATTGATAGCTACGTCTTTGCTTCGGAAATAAACGTTATTCCCTTCACTAACTTCACTGACTGTTCAGGAATGCTTCACCTTATGACATAATAATTCACGTTTTCCCGATTTCTGCAGTGATTGTATTTCATATCTTTTTTGTTTTCGCTTCACATTTTGATTAATAACACTCAACACACTTTTCTGACAATGCTAACTGTTCCTCTCGGTAGGCTTTTATTTGTGTCACCAACAGTTATTGTGGCCGCATTAGGTGGTTATAGCTACTTGTTTCTAACGGAATACTTTCAGTTGTATTAATTCAAATCAACAATGCATATGAAATAAAACATTTTCTACTACATTTTACATTAACTGTTCAGAAGTCTACTAGAGCAAGCCAGATTATTTCTGATATCTGATAACTCAAGTTAAACCAATATACATGGTTAAAAGCAGAATAATAGATTAACAATAACTTCTGTGACTGAATACAAAGTAATATCTGCAAACATGTATTTCAACGGAGAAAAAAAAGAAATTCCAAACCTTATCATTCAGACTACATAGTGTGTCTCTAAAATATGCCATTATGTGAGTGGTTAAAGTTTTGAAAAAACCTGTTTGTAACTTTCCTCCTATATTCTATCAAAGGCCTTGGTATGCACAAGCAAATGCACCAATTCCGAAGGACATTGTAATCGCCATGGACGATACCGGGGGCGACAACTCCGAGGTGGTAAAGAAAGCAGTGGAAATCCTACTAGACACAACTAATCCCAACGATAGAGTAAGTATTAAAGAAGACATAACGATTATAACAACAATAAAAACACTATGCAGTATTTAGGGAACACGGAACTTGAATTTGAAACACAATGTTACATGTTCGAATCTAATTTCTCCTTAGTTATTTTGTACCTGTAATGGCAAAAATATTTTTCTAAGAAAATTTTTTCGCATGTTCACAGGAGCACACTCATTCACTTTCAGAAATACCTTCTTTATACAATAAGCCCAATCCAGAATAGGTGTTCCATCGGGCTGGATCAGGGGCTTGAGAGATATTTATGATGGTACAATCCAGTCATCCTGATATTTATGATGGTACAATCTAGTCTCCACTATTTCAAGACAATAATCGTTCATTGTGATTTGAGACCAACCCTGAAAGCAACTTGTTATATTTCCTTGTAAAATTTGACTTTGGTTAAAACTAGATTTACGTTCTCAAGGAATTCTCAATGTAACTAAGGGTTCTGACATGTAAAACTAATTTAGCTTTTTTAAAGTATCCAGACAATTAAAGTCGCATTACCTGAACGGAATTCTGGATCAAGAAACTTATTTTAAAAAGGGGTTTATCACTCTTTGTTTTCAGATAACTGTCATCAAGTTCGGGACAAACGTTCGCAAGTATTTCGGTAGCAGCGACAACTCACCCTGCTTCAGTAGCAGTCTGGCACTGGCTACACCCCAGAACATAAAGTCCTTCAAAGACTTTATTCAAAATCAAGACAGCTCGGGAAGTGAAGCACAGTTCAGGCCAGTCATTGGGGAAGCTTTCAAATATTTCAAGACGGTTGACGATGACGTAGAGAGAAGTATGTTATTCTTTTAGAATTAAGATTTTATAAGAGGAATCAATAAGACATAGTTATGTCCTAGATGTATATCAAATGTCAGTAATAATAGTGAAGTGATCACCAGTATGGCTGGCACCAAGCCCCCCCCCCCCCTTTGTTTTCGGGGGTGGGGGGGGGGGGCGTGAAGTCATCTTCACGGCATTAATAACTGCTGAGATGATTATACTAATATGCCAATATACATCATACTATCCAGTGGCGGATTTAGAGGAGTGAGCGGGGCGAGTGCTACCTTTCTTTTTTCTTTTTTTTCCGGACAAATTTTTCACCTTTTCAAAAGCTGGATCCACGACTGTTATCAACAGTAACGTTGGATTGTAAGTCATATATATGATCTTCGAGTTTGAGAATGTGAAACGTCACTTGAGGTTAGATGAGCCTTCTCGTTTAAGCGTTAACATAAATACACTTTTCCTTGAAAATATTTCAAAATGTTGACTACCAGCTTTACATATTGCATCAACAATTATATGCCAGCTTTCGTATTAAAAATCATTACACTTCGCTTGTTTTAATTGACTGTCTTGGGTCTGCTCCACAGTTGTTGGGCTTGTGATTGTGTAAATAGACGGCCTAAATAATCGTCTTTATTAATTTTTTTCAGGCAAGCTTTTGGTTTTCCTGGCAGCCAGTAACCCTACGGATGTTAATAGCCCTTCGGACCTAAAGAACATGATTGATGGTTATAAGAACATAAAAGTCGTTATTCAGACCTACACCTTTGGCTCAGGTAAGGATCGTAATATGTATGGAGTAATTTGCCAATATTCCCTCTTCCATTACCCTTTTCATAATACTGCATTCACTAGTATCTCGGGATATGAAGTTCCTTTAAGAATAGAGCCGTCTAAATCCTTTTCATTGATTTCAGAAATCTCTGACAACACCCTAGAGTCTTTGAGAATGATTGCTGAAAGTAGTGCTTTTAAAACATCAAGCGGAACTCTGAAGGTACGTGTTTTCTACAATCTTGTACAATCAAAGTTACATCGCCTATTATAGAAAAACATTTAATGTTTGTTGTTAATGTGAACCTAATTACATAGATATAAGTTGCAATATTCACACCAACACCCAACACAATAATTATGTTGAACTTTTTTATTTTACTGCATGGTTGGGAAAGCTGGTATCGATTTACATAGTTATGCCTGTTTTATTACACTTTCGAAACCGTTCATCTTCAATACTACTTGAAGAAAACAGTCGCTCCTTTAACAGAATGCTTTTTTTACAGCATGGAACTCATACCCATATAGAAGGTGCTGACCAACTTCGGTTCCAGCTCCATTCATATTATAACATATTTGCGGAATCTCACACTGGTGGAGATCCTATCGTCACTGTACCCTACGCCGACTTCAATAGTCTAGGTAGGAGTTATGGTCGTTGAACACCTACATGTGTGTGTGTGTGTGTGTGTGTGTGCTTGTGTGTGTGTGTGTGCTTGTGTGCTTGTGTGTGCTTGTGTGTGTGTGTGTGCTTGTGTGTGTGTGTGTGCTTGTGTGCTTGTGTGTGCTTGTGTGTGTGCTTGTGTGTGTGTGTGTGTGTGTGCTTGTGTGTGTGTGTGTGCTTGTGTGCTTGTGTGTGCTTGTGTGTGTGTGTGTGCTTGTGTGTGTGTGTGCTTGTGTGTGTGTGTGTGTGTGTGTGTGTGTGTGTGTGTGGTGTTTGTCTGTCTGTTTGTCTGTGTGTTGGGGGGGGGGGAGGTTGGAGCTGGAATTCGTGGGGCGATCCCAAAATCATACCCTACAAGAGGCGCTCCCAAAAGCATATACCTTACAAGATGCATAGGAATGGTGTGGATTATGTTAGAATCCTCTTCTTTATCAAAGTTTAATGCATTAGCATATTTCTTTATTCGATAACATTTTAATGAGTAATTGGAAGAAATTACCATGTTGTGTAATGCTTGATTAAGCAACAAAGGTACACAATATTTGTCTCGATTACTAAATGGCCAAAAAGTATTCATCATAAAAAGCAATTTTTCTTCTTCTTTAAATCAAGCTTTCTTGCTTCCTGCTTCTTGCAACTTGCTAATTTTTTGGACAAAGGCCTTTCTCCCATTATACGCCCTATATACGTAGGTGTAAATGATACAAACACTAATCAGCATAGCCTTGTTTCAGGTCTGGTTGTGTCCCTTTGCTTACCCCTTCACGCCTCGGGTGCACTTAAAGGGGTGACATGTATCGACGCCAAGATAGATGACATCTTCTTCAATGTGACTTACTACCAAGGGGGTGTAGACACTTACGTCTTCATCACCGACAGCCATGGGAGAACCATCTTACACCCAATGCTGCCCAAACCAAGGGACTGGCAGGCAGACTCTATATTCATTGACATATCAACCCTAGAAAGAAGTGACCAAGTCGTTGATATAATAGCCTCAATGAAAAGGTATACACATCTTGATGACCAATTGCCGGTCATTTAAGATGGGCTTTTCTTACAAGTATAGTTAATGTATATATGTATATATGTTTTTTTTATATGAAATATCCCAAACATCACATGTATCTTATTTCTTTCTACTCCTGCTGAGTTTGGTCTTAAAAAGAATAGAGTAGCCCATGTGGAAAAGAAAACTACAGATAGAGATATTTTGCCAAATCAACTACCCTGCATACTTTTTTTCTAGGGGAGAGGCTGGTAATAAGACATTCTACACAAGACGACAGGTGCACGCCTTAGGACTGGACGCCAGAAGCACTGGTCACCAACGGATTGTTTCACACTACTATTGGGCTAAGGTAGGAGCAGACTTTCAGACAAGTTATTCGGCCACTAACTCTGGGGGGGAGATGCAGAGGTGGTAGTCTGGGGGTTCTGACAATCCGCCTTTCATTTTGTTGAGAAAGAGAAAGAGAAAAGAGTAACATGTTTCAAATTCAAATTTCTGGGCACTGTGCCAGAACGATCCACTCTTGTGGAGCATATTGAGCAACACTGAACTCCAAGTTAAGAGCTCTCCAACCTTCTTAGGAATGAAGAAGCGTGCACTTCATAATTTTATCAACACAGTTGATCTACAAGGTTTTGATATGAAGTGATAAATGGTTTATACATTGTGCCTCTACATAGGCCCCAACCATGCTGTAGTCCTTACGTTGTGACGCAATAACGGAATGATATACATGGTTAATACGTTAATATACTCATAGAAGTACTCTTAAGTAATGCAAAAGGTAATATTTATGTCATCATTTGCAACGTGGGTTTCACAGATATAATCAAGAATAATTAGTTTTTATAAGTCAAAAATTGGACAGTTGTGCATGCTTATAGACGAACAAACCGCTATAGGTTCTGTGACATTATCAAGCTCATTCAATAAGTTTTGCAGCCTTAAATAATTGAAAGGTTCTGCTGGTGATGACATCTGGATGTTGATTGCAATTCATGTCACGCAAATCCACAATCAATAATCTAAAGAGGGATTTTCTTTTTGGTTAACAACACATGCCTTACTAAATTGTATGTCCGGTGTCTCAGCCTGGCTTACAAATATCAACAATAGACCTGTCCACTTTGCCAGCTAGCCCACCCCTTATTTCTATGATATTGAAGTACTTTAAGTTTTAGTGTGGTACTTGCTGTGTATAATTGTTGAGGGGAGTAATGAAGAGTTGAAGACAGGAGTAGTTGTTGGTGATAATGTATTGTTCTTCAGTCACAGGTTATTAACCATAGGCCTAAGCCTAGGCTGTTACACAATAGACATGTGTCCACCTTGGTGTCCAGACTCCCACTGCCCTCACAGCAGGGGTGCACTTCCCCACCTCACCTTTGGCCTTTGACCTACTTACACTAATTAGGCCAATTGACCACTAGGGGGAGGGGGAGTGCTTACAAAGTTTTTACCATAAACTCTATGATTTATTATGAATACATTTTTATATGTCTTTTAATTATTGTTTATGAAATTATGATATTTATATATTTCATATGATAAATTTGGTAAATAATTGTAGTTGTTAGAGAGAGGATATGCCATGCCTAAACTTAGGTATGACATAATCAACATTTTAAGAAAAATTTTCATCATACTTCATTCACAGTAATTTTCCTAGTAGTATTACCCAAAACTAAACTTTATAAGCTTTTACTTTCAATATGATGTTAGATATGTAGCTGTAGGACTGGAAAGCAAAAATGGCATTTTCCCATAGTGAACAGTGTTAAAGCCCCTCAGCTTCACTCACAATGTCCAACCCTAAGATCACAAAAACATACCTTACTTTGGTTCACCTGAAATAGAGGTAATTACCTAATTGAGAGAAAATAACAATTCATCCTCCTTTATCAACACCTTATTGACTTAGAAAACACAAGTATTAACTCATTCGTTCAGATTTGTATCAGTGGCTGACTTTGCAAAAACTGCAATTATGTCTGACCTCTGTATCATGCCAGCAATATACATCCTAAAGTGGACAGGTCTATTAAAATATTCGTGCACCAAAGCAGATGAGGTAGTTAATTATTTCTAACGTGTTATTGCCGAAAAAGAAAAGAGAATTTCAAAAATCTTGAGGACAGCATCATACCTTTCGGGTGTCGCAACATTGCTTCTATGTCATTTTACAACATTATCAAGATCCACCATTGTATTTTCCATTGTGTTTATCGTTATGCTCCCTCATAATCTTTTCACAAACGAGAGGGATACAAAGTCATCTGTTCTATGAACATTATGTTTGAATGGCAGGTACCAGATACAGACTACTCCTTGTGTGTGGTGTTCACCGACAAGGATGGGGAAGTAGACATATCCATGAACACCTTCCCAAACTCAGTCAACTATCTGCATCCAAATGTCCTAATTCAGAAGAAGGAAAAAGACCTCTGTCACAATGCAGAGACAGTGGCAACAACGGGTAGGTCATAGTTTTATGAAACCCTTTCTTTTCTGTCCTGCTTATATCAATCATGAAGACCAATTCCAGAACCTCGAATGTATGGGGCCTATTTTTACCCTACTTCTTCTAAAACGATGTCCTTTCACATGTTGCTGCCTACATACTGAACTTTCTTCAGGTCTTACCAAGAACCAGCGAAATAGGCCATAACCAACCTGTCCATCTGGTTGCTGGATTGTTAAACTGCTTTTAAAAGGACAAGTGGGAACCAGCAAATTGGGTCATGACCCCATTACTTAGTTCCAGCCTCATCCTCCTTGTGGCTTCATGGTGTAGTGGTTAGGACCCTCACCTCCAGACCCAAAGGTTGTGGATTCAAATCCTCAAAGAGTTCATCATTGCCAGCATTTTTCAGCCTGGCGAAGCCACTTTTCTGAATACAAGATATGATAGACAGGGAAGAAATTCTCAACATCCCGATAGTCTAGTGAATCATGTACAGTCACGTCTCCACCCTAATGGCACACAGATCTATGAGATTTGGCATTTGGAATCAATAATTTTCCGACTAAATGATAATCTGTTTTTAAATGATAGGACAAAGCAATAATGGAGCCTCAAGAACAGTTTCCAAAATTTTAACCTGTTAGCTTTTTCTTAACAGCTATAACCATCAAATACCTTTAAAGCCAATATAAGGCAATTATATCTATTGTTTATTATGCACACAACCTATATATGTTCACCCAGGGCATCCCAGAATTACATGGTCTCAGCTACCAATATTATTCAATGGAAACGAGTTATTCAGTGACAGTTGTTTGTTATTTCCCATGAAAGTCATGTCGTAGAAACATGCCTTCAATTCTAAAGCCAGTATTAGATCTATGGGAAGCTACATGTAAAAATATACATTATGTTCAAGGGAAAGTTCTGTCAGTATTACGTTATAGGCTAATCATTTTGCTGGTTAAAGAAATGGCCATAGAGGATGTCAGTAACGTTTGTCCTTTCAGGTGGCTCCATGGTTACCTTCAGTGGGACAGCCTACAATCTACTCACAGAAGATGTCAACCCTAATGGAGAGCAGCAGAGGACAAGATATGATAACTTCTTTAAGTCCAATGCAGACGACCAGGCACCAGAGTTTAAGGTAACAAACAACTCACGATTCTTCCTTAATGTTACCTTTACAGATTCATACGACCACAGGCCAACCATTCTGCTTCCTTCCTATCATATAAATGTCTTAGAGACCAATATTAATTTTTTTCAATATGTCGAAAAAATAAAAGAATAGGCACTTTTAATTTTGTTATACATGTTCAAGGTATCATATCTGATGTTAAATGATACCTCTAGGTAAATTGTGGCCTGTAAGAAATAGTCTACATGTCCCCAAATTCATAAGAAAATGGAATATAAAGCCCCATACCCACTGGGCGATTTTACCGGCGACTGGCAAATGGTAACAGGCAGAATCGCTGGTAAAATTGTCACCAATTCAGATCACCTGTTAGTATGTAATATTGAAATGTTACATACTAACATGTTATCTAAATTGATGACGATTTTACCAGCGATTCTGCCTGTTGCCCTTTGCAAGTCGCCGGTAAAGTCGCCTAGTGGGTATGGGGCCTAATGCCCACAGCCCTATGCCAGACAGCTCATCTTTGGCTCATCTGGTCATCTTTAAACTAAGGATCAACCTGTGCTGATATTGGTGTCAGTCCACTGTGTAATCTTTAGCAGTTTACTTTCGCAATCCTGCCCTGATTGCGAGTGTATTTTAGGACACAGACTTAACAAAGTATGTTTATCTTCTTTCTATAGATATCTACAAGGTCCTGGGTGGCCCTCTCTGGTTTGGTGGATAAAATATGGAGAGGTGATCCGAGTTCACAATACAGCTCGGTTATACCGTGGCGCCACCTAGTTACCCTCAGTGGAGTTATCAGAATCTATCCAGGCACCCTGTTGATGAGATATGACCCAAGTCTCTTCTCCTGGTAAGAAGATAAAGCAAATTTGCATCATCCTTGGTCCATTATTTTTTCACTGTTATTTCACTGAACATTACTAGTTCACGAGACTATGTAATCTAAATGGGGCCACAAGCAATGTTAGGTTCAAGATTCAAAAGAGGCAACGTTTTGAGATTTATGAAAAGATTGACTACACTCAAAGAGTTTCAATCAGGCCAACTGTTAAGTATCTTGGGGTAACCGTGATTTTGGTTAGTCCCTATCAACGAAAACAGACAAGAACAAAGATATTTTAATATAGTTGAAGCGATCGTTCACATCCTATTATGAACTAAATTCTTAAAGGGATAACGGACTGGTTAACCACAATTCAAAATCCATTACAGTGTCCCCAAACCATAAATGAATGTTAGACCTATGCAAGTAGGTCACATTTAAACAAAAAATATATATGTCACCAGGTTTATTTTTGAGTGAGAGCCTATGAAAGATAATGTGCTTAACTATAGAAGTCTATGGGGAATACATATTTAGTCATATTATAGTCACAACAAATTTCTAAATTTTGAGGCATTTCATTTTTGTCACCAGGGGGCGCATGTGTGCCTGATTTATTTAACATTAATGACCCTTCAGTTCTAGTTATCCAAAATTTCTTAATTTCTTAAATTCATATTCTAAGTGAACGGTCACCAATTTAGGATATGAAATTTTAAGGTTTTGAGGATTTTAACATTTTCTCACCATTGGGCACTCCTGTGAACAGTACGTTATCCCTTGGTTATTTCAGTTAATAGTTTGTAACCTTTTAGCATTATGATTATTGCTCTTGGTCCCATTTTACCTTTGTAAAAGAGGGTACTCTGGGTGAACCATGTATCTTTCTTTTAGAAAACATCGTATATACAATATATAAGTGACTATTTGAGACTGATACGTCATCAAAGCATGGTCAAGTAAGTCGCTAACCCGGGTGATCATTATTCAACTCAAGTGCACGGTTATAGATGTCAAACACAACACCACACATTATCTCTATTTTTTATAATCAAACGTGAACATTGAGTCGATAAGCACGAAGTATTTAAGACAAGGATACTGATATAGAATTGTATAAGATATCTGACATTAACTGTATACATATCGTACCCCTTTACCATGCATCTGGTACAACTTGTTATTCCAGGTTCAATGAAATGTACAGTAAAAATTGAGTTTAGCCACATCTTTACTGATACTAAGCATACACGTCTAAGACACGTCCACGCTTAATTACTGAAGTCTAACAAAGCAGAGGGATATCTCAGCCAAGTTGGAATGTAAAACCACTGTTCTGTGACCATACATTTTGGTCATTCTGTTACTTACTAAAACGGTACATAGTAATTATATTGTCCATGAGAGGTTGAGCCCTCACCAAATCAGAATGCTATCATAATGTTTTTGTTCAGTGATATTAAGATCGAATCAAAACAGAATGTTATAATGACATTCTGTTCTGGCTGAGAAAGAGACCGGAGTTTTGCAATAACTTTGAAGTGTAATATGACAGCAGTAGCCTATGTTGCTGCAAAGTGATTGGGAGCCAGTAACAATAAAGCATGAAACATTCCTGCAATGTTATGATAACATTGCATGCTTGGCTGGGATAGTCAGCGAGCGTCTAACTTTCTAGCCCTCCTGAAGGTACATCTTATTATGAAATGACTAACCCCTTTGTCACTTTGACTAATTTTCTAACCTTAAGGTTAGTCAAGAGATGATTTCTTTTCATTAGCAATAATGGGCTTCTTTAGATACACTTTTATGTATTAGGCCTACACCTAATCATTATTATATGGTAGTTTATCATATTCTAAATTTGACAATTCCCTTAGTCAGATTGACTAATTCCTTACCTAAGGGTCAAGTTAGGGGTGGGCGGGCGGAGGTTAGTCTTCAACACAGATTCCATGAACCATGACAAATAATTGGCTTTCATAATTAATGTTAAAATTCTTTGTAAAGGTGTGCAAGTCTTTTTTAAACTTCAGTTGATGTCATCTATTTGATGCAGATTCGAAACCACTAGGCCTAAACAATTTTCTTTTTTAAGGTTTAGGGAATGCTTCTACAGAAAATAACCTGTTTGTGGCACCTCCTTCCCTGGCCTTGGAGGCCATTCCTATAATGGCCAACCTTTATTTCAGTTAGAGACTCATCACTACCCATTGTTTGGCAATAACGCTATTTTGGTAGTAGATTATTACTAGCAGGATGAGATTATCTTCATGAGACGATTAGGCAGTCACCTCAAGGACAGGTGATCAACGTCGTACCACTCTCGGGAAGCATTGGCGGATCCTGGCCCCTGATCCCTCCCTTTTGGTGGACCCCTAAAATACAAAAAAGGAGGAAAATGCTGCGTGTGTGCACGTGAATGCGCGCCATTTCAATAATTTACCTACATGCGGACCCCCCCCCCCCCCCCCCCGTCGGGTGGGGTGGTGCCTGATCATGTACCTGCCCCTGGGGAAGGACTGCAGCCTTGGAGTGACTAGTCTCTATTTCATGCTGGGGTCTCTGCTGACTTGTACAATAGATAGCAAAGTGCACAGACCTTATAGCCTGACCATATGTCATTGTCTGCTGCTCTCAGAACTTTTGGGAATTTACATATTTTCTAATTGATCCATTTACATTGACACGTTTTTTTTTTTTTTTTTTTTTTGGTTTGCAAACCTTTGATAATTATTTTAACCAGGGAGCCAAAACCAATAAATTCAACAAATTTTTCCAAAATCAAATAATCATGGCAACCTTTTCCTCGGGCCTATTTGTGGCCCATGGTAAAATCTAAACCATGAAATATGGTTGAAAATCATTGAAAACACGTTTCAAGCGCTCAACTAAATTAATGTGGATCCACAAAAATGGGGTTTGTTTACAAACAAATGGAAATATTACCACCTCTTATGGAATTCTACTTTGGTTTGAGCTAGTTTTCACAGCTAATACTTTACCATTGACCTCAACTAGACTCAATTAACATATTTCTATGATTATCTGAGTTTTGAAAATGTTGAAACTTTTGTCATTTATGTTGGTTTTGGCTCCCTTTAAAGTACAGAATAATGAAACTCTTAATGATGCAGCATCTTGACAGTACATCTATGGAGGAGAATGAAAAAGGGGACCGAAATATCTTATCAGAAATTTATAATTTTACAGTTTGATATGTAAAAACACTTTGTTTGTATTCATTTATATAAGATTTATATAGATTATTGCGAATGGTGCGATGATTGTCTGAACTGAAATAATTATTGTTTTGCAGGTTTAAAATGGCAACCCTCAACCAAGGGCGGTTGTTAGTAAGGCCGATCAAAAAGGAAAATTTCAGCCTAATGATATCACAATCAATATTCAGGGGAAGGTAAGACATAAAATACATAATTCTATGCTTTATAACCAGTATTTTGAAATAGACGTAGAGAAATAACAAAGAAAATGTTAAAACACAAATTACATAGGGCCATAACTGTATAAACAGTTTGTTATTCTTGAATAATTGTAAGATCCTTACTGAAGTGTTAATTTTAAAATTTATTCAACACACTTTATGGAATGCTTTGTGTTCTAATTTTGGGTGTTGTTGAAATTTATATTTTTATATTTTTTTAAAAATATTTTTGTTGTGGTTGAGTATACCCTACCTGCCTCGTCTGCAGTTTCCTGACTGCTTCAAATCCTTACTGAAGTGTACTTATTTTCTCGTTTTACTTTAAAAAAATATAGGCCAGATGGGGGACATGCCAGGACCGACGTGCCAGTTGCTGTGGTGGGTGGGGAGTTAAGAGTCACTTATTTGTACCACCTACTTCAGGATATTTACCCAGCCTGCAGGGAAGCAAGGTGAGGGTCCTACCTGGTGGACGTTTGATACGATAATTTATCATGTACTGCCTGAATTCAATAGAACAGTATATTGCAAAACTTTGTGGATAACTAAAACGCCACATTATATAATGTAAGAGGTAATATACTAAAGGTATTAAATGAGCTTTATACATGCATACTTTCATGTCATCACAACAGCAATTTGCCGCCCCCTAAAGGCAGAATGTTTATTAAAAAATAATATTTCAATCCACATAAGTATAACCTACATTTTAATTGCCTGAAGTATGATGATACCTCATGATGAGTATAGACATTTCATAAAATAACCTCACATGAGATAACAGCATGCATGGGGCTATACTATGCATGTGTCACAAAAGAAACGGGTAAAAGATTAGGTAAAAGATTATGTTATCATGAACATTCTTTGAATTATGTTATAATATTTGATCTAATGACAGATTCTCTTTCAGGTGTTTTATCGTTGACGGCAGCGGCTACGTTCTGGCACACCCAAAGTATACGGACAAAGAGAAAAATGTTTCACATTTAATAACAATAGTGAGTCAGCACAATGTTAAACATCTCTGGTCCCATTACGGGTATGAAATCTAATCCTGTGGTATTGAAAAGAATCTAATAATTTGCACTTTTTATGAATGTTATTTCAGAATGTTCTTATGGATATCTTATAGCATACGTAGCAGGCATCACTTGAAAAAAAAAACCCTCTTGAAATTCATAAACATTGTTTGAAGATGGTACGAAAATAAAAAATAGTGGGTACGAAAATAAAAAATAGTGGGTACCGCATCGACGGTATAGTACTATAGCATGCCTTCATTGAACTATCAGTCGTAATAAGATTGGTTTTCGTTGGTTTGAACCACCAGGCTCAGTGGTTCTGGAGCACTGGGTTATTTCACCCTTGCTTCTGGATAATCGATCTATGAGGAGTTAGAGACCATGCCCCTACACTTTTACCAATGCAGGTGTTCTTTAATGTGCATGGTCTCTAAATACACCATGGGGCCACACACACAACAGCCAACCTTTGATAACCCTTTCGTTGTCATAGGGAGAACGCCTGATGTCACAGCGGCAGGACAGAGATCCTAATAGGAAGAATTACATTCATTTTTATAGGAGCCCACCATAGGACGTTACCTTAGGAACTCGGGCCACCTCCAACGTACACGATGTATAGACCTCGAAATGTACAAAATAGTATTGTCCTGGGTGGTGAGTACAAAACGAAATAGCAAGATAATATTATAACATTGCAACTTAACGTAATTTTGTATTGATTCCCTCGTTGTTGTGAAGAGCGTTCAACGTTTACTTTTTTAGGCCTATCTGCATACATTATTGTTGCAGCTTCATGGGGAAAATAATTTTGACAATAAAATTCTATTCTCAGAAGGTAATAAACCTTTGCCAGCTAGCCCACCCCTTATTTCTATGATATCAACATTTATAGAAAAATGTTTATCATACTTGATTCACAGTAATTTTCCTAGTAGTATTATCCAAAACTAAACTTTGTAAGCTTTTACTTTCAATAGGATGTTAAATATGTAGCTGTAGGACTCGAAAGCAAATATGGCATTTTCCCATAGGGAACAGTGTTAAAGCCCTTTAACTTTGCCCACAATGTCAACCCTAGAATCACAAAAACATACCTTATTTTGGTTGCCTTAAATGGAGGTAATTACCTAATTGAGAGAAAACAATAATTCATCCTCATTTATCAACACCTTATTGACTTAGAAAACACAAGAACTAACTCATTCATTCAGATTTGTGTCAGAGGCTGACTTTGCAAAAAGTGCAATTATGTCTAACCTCGTATCATGCCAGCAATACATCCTAAAGTAGACAGGTCTATTATAGATCTATACGGGGATGTGAATTGATAAAATTAGCATGACTTTCTTTATTGTTGCCTCTCCCCAGCTGTCCCTCGAAGACTGGGTAGTGAGTTCTACGTCCCCCCGGTTCGAACTGCACACGGTGTCCGGGACTAACCTCATGGTGGGCATCACATGGCAGGAGGACGACGACACCGATACGTGTAATTGTGAGGTAATCTACTATACTTGTACTATTATCTTTGGTAAATTTCAATAGGTCATAGATAATTACATGATTATATATTTGATAAGATTGTGGAGATTATATTGTGCAAAGTAGTATATGTTTTGTTCAACCTAAATTGGCGTATCGCAAGTGTTATTACTATAAGGCAATAAATTGCATGATGCCCAATTTAGCATCGTTAGTAGATTGGTTTCATTGTCAATTGAACGTACATCACGTTCTCTCCCTTGTATTCTACCTTTACAATAACAACCCTTTTACATTTTGTGTTAGGAACTGACACTCTGCAAAGGACAAACAGATGACGAGTGTCAATGTCCTTGTTTTGAGAATCTCAAGTTTAACTTCTGCAACAACACGATAGGGGAAACCCTCTCAAGGTAATGATTAGCCTCTTTAGGAAAAGTAAACAACGGTGCCGTATAATAGAAAAATACCATATGAATCATCGTCAATTGCAAATTATTATGGATTACATAATGTGAAAATAAAAGATAGTTCCTTGATAAGTAAGTAGTTTGATCCATGATGACAACTTATAATTCATGATAAGTTTTTCAGATGAAGGATAATGTAGGACTCTATTACAGAGCAATATCGGGTATTAATTCTCAAATACCTAAGCAAGAGAGCATCTCAGATAACTTGTATAGTTAATTGACTAACGAGTCTGACCTTTTGCAATATTATTATTGCAAAAGTTCGATTGCACTATTGTAATGAAGGGTAATAGGCCTAATGGAATATGAATTACAATTGCAATTTTAAGATCGGAGTTAATAATTACCCAGGGCCCATAACTTCATGACTGATTTCAGTGATTAGGCTAATCAGGTGTAATTCAATTAATGTCTCAAGATACATGACTCTGTCTTGTCACTAAAAGTAGTGATATCATTTGAAAATACCCTTGGAAAGGGATTGTTAAGTGTAGTTAATTTGATTTACAAACAGAATGAATATGAATGAGGCATTGATCAAATTTCACCAGTTAAGCCTAATCACTGAAATCAGTTACAAAGATATGTACCCAGGGTGAATGGGGCTTTTCACACACAGACACAGACACAGACAGACAAACACACACAAACACAGACACACACACATACACACACACACACACACATACACATACACACACACATACAGATATGTATATCTCTAAAAGCTTACATATACATGTATACCTGATTTAGATATTCATAATTTCTTGTAAATGCAGTGCCCAGAAGGCCTACCCGACGTGCTCCCTGCAGACAGAGGTGTTCGACATCGTCCAGCAGCCCCCGGCAGACACCGACCTAGGTCTCCTCGACCCCTGCTTTTCGACCCTGTGTCATGAAGTAACGTCAAAGAGGTAGGTACCCACTAACATGAGTAGACCACTCAGAGTGAAGTGTCCTCCACGGAAGTATGGCCTACTTAAGGAGGCTTAACAGGATAAAGGAGGTTATGTTTGATACTACTATCGTGGCACACCTGATAACGGGCACCTTCTGGGACGGGGGGGACGTTACATTTGAAATATCCAAATGTCTGTTAATCAACTCAATCATGCCAACTTTTATGTGTCGATATAACATTTTTCCTTGTCTTCTAGACGTTGGCATTCTGAAAAGGGGCCTTCCATTTAGTATACGTAAGCAAAATCCCCCCCCCCCCCCCTTGGCTAAATACACATTGGATTTGTTCAGGAATGTACGCAATTTTCAAAAATATCAGATCCCCTACCCCCTCCTTGGTACGTACGTACCTAATGGCTCCAAACAAGCACCATGGTGCAAGTTTATTCTAAGAAGTAACTATGTCCCAGTATGCATTCTATCAATTTAGTGGCCCCTAATAGTGTATGGAATTTTGATTTTCGTAACAGACTTTAGCAAACAAATCATATTTATTATCATATTATGTTCAGACAAGATATGAACGGACTTAATTATTTACATGAGCTCGGTTCTTGCTAATGCCTTACTTTATAAGGCTTATACAAATGTATAATGTTATTGTCATGAAGTCGGGGCTGTATTTAGTTTCCTAATTGATCAAACAACATAATTTGTTATGAGCCAACCTAAACCCATATTTCAAATTCTGTTTTCAATTATTATCTTATTGTCGTTCCACATTACATTTCAGTCAGTGCTCCATCTACAGTAGCTGCGGTTGGTGTCAAACTGAACGGGAAGGCAAGGAGAGCTGCAACGACGTCAAGAACTGCCTTGCCACAACAGCCACAAACACGTCTGGAAACACCACCAACATAATCATCCCTATAGTGATAATCCTGCTGATTATTGCCATCATCCTACTCCTCCTGTGTGTTGCCTGGAAGTGTTGGCCTGGCTCCCTGAAGAGGCTGTGGTCACGGATCAAAGGAGCCTGTCTGCCCGGGAGGGGGACTCCTCCCAGTGTGGCCATGGAGATCAGCCCCACCGTGCGGGACCTGCCGCGAGCTCCGGCCAGACCCCCGCAGAACGGGACTCTGGGCAACTCGTACGTGGAGGACGGGCCCCGCCGGGTGGGGTCGACTCTGGACAGGGCCCGGGTCCCCACCCCTCCTCCAGGAGGTGAGAGGGTCAACCCTGGGTTCTCCCCTGACGGCTCCATCTACGACACTGTGGATCACGAGGAGATCAACGTGGTGGGGCGCGGCCCCCCTGGGGGACAGAGCCGCACCTTACCGGCCACCTCCAGGGTGGCTGGCCTGGGCCCTGGTGCCGGCCCTGGGGCTAACGGTGGACCACGCGGCCTGAGGTGGGGAGCAGGCACCATGCCCTCACAACAGTACCTCCACCCCTACCCCCGCCACTTCTCAGAGTCCGACTCCAGGCTGCCGGGTTCTGACTCAGATTCCAACGCGTACTCCATTGCAAGTGACCCTACTCCCTATCCCCGCCCTCTGGCTGAGAGTTCGGGTTTTGAAGGGCATTCCTACAAGACGCCAAGCCATCTTGTAACCTACAACCGCCTCCAGCCTTCTGAAAGCCCCGATGGACGCCGGGAGATGAGGCTAAGTCCAGTACCCCCGGGAGGGAGTGGTCAGTTCAACCGTGGTCCCTCTCCGTACCAAGAGATGCATGGTAACCAGAGGTCCAGTCCTGTCCCACGGAAGAGTAACATTCCTCCCCTCCCGTCCTTCCCCCAGGACCATCCCCTATATCGGGCTTCTCCTCCCCCTGACCCTAGGCCCCACCCAGGACACCCCGGAGGACGCTACAACCAGCAGTACAGTGGAGGGGACCCTCCATCTGTCGGTGGGTCTCTCTCCCAGTCTGAACCGGAGGATTTGTCATTTGGGAAGAAAAGTAACAGTGGGCAGTACCCACACCCTATGCAGAGCCACAGAAACCATCCAAGAGATTCACCCTTGGCGAATCCTGAATTCCATGGACAGGTCGAGCCGGAGGATCTATCTAGAGTTTCAGAACCATCCAACAGGCCAGGCTTTGGCTACCCACAGCCGTACGATTTGAGGGACAGAAACCAAAACGGCTCCAATAATGACAGAGAATCACGCAGGTACTCTGAGACTGAAACACACCAACCCTTGCCACGAGATCCCATTCGTTCCAGCAACAGTCAGTCTCGACCTCCATCTGAGTTTAAAAGTATGCTTTACGCTAATTCAGAGGCTGAGGAACGCTTCCCAGACTATAAAGATCTGCGGCTGAGCCTTGATCTTGAAGGGCCCCCTGGGGCTCATGGGGAGGTGCCTTCTTCCCCAAACCCTGCAGTGGTTCCCCAATATGAGGCCCAGGACTCACTCAGCTCTGCAGGACAGGGGGCAGGGGCGCCCGAGTACCCCCCGCCAGGTCCGCCGCCCCTGGACCACCCCACCGACTCGGGGATGTTCTCCGAGTTCGGGAAGCCTGGCAGCACCACATACCCCAAACACGTATAGCCTTGTAAAGGGGCCTAGTGACCAAAATGACTCATGCCATGTTGATGAGTTAAAAGGTCAAACCCCTTTCTTTGGGGGAAACCTTAAATGTCAACTTCATTTTCTTCCTCAGAGGGATGGAGAACCTTACCTGATTTTCAGGTTTTTTTACCTGTAATATTTGTTCGAATGGGACAGATTGTTGTACATAGGGTTTGGTAAGATGTCGAAAGCTTCATGAGTAGAATACATTTGCCCCAGTATTCGACAACTTTTAAGTGAGACATAAACATGATGTATGTGAATATTACTTCTTGAATAATCGACAGAGAGCTAATGTGATAATCTGGAATTCCAACTTTATTTGTTGACATCTACCGTAACACAACAGTGAAAGTGGGATCTTTTCTAACCAACTATTCGTGCGGAACCCTGAATGTAAAGTACAACATTAAATTTGTCAGGTTTTTGTTAACAAGTGATACAGCCTGCTTCCCATCTACATTTCGAATGACGGCAGCCTATTGTACTACTTATAAATGCACTTCCAAAGACTGTTATTAGATAGAACATAAACTGATTGTGAAGTAACAACAGGAAGAAATTGGTTATAAAGATACATATTCTGTACATTTATAACAGGTTTCTTACCTTAGAAATTTAATGACCTGATCCAGTTTGCAAACTATACGTATCTGACTTGTTGTATTTAGTGCAGAAGCAAGCTACTCTTCATATAAAATATAAATAGTTTTATTGTTATTTTAAACCCTTTAACAGTATCGTGGTCTGCTGTCGCAAATTATATGTTAAAATATAAATCACACGTCTGTGATGCAGTTTAAGGAATCGATAGGACGAGTAACTATATGAAGTTGGTTAACAATTGAAAATTAGAGACATTTATATAATTAAAATGACTTCAGAGGACTCATTTTACGGATGCCACAAATGGTTATTTGTATGTAAAAGGGATTTGGGGCCATATCTTCGTAACCGATTTCAGTGATTAGGTTAATCAGGTAAAATCTGATCAGTGCCTCATTCATATTTATCCTATTTGTAAATCAAAGTAACTAAAGATAACAATCCCTTTCAATGTTATTTTTAAATGACATCACTACTTTTGATGACAAGGCAGAATCAGGAATTGAATTTATCAAATTTCACCTGATAAGCCTAATCACTGAAACCAGTTATGACGATATGGGCCCTGGAAATCCTAAAAGCTTCACTTGCCAGAATGACTATCTGAAGTACATTTGTAAAACAATAAAATTATAAAGATACCTTGTTGCCGATATATTCAGGGATTATGCTCTCATAATCAATATTGAACTCTGTACATTTTGCATAAAAAAGAAAGCTTTTTGATAGCCCGAATATTTTTCGCAATGTTTAATATGTATATAATGAATGACGTAAAGAACTATGCCCCATTAAATATTTGTTAAATAGTTGTTTAATGAAAGTTTCCACTGCCAGAGATATTACTTGTATATAAAATACTCTAATCAAAATGAATCTGTGTAAAGGACACAAGACCGGTTTAACAATTGTATATATATTACATGATAGTGCTATTTCATAAAACGATGTACAGTTACAACGTCTATGTTCATAGAAACATAATGTAAAATGTTATTTTTACAGAATATTTGAGTGGTCAAATAAATTCCATTACATGTATATAGAATAAAACCAGGATAATCAAACAGTGCTAAGATTGTTTTATTTATATCATAACAGTATAACAATAGATTTCCGGAGCTTGGCCAGTTGAAATACATTGTTATTTACCTTAATTTTAGCAGATGAATATATTGAGTATTGTAAGCCCATCTCAAAACAAAAAGTGGGAAAATATTAAGGTATAAGTTAGTCATTAAGAAAAGAAAAATTAATTGGGGGATTCCTAAATTTCTAGGCTTTTCAGCACTCACCATGTGACGTCATAATGATGGGAATTCTCCCTAGATATAATTTGGAATTTCCAGGTGAATGGATGATTGCAGATTGATGAATATCCTTACCTATGGTTGCATGTAGTTGGCCAAATATGTGTATTTGATCTTCAACTACATAATCCTTACTATATATTTTTAGGATGAGGGATTCCCTTGATGATGAATGGGATTCCCCTATTACTCACCGTGTGACGTCACCAATTTGGGGATTTCCCTAAAAGAAAGTAAGAAGTGAAGTGTTTTAGTGTCCCTAAATGTGCCTAAATTAAAAATTGTCCTTAATTTTTTTTTTCAGATTTAAGTGTTATATACGAACGATATGCTGGGCTTATTATTGAAAAATAGTTATCCTGTGCTTATGTGCAAGGTTTAGTAGATTGGCCCAAGAGAGGATGGTTTTAAAATGTGAAAGACTTCCTTACATTGAGGAATAAAATTCAAGGTGATTATCATATAGAGTTTCGTGTATCCTCCTATCTAGTTCAAGTACTGGTGATTGAGTGGATGTCCCCAGATATCAACCATTTTCTCCAATGATTGCTCAAATAAATCCCATTTAACTATTTAAGAAAAAGTACAAAAGATAACCATAATGTAATTTCACGAATAATATATATACGCAAACAGTAATTCATAAAATGGCTTTTGAAAGTCATATTGTCTTTGGTAATGTGACTAGTTTTAATTAATTTAACTATCTTCTGTAAGACAGTCCATTTCTGAAGGGGAAAAAAAGAGCATATAGCTGGGAGGAAGACTAAGAGGAAGTATTATCAGGCCCGTAGCCAGTTTTTCTGAGAGGGGGGTTTCGTTTTTTGACTATAGTTTTTTTTTGTCCAGGGGGGGGGGGGGGGGTCGTTTTTTGAATATAAGGGCTGAAATACTTTTTTTTAAATTTAATGTCATGTTTTACATTAAAAAAAAGAAGAGGGTTCCTCCAAGGGGGGGTTCGTACGAGCCCCCCGAACCCCTCTGACTATGGGCCTGTATAAGGAAAAAGGAAATAACGAAAAAATTTAAATTTAGAGAGATATATATATGATTACTTGCAAGAATATACTGTCATCAAGTAAGTTTTAAAAATGTCATACTCAATTTTATTACAATATTGAATCAGCGAAATGTACATGCAATCATAGTTTAGCAAGATAAAAGATGCATTTGATACTGTAGTTTATAACATTTTTTCAGATGTTTACAGTTTCTAGTCTAGTTGCCGTATCATTGGAAAGCATGATTGGGAGTTATAGAAGAATTGCCATAATTATTGGAAACATGATACCTTCCATTAACGTTTATGTTTTCCTAAAGCAAAATGATAACAGAAATTCTCCTTTTGGTATTCAGGTAATTTGTACAGCATGGAGAAACCGCAATGTTCAAGGACGCTACAGTTTAATGCTGTGCCAGTTAATTGGCACATTATATTTTTAGCTCAGTACATCACAAATTAAATAAAGTAGTTTAAAAGTTACTTTGAATTTACTTTACTTTATACAAATAGAGTGTTTTTATCTTTTTTTTCGGGGTGATTCAGCTTTTTTATTTGTAGAGGCTGCTTTTAGGTACTCAACTCGATTGGATAAACTAAGTAGGTAAACTCAATGTTTTCTAATAGCATGAAGTGATGAGTGCCAATTTCATATAATTGATTTTATACCTTATAGTTGGGTTGTTTGTTTCCAAGTCTAATTGTGTAATTAATTTTTTCTGACATAAGATCAATGACGGCCGTCCATGTCTAACTTCACCAGGTATAAAACCATGATCTAAGGCTTGCCACAATGCTATTCATATCTCTGTTCACGTTGGCCCCACCTATAGGAGCATTGCCATTAGATATAAGGTGGTGCCGTCCCTGACCACAGGTCTGCCAGTGAGACCGGTGTCAAGTTTTCCAACCTGTCTAGGATCTTTCACCCAAAGCTTACTTTCTTATTGCCGGATGCCAGTAGTACTCGGCCTTCTGTTATAAAAGGCGGAAAGCTATGTACAAAAGATTGGAGGATTTCGACTCTACAGGACTCTATCCGGAAAACAAGGTATTGTATATGCTTTTTTTGGTGTTATATTATGTTCTTCTTGGTATATTGTACCCATCTAAACTTGATTCAGACATCTGTAATGGATTTCTACCTTTGGTCAACCACCTCTTAATCCATTTAAGCTTGACTCTAATCGCTAGTCCCCTTATGCCAAAACTCAGGACACAGGGGTTCAGAACTAAAGGTAAGCATAATGTCCTGTACACATAGAATTACTTGGTTTAATTTGCACTTTCATGAATTGACCATAATACTAAGGTCAGTTCATGCATGAAGGTACAAATTGTGTGGTGGTAGTTACATAATACGATCATGTTGTCCCAGAAATAAGACAACACACATAACTGATTAACACAGTCACGTGGATGATAAGTAAATTTATAATACTAATAACCCCTCCATAATCTATAGTTGCCGCTTCCCTATCAATCTAGTTGTGATTGAAGCTTTAATATTGATTTCATCACAACAGCTAAAGTCGCTTCGTCTGACATAATTTTATGTATACGTAGCTCTAACGTTTCTGGACAGCATTTGTCTCATCATCCTTGATGTGTTAGACGTCTCGGCCAAAGTAAATGGACGTGCTGACAATTATACTATCTCCTTCAGTGTTAACCTACGCGATAATAGAGCGAGATTTAAGTGACAACACATACACACATTACATAATTATGGCATTATTTGTAAAAAAAAAAAAAAAAAAAAAAAAAAAAAAAATTAAAATTCTTTATTGCTTCTCAATATGACATCGAGGTCCTCCAGCCACATTGATATAACATTAGAAAGGGAAAAATCGGAACAGGAAAAAAAGTGATGGTAATGGAATGAAGATAAGGTGATTGAATGTATGATAAAAATACAGATGGACGTAATGATATATTGGCGTCTATCATACTCTGAGTGGCAGCGTGATAACCGAAAATCAAAGGGAAACTTCAAAAATGGTTATTAATAGAAGAGATAGATGTACAACTATCCTAAACACTAAACACTTAAAAATTAATTGATATTTGCAGAAAGAAATGGTGATAGTCAAGCTTATTTACAGCTATCATCATATCTCATGGAAGTATAGTTAAATTCTGACGTCATACTTCATGACTGAAAATTGAGATAACGATGGCATGATCTAATCTTGGTCATATTGGTTTTTCCCAGCCAGACGAAATACAGGATAAAGTCCTGTGCATACAGATTTGGTTCACATAATGTCAGCAATTATTGTTTTCCTTCCTTGCACAGGACGCGGGGTGGGCACCTGATACATCTATGGATAACGGTAAGTCTTTAGTCTAAACTCCTCACCCATATAGTTTATTCAGTAGTAACAGTTCTAAATTTCAAATGAATAATTGCAGCACACACTATACCTCTGTCAAGCTGTCTCTATTTTACATTATGATATCGTTGTTCAGTTCTTAACGTCTACCCATCCAGTACGTCTCGTATATGACAGTGAGACATCACGTGAAGGTTGTTAACCGTACCAAAAATGAGCTTAGGCACATACTTTCTTGAACTCCCCATCAATGTTTATTGCAAAGACATCGATTAGTAAATTCCAATAACAAACAGATTGTTTATCTGTATGTTGTTTTTATTTCATGCATTTTGCCGCAGCGTCTATTCAGTACACATGAATTACCAAGCTTAGTTTATTGTAATATCTCAAAGTTCAATCAAGATGCATTAATTGCTATTTTGATAATTGATAATTATTTAGGTTTGATGCAGATGCGATTTAGGCAGATGCGATATCATTTACTGATGTGCTATGCTATTTAAACACAATGCTTTTTATTCTCATACATATCTAATTGATATGAAATATCATCTTTCACCCAGGAGGAGACAGTGGCTACCACACACCGGCCCCACCCTCCCCGACCAGGGTCCGGCACGGGGCGGGGGGCGGGGCGTCCTCGGACGGGGAGGGGGGCGAGGGCGGACAGGTCGGAGCGGGGGGCGAGGGAAGACAGGTAGGGGGAGATGCAGGGCAGGAAGAAGTGAGTGGATTTGGGTGCAGGCTGACCGTGGTAGACGAGATGCCTCAGAAGGAGGGCCGACCCGACCAGCCCCTATCAGACCTCAGTATCCCCGTGCCGCTGCTACATAGGAGTAACTCACACAACCTAGAGGGTGAGCCCTTCATTTTGTTTTATTCGTATGTCTTATTTCGTCTGTTTTTAGTATCAAATCTCCAGATGGCATAACTATAAACCAAGATTCCGATGTTGAAATAGTCGCAATTCACAACTGCTATTTATATGATTGATATGTCATATGATATAGGAAAGGATTTTCATATTTCACTGATATAATGATTATATGGATGGAAATGTGAGGTCCATAATGAATAGACTATACTGTAAAAACAGGTGTTTAGAATCTAAACACTTTCCTAAACACTTCGCTGTAACCAGTTTGACAGCATGTTTAGATTCTAAACATGTTTAGAAATATCTGGTGTTTAGGTTCAAGTGTTTAGAGTTTAAACATGTTTAGGTGTTTAATGTTGATGTGTTTAGGTCTTTTCACGGAAAATAATCAGCGACTCCAGGTGCATCATTCACTACACATAATTTTGAACTGTCATCAATATAACATAGACTCACATGACAAAGGAACTAGAGAGTTGATCCTTTTAGTTTGGTAAGTCAACCGGTGTCCGTCCTGAGTAGCCTAAAATGTATCCCTTCCCCAGCTCCCCAATGTCTGCTATGGAGTCCACCATGGCATTATACAGGGACAGGTAATAGGTCCATAGGTACTGCAGGCCTGTTCGCTGCCCCATACCTATTCCCCGTCTTTTGACAAGATTATCAGTGCTACACAAATTATAATATTCTTTTAGTCCCAGGCATCATGGCACCTGATTGATCAAGATTTTTTGTTATATTAAATGTTGGTCAGACTACCACTGTACCAGCATCAGAATTCAGGAAATGATATTTTTGTAGTCCCTATGCCTTTTTACCAACATTTCTTGCTGAATAATTATTTAGTTTGGGATAATCATTATAAGATATATTAATTTAGTTTGAAGAAATACATTTGGGAATGGTGTCCTGTTTAAACATAAATGGTCCTTTTTGTCTAAGTATTTTAAAGGCAAGGTCTGGGGCATGCTGATGAAATGTGATATCAGCATAGCATTAGAGATCCAGCTATGCTTCCCCTGTCCTATGACTCTAGAATATTTTAGAATCTAAAAATAATCTGGATGCAAATGTTAAGAACAAAAAAGTTAAACACTATTGAGTGTATTTGATTGGATTCTAAAAATCTGTAATCCAACACATGTTTAGAAAATTCAAGTGTTTAGGTTTTAAACATTTGGAATCCCATGTGCTTAGATACCAAACATCTGTTATCCAACACATGTTTAGAAAATACAAGCGTTTAGGTTTTAAACATGTTTAGACCCTTAACACGTTTACTTTCTAAACACCTTTTTAACAGTGATATATATATATATATACATATATTATTGAATTATATGGGGATTTATTCATAACCCAACATTTTAATTACTCATTTTAGTCTTTGCTCAATATTATTCGTACTCCTTTCTCATCTCCCTTTTCTTCATCTTCCTTGGTAGTTCATCTTAGAGATGCGATAGCACATGCTTATAAAAGGTCTCAATGTTTATTTAATCTAAGGTGAACTTGTCACATTGTCATCTGTGTGATCAATACAAGATGTGTCACACTCCACTCAATACTAGTAACACTGGCCTCCTCACACAATCACTTAATTATCCACCGTCAGCATCCAAAGGCTTACACATCACACCAAGTTCTTACTTATGAATTTCAGTATAGTCATATTGACTGCTATGCTTGCTATCCCACTAAGAGTGCATCGCTGTCCCTTCATAGGACTGCATATAGAGCTATGATTAATAGCCAAACAAGACCAGAAATGTTGTTTCCACTGAGTGATCCGACCAGAAATCTACCAAGAAATGACAAATAGCTTACCAAAAACATCTGACAATGTTAGATATTGATCCTGGGGTCTCTTAAAGGGAGCCAAAACCAACATATTCAACTGAATTTTCCAAACTCAAATAATCAATCATTCCTTGACTCTATTTCTGGCCCATGTTAAACTCTAAACCATGAAATGTGGAAGAAACCATTAAAAACTCGTTTTCCTTGGTCATTTCAATTAATATGGATCGACAAAAATGAGCTTGTGGAATTCTACTTCAGTTTGAGCTAGTTTTCACAGCTAATACTTTACTACTGACCTTAAAAAGACTCCTTTTACATATTTCTATAGTCATCTGAGTTTTTGAAAATGTCAATTATATTGGCGTTGGCTCCCTTTAATCGACCAGAATCTTAATTTCCATCGCTCAGCTTGGACATACCGCAGAAACCTATAGACGTTGTGCACATGACGTCACACCCTCCCCAATTGGGATGGGCGCCATATTGGTGATCAATTTAAATTCAGTATTATAACCATTTCTAAAACATCAACTAAGTAGATTTTGTATATTTCATCAAAAGAAAGCTCACTAAATCATAACAAATAATTATTTTCCTGAAATTGTGGACATATCTAATAGCCACGTGGGTATGGTGACCACGTGGTGATCACCAAAAACTAGTCACGTGACCCTATCTGCACAAGGTCTATAGCTAGCCCAGGAAACTACTCCCCATTCTCCTTGTTTGTTTATTTTCCGGTTTGTTGGTACAAATGATTGAGCCATATGTTTTTTGATAAGAACATGTAATAATCTTGGTCATCTGATCCGGTATGCTCAGACGGCCAGCCTAGGGAGGCGTGTAGGACGTTCACTCACGAAGACGGAGGTGTTTTAAAGACGGCTGGTTCTGAGGTGACCCTCAATATACCACCAGGGGCCGTGCCCAAAGGCCAGGTCTACAATGTCCATGGTGAGTCAGCTGATTAACCTACTACTGTCAGCTCCCAGCTGAGGGGATGACCATATCATAAAGTTGCAGCGACATTTAGTTTCATTCTCTTTGTGTTTTTGGTTCTTGTTATTTTGATCGTTCCGGATAATGCCACTGCAAGTTACTGCTGTGATGTCGCACTGCAACATCGTTATAATGTTCTGGTCATGTTATTCAAACAAAACAGAATGTTACTATAATATATCTGTTTTGGATGGAAAACAGCTTTATGATAATGTTCTAATTTAGGGAGGTCGTTGCCTCACCAATGTATAATGTAACTGTTACAAGCCATTTTAATAATTAAGAACTGGCCAAAATAATATGGCCATAGAACGGTACCATTCTGTTGGGACTTCACTGGGAGGAGCTTACTAAGCCCATACACCTGAGGAAGTTCAAGGTTAAATTGAAAGTGCCTAAATGTTTTGGTAAAATTAATCATAATTCATGGCATGATATTTATACTTTGGAAACATTAAGGGGTTCCGGGTGCCTAAGAACCCCCATCCCCATAATGTCGCCACTTCCTTATCCATGCAGAAAAGGAAATTCTAAAATTATTGTTAAAATAATTATCATGTTTATTATAATTTGATTTTGATATTATAATTTTTCATAATGTAATATATTTCATCATTTGTTCAGTGAACGCTGGGAAATTCTGAAAACCACGGTCTTTTGAAACCTTGAATGAACTGCTAATTCAGCTTTTTTTATTTCAGCAAAAATCCACACCGACCTCAAAAACCACAGTCACCTGATAAAGTCGGACACAGAACACATCGTGGGCCCCATCCCGGAGTATGAGGTGGAAGGTGGAGGGGCCTTCGATATTCCTGCAGAAATAGTCATTCCCCACTGTATGGACGTCAAACCCCACTCTGTGTGCAGGGTCCAGTATGGGAAGGGCAGTCTATTTGAGGTAACTACACTCATATAGACATACAAAATATTTTCATTTTCTTTAATACCATACATCATTTTGTTGTTGGCTTAAAGTACAAAAGCACAGTAAAAATGTTTGAAGGGCCAACAGGAGATTAGGTGGGAAAAGGTTTTTTTTAATTATGAAATAAACTGGAAAGAAATATTTGAGGTATGGTTATCCAAAAAAAAACTGGCCCTCATTTGAATTTTGTAAACTTCATTTCCCACAGGAAATAACAGCTGATGATGAGGACCTGAAATATGTCCTGAAGCAGAAGACGATTCACATCTCAACGAGGCACTTCACCAAGTTTGTGTGTTCGGCTGAGTGCGATGAGATTCATGAGATAACAGACGCGCTGCTGACAGTAGCTGTACAGAACGTGGACCTGGGTACGAAGCAGGTCACCCAGCTGAGGGTGATGATACACTCAAGGTGCTCAGCCCAGACCGACTTCATCTCAGACCGCTCTCAGGTAAGCTAATTATGGTTGGTTATTGGGGTTTAACGCCATAGCAACATCTAAGGTCATATCACAGCGAGAACAGAGTTTGACAATTCTGTCTGGGATGATTGTATCTATGGAATGATCGAATCTATGAGAAGATAGAGACCATACCCCTACACATTTACCGAGGCAGGTGTTCTTTAATGTGCCTGGTCCAATAGACAGAGCCATACACACAACAGCCGCTGGTCGACCAGAAACCTTTGATAACCCAGTTGTTGCCACTGGGAGACATGTAGAGGGGTATAGTAGCCAGCTCACAGATAATTATGTCTATGGTATATATAAGCATAAGTGGTAGGGAGCCTCAATGTTGATCATGTCACAGGGGTCCTTAGTGGCCACTCTGATGTTATGAGTAGCTCAATTTGAGCAATAGATTACGGGTCTGACATAGGACTGATTATACACACAATCAGTCTACGTCTATATATCATGATTCCCAAAACTTTAGATAATCTTATTTAGATTTAACATTACTCAGACCTCAGTGACTGTTTACATTTCAGCAAATAACAAACCATGGGAGTTGGTTGAGGTCACATGGCATAGTATGAAGGGGGGCTAAACTCATGTGATAGCCTGCTTGAATCACACATAAAATCTATAATTTATTTTCATGCTGGGAAATGCCCCAAGGAATCCTTCTGTCTGAGATAGGACTAACATGTGCGACTACTTGTGCTTCATGAACCAAGAACATGTAGAGCAGTCTAGAACCAGATAGTTGTTAGTTATTCTGTTTACATGTAGTGATAGAATAACGTTTATCATTTCCCACTTAAGAGAATACTTCATTTAATGAAAAAAGTTGAAGCAGCAAGAATACCTTATGCATTGACTCCCTTTCAGTACTATGACCCAGGTATGGAGGAGCTGAAGAGAATGAAGGTTGACCTACCAGATCGTGGTAATCTGCCGTACCCAAAGATCACTGTTAAACTCACAGTTGATGAAGGAACAGGATGGAAAAACAGGCAGATCAATGGAGAAGAGTTCCATCCAATGACACAGGTGCTATACTTGTGTATATTTGATAACCTAAAGTGATATTCTACTGTACCTTTAATCACATGCGCCAATAGTAAACTAAAGTTGATTTCTTTTAATGTCAAGAGACATAATTTGACATATAAGTCATTGGAAGGACATTATTCAGCAAGAAAAATGTCATATGATGAGCATAGCATAAAACAGTAAATATCTTATGTGACTTACAGACAAGCCTTTAATTTTCCACATTGTTCAGGAGAAGGCTGGTCAAGATGTGCTCTCACCAAGCAGGTTAAACCCGACCCATCGGTCGGAGCAGCTGGCAGACTTCTCGTTGGAGAGGAGTGACTCGGATGAGGATGTCCCACTCAGCTGTCATATCCTGGTCACCTTCGTCTATGACGAGGGGCTGCAGAAACAACACGTCATAGACGTTGACTACCCCATCATCCAGTACTCCAGGACCACCAGGAGGGACTCACAGGTACTCAACCCAAGGCCGAATAATTATGAATCAATTTATTATAACCTACAAAACTTAATATAATTGATAGAAACTGGACCTTGTTCAGCTGAACACATCATCAAATTTGCTGCTCATCTAATTAATTAAGAACATATTGCATTTTTCCATTTTGATTTAATATGTAAGGAATCATTATCTCTCCTTATATAAATTATTAGATAAATACATACTGTATGATATACATGGCAGATTTAGATATTTTCCTAAAGATATTCTATTCTACGATTAGATATTGATCGTACATAACCACCCTTTTGTATTCTAAAAGGATCTATCTAATCAGAATTTACCCTTATGATACTAAACTAAACATCATAATTATTTGTTTCTTCTCTACCTGGTTTATAGGCCCTTCTGGCTGAGTTATACCCCGTCAGTGACTCTTTGACTGAAGTATTCAAGTCGATCGCCAAAAAAATAGGGGAGGACTTCAAACAGCTGGCGATCCACCTGGGTGTAAGCGACCACGACAGGGCCGAGATAGAGAGGTGGGGACAGGAATAACGTGTAAAGATAATAACTAACAATCAATACAAACTACAATAGCTACAATGGCAACAGCAACGCCAACTATAAGAACTATTTTAATGATTCCATAAATAATGTGTCGTAGACCAAATAAATCTTTTTCAGGTAACGTAAGCTCCTAATTACATTGTTCCATTTCATTAAGAATTTTATTAGAGACTATAACAAAGAATTCCCCTTGATATTTAGAGCTTCCACAGCGAATACAGGGATATCATTGATCTCGTAATTGTTGCATTGCAGGAACAACCAAAAACACTTTGACCGAAGCTATGAGCTTCTTCTACGCTGGCGGAAGACTGCGGATACCCCTGCCAGCAAGGAGACCTTACTGCAGGCCCTGAGAGACTGTCAGAGGGAGGATCTGGTGAATACAGCTACCATCTGCTTCAATGTTAGTGACAACCCTGCTCTCTGTTCCCGCAGAAGGACCCCTCCGTCAACACAGAAACCCATCATCGTGTCGACACCCAGTGGCAAGATCACAGAGGGGGGCTTCTAACAACCCTACCTCAATAGGAAAACCTGTCGTCATGTCAACACCCAATGGCAAAAACACAGAGGGTGGCTTCTAACAACCCTACCTCAATAGGGAAACCCATCATCATGTCAACACCCAATGGCAAAATCACAGAGGGTGGCTTCTAACAACACTCTTTACGCACAGAAACCAATAATTTTTCCACACCCAATGGCAAGATCATAGAGGGCGGCTTTAGAGAAACCTACCTCAACAAAGAAACCTTTCATCATGTCGACACCCAGTGGCAAGATCACAGAGGGGGGCTTCTAACAACCCTACCTCAATAGGGAAACCTGTCATCATGTCAACACCCAATGGCAAGATCACAGAGGGCGGCTTTAGACAAACCTACCTCAACAGGGAAACCTGTCGTCATGTCGACACCCAGTGGCAAGATCACAGAGGGGGGCTTCTAACAACCCTACCTCAATAGGGAAACCTGTCGCCATGTCGACACCCATTGGCAAAAATACAGAGGGTGGCTTCTAACAACCCTACCTCAATAGGGAAACCTGTCGTCATGTCGACACCCAGTGGCAAAAACACAGAGGGTGGCTTCTAACAACCCTACCTCAATAGGGAAACCTGTCGTCATGTCGACACCCAGTGGCAAAAACACAGAGGGTGGCTTCTAAACAACCCTCTTTATGCACAGAAACCAATCATTTTTCCACACCCAATGGCAAGATCATAGAGGGCGGCTTTAGACAAACCTACCTCAACAAAGAAACCTTTCATCATGTCAACACCCAATGGCAAGATCATAGAGGGGGGCTTCTAACAACCCTACCTCAATAGGAAAACTTGTCGTCATGTCGACACCCAGTGGCAAAAACACAGAGGGTGGCTTCTAAACAACCCTCTTTATGCACAGAAACCAATCATTTTTCCACACCCAATGGCAAGATCATAGAGGGTGGCTTTAGACAAACCTACCTCAACAAAGAGACCTTTCATCATGTCAACACCCAATGGCAAGATGACAGAGGGCATCTTCTAACAACTCTACTTCAACACTGAAACCCATCATCGTGTCCACTCCCAGTAGCAGATTTACTTTGTGAAACTTTGTGAAAACATGATTAGATAAGAGACTGACATAACTTATAGGCTATCGCTAAAACTAAAATATTATGATGAGGTCGAAACCAAACATAAATAGAATGTCATTGTGACATTCTAGGTGAAGTCACATATCAAACTAATCATTGGCTCCACACCCGCGGCAAGATCACAGATGGGCTTCTAACAACGCTACCTAAAACACAGAAACCCAAATTTTTATCCACACCCGTGGCAAGATAGCAGAGGGCAACTTCTGACAACCCTACCTCAACAGACACTGAAAGTTCCGTCCTTGCACCATTGCAAGGTCACAGATTGTGGCTTCTGTCAATCTTACGTCAACACAGAAACCTATTATTGTGTCCACACCCAGCGACAAGGTCACAAAGGACAGCCTCTGACAATGCTACATCAGCACAGAAACCAATATCTTTGTCTAGACCTGATGACAAAATAACAGAGGATGTCTTCTGACATCCCACTTTCAAGACAGAAACCCATAAGTGCATGTCCAACCCCATGGTATGATCACAGAGAGTAGCTGCTGACAGCTTCTGATAATCTTACATCAACACAGAAACCCATCATCTTCACAAACAGTGTATTCTGACAACCTTGTAGCAAAAAAGACAACATTGTGATAAAGTATAAAACAGTCCAATTGACGCTGTTTATGTTTTTTTTAGCACATCAAGACCATATATATAAGGCAAATAATCATCAAGGTAAAAGTTGAAATCTGATCCAGTTATCTAGCAATGAGAAGGTATACGTATTAAGTAATATAGTTTTCACTGTTTCCATCTAGGAACAGTGGCTGCTATGCAATACAATATAAAACATGTTGCTAGGCAACTAGGGTACATTGTTTGATTTTTTTTTTTTTTTTTTTTTTTTCTTTTTTATTTCGCAAAAAAGCAGTTAGACAATTCTCAACGCTAGGCGCTGATTTTCAGAATTATACACTGGCTTCTATCAAAGGTTGAATATAACTGTAACATTAGCGGCAACAGGTGTTTAACAATATAAAAATTCGTATACAATTTAATAATAAATACATTTAATGAAATAAAGGATATGAAGGAGGAGGGGGGGATGAGACAAGGATAATACAATTATACAGTTTATGTTATACCAAGATATGCCTTACATCTAAATTTAAATTCAACGTAGGAACCCGATTGTTGTATTACAGCAGGAGCTTCATTCCACATAGTGCTACCAGCATAGATAGGTGATGAGAATGTCTTTGTTAAGACCACTTCAGGGACCTTTAAGACCAATTTAGCAAATTGCCTTGTAGGCAAATCACGATCATCAATATAAAGAGGATCAGAGGATCTTTTATACATTAGTCCCATCAAATGTAATGATCTTCTTTGCTCAAGATTGCCCATACCAACTCGACGTATCCTCTCTGTTTTGTCAATTTTATCACCAAATATGATTCTAGTAAATCTATTGAACATAGCCTGGAGACGATCCTTTTTTTCATTAGACAATAAAATATAGTAAAAATCATTGTAATCAAACAATGGTAAAATTGTTGTTTTGAACAAATATAAAGCAGTTTCAGTTGACATGAGGTATCTGATTTTTGAAAAAGTTACCTTTTTTGCAGCGAGAGAACCTATGATCTTATTGTATTGGGCATCTCCTGAGAATTTCTTATCTAACATGGTTCCCAAATAGTTGTATTTATCAACACAATTGATCAAATTCTCGCCCAGTTTCAAAATGGGAGTTCCTAAAGTTACCTTCCTATACGCATAATGAATGTACTCCGTTTTTTTAATATTTAATGTTATCCTATTGTTGATACACCAATTAAACACCTTATCTAAATCAGCTTGCATATCACCATATACCGTGGCACAGTCTTTGTTTGCATGATATAATACAGTGTCATCAGCAAATAACAGACAATGTGAGTGTAACAAAACATTAGGCAGATCATTTATGTAAACCAAGAACAATGTAGGACCTAAAGTTGATCCCTGAGGAACTCCAGTGACCAGACCATGCTCATCTGAGTAATTCCCTTTATATAATGTGACTTGACTACGGTTTGTTAAATAGTCCTGGAGGAGAGCAACAGTTTTGGGTAATATTCCACTTAGGGTAAGTTTTTTTTAGCAGTATTTCATGATTTATCGAATCAAAAGCTTTTTTTAGCAAATATCAATAATATCAATGATGTTTGAATTGACAGTTGGTAGGGACACACTATCTTAGAAATAGTTGCTGACCATCTTTTCCATTTCTTTGCAGCATAAAAATCACTGAGGCTTCACTCATTTGTCATTGTTAAGTTTTTGTATATCACACTGTTAAGTACTTCAATAAGAATAGAAGAGAGCTATATTGCTCTATATATAGTACGGCTGATGAAATATTGATAAAGACGATAATTATTAGGACTGGGGGTTATTTATTGAACTGATTGCAAACCTAAAAAATAAAATGAATTCAAAAGTTCATTCGGCTGCCATACTGCTGATCAATTTCCCCACAATCACATCATGGATCTCCAACCTTACAAAGCTGCTTACACTTCTTGGTTTAATTTTTTCAAAATATCGTACCTTTATAGCCATTATGTGGAAATAAAGTCTGATTTTTAACCAGTGGCCTGGGAGTGGTACATAATAAAGAAATAGATCAACAATCTATTCTGTGATAAAATTGACTAAATATAGGAAAATAATCAATTGCCTGTTGTGTTTTATAATTCATAGATAGTTGATCGTGAACTATATTGGGTATAATTTACTACCTTGGGATATCATATGTTATCTCAGTCCTTTGTCTTATGTAATTTGAGTATGGATCCATCTTCCTCACTGCCTCCATCCTTATTTTTGTTTGTCCAAGTAGTTCTTCTCAGGCAAATGGTAGCATGCACTTAAAAGAGGATTTGCATTTTGTTGATCCAAAGTTCATGAGTCACAATATCACTCAAGGAATCAAGGCAAGATGGTGAACGCTTGTTGTTGTTATGAGGTTAATTAATAATAGGGGAACTGTTATTGTAATGTTCAACGAAACTGCCTTTATCTCTTCTCCTGTAAATGCTAGTCAAGTGACAGATAAGTTCATGAAATGGGCGTTCAGATCCACAATGTGAACAATGCTTGGGCTGAAAGTCAGGTTTTATTCGTGGATCACATGAATGTGTACAGTGGCCGTGCGATAATGATTTAAGATTCCTAGGTTCACAATTCCAATCAATGGAGAGTCAGCTTTCTCCTGAGAGTCCGCCTGATCTCACATCCATTCCGCAACACAGTAGTACTTCCAACAGTCACCAGATGTCCTTTCTACATATAGCTATTCAAACCCCTCGAATCCTTAAGACTCGTATTGTCCAAATGGTATCAAGTAGTGTTCTTTGCTGTAACCATAGGTTCTGCCCTATATGTATCAGTCTGGTTTATTGATTTAACCCGAGCATTGGTACTCACTGGGAGGCGTACCCTGTCTGCTATTTCCAACAGGTACATTTACACCTACCAGCAGTCCATGCTATATTTACACTATACGATATAGCAATTCACATAATTTTGAATACTTTATGATATTCCCTCTATAGAACTGGAGACGTTTCTTCATTCTATTCCTATACAATAGATTATATGCACAAGGTGTTTTACTAACTACCTCTGTGCAATGGTTCATACTTCACTTGATACATCGATTGATGAGGCGATTGATGGATGAATTGGCACCGACGTCAGAGCAGTCGTCAACTGACTCTTTTGGACAATGCATACAAACACATAATCGTCACCGACATCAGCCGTCAGCGCCGACCATCTGTGCCAACCGTTGGCGATGGCAGCACAGATCCATATTAAGCATGTTTGATAATTTTACGCCAATGCCAACGGCCAATGGCCTTCATTGTCTGCCATCAGTGAGTCGCCTAGTGGGTATGGCCCTTAAGGTAGATCTCCTAGTATAAACACAAGTACAGTTGTTTCATTGTCCAGCACTTCAAGGATTACATTTTACCAAGGTCTTATTTAAGATGTCAGTCTTATAACTACACATGCCATGCCCAATTTAACTGCTGTATACACTATTAAATCACTACATAGGATCCTAAGTGTACAAATGTACATGATTTACTCAAGGCTCACTTACTGTTGCTGGATTACATGGTTGCTATAAATAAACATTGCATTCCCTGTTTACATTAAAATGGCACTTCTAGTTTCTAACGAGATGATACTTGTGTGATTCATAATTACAGAAATTTAATTTAAACTATTATTTTAACACAACTGATTCTGTGCTGATTTTAGCACTAATTGTATCTATTGAACTGATTTCAAACTTACAAAATAAAGACAGTTGAAAAAACCTATTGAAATATAGATGAAATATAAATAGACGAAGCTTCGTTTTTAACCTATCAACGTGTGAGTGACACGTGCATACAAAAATATTACCTTAATTGGCTGAATAAACGCCCTGAGGCTTACTTATTTTGCTGAACCCTTACCCACTGGGCTTACAAGACTCGCACTTATCTGAGACTAATCTTTTCATTAGATGTAATTGCACATTTTTTGAAAGCTCGTTTCTTGAGGAGTTCAACTTAATATACCCTAAAACCGGTGGGCCTAATGCAATCATTTCGATGAAACACCTGTTACATTGTGGACTAAGTGACATTTTGAAGTGTCTTTCGACCCTCCTGCACTTATTTAAGACCTGGCGCTGAACCATTGTCTTTTCTCCAGCATATAGTATCAATGCCATTAGAAAATGATTAAACAGGAGTAGCATATATATGTGTCATTTGACCCTCCTACACTTATTTGAGGTCTGGCACTTATCAATGAATTTTCCTTCACTGCATGCCACCTAGTGGTGATAACGGCAATTCTTAGGTATCGCTGGCATTAACAAAATGATAAATGAGGAATAAAGAGGAGAAGTTGAAGTACTTTTGGCAGTGTGAAAAATGAAGTTTATTCCCAGTTGTAACTGTTTATGTGATGCAAATTATTTCTGTGTCCAAATCCGTTCTTTAGAAGCTTCTATTATAAATGTTGAATTTTAGTCATACCATGGGGCAAACAACCGTTTTCACCGTATAATTTAGCTTGGGGTAATTATTTTATAAATCGTTTTTCAATTTTGTATAAAGTATGTCAGGAACTATTAGCCTAAAACTGTGGTATACCTTCAAAAACGTTGTAGCTGTGACGTTTCAAAAAACATAGTTTCGACATAATAATAACAAAATGTTCTATATTGTAACCAAATATGTTCCATTATGTTAAACTATTACATGTTCTTTGGTTAAGGTTACAATGTAACCTACCTTTGACAGTTATTGTGTCATTGCTATTTCTAAGAAATCATGCTGGAATCATACTATGACTGGTCCAAGACAAGAGAGCTTGATTTCCAGCTTTTGTCACAGTCACTCAGGACTTTTTTTCTTGGTACAGAACCAAGGCTCTATGCAAAGCAGGCAAATATTAGGCACTGTAAGGCTAGGGGACACAACAACTCAGTAATCTCTGTTAATAGTATGAAAAAGGTGTTTTAATGATAATTTCTTTTAGAATAGTGTTTCGGCTGTAAACAGATTTGGAAAATATTGATATCAACCAAAGATTCTTGATCCTTACTAATATTTCTAGTGAAATGGTATCACACTGTCTCCTGGTGTTAATAGACACTACTATGAATATTTATGGCTATTGTAAGGTACTATGATATTCTAATGTGGTGAGGTTAATACCTTATTAAAATGTTTCATTTCAGTGAGGCTATGTTTTCACTTAAATCTGAGTAAGAAAGGCAGATTTCCTGAGAATTGTCACAACAGTATTTCCAAAGGCATCCATTTCATAGTGAGATTCTGATTAATAAGTGAAGCCATGATTTAACCTAAACAGGACATGCTGTTTAGCTGGGTCAAGAGTGAGCCAACCATAATGTCACGGTGATATCATGAATAGGTCTTCTTTCATAGATTCTCTGATTCCTGTAAAGTTTACACGTTCTCCTACTTCATTAGAATGTCACAGAGAGATCGCAATGTTGGTTTCAGGAGCATTTCTTGGAGCCATCAAATCAAAATTGCTGCATGTCAAAATATAATTTCTCTCTAGATTTGGTTACGACCGCACTTAGTTATTATGTGTCATATATGTTCTATATAAGTTTGCTCTACATTACCTACATTTAAGTAAATAAAAAGGGAACGTTCTCTTCAAAATGATAGTACTAATCTACGAATTATATAATAATGATGAGACACATGGAGGCTTTCAACAGGGGTTAACTAATAGAAACCGTAAAATTCATATCCCTGCTCCAACTAAGGCTTGTTGTCTACTCTGAGTTCAAAGAGGGGGTCGTGATGCACGTGAGACAATCTGTGCTTCGGGAGAATGAGCAGACCGAAGGGCTGCAGCCGGAGAGAAGTGTGCGCCGCTGTCGGGTATATTGGAAGTTATGACACACGGCATCATGGATGGCCACGTCGGCTCCGAACCAGAAGGATCCTTAACTAATGGTGATTTCATTGAAGAATCTCTATTAAAAGCTCATTTCTCATGTGTACATTCACAATGGTATAGGAAGGGACCCATAAGAGCTGGAAGAACATAAATAAGTGCAGGAATAAAGGAAGTCTAGGAGAGCTACAACATGAGAAGGAAAGCGACAGTATCCTCGAGAAGCAAGTTTGCAATTATGTGGGGAGAATGAGGTCAGGATGTGTTTCAGCATTGGGTTAGGGTAAACCAGCATTAGATAGTTGGAAACTTGCAATCGAAGCGCATTAAGTGATGCTTCAGTCTGATAAGATCAGAGGGAATAGGTATGTTAATGTTGCAATGGTCATTAAGGCACTGTCGTTTGGATCATCATAGGTGTATGCTTATATCAAGCACTGCTTATAGATGAATGTACATATATATGAAGTACATGAAGTTATTCTACACAATAGTGACTAGCACAAAACCCTTCTCATGTCACAGATATGGATCTTTAGTAAAGATTGAAAGCAATGACATTTTAATAAATTTCGGGTAATCAAAAATCTGTAGCCTGTCAAAGAGAAACTTTGCATAACCTAATCAAATCTGACTGAAAGCCCCAATGACTCAAAGACATACGTATGAAAACTGAACATTAAGGTTTTCGAAATAATTAATCGAAATAGAGTAACAACAATTTATATGATGTAAGTATAGAAGGCATGGTTATGATTTCAAAGTTTAATGTTCAGTACACCCCCCCCCCCCCCAAGAAACGTGACAAACTATTTTGATCATCAATTAAGGAATCCTGGGTCGCTATGTACTCTACAAGTTTTGCAAGCTTAGAATAGATAACCGTTGCTATGATAGGACAATAACGAAGGCTGTCCAATGAACGGGGATAGTGGAAGGTGATGCACCTCTCGTCTGGCCGTCCAAATAAGCGCGGTGTCTGATTTGATACTTGTTCCAAACGGTGAATCTTAAAGACAAACGCGCCATTTGTCACTGGGCATCACGGCCGCGCAGCCTGCAGGTATGAGTGTCCAGTGGAGTGTGACCAACAGTGGCTCTGCATAGGTGCCTATGGGAGGTGAGGAGGGGGCAATGCAATAATGGATATAACTTTGTTAATATTTATTCAATCTTCACACAGTAAACAGTACCATAATCCTCATGATGTAGGGAACAATATTAGAAAACAATTGGTCAGGGTATTTTGTATTTTGATAGGTTTAGGTATCAATAAAACAAATCGACCTAGTGGGTTAATTTCAGACTTGCAAGTAGATAATCAATTTTTCTGGCTAAATTAATGCGGTGACCCCATGTTTTCTTTGTTGAAAATGAAAGCTGATAGTTCAATGCACATTATGTGTAATTTTTATTGATTTTTCAACTTTGAATTTTTGTGTGTGGACTTTCTTGTCAGAAATTTTATTTTCTTTACTAAATTCATTTATAAGGAAAATAGATTGAAATGTTGTGAAAAAACATTTTTACCAAGCCATGCATTAAGTCTCTGAACACGTATCTTAGCTTTAGATTTGAGTGATTAGATTGCTTATTTGAGGATTAGTATGAAAGTTTTCACAAAAATTGTGCCCGTGAATATGGCTCTACAAAACCTTAGTTTTGAAGGAATTATCCACATATTATTCCATCTGTAGATAAAAAGTTAGCATGGTGACCCCTTAATTTATTTCCATTTTTGGACTCCAAACATATTTATCTGGTATTTCTCTGAGTTTTAACAAAATCTCAACTTTAGATCTTTAATGGCGCCATTGCCCTTAATTATCTAGGGAAAGAACCTGGACGAAACACATATTAAAGGATAGGATAACTCCATCCATCAAAAGCTTATTTTCCTTTGATTTCTCGCCTATTAGGACCTTCCAATGAGTACATATATGCGTCTTTCAATATTTTAGACCCCCCCCCCCCATACCCATTGGATTTACACAGGATCTAATACTTCTATTTCACATTTGGAATAAGAATTGATTCTAATTTCTGTCTATTCTTCATTTGATCAACTGCGTCATTGAAATCACTCTTTAAAAATTGTTTTCAGATTGTACTTCAAAGAAAGCTTTTGCCTTTGACCAAGTGGACAAAACAAGATAATGAAGATCACGTCAGCAATTATAAGACAGTATCCTACTATTGATCTCTGAGGTGAACCAGGAATGCATGAGCAATCTCAAAGTGTCTATAGGCCGACATGATCAATTGTGCTTATAATCCAGCATGGTATCTGGTTTCACAATTGGAATTTTCAAATGTCATTTTATTATCAGTGGTTATGTCATGGTATCCCTTCTTATGTGACCAAATATAAAGTAAGACATGCATAAAAACATTCCCACTTTGAGTGTCTGTCCACCTCCAGGTGCTCCAGCAGGGTGACAGTATGTCTCTGATACTTAACCCTGGCTCCCAAACGGTATGTATAGCACTGGTACTAACATTATTATCGACATAACTCTAATTGGCTTTTACTGATTCCCATCATAAATGTATGCTGCGCTGGCCATGGGCAATGGGGATTTATTTTTATGTTGAAAGTACACCTCTCATGTGTCTATACTGGGAAAAACCTCTTAGCTAGCATGCATAAAAGGTTGATTTCGGGACAAACAGTAAAATCATTTGAGTTTCCTTTGAACTTGTTTAAAACGATACATTGTATTATAGGTCTTCAGAACGTGCAGGAAAAGGGCATCTTCAAAAATATCTATATTCATTGAAAATTACCATAAATTGTCCCTTTGTTTCTAGTTCGATCGACATTGATTTCCAGGATGTTGCACTTTTGGTCTAAAGTATATCTGGAAGAAAAAAAGATTTGAGAATCGTTGTAGTTTATAAAACTATCTAATCATATTTTGGCTTAATGATAAAACGTTACCGTGATGTCAGCAGAGCACACATGAAGACAGCATATTTTCTTCTTGAGTCTGTGCGATCATTCCCCCTAGTGACATCATGTATTAAACCAGTGAATCCCCGGAGTGAACCAAACCCAATTGATTGGTTACACGAACACTGAACAGGCCAATAGCATAAGCCCAATCTTATCCCAACCAGCAGTCAATTCAAGAAACATTGGTCTTGATAACAATTTGCATACTAAAGTGTTTCTTAATTGAATGTGCCTTATATCTTGACCTGAAAATGAATTTCTTTTGAAGTAAATAGGGGTATGTATCTATGTCGAATACTTGCAAAGATTACGGTTTCCTGTTTTGATAGATACACCGATCGATCTAAAGAAGTTACTGTCTTCCTTTTATCATGTAATCACAATGAAGCAGTAAACGTTTATCATAGCCATGTCATATATTTAGTGACCCTAATCGATTTAGTTCTAGGTCTCTTTGAGACTTTGGGTTTCAAAATTGTCACTATTGATCATATATATGATGTCACCATTCTTAAGTAGACAGGTACAAGGTACAAAAAATTCCGTTGTTGGGTGGTTGAGTGTACCTTTCCCTACCACGCAGTAGACGGATTGATTCACCAACAAGAACCATGCCTCTCGAAACACGGGCCCAAACGGTTTGTTATTTATGATTACATCAGGATTATAACAATCAAATGGAACCATATGAGAAAATATGACAGGCTATAGTATGTTAACCAGGTCTGTAGAAAAATACATCTTTAAGAAAACTAATGTAACTCTTTACTTTTCAGAGGACAAAACGTGAACGGGACAACAGAGAAGTATTAGTTGATGGTGAGTGTATGCATACTCTATCCTCATTCTTTACATACCGCCGAGTAAAACATTTTATCATATGTCCAAAGCGATATAGCTTGTTACACAGTTTGTTAGCCTTAAGATATGTGAGCATTTAATCTAGTTCATCTTTGAAACAACATTCTAAAACATTATTGATCATTTGTTGATGTAAAATGACATTGTTAATTCAAAACGGTAATTGTTGAATATAATTATTAAGAAATATCAAAAGGAATTTGAAGTCCCTATGAATTGCTACACATGCACTTTAACAATAGACCCAAACCACTCCTCTTGTCAAAGATCTCGGTCATCTATCTACTTTATCATTGACAAAACTTCCTCCTGTATCTTTGACTTTATAATATACTTGAGATTTAAGGATAGAATAGTATAACAAAGTACATTTCGCTGATTTTAAAGTTGTCAAAAGTTCTAGTTTCTGTCCACAATTCGAATGCCACCCTCCCATGTATATATCATATATATTTTCGTGACTATGCGTTCTATTGGATGCACATTATAATTTCAGTTGTGCAAATCAAACACCGAAGACAGAGTGATATTTCTGAAAAGACAGCCAACAAGGTACGTGCGCTGGTGTGTAGCAGTAGTAAATAAAGAAACTAGTAGCCAGTCAGGGGCGGATACAGAACTTCGAAAAGGGGGGCGTCCACACATAGGCTAAGTACTGAAACGGCGTGAATTCACGTGCACACACGAGACCATTTTTTTCCTTTTTGGCAAGTTCAAGTCCCTACCAAAATGGTGGGGGGGGGGGGGGGAGGGGGGGGGGGGAGGAGCCCCAGGACCCCTCCACTGGATCCGCTCTGGGCAGTTGGCCTTGCAGGGTCCCCATCACCCTTTTTTGTACGTATGGATCAAGATAAGGCAGGATTTCCCACATTATGCATGTCTCAGTGGTTGGGCAAGGCCACTGGAATAATCAAGAATTACTCTTTTCCTTTTCAAAAACCTTTGGAATACAGCCTTATCAAATAGTATCTGTTCAATTCAATAGTCAGGCTTTCAAACATGTTCTGAAGTGAGTGGGGGGAGGGGGTGGAGGAAAATACAGAACAAAATGTCATCACCCCTTTTTTTATTAAGAATCCTAAACGTTCTATCCAGTATTGATTATGTTCCATTCTTTTTCTGAAGAGATTTACCTTCGTAACCATAATTGATTTACAAGAGGAGCTGATGCACGAAAAGATTACTGTAAACCTTATTTTTAAACCCCCAATCTGGCTCTTAATTACCAACCAGAAAAATAGCAAAAATTTAATTTCTTCCCCTCATTCTTCTAAACATAACATTCTAGCTAGTAATCAACCAACAAAGACTTATCCGTCATATATAGCACAGAAAGGCTGAACTAATTGCCCAAGTGACTCAATTGACAATAACCCTTATAACAAAATCATAATCGGGTTCACCCCGCCACTTTCATATCAAAATAGAAATATTGCTTAATGCAAGGGGCATGCTCTACCCCATTTTGTATTATACAGTTTTATGCAGAGCTTTTAAAGTATTTTCTCAATATTACTTAACCAAAAATATAGATGAGTTCCACTTTATGACACTCGCCACCGTCCTGCAGCCAACCCTGGGTACAATGTTCTCCAGAAATGGGGGTCTTACTAATGGTAACTTTACAATCAAAACTTCGTCATTTTATTTTTTCAGCCTCCTGTTACAAGACAAAATGGGAAACACCTAAACGGGGGAAGCTATAGGCGTCATGGTCAGTAGATCTGAGTATTGGCAAATGAAATTAAAACAATGAACTTTGTAAAATGCATAATTAGAAAGGTGGACGATATAATTATTTCATTGTATGATGCACATGTATATCAACGCTTTACTTTCTGTCTATTATCGATACTCAGCTAACCATTTATTGAGCTGATTGTGATGTTTATACGGTACGTCTTCCTGTCCTCTCAGATAAGGTATCGAATATCTAAAGATAGAGAAATTGAAACAGCCATAAGACACAACAGAAGTTCAATTCAAACGTTTTCAAATGTGATAAGCTTGAACCGTACCTATTATTCCTATCCAATGTTATCAGGCTTGATATGGTTGCAAGATTTAAGGACATATTCATGATGCATTCTTTAGGTGATAAATGAGGTCTATCTCGTGTGTTTCGGAGATCCCCTATTGAATCAAACAAATCAGTTAGATTGTCAAGAGAATGCATGTGATGCATTTCCCTTTCCTGCTGCAAGATTGATAAAACAGAACCTTTTCTCTGTACAACAGACAGTTATGAGGAAGGGTGTGCCCTGTCTACAGACCAGCCCATGGGTGGTGCTTGTAAGGAACCTGTCATCCCTGAAGAGGTGAAAGCCGTCCTCAACGATGCGTCCTTCGGCCAAAGTAGGGTGCGTACCAAGATAAAGGATTCTGCAGTGACTGGGATCTTCACTCACAAAGATGAAGGGGAGCTGAGAAAACCTGGGTCGGATGTTATCCTGCGAATCCCCAAAGGAGCTATCCCCAAGGGCAAAAGCTACACAATCAGAGGTAAGAAATGAAGATTGCAGGTTTTAGATATAGCCAAGTGCATTTATACGATGCCAATGTGCACGTGGCCACTCAAGGTGGTGCCTAACCCTGCTAGCGGATTGCATGAAAGACAGATGACACCAGAATGAGACCACACCATCAAAAGCCATCTCTATGATTTTTTTATGTACATATATGTTGGATGTTATATATACCTACTTTGATTTGAATATCCAAAACTTTATAGAACCATATGTAACTTGAATACTGGTGTTATAATGAAAACTAGCTTTAAGCAGCTTATCTTTATACCAATTGAAACAAATAAAGCAAAAAAAAAGATTATTTCTTTGGGTAGTGAATACCCCTATGATGTATGGGGAGCTAACTCTCCCACTTGATGTCTCTCCACAATAGCTTCTCCTTGGTTACATTTTGTAGGTGAAGTACATACCAACCTTGCTTGCTACGACAACCTTCTAAAGTCAAAGTCCGACTGCTTTGTTGGCCCTATTGCTGAGTTCAGCATCGAAGGTGGCGGAGAGTTCAAGAAGCAAGTGGAAATACACATCCCTGTGTGCGTGAGAGATGAGGAAGTGAAGAATATACAAGTATTCCGTCTTGAAAATGAAGAGCAAGAGGTTTGTTTGAGTACTATTTTTGTACAGATCTTTTAACAGTGTATTTTGAGGGGCCGATGCCCCAATCATGCTACCAGAGGCAATACATATTGCACTTATAAGATGCATGTTTTGTTATAATAACACATATTCATGTTGTTATAATTATGTTCATCAATTATGTTTTTTCCCCCACTGGCCTCAGGAAATATCCAAAGACGAAGAAAATGAGGTGAACTTCAAAGTCTCCGGAGATGTGATAATCATAAAGACAGTGCGGTTCTCCACATTTTTCTGTACGATCCACAACATAGAGGAAACCGTCCCTGACAACATGATGCTCACCCTCCACGCCTCCAGCCACCTAGCCAATAAGAAGATGATCGTTCAACTTCGCACTGCCATCCACTTCCGCTGCCAAACCATGAACGACTTCAGAGGCGAAAGAGAACAAGTGAGATTTGTCGCATTATCATTCCATTTAAAAAGGTATTTTGACATTGACGAATCCGTATATTTACCAAGATACCTATAACAAAAAGAGAAGTGCCATTCCGTACCTAATTTTCAAGTCAAAACATGGCTGTTTACAACGATCGGAACCCTTTCTGTTTGTACTGATAGGGCCCTCCTGAAATTACTAAAAAGAAATAAAGAAATAGACTACTAACAATTTCTGTTCGAAAGTTATGATAGAATGTGTTACAGTGCAGCAATCTAGATATTCACGAAGTGAGAAGACATCTAACACTAAGCATGCTTTCTTCTGCAAACATATTTTATTCACTTCATTTACATTTTCCAGATCATCGGCATGAACATGGAAGACGTGGAAAGTATGACATTTAGTTTTAGGGAGCCCACAAGAAATCACCCTAAAGACATACTTGTTAAGTTCAATCTGCACGAGGGCTACGGATGGGAGCCTTGGTGCGAAAACGGAGAACAGCTCGACGACTTTGAGAACGTAAGTATAGTCATCCTCAAACCATAACAGTATTACGATTTTAACAGGAAGCTCTTACCACTCTAGTAAACCAAGATTATTCAGATTATTCTAAAGTGCCAATAAGAAAAATCTCTATCACCTCATATAAGATAATAAGCAATAAACACAATTTTAGGTCCCTGTCCATATAATAGAAACTGAGATTATTGTGGGGATTTCAACAGGTAGAACGTCAGCATTATTCCCTATTGCAATTTTGATAGTGTTTATCCTTTTGCCAATGCTAAAAAAGGGACTTGATAACAAATAGACAGTAACAAAAAAACTACCACATCCTTAATTTTCAAATGGGCCAACCAGCAGTTAAAGGGTTTGAAGAATAATTCCTTATTGATTTTCCTTGTGACCATGGTAATCTAAGACCCGTTTTTAGTCATGATTATTTGTCATTATTCTTTATGTAGTTATAAGTAATGTCATAATTTTACAATTTTGTTCTAAAATCCCGACAGAGCTTTACAGTACGATATACTGGCCTTCTCCACACTTTGTGTCTGTACATAATCCTAAAATGACTAAAGAAAAATCCACATTGATGTAAGGCACAAATTCAAGGTAGTGCATTATACTAACGTCCTTCCTATAGGATAGCAAAAGAATATTCTAAATATCCTTGCATGCTATTATTGGATGTATATAAGTAAAAGCCACAAAATAAAACTACATGAATAGTACAATATGGCTCAAAAGGGTTCATCAAGGACTCAAATGACGTCACTACGTATTGTAATGGCAACATGACGTCAAATCCAAAGTAAAGGTGTACTCCTCAGGAACGAATACATGTGTTTTTTTAAACGGGGGGGGGGGGGGGGGTCAAGATAAAAACTAAAATCTAAATACTAAATCAGTGTTCATCCGTCAGTACATACGTGGAATTTTCCCTTCTTTTTGTAGTTTAGAGGTCCACCAAAAAGAAAAAAGGGCGGGGGGGGGGGGGGGGGAACCACCGGACCCGCTCCTGCCTTTTCGTAGGACGATAACATTATTTCTCTATATATGTTATGTGTTCCATCAGATCTATATCCATTTTGCCTTAAAACTAATAGTACTGCGGCCAAGGAGGCTTTTTGGGAGTTGACCCCAACCGGAGGTATAACAAGCTGAAACCAATTTTTTCCATTTGTACACCATGTCCCCCAGCCTGCCTGATAGTTTGTACTAAAAAAAGTGCGTCCCAGCATATCGTAAATCACTGGTTTCCATGGCAACCACCCAAAAATCAGGTAATTCTGAAATCAACACTATTTTTGATATATCTCCCTTAATTATCAAGGTAGAAGCACAAATGATATATCAAAATTAAGCATTCCTATAGTTCTATGGGATTGAAGGCTGAAATGGGTTGTCTTGGTTACTGGGTTGCCATGGTTACCAGAAATAACTCCAAAATTGACCATAATTTCAGTTTCTCTTCTCTTCTTGTTACCATGGCAACCGTAAATATGGGTTTAGCAAGGAACAACATATCTCATCTCAACAGTACATATCCCCTCTATTTAGAAACAAGTGTTTTTTGTCAAAAAAATGATATGGAATGCAGTAAATGACTGGTTTCCATGGAAACAACTCAAAATTCATGTTATTTCAAATTTAACAGTATTTGGACAGTATCTCCCTTAATATACAAGATAGAAACACAAATGATATGTCAAATTGATGCACTCTGAGAGTTATGTTGGATAAGAAACTGAAATTGGTTGTTTCTGTCACTCGGTTGCCATGGTAACCCAAAATAACCTCAAAAATGACCATTTTTTTCACTTTTTCTCTCATTCCTGTTACCATAGCAACCAAGAACATAGAGGATGCACCAATGATTGATTCATCTGGGAAATATTTAATTGCTTAATTCACTTTACCCACAGACATTACGGGGTGAAACAGTGATGTGTTCTGAGAAACACAGATCCCCCCATTCCACCATTCCCCTGGCGGACTTCTCGGTGGAACACAAAAACCAACAGACAGATAGTTTGACCTTCCACATCGACTTCGTGTTCACCTTCCCGGATGGCACTGTGCAGAAAAAAATAATGAAGCATGTCTATCGGCCCAGACTTCAAGGAGAAAGTAACCTGAACGCAAGGAGAAATGTAAGTCCGTTTCATATTCGTAATGCTGTAATTATATATGGGAGTGAATGTGATAGACAGCCGAAGGTAAGACCGATTCATTGAAATATTTAGTTTAATTAATTATTTAAAAAGAGTTGGACATTTGGTTCGGTATAGAATCCTCTGAGACTGTACGTTTGTTCTATTCAAAGGAAGGCGTACTGGATACTGAAAATGGGAAACACTATAATCCTAATTTCAAATTCCAAATTCGTGTGATAATTTTATTTTTAATGCAACTAATTGTGTAAAACTATTACGTCACTAGTCTGCAGGCTTTCATACTCGTGGTAGCAGGTGAAAATGTGATATTTTCCCCTTTATTTAGGACCCAAGGGCTACTGGAGAAGAGGAGTTAATGAAGCGTGCCATTGACCTTGTGTCAGGGAAGATCACCACTGAACTTAAGGAGCTTGGCATACAGTTGGGCGTTCCAGAGCAGAAACGATACGAAGCCATCGACCAGCAAGGGTATGCACAAGTGCTTGGCCTATCTCTTTGACTGAATTATACATTTAAAAAAAAACACAGGAAAAAATAGGCTTGCGACCTTATCACTTGCTTTCCATTGGATCTTCCCCTGATCTATATAATTTACTCTAGTTCAGCACACTTACCAGGGTTAAGGGTCTCCTGACAGAGAAAGGTTTCGAAAGTGCAGCTCATATGACTATTATAGCTCTTGGCTTATCCCTGCCCAAGAGAGGTATGAAATAACCTTTAGTCAAAGCCCCCTTTAGCATTCCCTAAGCAGCGGGCGGATCGTTAAAAAGTGATAACGTGCCGCAAACAGTGGCGGATTTAGGGTCGGGGTGGGGTGCAGAGGGAGGGCTGTAGATGGGGGGTCCCTATGTCGCGTATCGAATTTAAGAAATGACCATGTCCCCTGTCACTATTTTTTCAATTTCCATGTCGAATTTAAGAACCTTCCATGTCGCATGTCGAATTTAAGAAATGGCCATGTCGCCCTGTCGATTTTAAGGGTCTACACCCATAGAGGGCGCCCCCCCCCACCCCACCCAAAAGAAAGAAAGAAAGAAAGAAAGAAAATTCTCGGCTAGAAAATTTAACAACAGGGCCCTATTTTTGAGAATCTCTGGATCTGCCTCTGGCAAAAGTTCTAATTTTAATATATTTCTGTCGTTTGTTTCCCAGCCCCGGTCTCACTACATACGTCCGCGTGAATCGCCTTCTGACGTCCTGGAGGCAGAGTAAGGGGAAGGACGCCACGCCCCAGGTCCTCTGGGAGGCCCTCAGTGCCATCGGAAGGCAGGACCTCGCTCAACAAGTCCAACACCTCTGATGAGCTCATCTTCAGAAGACATTGAGAGCATAGACTTATCCAGCACCAGGATTAAAACATAGGCACAACGAACAAATTTCAAACCATTTGTTAATTTTGCTCATAATTATGCTATTCAAAGCCAGTACATTAGATATGTCAATTATGCTGATCTCTTTACAAGTTTTGCAGTATTTTTACCGTACATTTTAGAATACAATTTGTTCATAGTTACTGTTGATGTACATGTATTTACGCAATTCTTACAGGGCATTATTTTAAACCCCAGAATCCTCAATCCACTTGAGCTGAAGGGGTGTTATTGTGCTCATTATATATATCATCGAAAACCAGAGACAACCCTGAAGTGAATTACTCAATAAATAATTTTTTTTTTATATATATAAACCCAGTATCCTATATGGATTACTATTGATAATGGGATATATGTTTATATAGTTCAAGCAAGAGTTGACCAAAGTAAGCATTCTGTGATAAAACAAACAACATACTCTGCTGAAATCATTTTGACATCATCTCTAGCTAGAATACCTCAACCTTCGGCTGTCGGGCTTTGGTATATTCACATTGTGAACCGATAGCCATTATAATTGGTCTGTCTCTTTTATTAATAGCAATATTATGAATGAAATAGTGTGTTAACAAAATGTAAAGGAGGCAGTACCATGCACTCTCAGGCTGCCACCTTGGAGAATGCCAATCAACAGGACGTTATTAGTTGCCACTGGCCGGCGTCTATACATACTTACTCTCCACTACCTGGTGTATCTGCTTGCTAGCCGGGATGCCATTTTCCCTAGTTCTGGTACAAACAAATGTGTATTTACAGTTTACAGTTCCAGAATGCCTATAATAACATGTTTCCTTTAGATTATTCAAATTGTGTAATGCAATGATCCGGCAAAATCTACACAAGTATTTTCATATTTAAATGAAAACTATGTGTACTCTTAGGGGCCTCTTAGTTAAGCTTTAGACAATTGTTTTTGTTAAGTTTGTTCTTTTATTTCACTCATATATAAAGCATCAACTAACGTTTACGTTTTATGATAAGATGCAAAAATGACAATGCTTGGGCAAGGACTATATGGAAGTATTGGACATTGTGAGAATCCTATACCGGTGGAGTAATAAATGTGGAGGATGGCATTATGATGAATTAACATATGGAATGAATAAACTACAATCTTCGCTTGAGTGAGTCACACGCAGTTATTTTTTTCAATACCATTCAATCTTTATTATTTCTATTATGTTTATAACATTAGGCCCCTGTTATTTCTCTGCAGTGAGAAAATTAATCAAAATGCGTGTGAAGGATAACTATGTGTCTTATTGTCTTCAGCTATATATATATATATATATATATATATATATATATATATATATATATATATATATATATATATAAGGGGGGGGGGATAATGTGAATACTGAATATGGATAAATGTTGTGTGATTATTGTCGGTGGATCATATTGATAAAGGACAAAAATTACTAATCATGAAAGCCATTTGAAATTGTGTTAAAGAATTCAAAAGATAAAAAAATCCAGAAACTTTGGAAAGGGGCGGGGGGGCACGCATATTAAAAAGAGTCCCGGCGTCCCCCTCCGTGGGCGCTAGTTTTACATTAAAAAATCGAAATTTGACCCCCATAAAAAGGGGTAGGGGCACATGCGCCATGCGCCCCCTCCCTTAATCCGTCCCTGTGGTGACATGTATGTAGTCAATGTGAACATGCAATGTTGTATCCAGGGTGGGGGGGGGGAGGGAGGTGACGTGGGATATGGGTCACCCCCCCCCCCCCCACCCTTTGAAGCTGGGCCAGGTCCACTCTTTGAAAAACCAATACTTTAGTTTCCCTCCTCCCCTCTTATAATATAGGCCCTCTGCTACCTCTGTAAACCCTCTCTTACCCCTGGTAGCCCTGTGCTAACCTTGTGAAAACTGTCTCTTGGCCTTTACAGCTCTTTGATGAGCATTCCAGATTCATGATGTGACCAATAATGTTGCCAGATTATGTTCAAACATTGCAAAATACATCGCCAGCTAATATGTCACTACACTAAGGGGTGGAGCCCCTAACCGTCACAACCCATTGACAATACCCTGGCTTTAAGCTATTTTACCTCTAGATAGTCAACTTTTTGGACATGGTCACCCCCCCCCCCCCATTAAAAGTTCTGGATACAGGCCTGATATGCAACAATTTCTATCATTTTACAGATTAAATGTCGCCATCTATTGATACATTTTAGCATTATTACCATGGTACTTCCCTCAAAATGCACCAGGTAGCGCAATGGTTGCTAAACTATTTTTGGCCACGCCCACCCCCACCCACCCCCACCAGCTTCCTCTCCAGAGTCAAAGAGCCTCACTGAGAGCTAGGCGGAGACTGACAGTCCAGGAGTTCCCCACTCCTACAGGATTTACTTTATCAAGGTGTTTCCCGTTTCTCCATCCCCAACCTGTGAGTATACTTCTCTTGTAATAAGCTTCTGTTTCCTCCTGACTGTGTCTATATTTAGAAAGGGGTGCTTAAGTTCTATTTAAAGCAGGAAAAGTTGGTGGTGCAGCTAGAGGCCGGCTAAGGCCTAAGGGTCAGGCTTGGCTAGGCATATAAACACGACTGGCCTAGATAACTTGAATACCCCTTGGTGGTGTAGGCCTGTCTACCAGAGTGACAGCTTGTATAGATATTGCGGGATCGACCTTTGTTATTACATATATTGTTAATACTGATGGGCATAGAGCACTAGGGCACTTATTCATGTTCTTTGACTCAGTAGTGTTTCTTGATGTTGAGTCTAGTTATTGTGTGGGATGCATTCTTACATGTCCAATCATGTCCGTGAACAGTGAACCTGTGGGAGGATGGATGTGCAACATCAGCCCAATGGGTGGGTGTTTGGATTGTGTGGGAGGGTCGGGGCCAGATTCCTCATATTAAAGCTGTGCCATGCTGTACAGTATTTCCTGTATAAAAAGGGGAAAAGTGAGTCACCAGCTAAGAAAGCGTGCACAGCTTGCACAGCTTTAATTGTAATACACAATTCCCTATGTTGGCATGTCTGTGGGATGCCGCCTACAGGCATACTTTATCCTACTTTCATACGATATCTAAAGGACTGCTGCAACCCTTTCAGAAATAACAATATCAATTATGTTTGCATTGGCATTATATTCCTCGCCATATATGTTACTCAAGCGATCCAATTAAAAACCAGATCGCTAGGCCTGTGATTGTAATATACCAGCAGATCCTACACTTTTTGGAAGACCTATTTACTATAGGATACCATAGATAGTTACACACGTAGGGGCCTACATGTGCAAGGGGGGGGTATGGATGGGGGGGTCCCATGTCAAGTGTCGAATTTAAGAAATGCCCATGTCGCCTGTCGTTATATCTGAGTTTAGAGCCATGTCCCATGTCGAATTTAAGAAATGGCCCTGTCCCATGTCACTATCTTTTTAAAGCTCCTGTCCCATGTCGAATTTAAGGAAAGAGCCATGTCATTTGTCCCTTAGTTGCCATGTCACCTGTCGATTTTAAGAAACAGCCATGTCGCCCTGTCGAATTTAAGAAATGCCCATGTCGCCCTGTCGAATTTAGGCATCCACCCCCATAAGGGGGCGAGGACACCTCTACCATTAGCATTCTGGTGGTCTAAAAACACCGATCTACAGGATACAGACACGGTACACATTATTATTATTATTACTCCATGCTGTGGACTGTGGACAGTCCCCACACGGCATGCCTCACGGACCACCCCCGACCACCACTGACTCACCGGCCGGGGCCATGTTGACGTCCCGGTACAGGAGAAGCTATGACCTACTTCCACCACCCCCACCCGGCCCACCCCCTGACCCAGGCACTGGGGTGAGGTGTGGAATGAAACATCTGGTCAGAGCTAGCTGGGATGCCCATGCAATGTCACCTGTTGTAATTCAAAATCCATTGCTATATGTATATGCACTACAGGCCACTACATGCGCTAGTTCCGTGTCTAACAAAAGAAGCTATAAGTTGGCCTAGATACCATTGATGATAAAATGACTTGGAAGAAAATTTAGTTGAAGAAAATTGGACGTGTTCATTTTGTTTTGATTTTCTAAGAATAAAGATATTGTGCCGTCTATGCATTACAACTTCCCAATCCCTTTGCATACTTTTGCCATAAAATGTGCAGTTAACTGTTATGTGGGCAATCTAGAAGAATAGTCCACACTAAGAGCTTAAAATGATCCCAAACATGTGTTAATACACAAATTCGTAGATACCACTCATGAGAGATGAAAAGTCCGGAAAGGTAAGAAGGACATTTCAGTTAAGTAACTACTATAACATGTACATGTATGTATGTATTGTAAATGCGGAACTACACACGTGAATTACAATACATTGCATAATCTTTTGAGAACAAAGTGGCTTGACCTGGTCCTTGTTTCCGCCCGAATGCCGTTTCTTTCTCAAAGTAGTTATGGGAGAGAGTCCAACCTATTTTTGAATGTTCCCCAAATAACTTGGCCTTTACTCCGGAAGTACTTTTGGTGCAATAACACAGGTTTGGCCACTACCTCATGAAGGAAGACATGCCAGGCGCGGATTTAGGGGGGGGGGGGGAGTGCCACGCGACGCCCCCTCTTATTTTGGACCAAGTAATAATTTTTTAATGTTAAATTCCTGCCCCCGGAGAGGATGGGGGGAAAGTTATAAGCTATAGCAGCCCCCCCCCCTTTTTTTTTCTTCTTCAAAATCCTGGACCCACCCCTGCATGCACACCTATGACAATAAAAATGCCACATCAAGACAATTATGTTATACCCATTATACGCTATATTGAATTATATTATATATATATATATATATATATATTTATATCCGAATGAAACAAACTCATCTGGTTGCTTATAGTTGTATGGAATTATGCCTAAAGGTGTCGGAAGAATTGAAGTGCTTGAGGGTTATTGACAGTGCAGCACTGTGGCCCAGATGCATTTGGCACGGATCCCTGCTGACCCCTTTTTCATTGCAGGTACAAGTCTGTCTAGACCCTTTACAAATAGCTAGTTGCACACATAACTACTATGGATCTAGATTTATTGCAAAAATAAAAGAGATTTCTTCAAACTTGCTTCATCAAAACACCAGGATATCAGGATTCTGGAAAACATGAAAGAACGTACATATAGAAGCTTTTCTTCTTCCAATCCGTCAATTTCACTTCCTTGTTTGCTATATAGGGCTTCTCAAAATTGATCGGACTCCAATAGTTCTTTTACGATGTCCCAAACAATTTTTAGAATCAACATGGTATTCCACATACACCTAACAACACCTGTATAATGGTATCCTTGATGAGGAAAATTCTATATCACTTTGTTGAATATAAGAAACGCCCATTTCGGTATGTCGTATTTAAGAAACTCGCATGCCTCGTATTCTACCCCATCAAATGGCAATACGGCCTAAATTGCCTATGTCTTCATCTCGAATCTAAAGGTCTAAGTATATGCTAATGAAAGGGGCATTTGAAGCTAGCTTCAGTGTAATTATAAGAGAGGCTTGCACCCGATCATTCAATATCGCCAAACTGGCAATTAGATAATTCGAACGCAATTGGTAAAAATTCTACCACAGAAAGGCAGGCCACGTCCGATGATCTTTTATTTTTTTATTATTATTATTATCTTATCTGTTTGCAGACGTTGCTTTCTGAACACATTAGCCATAATGATGGTTGTGAATTTGTAGTAAATTAATGAGATCGACAATTATACATGCCGGAAAGCACGATGATCGTATTATCCTGCAGCATGTATAATTATCAAGAGACAAGTAGTATAATCATACTCACCACTGACACGCCCGTGGAATGGGTTCATCAGGACCACTACGTTATGGTGACGGACTGCACATGGCAGTGTCCAAACAATGCATGGAAGAATCATAATACGTATATATATAGTATTAGTGTAGCAGAAAGTCCCTTGGGACCCCCTGGGTTGTGGTGGGTGGGTGGATGGGTGCAAGGAGGTGGGGGAGTAGTAATGTGTGTTGTGGGAGAGACCACCACAAAACGAGCCTGCATGTCAGAACCATGTCCCGGGTCCATGGCGTCCATGCATAAAGGAGGTACCCACTGTGCGATGCGATCTATATTCTGGTCGAAATATAGATCGCTAGCGACCTATATGATTTATATCTAACGTTGTTAGATATATTCCAAGCGATTTGGTGTTTTCAAGTACAGTTCTGGTCAAATCGCTCAATGTGACACCAATTCTAGTAGTTTTCGCCCAGGTCTGGTCGAAACGACCAGAACTAAGCGACAAAGACTGGTCTAAACAAACAGAATTCTAATTGAATCGCTCAATGGGTTCCCCCCTTGAGGCTATTGATTGCGGGGTCTGAGCTGGGGGCCCATTCTGTCTCTGGTGTTAACATGTCGGCATCATTGTGGCCATGTGTAACACAATGTCATACTATGTTATTATGAATATAGTATGGTTATTTTTGTGTTGGATATAATACATCGCGCCATAGACATACATAACATACGTAGCTCTATGATCGCGCTTATTGTTGAATGCCGTTAACCATAGCGAGAACCTTACTGTATCATCAATTGAGTCTTGGTTGTAGAACACTTTCTGTTTATACAGATACCTTTATTTCACATGTAATGATCGCTTTCCCTGCTGCATGTAGTCCATAAAGGTATGACATCATGTATACAACCTAAAACCTCGCAACTCGCCTATCAGCCTCTATTATATAGCATTAAAATCTAAGTGGCCATAAGTTAGTTATTAATTCATAGAAACTGTGATCTGCTTGTTGCATAACTCCCTTAATGCCGTCGATAGTCATAATTCATACCAATGACACCGTGCAACTAATTAGAAGAAAACGTATAATTGTCCTTATACCTCGAACCATTATTCCTTCTACCTGTTGCTGCACTGCTGAGATGGATTTCACAAGAACTGCCAGTAAAACCCTGGTGTAAGTTACCACGTAAGCATGTGACATATAGCTACATATATAGTTACCATATACTATACTATACTGTCTCGGAATATCTACATTCCGCGCGATACTAACAGCAGCACACACACACACACACACACACACACACACACACACACACACACACACACACACTCATATATATATATATATATATATATAGTATTGTGGGATAACGCCTTTTAATGACCATGTCATGTCAAGCACACGTATCTGACTATAACACTTGAATGTAAACAGGCAGGCAGGCAGGCATGTGGGTATAAACGCTTTTAGGCAGACAGACAGGCCAATACATTGGCCTAATACACAGTACAGTCTCTTTGTGCAAATAAATAATGTAAATAACGTATTGGTTAGATTTACCGGTACATACTGCTTTTAGTATTTGTTTCAACGTACAAATCGTGATTTACAGCTCGAAATTTGCATGGTATGTCATTTGTTGAACGGTAGGTACGTCCCTCATCGCATAGGTATGCAGTGTCCGAAATTAAGGAAAGGTACTGTGCATCCGTCGGGTGCATGGTCATAAAATGCATGCACCCAGGCAATATTCCCTGTATTGCCTGCTATATAATATGAGGTGTCTCATTCCCACACAAATCTATGTCATCTGGTTGCATAGTATTAGAAGTCCGCACTCTCGGCAGTTTAGTTATGCACCTTGGGTGCAGGATACTCAATGAAAGGTCATCGAAAAACTTACCTGGCACTTAGGGTTTTCTCTCACTGGGCAGGCTTGTCGAATTAGGCTGATGTGATTATTTTACTTGATTTGCATAGCCATAAATTCTCATTGCAGAAGTTACAAAGTGTGCCTACTATCAATAAGACATATGGGCCAATATTGGTAGAAATCCATAATTGGTATATAATATGGGCGATTTTCAAGACGAAAGATTTCAGCAGAATGATAATGATTATTTTGTCAATTTGTGATTAGATTTTTGTTGTTATTGCCGACACAGATAATAATGATCTGTTGCTCAAAGTGCATCAATATGGAAATGTGATCAAAAATTATGTAGAGAGAACTTGAGTTCGTGAAGTTTTCTGCCTTATTTCGAGAAATTCCTGTTAATAACATGATAAGGAAAGGTCACGGAAGAACTTTAGCCTAGCGCCCAGCATTTTCATCCTTTGGTGAGCCATGTCAGATTAGGACATAATTCTGATGTGGGAACATGCCACATGATATGAGAAAAAGTCGTCTCATTACTGTGCTCATGGTTAAAACTTCTATTGTCCAATCATTCTGTTTTCTAATGGCATTCGTTAGATCCTCCTATACACGCCTACACTAGCACAAATAGGGAGAAACTATTTGGAGCAGATATCCTAAGCATTATGAGCGATCTGAACGAATCAATTGCAAGCACCAGTGTTTTTCTGCAGTGAAAGAAGGTTAAATTTTGTCAAATTAGAATGCAGATCAAATTTCTTGTTTCATATGACCTTCACCTGAAACGGCTATGGGAGTAATTAAAGCGCTAGTGTTGATTATTTAGTACAGCAGAGATAGCCCTGTCAGCATGTTCAACATTGTCCCCTTATTTGTTTTCATTCACATAATTCAGGGACTCTTGAAATCTGATGAGAAATATAGGATGCTAATTTTTGGCAGGATACAGTGTTTCAATTACTTTATTTGTGTGCGACCTTTAGATGTAAGATAAGCATCTCATTTGGACGAGTTCTGAAATGTTTTGTTTATCAATAAAGCTGATTACTTCTCAAAATGCGTTGGCCATGCCCGTCGACTTTGGATTATTGGGGAAACATCGAGGTAATTTACGAGTAAAGTAGCAGAAGAAAACCAATAAGAAGATGGGAAAACATGATGTAAAGTCACCAGTACATGCCTCTATTGTATGTAATACTTGCTAACATCTAAAAGATGAAAAGGAAAGGCTAATAAACACCCCCTGGTGCTCGGGAGTTTCAGAGAATCCTAACTTTAACTGAAAGATAAACTCAAATGAAATTGAAAAAGAAATCACCCCATAGAAGCGCTCAACAAATTTCAAGTCCTAATGTTCGCGGCGTAGGTCGCTACATGCCGCATTGGAAAGTGTAATTGAATGACCGTCGGCGGCACAAGGGGCGTAGGTGGCCAATTGTGGTTTCCTCCTCCGCGATAATGCTTTACCATATCAAGATTGTGTGGATATGAAAAATGATTGAGTTGAACGCACCTTTAAGAACATCCAGGGTAGGTATCACCTAATCACTGCCTAAATGAACAAGGAATTTGCAAATATTACGATATTAGTATCCATGCAATAAAGAACACACCGTAACTTTAGGTCCAGCCAGGGACATAAGGTCGCAGAACGTTATTGAAACGTCGCAAAACGTCACAGAACATTACTTGAACGTCACCGTTAATGCTATGTTGCTCCATGTCTGGATAAGTTGTAATTAAATAGCTTCAAAAAGAAGCCGCTTAATCCGATACCAGTTGGTCACAATCTGTTGTTCGATTAATGAAGTAATTCTATAACATAGTATTTCTCAAAAGCGTTATTAATCAGTATTAACAAGGTCTCATGTTAATTGCTGATAAAACGTTTCGGTCCCAAACCAAATTTGCAAGGCAGCCTAAAGGGAGTAGTGCATGGAAATGGTGGGTTTGAAGCAGGCGATTTTCTTAAGGCGCATAATTCTTTTTAATTTTAAAGATATTTCTCCCATTAAAGTTCATTCATGCTATGTATCTAGCACGACCCTGATACACATAAAAGAGAGTACTATTTGTATCAATGAGGATCCGTCTAGGCCTATATGACCTTTGAAACATATTTTAGACCGTGCCATTTCAGTGCTTTGATACCTTCTGTATTTGTCCCTTATGCCTATTAGCGATCATGTATAATCTCGTAAGCATCGTTCCTTCCAGATTAGGTAGATTTGACGTTCCTGATGTGAATTCCTAGAAATACAGGAAAATTATATATGTACGAGGCGTGATTCTGTGTGGTCTTATGGCAGTCCTCCCCCAACGTGATCGTCAGGTCGAATAGGAAATTTGAATTGCTGTCATTTCCCGGAAAGTCATTTCCGTACAACTTCGTCCAAGAGGGCAGACGTATAATTTACTGTGAAAATGGTGGAAAAGCGGGTAACCTTTTCGGGTAAAACATACACATTTGATATTTAGGAGTTCAATGACCTATGAGTTATTCCCCCTTTATCATTCTGTAAACTACCCAATTGCTCCATATAAAAGGTGTGTTATACCTCCCCATAGACACATGCGTGGGGCACATTCACTCCCGGTTTGATACATAGAATCCAATCAGTCCCTCCAAATGGTCACGTGTGACCACGTGACAAACTGCGCATGTCTTTTTTCTCTTATCATTTACATCTATCGGGACAAAAAAACTATCATCATCCCAGGTGTCTTAGCCTAATATTATTCGTAACTCCGAATATCATTATACCAGCACATATAACTGAAAAAAATGCAAGAGCCTTAAGAAGAAATAAGGATTAAAGCTTAGATTGAGGTAGGGGAGTAACAAGATGTCAAAACAAGGTTCGTGTCGCTGCAGGAAAGAGGTATAATCTTCTTTTTTTTCTAAACCACAGACTCAAGACTTTAGTGGGGATTATCAGGTAGCTGGAAACTGGATTGCTCTCAGTAAACACTGCTCCTTTAAACATATAATGACTTTGTATTGATGATTTTCAGAGATATCATATGGTTTTGCTATAAGGATATATGAATGGATATGATTCAGATGCTGAATATCATCTATACAGATGTACAGGCAGCCCTATGTAATCAATGCCTGCTGGTTTGTTTACATCTCATACATGCAGTTACAAGCTGACAGCCGCATTGGTCAAATGTTCCTAAAGTATCCAGAATATCTGTGCAAAAAGTTGTGTTGCAACCCCCCTTGCATGTCCCCAGCATGTCGGGTGGAGGTGATCCCTGCTCCCCCTGTTTCCACACACACCCTATCTGTGATATACTCTAACCCCTCTCTCCATGTTTCAGACCCCCACACACAGCCCTCACCATGTCGGGCGGAGGTGACCCCTGCTCCCCCTGCTCCCACACACACCCTATCTGTGATATACTAAAACCCCTGCTCTCCCTGTTTCAGCCCCCCACACACTGCCCTCACCATGTTGGGTGGAGGTGACCCCTGCTCCCCCTGCTCCCACACACACCCTATCTGTGATATACTATAACCCCTGCTCTCCATGTTACAGCCCCCCGTACCCAGCCCTAACCCTGTCGGGCGGAGGTGACCCCTGCTCCCCCTGCTCCCACACACACCCTATCTGTGATATACTATAACCCCTGCTCTCCCTGTTTCAGCCCCCCACACACAACCCTAACCCTGTCGGGCGGAGGTGACCCCTGCTCCCCCTGCTCCCACACACACCCTATCTGTGATATACTATAACCCCTGCTCTCCCTGTTTCAGACCCCCACACACAGCCCTCACCATGTCGGGCGGAGGTGACCCCTGCTCCCCCTGCTCCCACACACACCCTATCTGTGATATACTATAACCCCTGCCCTCCCTGTTTCAGACCCCCACACACAGCCCTCACCATGTCGGGCGGAGGTGACCCCTGCTCCCCCTGCTCCCACACACACCCTATCTGTGATATACTATAACCCCTGCTCTCCCTGTTTCAGCCCCCATGCCCCCCCCCCCCCCCCAACCACACACACAGCCCTCACCATATCAGGCGGCGGTCACCCCTGCTCCCCCTGTTTCCACACACACCCTATCTGTGATATACTATAACCCCTGCTCTCCCTGTTTCAGCCAACCCCCCCCCCCCCCCCCCCCCCCCCCGTACCCAGCCCTCACCATGTCGGGCGGCGGTGACCCCTGCTCCCCCTGCTCCCCCTGCTCCCACACACACCCTATCTGTGATATACAACAACCCCTCTCTCAATGTTTTAGCCCCCCACACACAGCCCTCACCATGTCGGGCGGCGGTGACCCCATCGAGAACCAGAAGAAGTCGTACAAGAAGCGCATGAAGAAGATCTGCTGCTGCGGCGTGGTCTGGTTCCTGCTCGGACTGCTCATCTTCATCGTGGCCATCGCCCTGCTCGCCAGCTTCGCCCAGTACTGGTCGGACAACAAGGACTGGAGGAGGTGGGTGCACATTAATTTTCGTGATCTTATAATATAGTCGGTAGGGATTATCAAGTATTTTGATCCTATGAGCTTAGGTGTATTGGAAAAGAATTTCTGTCATTGTTGGTGTTCTCAAAGTGAAAATAATCTTAATACCTCTTTTGATCATTGATATTTTCACTTTATTAATAGTAAATATAATAAAAAGAATCAAAGAGCACGTCCGAGGGTGGTCGCATATACAAGTATGTTCCTATATGGTCGGACGGACCTCAGGCTTCACCCTTGTCCCTAGGTCCTACGGCTACCCCAGCTCGGACGTACCCCAAGGTTATTCTATATTTTTTTTCACTCAAACATTACTCAGAATATATGTTGAAAATAATAAAAAGCTAGAGAAGTGATCAATACGACCAGACTTTACCCCCACGCCCCATCAGTACCCACCGCTCCATATGCCGCGCGGGTAATACAGGAAGTAAAGACCAGACTGTCCTATCCGTCCTACCGCCTCCCATTGAATGCGGGGATATTAGGCAGTAAGCAGGTCTCTAGTACCTAAATGTCAGCCATAATAATAAAGAATAGTAATTTCTCATTTCGGATGTTTGTTTGATATCTGGTCCTTTGACATTTTGAACACAGCATTTCATCAAAGAATTAACTGTATGGACACAATACCAATTCACCCTACAACGGATAGCCACTTTCTTGACTTTTACCTGCAGGTTTGCTTTATCAGGGTGCATGCTGGGTAATATGTCGACAAATCATGTTTTGTGTGACATAGAGAAAACCTAATGATCATTATTTTGTAAATTTGTATCCATATACATTACATAATTTTTAAAGTTATTTGACAATTCATTCATTATAGGTGGAAATATGACAATTATTCATTAATTTTCTATAGTTTTTCGAGTGGATTTTTCGACAAAATTGGGAAACATTAGCCTGCAGGTGCCTAAAATGATCTAACTTAGCTATCCGTTGTAGGCTGAATTACCAGGGATTCCCGACATCCAGACCAGCTGACTAAACGTGCCTGCTATGACCCTGACCAGCTGAGGTATACATACATTACACGGGCATCACTGCATATAGATAGTTGTACCGGGTCGGTGCGTTCGCCAATCCATCCATACCTAGACACGGTACAGGCTGGGTATTTACTTTAATCAAATCCACACGTGTGAGCAATGTATACTATACATTGAATTAGCGTTCTCTAAACTGGTACTACAGGAAGACTGGCGAATGAAGATTAATTCATAAATAGTGGACAATAATGTTGTTATCATGTTATATTTTTAATCTATTCATGTTATATTGTTCAATCGTGTGTCTTCGAGTGGGCCTACACCATTCTCTCATGTTCTCTCATGTGGTGAAAAGAACCAGACCATGTTCTACTGTTTCTATAAAACAATTTCTAATGTTTCTATAGAATCTTCCCACAAATAAGAAGATCACACAGGCGGGTCGAGAGGCCTGTCCCTTCGTCTACGGGGCAGGGGAAGGAATCCAACAACCAAAGAGGGAGTTATAATTATGTCGCGCAAATACGTGCATGCCTATGACGGGCTTTTTACCTCTGGTATAGTCTCAACACTCTGTTTAGCTTAAGGTGCATGGAGTCGCCACACCTGTCACCCCGTGATTCTAATGAAACAAGCACTCTATTCTGTACGGACACGGGTAGATGTAACCCAAATCGCCGACAGGAGTCTAACGGCTGGGGGCTGGGGAGGAGAACCTGCCTGTCCGTATGGGGGCGGATGTGGGCGGGCCTAGCAGCACTAAGTAACGGTTGTAGAAAAGAAGGTTACAATGTCCATGTGCTCATAAGTCTAAACGGATGAGGAAAACAGAAATACAAAAAAAGTGGCTGCTTGCCGGATGATTTAGTCTATGGAAATTTTTTTCTTTTCTTTGGGAAAGATTCCTATGGAAGATAATTATGTTTGTCCGATAATTAAGTCTATTGAACATGAACGTTTTGTTTGGGAATGATTCCTATTGACGTTCCCATAATCGGAATAATTTCAATTAAGAAATAATATATATATATATATATATATATATATATATATATATATATATACTCCAGCAATTTGTACTTCAATGTGCGCTCATGTTTCCGATAGCATTTGAAATTAAATGCATCTAAGCATATTGAAGACCTGATAATATGATGGAAGTTATCAATGTTCGCCTGTAACAGCGATTGTCCGCGTGCACAACTCACCTACTCATTAGTTGGGTCTTAGAATGTCCCCTAGCTGTGGTATCATGTAGCTGACACGCCCACCCCCGCCCACCCCCGCCCACAACCACGCCCAGTGCTGTAGAGACCTCATCTCCATAGTATCCTATTCTGTTTTAATTGTCATAGTAGGACTTCGGAGACTAACGCGGCCTCTAAGAAGTTTAACTTATTTATCTAATCAACAGTACCCTCCATTGGCAACTCACGCTGTTAAAATATGGAAGAACTGTAAGACGTGTTAGATGGATAGTCTCAATCGAAGGGACGTAGGTTAGCAATATGTGGACTTTTATTTTATTGTAGCAAAACTATATTATTGTAGCAAAACTATTATCATCTACAATTTGCTTTTCATACAGTAGTAGCCCTTTTTAAGTCACTTTGAAGGACGTTTTCATGTATTCCTTGTTTGGGGTTATTGTATGGACCATTCAGACAATGGGTAACAATCAAAACAATTACTAACTACACCTATTGCCATTATCTATCAGAAAACCAGTGATCTGTTTTTATAGAATTGACAGGCAAGTTTTGAATGTCTATAGAAGACCATGTTTTTTTCTCAACAACAAATAATCATTGCTAGCCAGGAAAGGTCACTGCCCGCAGAGAAATCCCATGTACCTGCTATTTTCGGCTATCCTATTCAAACAAGCTTTCAAGCCAGACAAATTTGCACCTTACCTATACCCAAATCAGTACCTACACAAAACCAGCGGTTTCCAAAATAAATAGAAAATGGTCAGCAAATCACATGGCGGATATCTATGGGTGTGCGGCCCTCTTCCCACGCTGACCGGCAGTAAGCTGACCACTATAGACTGACCGGTAAGCTGACCCCTCTCAGGCCAAACGGACGATTCTCCGACTGATTGCCGCTGTCCTCGACACCCGGAAATTACCGCCCAGTCTGACCTTTTGGACCAGCTCAGAGCTTCTCCTGCCTGCTCCTGGGTTACAGGACAATACCAAGCCTGAAACCAAGTTTCACACCTTTACAATAATGAATGTATGAACAGTGGAGCAGTAAAAAATATATTGTAGAAATAAGATATATTCATCCATGGATAAATAGCCAATAACACCATTGGCCTAACGGTGATGAAACTTTAAAATGAGGTAACTTTTGTGTTGCCAGACTCGTTTTCCTGCACTATCAAATAGAGTCCTGTGTATTTAACTGCTCTTTTCAAAATTTCAAAATGTGTATATTCTTCCTGGTACAGTTGTCCTCTGTACTGACGCGGGTGGCCAGTCCATGCTCGTGTAGGCTTTATAGCATTAGCTTTAGAACAGTGCATGTGTTAAGAGCCATAACTTTCTGTCTATGTGTGACGTATCATACTAAAGTAGCATATGCCGCTCTAGCTCAGTCAGAGTCAGCTGAACGTTGAGTGAGTAACCATCCTGGAAAGGTTAGTTCTTAGAAGCTGAGTCCTGGTTTGGAATAGAAGCAGTCAGACTGTGTAGAAAGGCAGGAGCGATGACTCAATGTGTTTGAGGGGATTCCTTCCTTGGAGCTGATCATTGTCAATTGAGATCTTGTCATGGAACGGCAATACACAAGAGAATATTAATAAAGAACAACCTTTCACGTGAGTGTTACGTCTTACATGATGTTGGAACTATGATTATGTATTGGACCACAGCAGTCGAACAAGGAGGAGACTGCGTTTGGAGCTAGCTATTATCTATAATTAACTACAACTAATTACGTACACCACATATAACAGATAATGAAACGTTTAAAGATTGAATGTCTTGAGTATTCTCCTGAAATTGTGTTCTACTGTTTTTGTAACCACGGAAATTACGAGGAACAAAATCATTATCCCTGTTTGTGCTGACTCATCAACTCTTTTTATAAGCTCCACAATAAGTCAGCTGCTTTCAGATTGGGATTTCCAAACCGTCTTTCATAAAAAAAAACACGTTAATAAAGGTTCGGGCATGGATAGAGTTGTACGGCGCATTTTTAAAAAGTTAATGTGACAATGGAAAAAGTAAATGTCATCATTGGCTAATGGTTTAGCTTCTTTTGGAAATTAGGGAAAAGGTTGAGATTCTTTTTGGGGTTGCTTGTCTTTGCGTTCAATGGTATTGACTAATTAAGAAAGACGAAACAAATCTCCAAATTCGGTGGTAATATTTGGTAGTTGTATCTGGCAACGTTTTGTACATTAATAAAGAACGCGACTAAAATTATAAATTTAATTGATTCCATATTTCCCCGACATCCTTGTGTTAGATATTAAGATATAAAAAACTGAATGGTTGATCCTAAGGGAACCTTTTCTCTCTGCGATTGCTCATCTCAAACGTAATCCCGAAGAAACAACCTTATACACGTTTCCCACGATTCTGCACAGTCCCCAACCTTGTGGGCCTACCTTTTGGGGCTTTTGGTAACTGGTTCACTTCACTTCATTTTGGTTAACTATAGGAAAAATTCCAAAAAGCTGTTTCAAATTTAATCCTTCAAGGCAGCGCCACCTTATTGAAAAAGATGTAAAGAATAAGTGAACTGCTAAGACCACAAACAAAGGTTTGGTTTACCAGTCGACCAGCCGGATGCCTATTGTATGGCTGCGTGGGACGATTTTCTTTTTCATTAAAAAAGCACCTTATACCCTTATACCCCCCCCCTCCCGAATAAATAGATAATTAATAATCCCAGCCGTCCGGGTTATCTTTGTTTATCCCATTGGACCGGAAACGGACTTCTTTTTAAGGATGGCCTAACTGTAGGCGTTCCATATGATCAGTAACATTCTCATGTTCAGTTTTGACAAAATTATTTCACAATGTCTAAATAATTTTTCCTTGAAATCCTGAATATGGTATAATGCCGCGTACAATGATAATGTTGTCTTAATAATCCTTATACAATGTGGTCGTATGGGATACATTGGGTCAGTAAATGGTTGGATTTTCAATAATTTCCCGTTTTTGATTGCTCTTTCAGGAATCTGGCCTTCACTGGAGTAGCCTTTATTCTCATCGGTATCCTGATGGCTGCCATCGGTATCGTCTTCTGTATCGTCCTCTACATGTTCTACAGACGGTTAAGTGGTGATATGAGCGGCAAACCTCATGTAAGTAATGCCTTTTCTGCTATGGTCTTGTACAGATATGACGCAACAAAGATATCTCCATTGGCATTACCATAAGTAGGCTTATGTCTGGGTATATCAGTAAAGGCAGTATAGCATGACCCCCTTCTTTGTTCACCATGCTAATGCGAAATGCGTTCTTATCATTGAACTATCACTATGCTAATGAAAAAGGCGTTGTTATAATTGAAATGTCACCATGCTAATGAAAAAGGCGTTGTTATCATTAATATATATGATTAGCTCGTGCCGGTCGTCTCCACTCTGTCAGCATTTTCCCCCTCCAAACACCACTTTTCACCTTTGTTCTGTATATATCCTTTGCAGTTTCACTGTTCAGTAACCATCTAGTCCGGATATAGTAAGAGATTCATAATAATGTTCCTCTCTGTAAAATCTTAACGAAATCAATAAACTTCACGACCAAACACATCTTCCCCACCAACACTGACTGCCAGCAATTGCTAAAGAAAGATGTCATTTTCCAGTTTAAGCCCCAAGCATATGAGTACGGGAAGGCGCCGTACCCCCAACAACCGGCGTCAGGTCAGGGGTACTCTCAGGTCAGTACGGGCACCACCACCGGCCCCACCTCCAACGTCGTCCCCTCCGCGCCACAACCAGGGTCAGTTCTACGTCTATTATACCTCTCTATAGGTCTGCTGACCAAGAAAGGACCGAAAAACTAAAAACGTAAAATCTACTATAGTAAAAGCTGATTGCAACGTCATAACATGTTCCTGTGACTGTCTAATCTATATCTGAGAGTTTTCAAACATATTTTCGTTGTAACATTTTGTCCTTGTGTATATTCAAGCACTCATAATGTTATAACCAGATACCTTTCATTCTGTATAAATTAAGTCACATGAACAAACTTTTTCCTTTATTGACCAAAAGACCTTTATTGTGCCATATATCTCACGGCAATATTGATTACTCGAAGTCATGAGATAGAATGTATAATTATGGGCAACAAAGTCGCAGTATTTATTAATTTTCGTCACACCTTGTATCATTAAAATGAATTTCAGATGACTATATAAGTGAAACCGCAGTGATAATATTTAGTTTCCTACAACACTAAGGCAACAACAAACACAAGATGTTGTGAACTGCCGATTGGCACAGCATTCATTCTGTAGACCAGTGCTTATGTAGCACTTAGAATATATGATGCTGGACAAATTAATTGAATAAAAAAAAGTAAAAAAAAGTAAAAACATTTGAAAAAAAATAAAAGAATTTAAATGTCATTTGTAGCAGTAATCAATATGCATCTTTCACTGACATCAAGCTTACCTACATGAAAAGAAGCAAGAAGTTACCGATTCACTCAATAACGGTCCTCTTAATGCCAATAGTATTAATAGTACTGTAGTAACATCACATTTATTTTTAGCACCTGAAATACTCGACCAGATGGTTAAAATGCACGAGTCAGATAGTGTCCTGGTGACCTTTCATGTAATGTGTGCTATCAAAGGTGTCATCCGGCTTCTTATCAGACACATGGAATAGTTTTAAAGAATCTTGCTGATACCAAGAAAATATACAAACCACATTAAAGTGCTTTTGTTTTGTTCAATATTCATTGTTGGCGTTTAATCAAACAGATATTGATGGGTCGTCTGACTTATGAACCGTTAACTGCTCTGGTCAACTCTTTTACCATCTTGTTCTTGTTTCTACATCAGATTTGATAGAATACAAACGACATAAACTCTCAATTCTATCGTTCACAGACAATTCATGTGTGGATAATGATATGGTAAAACGTTACTATTTTGTACTGAAAGTCGACGGGCTCCGCTTTTTTTTTAAAATCCCCAATTTTTCACGATGATTAACCTCCTTTTTTTTGTTTTCAGAAATAAGCCATCTAACCTCGCCGATGTGAACATAGAGGTCGGGGAGCACACCAAGTTTTAGTCGACATAATTCATCTAGTTAGAGCTGCTCACCGGACCTAGTTTCATCTGCCTGCTTGACCTAATTCAACCTGCTCAGTTGACCTAGTTACAGCTGCTCACTGGGCCTAGTTTAAAATGCCTGTTTGACCCAATTCCAACTGCTCAGTTGACCTGGTTTTAGCTTCACGCCTGAGCTGTTGCTGCCCAGGTGCCCTAGTTAGAACTGCTCACTTGACCCCATTAGAGCTGCTCAAGTGACGTGGTTCAGTCTGCTTTGTTGACCTAGTTAAAGCTAGTACTTTGCCCACGCACACGAACTGCCAAGAGAACGCAAGAACCAGCGATGATCCCACAGACAGGCCAGCATTCACTCATGTGCATGTTCAAAACATATGACGCAGAAAACTAGAACATAATACTGCATGCATTACACTTATGGAATGGTGTAGATTGTACCTAGAGAAGAAGATAAGTGGTGTATACAAGTGAAATGTACGCTTATATTAATACCTTTTACGGAGTAGACTCGAATATCCATTGTGCCTGATTTGAACTGTCCACATAATATGGCCTAGTCTGCACGAGGTAGAATTTATTGGTTTATCATATTCATCTTACTGGCCAGATACATAACTATGGGGCATTTTGCCAATATTTCCGGAGGGTATTCATAGACTGCGTAGAAATACCATGTATGGTGTGTCATTTATCACTGCCTAGATCCAGGTAATTCTTACACATGACTTTCTCATTAGTTACTTGAAAAGCCTTACTGATATTTTGTTGTTGCTGCATCTAAAATTCGAAGTTCTGTAAAGGTATTGTTGTCTTTTTCTAAAGAATCATTTAACCAACTTGACCGACATGAAATGCATCGACCATACCCAGGCAGCTTACGATATTTTCAAAAGAGAGAGATCTATACTCACTAAAGAACCAGTAGAAATAAGGGGATACATCTTCTGTATATATAATTTGTAACAAAATGAAATATTCCCCTTCTGTTATGTTAAGGTAAGACGTTAGTTCTGAAACTTGTATAATAGTCTAATCTAAACAAAAACGTACTTTCAACTGAGTTGGAAATATGGCATTGTAATTTAGATTTGAGGCATCATATAAAGAGAATGTCAGTGTTTAGAAATCTGGGTTTATATTTGCTACTACAACTTTGTAGTCTTCAGATGTAGAGTAGGCCTATTTCGTACGAATTTGTACTGGAGAATATGACATAATTATTCTGTAATATTTTGTATATTCATGATCACTGCAGTCCACTTACTTGCCAGGTTGATCATGCTAACTTCGGTTCTTTACTTTACTCATTGCGCCCTCTAGGTCTAGTCTCAACTTAATGTTGGTGCTTAGTTTGTTTCAAGCTTTAAATTTGGTATTTGTGTATTGAGGTCTTGGTTCATATGGTAGACCAGAGGTCTGATATAAAATTCAGAAACGTATGGAACAGATATGTATCGTTGAACAGCTGTGTAAGGTTGTGAAATGTATGGCTTTTTATACTTTATTCGTATCATAAGAAAAGAGGATTCTGGATTAACTTCGAGAAAAATACAATGCAAAAAAATTATTGTTAATTATTGGCGAATTCCCAATAAGAATTTTTCCCTATGAACCCTAAGAACATTAGATATCATTTTCAGATTTTCATACATTTCACCTACCGTGTCTGTGACTTGTAACATACAAATCCACCATGTAGTACTGTACTAGGCACAAGGATAAAGACAATATTTTACAATCACTTGCCCCCTCATGATTTGAGTCGATTTTGCATATATTATGTGAAATTAGGGACCACGAACACGTGTTGAATTGAGCGTTGATACCATGGTATGCTCCCTCTTATTTGTAGATAATTGTGTATATTTATGTAAGATGTCGTTTTTATCAATTGCTTTGTATAAGCTAATACTGTATATTTTAGATCTAGTAGTAATGCCTGGAATTCAAGGAAAGGTCCTCTAATGCATAACCTTCACTTCTGTATGTGAATTTAATGAAGTACCGGTAAATTTCCTTCCAACAATTCTTCACAGAAAATACTCAAATTTCTTTGATATGAATTTTATGTAGTTAATAAAGAAACGACCTGTTGTGACTGTGTGCAATTATCTATTTATTGCATGAAGTTCGAGAAAAGTTGTAGAGAAAGAGTTTGTATAAAATACTGTCTGTCAGTAACGTTAAATTCTTTTTGAGAATCTGCTGATAGGCAGTGCAAGATACTCGTAATAACCATTTGGTAAATATGTGTATATTTAAACAATTTGTAATCCGAATAGTTATCAGAAAATACTTTCTTGTAAGTAAATAAAAACGAGTTTCTTATCTCCAAATGTTGCCGAAGAGTTATCTATCAATGGAGGTCTAATTATAAAGCATGTCCATCATAGGGAGATTTGGTCATAATGAGATAGGGAACATTGATCATCAAGCCGCTTTTATTGTCATGAGAATATTGTACTTCTATTCCCGAATCCTATTTCAATCTACCTTGATGTAGCAAGTCATTCCAATTGTGGCCTTCATAACCAAGATTCCTCGGATTGTGCTGCCTTACGTTTCTTTTACCTGCCTTGGTCTATTCTTCTATTATATTATTACAATTCTTTAGAATTGTAATATTAATGTGCTTCACAGACTATGTACCATTTGGGCTCCTTAAATACAGGATTGGAGTTTAGTTATTATGTTGGTCGCACAGCGGGAGAGAACTCCGAAATAATATCGCCAATCCGGTACCATGGTAACAGGCAGCCAGGTGCTCAGAAGGTGTCGATTTCACTCATGTCTAGCGCAGGGAGTCAGCCTAATTATAAACTATTTATAGAATGGTGGAAGTTGGTAAACCTGAGAAAATAGTCCAGCCAGGCATTAATTAAATAAGCCTCTCCTGCAATCTGGTCATACGACTTTGATTTGAAGTTTAAACATATTCTAGGGATAATGTCATCATTATTATTGCCAAGAATTGTATTCAAGCTAGCAAATATAAATTTCACTTTTAATATGTGGTTTGTTTAATTAAAAGTTAAATTCTTTTACGTCTCTTTGTTTTGTACAATTTTACCATGTTTGGATGACGATGCATGTCCCTGTTTTAATTGAGTAAAAGAATTATTTCTGTTGAGTTTAAACTTTATCAACAGTGTAAACACATAGCTTCTTTTTTTTAAATCAATTTTTCGGCTTATCGATATGATTATGTTGAAGTCATTTTTCTTTTCTCCAATTTACAAAAAAGTACGAACTGGTTATTCTATTTTACAGCGCTCTCCTTTTAGAGTCTTTGGGTATATTTGACAATGATCCAATATAAATGAATAACGAAATGTAAACGTGCTTTCTCTTAATTCCTTCATTTTAATTAAAAAACATTCGTTGTTACATTGAACTTTTTGCTTTGCATGCAGTAATTCATATGGGCATACACAGCTGCATAAATGTACTTCCAGGTTAGCAATATATATAGCTACGTATACATAAAAGCTACTGCAGGCCACCGGAAAATATCCAATAAATATTTTGAAGAATACCTATTATGTTATTCTATTGTTTTTAAGGGCAGCGAGAGCTTCCACTTTCAATCAATCTTTATAATTATATGTGGGATGGTTCTGAGAATTTTTTTTCTCAATTCTCAGAGACCCTGGGACAAGAGGAAAGTACTCTATACCCATAAATTCTGAAATAGGAAAAATAAATCAATCTTTATAATTATAGTCCCCGATTCAGAACGGTGATAATCCTAAGGCGGAGGACACTATACCTTTATTATAATCTATAAATAACTAGAATGACTCCCTGACCATTTTCCTCACATATACACTCTATACCCTTACTAAAGTGCAACTTGGAATATCTTAGACCAACCGACCTGGCGAATTTTAATTGCATAAAGGTGACATCATCATAAAAAGCTAAATGTTACACAGGCTCTTTTAGATGCCAAGTGCTATGTCTAAAGGTTATCATTAGTGTGGGGAAAAAAGTCGAACACAACACCAAGACTTCCTTTCCTGCCACGGGATATTGAACATCTCAGGTAAATATTTTTCATCTTGAACTCTTTTTCGGGACTCTTCTTCGACATTTTATATTTCTATTTGAAGACAAATGACCATCGGCTGGTCTGGGAGAAAGCACGTTTTGGACTCTGACCTTTCAACTAGTTATTCACGACTGCTTGGATCTCCAAACTTTCCTGTTTATCTAAGTATGATCAGTGGTATTTCATAATTGGGAGATTTAGATGTACTGGTTGTACATGACAAGGTGGCCATAAAAAATCATTTTCAAACTCTCTGTGATTTCTAGTCCCATAACAAATTATCAGAGTGCCATTCTCCATTCAAATCTAAAAGCGTTTCGGTCAGGCAAAATTATGAAAATTCTTTGACAAAAAGTCAATCGTCCTCCATTTTTAGAAACATAATTTCCAGTGTGTTGCCAAAGTTTTCAAAATCCCTGGACATGCTTTTGAATATTTTTTCCCTGTTTTGCCCTTGCAGTGGCAGCCCTGACATATACGCCAAATGTGTCTCCTTACGTACATTCTCAAGGGCGAATCCTGGATTTCAAAAAAGTAAAACAAAAGGATAAAATGGAGTCAGGATTCAATACAAATTGTGGGCAAGTACATGTGTTCAAAAAGAATTAAAATACAAAATGTCAAAACTGGGAAGTTGTTTTTGCGGTCGGTCACATGTCTAGCTTCTCCACACGATTCACAGTGTGTGACTTGCTAAATGGGAAATACTTAAAATAACACGTCGGAAATTGCTATTGCGAGAATTGAAAAACGATGAAGGTACATCTTTATCACCGACTTGTCAAAAATCTAGATCAAATGCTGGGTCAGCACAACGCCCCCACCATAATTATGTAATGGCCAGAGAAAACAATCGCACATCCTTTGAACTCCAGTTTAACCTAAAAGACTTCTGGTTCAAAAAGACTTTTCTGGTAGCCTTCTAATGTTTTCTAGCTTAGAAATCAATGGTTTTTGGTTCATTAAACATAAAAGGATATCACCCACTCTCTATTGAGACGGCACTGTGGAAAACATATCTTGCCGTCATACACCATGAGACTTGGCATTATTTGGAAGAATAATTACGACTTGAATAAGTCCATCATCCATTCCAGACTGATGGTAAAACGGAACTTTTCTACTTTCACCTTAGATCTTTTCTAGGAACAAATTCCACGATTTTACTAAGACCAATTTCAAGATTGTGTGGGAACCGTACCTATTGTTTGTGCGTTTTTCCAAGTTTCAAGAGCAAGTAATTTTATGGTATGCGGATATCGCCTTTTTCACAGTCGAAATTTATTTTATCTTTTGATATCCCGTCGGATGCCTCATTTCGCTGTTTGATCCAAGGGTCTCGAGGCCTGATACGTGTGGTAAATTAGGACTGAAAGTAGGGACAGTGGCAAAGCACCTCTTGTCCTTACATATTATATCAAGTAACCTATACATGCCCATTATCCCCCTTTTTCTGATTAAATCGATGACGATTTTCTACCAATTTGTACTTAGTGTCGAATTCCAGAAAATTGATCGGCAGGTTGATTTTATCAGACGTCTACTCCAAAGATGTAATATTGTCTTTTTCGCAAAAATGTCATACAGCCGCACAAGATATGCAGGCATGTCAGTCATGGAAAGTGATTTCAGCAGAAAGTACAATTGCTCGAAAACAGATATAAAACTCAATACAGAAATTAAAGCATTACATTTTAACTTGTGCAAAATATGAAATCACCTTGGAAATACAGAAAAATGTTAACACATTCTTTCCCTTGTTTTCGCCCTATAGAAAAAAGATTTCTCCTCGGATTTGGACATCGCAAATATAATCAAAAAACGAAGGTTCCCACACATTTTTGAAAATCGATGTTTTTTTTAAATTAAAATTTCAAAAGCTTATACAACACTTCGGCTTATAATTGGTAGCCGATCTTCCAGTGGTTGCCAGTCATTACCCGTACTATATGATATGCGTTTCACAAAGAGGAAAAAAACACTGAATTCTAATGACATCAAAATTCAGAAAAATTAAGACCTATCAATTGCGTGTGAAGAAATATTTCCAGAATATATTGTACTATTTAAATTTGATATGTATGCTTTTGAACGGGGGATTTGGAATTTTCAAGGCGTCTATAAAGATTTAAGTCAAATTTAAAACTTTTGTAAAGCCTTAAATTTGAGGAAATCAATTTAAGACCGGCGTGGGAACCCTGAAAACAGAGATTTGGCCATTTTTCTGGCGATTGTGAACCATTAACTTATTTAAGAAAATGTATCCATGTCATCAAAATGTACTATGTAAAGTAGAGGAGCCAGTTTTGGCGCAGCACTAGTTTTGATGCACCTGAAGCATTATCAGTCTTGAGGTTCAAAATAAACTTTTTTTTGTGTTTCACATGTTTTTGACTTTACAGGGCGTTACATTTCCAATCGGGAGTTCACGTTTGTTTTTTTAAAATTATGAAAATTAGCAATTGTATGGCAAAAACTGTATCTACTTCCTCATATATTCTTGCCAGATATATTCCAATCAATACATTATGAAACGGGAAAGGGTATTTATTTATAATACCTCAAACTTTTTTCATATCTTTACACAGAAATCCCAAGAAAAAACATTAAATACGTGAAAATTGGCTCCAGTGCGTGAAAACAGGCGAATATACATGAAAAAGTGATGTAGCAAGAAAATATTTTCATAATCAATTATTTGTTCCCATAATTATGTTCACAGATGTTTCTCCACTTGCATAATAATTATGTAAAAATATAATTATTTGGGTTGTCTTTTTCCTTAAATTCAATCTTATTATGTAAATTCCTGTTCTTAATGCACCAAAACCAGCTCTTCTACTCTATAGCTCGGTGCTCAGTACATGTAATTATCTTCTGTGTTGTGCCTCCGAAATTGTAGGCCAGTGGTATAAAAATACATAAAATATGTAGATAACGTATTTGGCTCCTGGTATCAGAATTTGGCGACAACAAATGAATTCTAATACCAGGGATGTAAGTCGGGCTTGATGAAAAAGTCTGAAACCTTACAGTTAATGCCAAACTATGATTATGGGTGTGCACATCTCTGCTTGGAGTGGTTGCCTGTGCTTGGAGAGTGGAGTGTTTGCAGTTAAGTGACCAAATGATATAAGAATTATAAAATACATTCATTCTCAATTTAAACAACATAATAAATGATAAAATTATAACCTATAACTCTTGCTCTTATAAAAAGTCATACTTGGAATTGCATTAATATCAACCAATCAGAGGCCAGTATTTATTCACTGCTCAGAAAGGTTTCAGACTATTCTGATAATCTGAACTTAGTCTGAAGATAGTCTGAACTGGTTTTAATGTTTAGAAACTGTATTCAGAAGTGGATTATCAAGCTCATTATCACTGTCGAACATGTCTTTGGATACTATTGAGATTTTGTCCATGTTTTGACCATATTTGATCAATTTTATGCCAGTTTCCTTAAGTCTAAAATATCTGAAATCAGACTTAAAGTCTGAAAACTGACATCCCTGTAATACCAAGCGTGAGCCCTGACAATGGACATAAAATGTGATTTTACAATAATTACAAGACTGTGTACAAGTAAGTTTAAATATACATTTATTCACTATTTCTTGAAAACTCAAGTATTTACCAGTGTTAAGCAGTTTTAAAATACGGTGACATAATTTGAAAAAATAAGTTATCAAGAGAGCCATTTCAATTTAATTACATTTGGTATGAAATTAGTACTTAAATATAAATCCTCAACACAGACGCTAACAAGGAAATGTCAACATCAAGCTTACCTTTCTCCAAATTTACGATAATAGCTTTTATCTTTGAAAATCACACCACAAAATTTAATTTCATGTTTCTCCTTCTGTAGGCAATTCATTTAGTCAAACTTACCCGAAAATACTTACCATTTTGTCAAAGCTGAATATCTCACTAACGCCACTGAACTGTGGCAAACCTATTTACAGTATCACAGAAACAAAAAGCTTTTATTGGGAGAAATGAGCAACTGGTACCTATAACTAATCCCAACAAATACATCTACACCAAGAAATCGTCCAGATTGATATCTAGAGCATCAAAGTCCAGGTTGGCACTGAAGTTGAACTCGTCCATAATGTCGACACCGGTGTTCTTCTCTGGCCTGATGCTCGGGATCAGGGGTAGTATCCCCAGGTCCAGCTCGGGGGGCAGAGGGCTAGCAGTCTGTAGCGGGGTTGGGGTTTGGGGATGTTGGGTTGGAGTTTGTAGTAGTTGTGTCAGATTATGAATGGAGGAACCACTGAGTTGATTTGCTGCAGGTGCATTCTCAGTATGGCCGTGGTTTGTCTCTGTCAGGCCTGAGAGGGCGGTAGCTGTGGGAGTAGAAACAGTCACTGAGTCTCCATCCGGTAGGGTTGCGTGATCGTTACCCAGATCCGTTGTATATGTCTTACCGTCTCCAAACTTGCCCTTCCCTTTCCCTTTCCCTTTGCCCTTCCCCCCGGTAGGCAGTGCCCCACCCAAGCCTTCCTCTACAAGTTCCTCCGCGGCGGCCTTGGCTTTGAGCGAGGTCTGAGACAGTCGCGGTCCGCGTTTCTTTGGAGGGAAGTTGAATACCTGTCCATCACACTTCCTTTTTTGCCCGACGGCAGCTCGAGGGGCAGGCGTTGTTTTAAGTACGCCTGCTTCTTGGGCACCATGCTGTCCCACACTACGGTTAGGTAGGAGGACACTGTTCGGGGCACGGACCACAGGATGTATTTTCGTTGGTGCTATACCTGAACATACCTTGGCTGAGGGCAATTTAAATCCTTCAAACTTGGGAGTGTTGGAAAGACCTTTGATTCCGCCATCGGTCGACGGTTTGGAGAGGTAAGGCTTCAAGGCCTCCAAGTACGAATGGCCTTCCATCAGCTGGGACGGCCGGCTCTGCGACACTTTAGGCTTTACTTTGGAGGTGCCCACTGCCACCTTGGTGCCTTGTGAGCTAGTTATAGGTGGCGCAGTACTCGCTTGTTTACCCTTAAGTTCCCTCAGTCGCTGTGCGTTCAGTCGCAGTCGCTCGATTCGACTCAGACTAGGATCGGTGCACCGTGTGATCCCAGAGGACTGAAGCACGGGTATGGGGGTAGTCCGGATGGGTTTCTGGGATGCCTTCAGTGTAACGTTTTGTTTCGATGTCCCTTTTGGCATACTAGAGGCGTTAGACACTTGCCCAGCCATGGGCATTTTGCGAACGTCTGATGTTAAACGTTGTTTCAAGGAGGGCAGTGGTGAAGGGGGAACACTGCTTGCCCCACTGTCAGCCGGAGTGTTGTCATTGTTTGGTGCAGATGTCTTAATGCTTGACTCAACAGGCTTACTGCTTGGGTCATTTGCCCTGCCACTAGCAGCCACAGATCCTTGGCTATGGTTCGACGTCAATATGCTTAGTAACTTTACCAAATCAATGTCTCCATCCTTTGAAGGCGGAGAGACAGATGAGGATTTTCGGATAGACGCTACTTGGGAGGAAGAATTTGACGCTGGTGACGTCACAGGGCTAGGAGACGTCATACGGATTGGTTGCGTCACTGGTGTATGTGACGTCGTACGAGATACTGATTTTGCAGGACCTGATTTCTTTGTCACAGTTGATGACTTTATATGGGCTGCTGACACATTACCAGCCGCCGATGTAACACGGGCTGGTTGCTTTGTTGAAGCATGTGATGTCTTATGAGCTGTGGATGTTGTATGACCTGATGCTGTGGTCACAGCTGAGGATGTCATATGGACTGCCGACATACTTACTGCTGGGGATGTAATACGGACTGGTTGCTTTATACGAGCTGCTGATTCTGTACGAGCTGACTTTGGTGTCACAGATGAAGAAGTCATTTGGGCAGATGATGTCAGACCAGCCACCGACGTCATACAATCTGCTGACCCTGCATGAGCTGATGTTGTCGTCGCAGTTGATGTCATCATGTAGGTAGCTGATGATGTCATAGTGGCTGGTGGTTTCACTGGCTTATGTGACGTCATTCGAGCTGCTGACCCTGCATGAGCTGATTTTGTCGTCACAGTTGATGCCATCATGTAGGTAGCTGATGATGTCATAGCGGCTGGTGGCGTCACTGGTGTATGCGAGGCCATTCTAGCTGCTGACCCTGCATGACCTGAATTTGTTGTCACAGCTGATGACATCATGTTGGGGGCTGATGTCAGGACAACTGCAGACGTCACAGGGGCTGGTGGTGTCACTGGCACATGTGACGTCATATGAGCTGCCGACCCTGCATGAGCTGAATTTGTTGTCACAGCTGATGACATCATGTTGGGGGCTGACGTCAGGCCATTTATTGAAGTCACAGGGGCTGGTGTTGTCACTGGCACATGTGACGTCATATGAGCTGATGACCCCGTATGAGGTGATTTTGTCGTCACAGTTGATGACATCATATGGGCAGCTGACGTCAGGCCGCTTGCTGACGTATTACGGGCTGGTGGTATCACATGGACCACTGACGTTGCACGAGCTTTTGACGTCATACAATCAGACGTCACTGGAGGGGTGACATCCTGACGCTCCCACATGACCACGTGTACCTGGGATGCCGCAAAGGAGGGTGGAGTCGGGCTGAAACTTGACATCGTCTTTCTAAGGTCGTCCACCTCCATCCACGTTTCATCTGGTAAACAGACAGGTAAAAGGTAAGTTAAGGGTGTATATCTTATAATGAGTTAAAGGTTTAAGGGGGAAACCAGCAGGAAATAGTGGCATGAAGGGGAAAACTAGAAATGAAAGGCATTCATGGAGTAAGTCTTAGTTTTACAATCTTTGGATAAGAAAGGACCAAATGTTATGTCCTCTGTGAAAAGAAAAGCACTAAAAATGGCACAGGATTGTTTCTGCATTTTGATTTAAAGTGAAAATCATTATGTTTGAAAAAAAACACCTGGAAAAATACGCCCTACCTGAGTTAAGATATAAAACCGTTAAACTTTGTTATCATTCCTTTCAGAAATACATTGGTCCCATTTTTAGATTCAACTCGCTGACTTTTTCACTACTGTAACTAGACTTTGTCTTTGAAACCTAAGACAAACCTAACTAGAATTGTTTCCCCTAATCTCAATTTTCATAACACGAAAAACAACACTGACAAGTGATATGACCATTTGCTAACAAAAGGACAAACCCGTTGGAAAAATTATTCTAATGAATCACATGTTATGACAATCTTTTCTCAGTTTCCTTCAATGGGATCATTCCAAAGTTGTTAAATCTTATTTCTATTTGCTTCTGCTTTCGAATTTGTATTTCCTTTTCAGTTTTTCTAACGGATTTGCCTAAAGCGTCTTAAAGTGCCACTGTCGGGAATTCTGAAAAGAAACGCCCTGTATCACCATCTCACCATCCTCAAACCTGGGAAGAGGTCAAAAGGTCAGGGGTCAACAAGGTCACGTGTGCAGACAGTGGCGACCCCTGTACGTGACCTGTTGCATTAGTCTTCGTCTGATCGCTAGGATCTCAATTGTCGCCTTTTTTCTGAAAGACAAAATACCCTATCGTATATAGCTGCCACGGAGAGTACGGTTCAATGGAAATGTTGAGGAGGGGTTCTTCTTTTAGGACATTATACTGCTTGTTCCTTTGTTTGTGTAAACGTTTAAGCACTAGTAAATATTGAAGGTGTTAACCAAAGGAATATTTCTCTATTTACTGGGGAAGTATATATCGTCTGTTTGTAATTAATGACTTGGAAAAAAGTCTACGTACCTTAGAAAATCTTGACGATTTTTGGACTTGTATCCAAATTAACAAATGTTTGGTCCATGTTACTTACCATGGTTTACTATACCAGGGTTCCCACGCATTTTGGAAAATCCATTTAAGACCTTTTAAAGACCAATTTAAGACCAAGACCCGGAAAAATTAAGACCTATCGACCAAATGCAAAGAACAATTTCAGAAAATATCATTTGACTTAAATTTCAAGTAAGCATACTCATCTGAAAGTGGGATTTGGAATTTTAATAGTTTCTTCATTTTAACTTCAAAAAAATTCAATTTAAGACCTTTTTAAGACGTCTGGCTTCAAAATCGTCAAATTTTAGACATTTTTATGGCCTTAAAATTGAGAAAATCAATTTAAGACCTTTTAAGACATATTAAGACCTGCGTGGGAACCATGTATACTTACTTGCACAATAATAGCCACGAAATAGAAAAAAAATAACAAAAAACATCACAAAATTTTGAAATGATATTTAAGCACTAAAAAACTTCCAATCTGTTCAATTTAATTCGACCTTTTATGGAATATAGGAAATCGAAATGGATTTAGGTGAGCTTTGATATCAATGCAGTTTGAAAACTATACCCGACCACGCATAACATGGCAGTCACAAGTCTACTTCTTATACTGGTTTCTGTTCCACTATACCCAACAACTCTGGTTACCCGAGGAACAATCAACGGTCTATAGAGTATGTGTAGTACCTGTTCACAGCAAAAAATCTGTGAGTTCTATAGACAGGGTAGTTTCCATTCTCAGACAACTCATTTTTGTGAGTTCCATAGACTAGCGCTGCATTTTGGCAGCTTGTTTTTAATGCACAGCTAGTACAGGATGACCACTCTCATCTCTTTGAAATTCAGTTTTTACCTGTCCAGAAGCAAATTTCTCCTTGCCAGAATTTTCAGGATTTGATCTGATGAGAAAGTGTTCAAGTACTGTAGGAACATTCGATGGATAGGTGTCGGAGTCGGGGTGGGGTGGGGTGGGATGGGGTATTATCTTCGAAGAACAAAACTCAAGTTTTAGTTTTGCATTGTCAGATCTGGGAAAAGTAATTTACTGTGCTTTGGTCAAATCTGACAATGTATCTGTGTTTTCCTGGACGGGGAATCACTCATATTGTTAAATTTCGCGTACCGTGGTCACCCTGTTCTATGATCCAGATATTCAAACAGACACACTCATTTACACTACGTTCCGTTACTAGAATGAATGACATGGAAATATTCATAGATCGCACTCACTTCTCATTAAACAGATCATTTCAGGTTGGAATCATTTCAAAATGGATCGATGTTATAATCATAACATAATGAAGAATTAACCGATCAATAATGATTATATGCTAAGATTTTCGAGAGAAAGTGCACTTATGTGGCATCTCTGAATAGTTCACATGATCATCATTCATCGAAAAACCATAGTAATTATAAGCGTATATGAATCCGTTTGGGCAAGATATTTGCGTTACCACCTGACGCATATATGATCCTGAAAACAATGACGGTCTGAAATAATCACGGAAGTTATTCCATTAGAAAGAACCCACATCATAGCTCCTTGCTGTCGAATATGCATGTTCATATTAGTCATAGACATCGCCAGTACCATCCTACTGACGCCAAGAATATACGCTCGCTTTGACAGTATTTTCAAACTCTTGTACGCTGTGTGATCCGCATAATACATCACTAACAATATACATCAATGACCATGGTATTCAAGTAAAGCAAATCGTTGCACAATTCACATGCGAAAGTGTCCTTGTATCGACCATTGGTCAACTGGCATTGAATACTGAGGCAATCGAGTTTGCTCTGCGACTTGTCATTTTGGGAAACATCAATCCTCTCATGACCAACAATTGCTATAGCCGATTTAGGGAAGATATGCGCAAGTAATAAGTTGAATTGGGGTGTGGGGAAATGTATATTAATGTTGTCCTCTCATAAGAAAAAAGGAAATAACCCAAAACAGAACAACTGTTTAGTTAAAAATTAGCTACATGATATATAAATAATCATCAAAGAGGGTTTTAAAATTTCTCGACATTTCCCTGACAAATTAGATATATTTAATTTCTCCCTGATAAAGAGGACTGAAGTAACAAAACGGTAGGGAAACGTCAGGATTACCAATCATTCTTAATTTACGTAAGTTATCACTTACTTGATTCTTGAAAGTGATACCCGAATTTTCCAACCCAATATTTTTCAAACACATCGTATGTCTAATTTTTCCTGACAGAGATTTTGTTTTTGAACTGAAATTTCCTAAAAATTCAGAGTTTCCCTTACAATTTCCAAAATTCTTTTACCGTTGGGAAAAAAACAAAAACATGTCTTTTGCCATGTGGCAATTCTGACAGAGCTAATAAACAACTGATTTTAAAGAACTGAAATCGACAATGTTTCATTAGTTAACGAAATGTTTCTGGACTAAAAAAACTTCACGTTTTTAACCGAAAAAATTTAAATAATTATTCCATAATTATGTGATTTACATCGTTCAAATGACATGACTAGTTTGCAGTTCAAATGTCAAAATAAATGTTTCCACAAAGAACAAAGATCAAACTTCAAATTTTGAAGAAGTTTAAATCGAATCAAATCACACGTTTGACTTCTTAATACTTAACTGAATATATTAATACTTTACATTCACTTAATAGTTAAATAAATCTTAGGTTCATAATCTTATGAGGTTAGAATTGATCTCTCTAGGTCACACTGTTAAACGTTTACCTGTAATCCGGACACTTACCCTTGATGTTCCTGATCCAGGCTACGAAGTGGTTGGGGTTGTTCTTGTACTGGATGATGGCAGTTACAGCGAACCTGATACCTCGGTCGACGAAGTCGTACTTCTTATAGTCACTGTGCGGCAGGCCGGCGACAAAGTGGACCATCAACACTGGGGGGATCCTGGAAAACGGATTTTGAGATCTGGATTAAATTCCATTCTATGGAAGAGATATGTTTTTTTTGTATGCCAATTAGAATTGCACAACTTCGCCACGAGTCACAATATAAAAACTAGGAAGTGGAAGGACTTTGTTTTAATTAGGAAACCAATTTTCGATTTCTGACAACTTAAGAATAAGAAACAATTATTCGAAAGTATAAGGAGGTACATATGAAAAGAAATCATTGAGGAAATAATCATCAGAATCAGATATTAAGTTTTAAACTCCTGTCACCAAACCAATCATTTTATATCTTTTAGTTATATTTCAAACTTTCTCATATTTTCATGAAGATTAGTTTTCGAAATAAAAGGTGTTAGCACAACATCCATTCTAGAACCAAGAACACTTACTTGTTGAACTTCATCTTCATGCGCTGCTTGCTGGCCGGACACATGAAGCAGTCACGTAGGAAACAGGCGTTGGTCATCGTGAAGTCGTCCGTCACGTTGGGGAAAGTAGGCATGCACCGGGTTACACTGGAAGTAAAAGGCAGAATAAGTTAACGTTATGGATATATTTAGTATACAGGGATGTAACTTACACTAAGTCAAGGTCAATGAAAAATTCTGAAAATGCATGAAACAATCTCTTAGTATCCTGGAATATTATAAAACGTCATGTACAGTATGCACTCATTTACGAAAGTAATCACCAGAGGACTCTGAGGTGTTGACGTAAAATTTTTCTGAAACTTGACTAACCTCGAAAACTTACATCCTTGAATATAGGCAACATTGTATCACAAATTAGTAAGACTGAGGGTTGTCAATCGACCCTTTTTAACAAGAAACCAAAAAGAATAGAAACGTGGTCAGACAACGGCAGAATTTTACAATTATGTCGAGTTCGTGAAAATGGTCAGCCAACGACTGGTAAACTGACGTTTAATTCTAAGCCTGTTAGGAGAAATTTACTTGAGTCAGCATAACACTGAAATTTACATTTTACCCACATGGAAAATGCTGCTAAGGTGACAGGATGTACATATCAATCCTTTTAGACCCAAATAATTTCATATCAATATTTTATACTGGCTTCATATCTAAAATCAATATTTCCTAAGACTTAACCTCATCTGATCAATACATACCTATCGGTGTGTTCGTAGGCACATTCAGTGCAGGTCATCTCCCAGCGGTAATGTACCATGAAGGTCTGCATCAATGGGGCGCTTTCCCGAATAATCAGAGGGAGCGCAAACACCGGGCTGTCGTGATCGCCCTTCTGACACTTCAGCTTTGGCTGGAGTCGTTGCCAGACCACTTCGCGAGAGACATCCAGAATGCCACACGCCTCCGCTATCTGACTTTCACTTGGTTGTGGCTGGGTCAGTGGTTGGACCTGTGGCTCTACGGCTACAGGCTGTGGTTTCCGAACCAACTGAGCATGTTTCCAGGTCGGTCGAGTAAGTCTTCTTGGTGGAGACAGCACTTCCCCGCCACCTGTCCTGACGGTGACTTTACCAACACTGGTTTCAAGGTGAATCGTTTTTCCGGGAGACAGAACTTCAACAATCTGCTGTGCAACATCGAAGCTTTTCACAATCCCTTTGACCAAATTATCACATGATTGTATGTTCTTGATGAGTTTCCTGACGGTGTGGCTGTGTACAAGGATCACCATGGCAACATCAAGCCAGCAAAGCGCGTCTTTGTTCAGCCAATGCACAAAGTTCGGTCCGGTATGAATGAGGTCTGTTGTCACTGATGACACGAGGGCACTACGTTCCAGCACACTTTCTTTTTTGACTACGTCTCGAGAACTGTGCACTGGGATGACGTCAGGTACGGTCTGTATTGGCAATGACTCTGCTTTTTTACACGACCTAACGACAGGAATCTCAACAAAATCACAATCATCACTGTCAAACACATCGTCCCAAGAAGAACTGTCTATTCCAAGCTCTTTTGACTCAAGAACAATATCATCAGGTTTGGAATCTGAAGGTGGTTGTTTGGCTGTCAGTGGTGTACTTGTGACGGTAGGTCTCCCTTCCATGCCGGACACAACGGGTTTTATGCTCTCAGGTTCAACACTACAACTCTGTGGATCAGGCTCAGGGTCGGTCACAATTGCATTTGTAGTTTCTGTGTCTTTTTGACTCAGGTTTGTCTGAGCTGTTGAGGATTCCGAATCGGAGCGTTTCAAGTCAGAGGCTTCTGGGGCAATTTTCAATTGAGACAGGGAGGGTTGGGCGTTGACTTCGAATTGACTCACACTGCATGTAGCACCACAGTCTGTAACTCCAGTCTCTGACGAATTTGGGGTTGTGCCTAAGGCTTTTTCCATTGTACGTGTAGGCTTTTCGTCCAGGCTGGTTATGACTTTGGACACACTCTCTGATTCTTGTTTAACGACGATTTGGTTTGAGGCTACCGGCCCAACTGGAACATGAACAGCTGTTGTCCCTAAGCCTGCTGGATTGGGGTTTCTAACATCGACCCGCGGCTCACATGTTGGCTGGTTTGTTGCAACGGGTGAGTTTATGACAGAGGTGGTTTTCAGCCCCTGGTAGGTTGGAATGGAGCCGACATTATCTATTTCGGGTCGTAAAGGGCTGGAACAAGCACTGACTGGGGCGCTTACACTGCTGAATCTTGGATGTTTGTGGTGTTTGTTGTGAAGATGTCCCTTAGCTTTACGTTTGGCAGACAGGGCCGATACTTGCATTGCATCATGTTGCTTGATCTCAACGGGATTCTGCGATCCCAAGGGGTATGTACACTGAAATAATAAGGAGGAAGGGTTAATATCAGATTATGATAACGTATAGTCTCCAAATGTTTAAGAATATGTTTTTACTTTACATTTTTAGATACGAGATTATACTGGATAAAACAATTGGTCATATTTGTAATCTTTTAAAACAAGAAAGGATAAGTGGATCTTATGATAGATCTAAGTATAGTCTCTCAGTTTTTAAGAAATATCTAGATCTAACAACACAGAATCTGGCACATATTTGATAGATATGCCTACATATTAGTTATGTTAAAACATGTTCAGTGTCATATTAGGCCGAACTTATTTTCTTAATATAAAAAATAGCTTTTTAAAATTGTATTCTGACACTTACCTTTCTATTAGAGCACATGAGAACTGTTTCGGTGAGGTTGATGTGGAAAGCACGCAGGGCAGATGTCAATCCTTTCCCTGCACACAGCTCACACCACCGCACCTCCTCCCCCTTAGGGGGGTGGTCTGAGGTCTTCATCTTCAATGTCACCTCTTTCTTTGCAGAGGGCAGGGACTTGCGCTGGTGATGGGTAAAGTAAATGGCCATTGTTATAACTTGTGTGTTCGTAAAGTGCTAGAATCTGAAGATCGAAATGTCAAAATTCTTGAGTAATTCTCTGACTCTACTTTCTTCAATCAAGCACGTGTCACACTGGTTAGTCAGATATTACCAACTAATACTGATAACATACACTGCAGTAAACATTCCTAATCTGTAAAATATAGTGTTTGTTACATCATAAAGTCTGATACTTTCCTTGTTGTTCAATGTTCAATGTAAGCACCCTACAACTGAAGTGTCAATCCACAGACGTCGGTCAATCCGTCGCTTGTCAGACGCCCGACACTCGATTGAGCAACCGGCTTTGTAAAACCGCCAACATTACTATCTCCTTTTGCTACTAGTTTACCACACCGATAACTTCCAATTATTGCTTAACTACGGACACACTTGCAATATATCCTTCGGTACTTGTTAGAACGTGAATTAGGTCATACTTACGTTTGTATTGCGTTCATAACGTCCGTTTTACGTTGAACATGTGCCCGCCGCCATTGTTGTTTGACCTACTTCCGCTCTCAGGATCAGTTTCCGGTTCCTTTTTGCTCTCCGGCTGAGCCTTGGTAATTTTCCTGGTAGCGTTATGTAGGGACTATCAGCTTGGAGAGTGAAAAAAGTGTTCAAGATGGCTGACTCGGTGGCTCTCCTGCGAAGAAATCGAGCAGGAACAAAGGCAGAGGTTTGTTTATTGGTCTTTTTAACGTGTACATTTGCAATAGATAGGTAATTAGGATTATGGTCCTTCGTATGGGCTGTTTTCTGTTGGGAAGTTTTCCACTGATCAGACTTGATCAGCAAAACTTGCGAAGGCAAGCCGAGACCCTCCGCCTCGCCTCTGTTTTGATCTTGCCAGTCTGACTGAAAACTGAAGTTACTGCTTTAGAAGCAAGGAAATGTAAATTTTCGTGTGTCTTTGGTTTGTAGTAAAATCAACAATAAACGAGCTTAGGTCATTCAATCCTGGGTAGCCAAACCATAAACTTCGCAACGTATTCCATTTGTCAAGTACATCCTCTCACATAGTTATAATTCAGAATTTACAAATGTGTTTCAGAAATTCAGATGTTCTTTTCACAAGTTTTCTATTCTTTTTGTAATTGACTTTTACTGAGTTTTAGGGAAGGGGGGGGGGGGAGTGAAATTATCAAGGCAAAGCCAAGGATTGAGTGTTTTTCCCCGCTCACTTATATAAAAAAAACTTGGAACACAAAATAGAATTGAGATACGGATCTACCCAGCCCTTATAAATACCTACCATCACAGCATTTATTTTTTCATTTTCACCATGAATTATAGATATTTTGAGAGAGCCTTCGTGCTGAAATCCAATACTTTTTACAGAATTATGGTATCTTAATTAGAACTGGAGATATTTATAAAATAACCACGAAAATGAGGGCTAAATTCTGTCATTTTTTTCCCATACATTGCCTATAAATAATATTATAGGTATTGTGACTATTTCACAAGTTAACCCAACACTAGGAATTATTCAAAATGTATATAACTTTTGAACCATTTAAGTTATGAATATAAGATAAAAAGTGCTACGATGAGAAAAGGATCAATGATATAGATAATTAGTTTTCATCCCGTAAATTTGTTATTGGGAAATGCATGCAAAAGTCAGAGATTTACCATAACATTTCATTAAAAAGTGAAAAAGGATATCAGAAAATTAAGATAGTCACTCCAAACGATTAGGAATACCTAAAATTATATAGTTCAATACATCAATATGCGATTTTGAGACATATTATCAAAAAAAATCTTGAAAAAATACTTTGAAACAATAAAACATTCAAAAAAAGCTGTATGTGGCAATTAGGAGGCAAAAATTGGCGCATTTAAAGGAAATCTTGCACATAACAACGGGATGGACATTTTGAAGTGATTTTTTTTTATCATGACAATTGCATCAAGAACTAATAATGCTAGAGATATTTTAAAGATATTCCATGTAGGGGTAAAGTTATGAGGCTTAAAGATTTGGTCTATTTCAAGTGTTTTGAAATGAAATCCCTTAATTTGTGATTTCACAAGGACAGTAATTGGGAATCCCCAGGTCCCAATCAAAGGGGATTCCCCATTCTCAAAAAATTATAAAAAGGAAATAAATCTATATTATAAAATATTTATATCAAGCTCCATATATGCTATTATTGATTGTATTGTTTACTCACCTAAATTCATTCAATAGCCTGGAATTGCCAAGTTGTTTTGAAAGGGAATCCCCATTATAATGACGTAGCAAGGGGAGTAATGAACGGCCCACAATTTAGGGAATTCCCAAATTTAATTTCCATTCCTGTATAATTGTTCAATTTATTGACATATTGTCTTACATTCATTTGAAACATTTTTAAAACATATAAGTGAAGTGAAATATACAAAATTCGGCATTTTGTGAATTTCTGTGCAAGTTTTCCTTTAATATGAAGACCTGCGCCACCTCTTACATAGTTCAAGTTGACTTTTTCTAATACAGAATTTTCCAAAGAATACGTGGGTTCAGTCCATTTTCATGTGGAATACTTTGTTTTTACAAAAAAAATCATGACAAACATTTTCTCTCTTTTTGACACCTTCAAAATTAGGGGAAATCAATCATTTTTCAAAAATTGCACTCTCCAAAATAAAGATCAGGGTTTCTTCTTTAAAATGATACTAAGTACAACCAATCCCCTTCGGTAGATCATGAGATATTGGAAAATTAAAATGACACTAAAATAAAGGCTGATATCACGGCTGGTCACAGAATATTGGCCCAAAAGTGTGCAAGTCCAGATCCGGTGATGTGGTAGTACCTACTTCCAGTTCCAGGGTTATCTAAATCTGAGACTGAGCCTTAGGGGGTTCCAGCCGACAATTTGTGTGCCTAGACGTTTCAGATTCTAAAGTAAAGAAGTTGGGTACGGCACTGCGAGTTTTACTGGTATGTGTCAACCCCTAAAGGTTTTAGGCCCATAACAGTTAGATCTAAGGCATTATAACTAGGATGGGGAGGGGGCTGGGGGCAGCCCCAGGGATATTCCTAGGCGTACGGCATGTGGAACTTGAATTACAGAAACTTTATAAGATATAGCCAAAATGCCTAGATTTCCAAAAAATGCCCCCCCCCCCCCCCCCCTCTAAGGAAAAATAAAATGGGGCTTTTGATACTCGGAATTTGTTTCTAAGGAGAACTCTGTGGGGTGGGGGTGGGGGGTTGTCATCCTACAGGTGCCCACATAGCTATTAAAAAGTCTTACTTTGGTTTTACCATCTACAAGGTTATTAGAAAGGTCTTATTGGGGGTCCAGATGTCTTCAAAATGTCTTACTTTAGGCCAATCTGAATTCTTTGAAAAAAAATCTAACTTAAGTTTGTGTCATCTCTATCTCCACCACTTTTTGGTAGTGTGTGGAAATGTGTAAAAGGGTAACAAACAAAAAAGGCCTTAAAAATGTCTTGAATAAGTCAAATTTTGGTATCTGAAAAGGTATCATTAAGGGCCATATAATAAGGTCATATTTAGATTTTATTTTGAATTCTGAAATTGCGTGGGCACCCTGCCCTAATCCTTTTGCCCAACCTTAGTTAAAAAAAAACTCAGAAAGAGAAACTCAGATTAAGTTATCTAAATTCTATTTAATCGACTTATTGGGTGGTTGCATTTCCCCCGAAACTTAATACATTTTCTTGGTGCTTGTGCACATTCAAATCAGACATACTGAAAAGTAGAGGCTGGCTGGGAATTCCAAGGAAATCACCAATAACTTAAAGGGAAAATGTCAGTGACTGCCCTTTAAACCAATGACCTCATGCATTCTTTCAACCTTTTGTATTTCAGCAATGGTCTTCTTGGCCAGACGAGTCTTTTGAGGAGATGGACAGCACCCTAGCAGTGCAGCAGGTACGGATAACGATTTCATAGGCCTTACAGACTGAAACTAAGCCTAATACTCTCACTCATGTATGTCAAGTCCTTAAAAAGTCATTACAAAATAAATAATTTAACAGTGTTGGCACGTTAATTGTGCTTAAAGTTTGCAAAGTAATATGAAGTGAGATCTTTTTCCAACGATCCTTTTTATACCTAATATTTGGTTCTAGGATTCTTAAGCCCCTATTTTGTCTTGCATTCACTAACCTTCTTGTCTTTTTCCTCCTCAGTTTATTCAACAAGCGATCCGTCGGGACTACTCCAACATTGATGAGATCCTGACGCCTCCGGATAGCCAAGATGAGGGGGTTTGGAAATACGAGCACCTTAGGTATCTATTTTTGTGAAGGTTTATTTGCGTAACCTTATACAACTTTCGTTCATTTCTAGTATAGATCTACGTTAATGACTACCGGATAGTTTGGTAGATCTGGACATTTTGGTTGCAAGGCCTGAAAGAAAATTGTTTTGTACAGGTAACACGACCTATCTTAAAGTTTTGGCCCCACCTTAACTTCTTTTAATGAAAATGTATCTAAAAATTGTTAAAATTCAACGAAATTGTCTTAAAATAATGTCAGAAAATAGCTTATAACTATGTGATAAAAAGATGTTTTAGATGCGTAATTTCTGAATTTTCAAAGATGCCTGGGTTTATTATTGTAAGTTAAAAAGAAAATAGTTAAAATTGTTTTTACTTACAGCCTAATACTTTTGCCACATATATTGTAACCTAAACACAATTATTGATTATATTTTGGCCCAACGAACTTTCAAAATGAGCATGGCTATGTAAAGAAAAACTAATTAAGTTGATACATCCTTGTTGAAACGAAATAATCAAGTCGTTTACTCATTAATCTTTAACATAACGAACTTTGAACATGGAAGTCACATGGTTGAAATCGTTTGACAGTTTTTATTTTTGTTTAATTGATTGTCACTTTTCTCTTTCAGACAATTCTGCATGGAGTTGAACGGACTCGCAGTTAAACTCCAGGTGGGTTTTCTCAAACAGAAGTTTTTGATTAATATTGATATTTCGAATATTTGTTAAGTATATGAATTATCTAAAATGCCAAGACACATGTCAAAAAAAGCTATGAAAAACCTTGTCATAAATATCACAAGAAAAAATAAAGGACTTTAGAGAAGATTTATCTATAATCTTTTTAAAATTCCAACAAAGTATTTCAGAGAAAGTAATGGCATCTGGCTACCGAGTAAAAACACGTAGTTGAATAGGTAACACATTAACTTTTCGAATTCTAAGGGAATATTTTGTAAAATATTTAATTTGTCATTATGTTTTTAGGCTGAATGTAACCCTGAGACGTGCACGCAGATGACGGCCACAGAACAGTGGATCTTCCTCTGCGCCGCCCACAAGACCCCCAAGGAGGTCAGTGTTTCCCACCTTACTGCTTACACCGGCACTTCACAGTCATATAAGCCCCATACCCACTAGGCGATTTTTACACAATCGGCCGACTCATCAGCACTAAAATCGGCCAGTTCTACTGGTAGAGTCAGCCAATTTTAACAGCGATTCAGATCAAACCTGCAGTATACCGTACTAACAGGATCAGCCCCAGTCGCCAGTCGCCTGTAAAATCGCCTAGTGGGTATGGGGCTATAGATTCAACTGGAGGTAAAACTGATATTGAATTCCCAATTTTATCAGTGGCGGATCCAAGGAGGGGGGTGGGGACGAGGGGTGGCAAAAAGGGCAATTGACCCCCCACCCCCCACCCCCCCCCCCACCCACCCACCGAAGGGACAAAAATTGGGATACAAAAATTGGAAGATTGTGTAAATCCGGTGGGTTTTTTTTGTTTTTTTTTATAAGGGCGGAGATCCCCCTAGAGCACTGGCTCTGGATCCACGCCCATTTTTGGCCAACCTGCAACTTCATGTAACTCTGTTGCACGTGTGCACTCTGTAGGTGTTCCAATAAGGCTTAAGGGTTGACATGTTTGACATAATCATACAGGGTGCCCACGCAAGTCCTAAAAGTCTTTAAAAGGTCTTAAATTGATTTTCCCAAATTCAAGGCCTTGAAAAGGTCTTAAATTTTGCATTATTCTCGGAGGAGGTCTTAAAAAGGTCTTAAATTGGATCTGATTTGAAAATGAAAGTCAAATGACAGTTCAGCAAAATACTGTACTTTTGTTGAACTTTTATACATTGAAAGCTCATGTGAAAAGCTTTTTCTTTATATGTGGCAAATAGGTCTTAAATTTGTCAAATTTTGGTCTTAAATAGGTCTTAAAAAGGTCTTAAATTGATTTTCGAAAAAGCGTGGGCACCCTGTCATAGTAAATATAAAGTCATAGTGAATATAAAAGGTTGAGCATCTTGCTATGTCCGCTGTTTCAATCACAATGTCCGCCAGATGTACCTCAAACGTTTGACATTGTCCGGTAGGAGTTCTGGAAAATAACTATTGAAATAAACATAATGTCCAAGATGGACACACCATTGTCCAACATAAATCTCATAAACATTAGTCATATAGGCCGGCATTTCTAAATCAACTTTACATATATACTGATATCAGAACATTTCTGCACAGAAGGCAATTATAGGGAGTATAGAATATCCCGTTAGTATGGAAAGATCAATATGGTTAATTGTAGGGAATACACACGAGGAATCCTTTCATGAACATTTGGAGTGGGGGCGATACGCGTCTAGAAGATCTAAGAATACTTTCTCCTGGTCCATTCTGAGGTATGTTTCTTAATGTATTGTTTTGTGACCGGTTGCAGTGTCCGGCTATCGACTACACCCGCCACACGCTGGACGGTGCAGCCTGTCTTCTCAATAGTAACAAGTACTTCCCCAGCAGGTAAGAGTCATAGGAAACAACATGTATTATAAACACAAGATAAATCCAAACATATCAATGGAAGCGTTCAGGTAACCCGACCTACTGTATTATTTTGCCCAACTACCCTAATTATTTCAACCCATGGTACATAAACACAACTATTAAACTTTTTTGTTGCCTTGCTCGGTATTTGGAATTTCTTTTCCATGAATGTTTAAAAAAACAACACGATATAAGTCAATTTTTTCGTAGATCGATTCGTCGTGTATCGTGTTTATCTGTGAATATTTGTTTGTTCCCCCTTTTAGAGTAAGCATTAAAGAATCCTCTGTAGCAAAGCTCGGCTCGGTGTGTCGCCGCGTCTACAGGATCTTCTCTCATGCTTATTTCCACCACCGTACGCTGTTCGACGAGTACGAGGTAAGAACCACATTTAACATACAGAATTAGACCATTGACAATTCTCTTAGATTTGCACGGTTCAGCATCACTTTGTCTATGTTAATTTTTACAAAATTAATGGTTACTGAGAACATTGTTCTATGTTTAGGAGAATTACTGTCAACATAATCGCTGAAGAATGAATAAGAAAAGTCTTTTTTTATCTCTTCATCTGTGCACTATGTTTTATCGCTGGTTCGGCTGCTAGAAAACTGATGTTAAAATTAACTTAACGACATAGTTGGTCCGTCTTTGAGATAAAAGTCGGAATATTTGTATATAATAACGCAATGGAAAACAATGTGCGTTTCATATTGTCTGAATTTTTTTTTTAAACTTCTGAATAAATGCAGTTTTTTTAACATTCCAAAATGAATAATGCTTTGTTCTATTTGTTCCGCATACAATGATATTCTGAAACAAGAATTGAAAATGTAAGAGCATAGCAAAATTTTTTATTTAGGGAAACATTTCTACCAATGTAAAAAATAAAAGAGGCCTCCACACATGATTCTAAATTTGTTATATCTTGCTTTTGCAGAATGAAACTGCTTTGTGCCGACGCTTTACTACCTTCGTGACCAAATATAATTTAATGTCGACCGACAATCTAATTGTTCCAATTCTGGACGACCTACAAGAACAGGGAGAAAGTGAAGCTTAAATCAACAGTGTAAGTGCTAGAAAAAAAAACTGTATGAAGCCCCTCTACCCAGTCAAGGATTGGTATATTCAGAAAGTGAGGGGAAAGAAGGAAATTCAACGCGAAGAGCTGAGCATGTCATGTCATGTAATGTTGCTTCAAATTCGAATGAAAGGTTTAAGTTCTGAAACGTCTAAGATTTATGTTAGTGATCATCGTTCATACTTTAAATTACTGTGTTTTGTAGGGATAAAGCAGTAAATACTTTCAGTGTGAGAGTTAATAGAGAAGAGAGTACAAGTGATTATTTGTGTGCCCTCCCAAAGTGTCCTGTCGCAATATTCTAGGCAAATAGACTCATGCCTTAATTCTGAACGTCTCATAACGTTGGGAATATGAATCATAGATTTAAATGTAGAGTGTGGCTTTGTAGATAGATTAATCTGATATTGAGACAGTGACAATTCATTGCCATTTTATATTTGCACGACACTTAAAACAAGAAAGAATAGTAATTCACTCTTTTTCTCATTTCATCTACAAACACTAGAGGGCAGCAGTTTGGCACTGGGTGCCTCTGCATAGGTGAAAAGTTTGAACGACCTTATGAGTCATGATTTCTTCTTCAAATCTATTATTTAAAAGACCGAGATACCGGAAGTTCTCGAATGACCAGTAACGTTATAAAAAGTCACATATTCACCCAAGATAATTCAAAGTATCAGGTTTATTTGGGTTTTGTCAGATGAAAAGTCGCATTATCTGTTAGAAAAATGTACCTGCCCCGTTTTATGAACAAATTGCATGCCAAGTTGAAATTCCGAACCTATAAGCATCGTTCTCATACTGAAATGGGCGAGAGAAATGATAAGCTATCACAATGATTATAGTCGACTACTGAAACTGAATTCCTATCCTTACTGCCTTGTATATAAGTATATATATATTATTTTGCATTGTCGTGAAATAAATGTTTGTATTATTTAAAAGTACAACGCAGTTCAGTCCTTTTGTTTACGAAATAATTGTTTATTGAGATTGACAAATACATGCAAATCACATGTTTTGACGGAGTCACATGTGTTTCAGTATACAGGGCATTACTTATATTAAAGTGGACATTAAAAATAAATGCCAATAAGGCCTTTCAGAATTCACGGGGATATAAGAAGCTTGTCGAGAAAAATTAATGATGAATACATGCATACACCATTAAAACTAAAATTACATTAAGGACTTTAGTCCGAAGACCTCGCGTTCCTTTTCAATTTACGAACCTCTAAGGCCAGCCCCGGGGGGCGTTCCAGAGCTTTTTGTACGGCAGTTCGTTTACCTATCTTAAGCTATACGATGAATAAAGTGACCAGAAAAAATTATACGAAATAATTTGTGTCCAGAGCTTGTTTGCGAACATTTGTATCAATTTACAACTGTCTGTAAACCCCTAAATTTACCCAAATTTACGTCACGGTCAGGGGGTCATCGTAAACTAAATCCATGGTAAAAGGGCTATACTAGGTTCATCATTAATGCTGTGCTGTTGCTCCTCACTCCACAAAACCTTCAACTGCTCCAACCAAATACAAATACAATTACAAAATGGTTTATTTGACTAAAGATGATGTGACATATCCTCCTTAATGTATTATAATGATATGCGCGACATGTTTTGACATGTTATTTACGACAGTTTGTAAATGTTTACGAATATGTTTCAATACTATACGATACGGAGTGGTGAAACCTTTAGACACACTTTGATGGAACAGACGTAAAATGTTATTCATATACATACAGTCAAAGTCGTTTTCGGACGTAAAAAAGCTCTGGAACGGCCTCCTGGTCGGGGTATATAATACATATTGTATTCGTAAATTCAAATTAAACTGCCCATTAATGTAGATGCTGTCTTATTAAACAGATAGCTACATGTTTTGAAAACCTACTTTCAATAATCAAATTGTATTTTACTAATGCAGTTATAACAAAATGTGTATTATGACATACACGCAGTCATGGTCATGGCCGTTTACTAAGTAAGATTTAGTCGATATACACTGACATTTAGTCGATATAATAGAAATTTATTAAATGAGCGAGCTTTGTCAAAGTATCAATCACATGAGAAAGGTATAATAACATCTAAACACGCATTTAATGTAAATATATTCTTTATACAGAACTGTATAAAATAACTGTTTTCCTTAATATGAGTCGTGTGCAAAGCCTGAGATTTTATTTTCTGTATCTGAAGGAGCAATAGATACAAAGTTCAAACGTTTACTGCACTACAGTGTCTATATAGCTCTAAGTTGGTGTGTAAACTACAAGATTCTGACGATAATATCAGTATGAATATTGAGGAAATGATGTACTTGTTACAGCTATTTCAGTGCATGGTACAATAATTATATAATTGTGTATACAGGTCATCACACGTGGGGTATTAGGAAAACATCGACTGTCCTTAGCAAAAGGTGAAAGTGATAAAAAGATTTATGTACAATGTGATAAGGGGGGTCATGACCCCAGCTTTAGAGGGTTAAATCTTATTATCTGCGGCCATACACAATACGTGATTAGGTTGGTATGCCTGTGCTCATACTTGTAGTCATAACAGCTTTTCATATTTTGTGTGAGTTCACCCGGCACGCGGCTCAGCGGTCCATGAGGTCAGGACATATACCAACTTATTTAGGCGGGTACGGCTCCCTAAGTTCATGTATGGGGGAGATTACAAATAAAGGATAATGTTACTGAAAACATTGACAGACTCTCGCCATTCTAAACCCTTTCGATTCCGCCTTTTAACAGTGTTTCAGACAGGTCACATACATATGTATATGTGTACATTCTGAAGCATCTATAGATATTAGATATTAATCTGACATGTTATTTCTTTGTTTACCTTTTTCAAATATAACATGCGTAAATCTCAATTATATCAGAACAGGAGGACACTAATATTTTGTATTATATAATATTATGGAAAGTAAAGGTAACAACGAATTTAATATATTAGGCCCATATATAAATATAATTGCTAGACAAAAAATGCAGAGTTATTTGATATATGGAAATATAGATTGTTCCCTAAACGCATTATTCAGGATAGAAATAGCGAGACTATACACGACAGCCAATCTTATAGGGCCTTTGACATATTAACAAATTGGAGGGCGGAACAATCCTTATTAATTCCCCGTTTCTCTCTGAACGTGCACCATAATTTTATATATTTCTGACATGCCTTTCCGCATGTATGGAGGCTTCTATGAGTATGAATACCAACAGTAAGGTTAGTGCGTAGAAAAACTAAAATTTCTTACATATATAATCCATTTGAAATGCGTACCGGGTCACCCTTTCACATGGGGAATGTTAGAAACCACAGATCAATTAACTATGTCATCAGCTCGTCAGTATTCGTCTATATTGTTAGATGTACGCGTTAACACGTAGCTTTAGTAATATCATATGGTATAAAATGTAATCCTGAGGTATATATAACTGACAAAGATATTGAGATATCTGTCAATATGAAAAGTATGGTAACTACGTCGTGTATTAGTATTGCTTTAGCCTGACACGCACAAGTAGATAGTCCCTGATTATTTTAGAATTACCATATATGATTATTCACTCTATTCACTTTGAGAGTGACACACAGCAATATCTGTTTTGCAATTCATCACCTGTTAGTTTCATCTCGGGTTGCTAGTACAAGTTTATGCATTTGCGTGTATAGTATTTGCACATTAGCACGATGCGCGACCAGTCTAAACAGTCCCCGGAGATTTTTGAAAGTTGATGTTACCAAATTCTTGTGCTCTCGGATCACCGTTTCCTTGTTTGCTGAAGAACTGTATGATTAAATCAATAGAGAAGAATATTTGGGAGCCTCGTAAAACTGATAATGAAAATGAATAACTGAATAGACCTAATGAATATAGTTGCAAAATAACATTAAAAATGTATGATATGATGTAGATATGAAATGGGGTAGGGGGGCGTGCATTGCCATCTTTTCAGCATGTAAACCCAACAAAAAAAAAATTGACGAATAGACGGAAGACCTTTTTATCTGAACTTGTGCATGTTGAGGACATGTCCCCTAATGCATATCGGTAATCACTTATATTGCAGGTCTCAGAAATAAGCGAGCGATGATCCGTATATTCAAGTAATTCAGGAGACAGGTCATATCTATTACCTTTCCGGTAGAGCACTGGACAGGTTTTGATGTGTAAATCATATAAAAAATACGGACAAAACCTTAGACATCGACCATACCATGGTTCATATGGTACATTTAAAAATATGATAAGCATTACACTCCGTGTTGTGGCGGTAAAACCTGATGAAGTTTAGTCTGGGGTGAGTTTCTTGTAGCTGCCCATCAGGCCCTGTACCACGGCGTCTGTATGGTCCTTCTTATTGGTGACTATTTCATGGGACAACTCCATGCAGTATTCTATTTGCTCCTGGAAGTATTGCTCTTTCGATTTAAGGGTCGCTGCCCATTCCTGAAAAATATGGCATGTGAGTTAAATAAATCATATAATATTATGTCGGAGCATTTGTCAATGTCCAGCATGTAGAGGATTGTGGTTTAATGAAGAAAACAATATCCAAGAGTAAGAAGTACGTAGGACCTACAGACTTTAATTGTAAAGGTGGAATTACACTGGTCCCTCGCGCTACTCCGCCTTGCTACATAGGGAGGATTTTTACTGCATTTGGACAGTTTGCATGCTGCGAATATCGGACCATAAAGTAACACACATACGATATGTAACTTAAAAGATAGGGGCATCCAAGTTGATAATTGACCCTTACCTTTGCAAGTGTGTCTGCGTCTGCCAGGTTTCCTCCTACGTCTTTGGGTAGACAGTCAGCCCCCAGCTCCTCCAGCAGGGGGGCGTAGTTCGTACCTAGTACCGACAACTAAGGACAGGACCAAACACGCATGAGAAACAGGGATATAGTCATACCCACAGGGCCTTCGAACGCGCCTAATAATATAACAGTGTGCTACGAGTAGACAACGGCAGATCCAGGATTTCCAAATGGAGGGGGTCAGCATATAGGCTAATTACTAAAAATGCATGTATATTCGCACACTCCAGTGCAACATTTTTCCTCTTTGCCTAGTCTAGGGGTCCACCAAAAGGAGGGGGTCAGGACTTCATGGACCCCCCCCCCCTCTGCATGGATCCGCCCCCGGTAGAGGTGAACCCAGTTTTGACCCATCACAGAACTTGCAATTGAAGAAATCGTTTTTGGGTTATATATCACATTATGATGTTAAACACAAACCAGATGCTATTTAGACAGATGTAATATTGTTACGTATACTTACCCTTTGAAAAAGCTTCGTTCTCATGAATGGTCTTGTGATGTTGTAAACGTATGTGAAGAGTGTTGGTTGGTTCACGATGAATACTCGCTTTAACCGCATGGGAAATGCATCCTGTTGAGTGAAAAACACCATCTCTTAAAATTGGAAGCCATACTTTGACAAATCATCCATATCCCATGTCCGCTGAGATATCCCCCATTTTTGAGTTCCATGCCTTATTTAAGAAATACCTATCATGTCAATTTCAGGTATAAGACAAATATTTGCCATTCGCTTTCAAATTGAAAATTAACTCTACACCTCGTTTGCTTTACTGTGAAACATGCAAAGTGTTTTAGAGGGGAAATATTCATTACAAGAGGATACATACTTGCTGGGTTGCTGTTTGAAGTTTGGCGAAACGCCTCTCAAAGTTCTTGGCTTGTGTCATTCCAAACCCGCCAAAGTCGCTGATAAAAACCACACCATTGACTTGTACGTCCTCCTCCTGGGAATACAAGCAATTATATATAATAGCATGAAAATAGAGTAATCAGAAACTGTACCACATATTGGGCTACCTGTAGTGTATGTTTAACTACATCAGTAAATTTAATTGTAAATTGTTTTAATTGATACAGTTTACACCATTATGTAGAAAAATTACAGATGATTATAATAGTTTTCATCAACATAATGTAGTTTACCACTGAGATTAACCAATTCAATAAATACATTCTATTAATATCCCTGTTTGTGACTACTTCCTCAAGCCCGCATGCAATAAGAGTGGGCACATAATATCCCATTTCAGAAATTATTTTCTTTACTTAGCATAGGTAGCCTACTGTCGATGTAGTATAAAACACAGCCATTGACGCTTCTTGACAAATGACAATTCTGTATCAGTAGCTGTAAATATTGCTCACCTGTATAATAGTTTCCAGGTTCATCACTATGGTTCTCAGGGTGTCAAAACTACGCCCCACCGTCGGGTCCATACAGCCTACAAATACAAAGAGAAACACGATTTCTATTTATTACTGTAAACACCCATGTTTGTATACCAAACCATAAGCAGTTTGTATTGGCGAGTACTTTTCGATGGAAATCATATATACAGTGTATATATAACTTTACGTTTATCATGATGTGCCAGTATCCAATTCGAATTCCCTTCACAAACACTGAGGAACATATTCCCCCCCCCTCCCCCCCTCCCCCCCCCCCCCCCAAAAAAAAGCCCTTGTTCCAAGATGCAAATATAAAGATCTAGAGAAACACGATTTCTATTTATTACTGTAAACACCCATGTTTGTATACCAAACCATTAGCAGTTTGTATTGGCGAGTACTTTTCGATGGAAATCATATATACAGTGTATATATAACTTTACGTTTATCATGATGTGCCAGTATCCAATTCGAATTCCCTTCACAAACACTGAGGAACATATTCCCCCCCCCCCTCCCCCCCTCCCCCCCCCCAAAAAAAAAGCCCTTGTTCCAAGATGCAAATATAAAGATCTAGAGAAACACGATTTCTATTTATTACTGTAAACACCCATGTTTGTATACCAAAACATTAGCAGTTTGTATTGGCGAGTACTTTTCGATGGAAATCATATATACAGTGTATATATAACTTTACGTTTATCATGATGTGCCAGTATCCAATTCGAATTCCCTTCACAAACACTGAGGAACATATTCCCCCCCTCCTCCCCCCCTCCCCCCCCCCCCCCCCCCCCAAAAAAAAAAAGCCCTTGTTCCAAGATGCGCCAAAACACCAACCGATTGTCCTACCATGCGTGTTTCATACATTTATAATCATAACTTCTGATCAAAATACAAATATTTCTAATGAGGATTGCTCAAAACTCCATGGAACGTTACACATTTCATATAAAAAGTAATTTTGACGAACCAAATTTGAAAATAAGTTAAGAATCGGCCCCAAATCACAACGTGGATCGACGCCTTATCAGAATGGACAATAGAATCCTACCTGGACGGTCATAGATGATCCTCCGGCCGTGTTTGTCCTTGACGGGCAGGACGATGGACACCCCCAGGTCGATCACGTCTCGGGTGTTGGACGGCAGCAGGTTACAGAAGACGTCGTCATTCTGGGCTCGGATGGAGTAGAAGTTCCACAACATCTGGAACGCCCTCTCATAGTCAAACTTCTTGGCCCGCAGAAAACGCAGGAGGAAGGCATCGTCTATCCGGGAGTGTAAGGCTGAATACAAAAAGACAACGAATTCGATTACGTCCATCCACCCAGAAACCTCTCTTATTACAGAGCGCGGCTGAGGCAAAGCGCCATTGGGGACGTATGGGTACGTATGATATTATAATTATTTGTTATACGTTCAAAAGTAGACCTTATATATCCTTTTATTGAAACCAAAATCATATACTTGTCTCCGATATTAGGAATATTCCGCCAACCTTAAACCTGTATTGCATAGTCTACCGATTTCGATGTTGTCCGATACATCACCTTTAAGAAGGAGAACTGTGAAACCTTTTTATTGACATGCATATAACATGTCTAAATGCAAACAAAAACTTCCGCTACCGATTTTTCTTTTAAACCGGTAGTAACATGGACAGTGGCGGATCCAGCTTTTTGAAAAGGCAGGGCGCGCTAATAGAAAGGGGGATGCACCCCTCATTTCTCAGAATTTTACATTAAAAAAAGCTAAATTTGCCCCCCCCCCCCAAAAGGAGGGGGCGCCCCCTGCACCCCCCTCTAAATCCGTCACTGAATTGGACATGTGTAATATAGGCTTTACACAATGTGAATCTCCTAAAAGGTCTTTAACGCCCTTACCCGGGTGTGCGAGGACCATGTCCCTGAGGGCCTACGGGTCACATAAACCAGTAGTAACATGGACTTGTGTAATATAGGCTTCACACAGTGTTAATCTCCTAAGACGTCTTTAAAGCCCTTACCCGGGTGTGCGAGGACCATGTCCCTGAGGGCCTACAGGTCACATAAACCAGTAGTAACATGGACTTGTGTAATATAGGCTTCACACAGTGTTAATCTCCTAAGACGTCTTTAATGCCCTTACCCGGGTGTGCGAGGACCATGTCCCTGAGGGCCTATGGGTCACATAAACCAGTAGTAACATGGACTTGTGTAATATAGGCTTTACACAATGTTAATCTCCTAAAAGGTCTTTAACGCCCTTACCTGGGTGGGCGAGGACCATGTCCCTGAGGGCCTACGGGTCACATAAACCAGTAGTAACATGGACTTGTGTAATATAGGCTTTACACAGTGTTAATCTTTTAAGACGTCTTTAAATGCCCTTACCCGGAAGGGCGTGGACCATGTCCCTGAGGGCCTACGGGTCACATAAACCAGTAGTAACATGGACTTGTGTAATATAGGCTTTACACAGTGTTAATCTTTTAAGACGTCTTTAAATGCCCTTACCCGGGTGTGCGAGGACCATGTCCCTGAGGGCCTGCACGTCACGTGATCTCCACTCGGGACGCTCGTTGAGCTCCTCCTGCGCCTTCACCAGCAGCTCGGGCGGAAGTGACGTCACATACTTGTCGCTGGGGACGCTGCTCTGCCTCCAGGAGACGCGCCGCGACATGCCCGTGGGGTCTGGAGGAAAATACACACAAACTGAATATGAAATGGAAGACAATTCTCCAAAATACCTATAAACTTTCCAAGGTGGCTTTAAAGTGAACATAGGCCTATAGCCTATAGGATTAGTATAGATTGTAATTGGTGGGTTGTACCCGTAAGTTAAGAAGCTGCCACCTCATCATTGCATGACCCTGATATCCCTGATCCTTCAATGACATAGTGGGAATTCATTATGACCAACGAGTATAGAATTCAGTCTATACTCGTTACTATATGACCAATACTCCTAAAACCTTACCTGTAGCAAAGCACCTGTACAGCCTCAAAGATTCGAGCTTCTGTAGAGTAACACTCAGTCCCATGAGGTTATATAGGGACTTTAAAGGTGCCGAAGAAAGGTATTTCGGGATAACTTCCAACTATGCCTCTTTATACTTAGAATGCAACAATACCATATTATCTTTTCTCGTTATGTGTGAATGCATGGGAAATGCCTAAGGTTTCCTATAACTTATAGTATAAGGGGGTATAAAGAGAACGTGTAGGACGGCTGCCTCTTGAAGGGGCAGGACTTAATCCCACCAACGGGGTCTTGGTATGACAAACATAATACTGCAGCCTCTCTGGGGAGTATACAGCTCGGAGAATGTAGTGCTGGTTCAAAGAACATGTGAATCTTTCCAATATCAGATCTAATGTAGCGGGATTTCTATGAAATGCAGTGAAATTTATATTTAGATTTGTGTTTTTCTGGTAAATTGGATTTGGCATCTTGGAAGCGGGCAACTATGCATAAGCAGCATTGCTTAATCTTTCCTCAACAACAAATCTGTAACTACCGGCGTGGAAACACAATTAATGGGCCTTTATTCCAATAGCTTATCATTTCAAAGCTATAGACCTTGTGCAGACGTGGTCATGTGACTACATTTTGGTGATCACCATGTGCTCATCACATGCACGTGGCAGCTTGATCAATCTACAATTTATCAATTCTGAATGATAATAATTGCGTATTATGACTTAATGTGACCATTTAAGATGAATTCAGCAGTAACATGTCTCTCAGATGTTTTTGAAATCAATATAATAGTCATTTTAACATGATCACCAACATGGCCCACAATCCCTTACGAGGCATTGTGACTTCATATGCACAACACTTCACAGTGAGCCTAGGGGGAATATTCCTCTTCAAATCCCATGTTGTAGAACTAGCTGGATATGTATGGGTTCATCACCCACAGGAATACGGCGTGGTTTAGGTGTCTTTTAGAATGTTATTGTAACTTTGCAGACCAAACTGAATGATATTTAAGATGCTTGGTGGTCAAAGTCTCGTTTAATTGATAAATAACTGAGGTACAAATGATAATGTTTCGGTCGGCCAAGGCTTTCATTAAGATCAATCTTTCACAGCAGAACATCTGGACTTCAAAGAATGTCTATATCCCCAGAACTTCAATTCAATTTACATGAACGCCTCCACCCCTCCCCCAACTGCATTTCAAGGTTCAAGTGTCAGCCTACAAGCAAGTTGGAGGATATTGGTTCCCAATAAATTTGTAAGTATAAATGGAAACAGCATTATCTGCTTTCAGAAAAGTGATAGTTGAGAATCATAAAAGAAAAAAGCAGACAAAATACTCTTGACCCTGTGTGTTGGTGCATGTCGGTACGTGTTTAACTACGACTTGAGTGCAGCCTGGTAATGGAATACAAAACATGGCGCGAAGAATAGACAGCTCACACCGTCTACAACAACACCAAAAAGAAGATATTTTTATACGGACTCCTTCTTTATTTACTGATACATGTATGAGGTGAAGGGGGTACTTTGGTTTGAGGAACACCTAAAGATGGGGAATACCAGTAATGGCAAAGTTAAGAAGAGAGTTTGAACAGTGACACAGGATGCTTTAGCAAAGTTTTTTTTCCCTGAAATTATAATGCTGTTTCTTATTTCTTATAATGTAATTGAGATTTTCTGCATGCCTTTCTAAACCCCTTTTCACTGAGGGCGGCTTTCACACCAACAAAACCACAAGTGCGTTTCTCAGATCGTTCATTCCTCCATCATAGCCATGAATAGGATACAGCCAATAGCATAATTAATCATAGGGAAGAGATTCGGTATAACATCTTCATGGTTAAAGTCAAATAATAATCATGATTTCCTGTCTTTTGTCAGGATGTACACGACCCCTGAGTATTGAAACACTGGATGTGTCTTGTTTACTGGAAAAAGAAAGACGTCTTGAACATAAAGGGAAATAGATTGGAAAGTTTTCCAATACGGGGAATCTGGGGTCGCGCTAGGATTCAAAATGCCCTAGGCACTGTGGCGAATTTGCTGCTGGATGGATTAGCCACATTCACATTTGATTAGCCACCCATTTTTACCTAATTTTGGTAAAGCCACATTTTGTGTCTAACTATGAAGTATAATATTTTTGTATAGACGCTGAGCAGATGACATCACAATAATTAAAAAAAGAGCCAACAGATATCGTATTAATATAGAGAAAATTTTGAAATATTTATCACCAAAGGATGGGTTTTCACGTTGGGGCTCCTAGAATGTTCTTACTAAGGAATTCGCACTGTGGCGAAACTGGGGGCGCCCCTTTTGTCCTCGCCCACCACACTGGGTTTGGAGTCGCAAATGCGAGGGTGGCGAGCTGCTAGCGCAACAATAGGTCCCGGAATATGAATTTATATTAGACAGCTTTTGATGGTAGAGTGAGGCTTTGATACACAAACGCACTTTTGATTAATTCTCAATCATTGGCACTGAAATATGGACAAGGCCATATGCTACCATCGTGTGTCATAAGAGTTGTCAAATATATCTCCTCATCCTATTCAAAATATTATCCTAGATATCCCGACCATATTAAGAAGAGTTATTGAATTCAAGATTTGGAGGAAACAAACTTTTTATCTCGGCGTTGTTCCTCAAAACTGCAAGCTCTCATTTAATTGGATCCTTTTGCACGAGGTTGACGAATTGCAAGTTCCAGTGAAATACCCCCTCTCCACTAGTGGATTTCCTCTTCACAATTGAAGGCTTACGAAGAATCTTACGAAAGTCAGTACTAGTAAAGCCGGGGTGGGAGTATTGTGTGTGAATTGGGTGAGCGTGCTGGTGTCTATGGGATTTTCTCTCAAAGAGAGAAGCAGAATAAATGGCCTGTAAGTACTGGGTACACGAATTACCAACAAGATGTACCTGCAGCCTATTGACAGAACCGGAAGGGGACCTGAAACAAAAAGTAAACCCTGGCAACCCGACGCACACCCCCGCAGTTTACACTGGCATCTCCTTCAGCAAACACAAGTGGGGATGTTCCACGAGGGGCCAGTGTCAAGACACATTCAGATTTCAAACTTTCAAAGTTTATATTGCATTGTGTTGTTGCTCTTTAGATATGCAGTGTTTGACATGTATATATTGGGAAAAGGTAAGGTATGTAGTGTCAATATAGTAAAAGGCGAAATAAGAAACCAATTGTAGACTTATGCTACAATTGTCTGTAAGAGTGAAAGGAAACATTAGACGCAATGTCCCAGGGATGAATATGTTTTATATCTAAGCTTAGTTAGCCAGTGGATTCTGCTGTTGGTTATCAGTTGTTTAGATTATAGAAATTGAAACATAATTATTTTATTACTTATGGTCTAACTATCAATAATCATCTTAAACTGCGGTGCCTTCGAATGTTTTTCTGGCATTTACTCACATGTATCCAATATAAAATAATTGGGTTCCAATTTAAAGTTATACCACGTTTAGACAAGGAAGACCTTTTCTCAATATATACGTTAATAGAAAGGTAGGATGGCATTGGAACACACTCACATTCGGATCTTATCTTAGATAACCATACTGATTGTCATAAGACTACATAGGAGCGCCCTATTGTTCATTAGGTATTCTTGATATGATATAGGTAATACAAACTTTAAGTTAAAAATAACACCCAAAAAACAAGAGCCACTGCTGTGCAGATATTGCAGGACGAAACGTTTTAAGGAAAGGTTTTACGTCTTGTATCTATAAATATACAAGTAAGTTATCCCAGGTAAGTTATATAACATTTAAAAGATTGATAAGAGTATAAAAGTGGGTAAGATAAAACTAATACCTTCAGGCTCCTGGGCAAGTTGAAATTTGTACCTACACAGTGTAAATGTGTTTCACTCCCTTAGCATATCGATACTATACTTGCCATATAATCATTTTATTTTAATCGACAAGTGTTGCATTATATATATATATATATATATATATATATATATATATATATATATATAATACAACAATCTCTCTCTCTCTCTCTCTATATATATATATATAGATTGTTGTATGAGATTTCTTTTGGCTGACCCCGCTACCCCCCTTTTCCTCTCTTTTTACTGTTTTTTTTAATTTTCTTATAAATTGCTCCGTATATACAATGACCGACCTAGCACAAACGATGAGATTATGCTCCAGCAAAATGTTGACTACCGTAAAAACCCTAATTTAAGCTAAACCCTAATTTATGCCGCACCCTGTTTTTAGACTTTATCTTTAGACATGTATTTATTATATTTTTTCAGAGATCCCATTGTATCCAAGGTTGTGTAAAATCCTAATTTAAGCCGCACCCTTAAAGTTGAGGCCTTATTGGGTCTAATTTCTGGAACTAGCCATTATTAAAGGGTTTTACGGTACTGAAGTGATGCCGTTTCTTTACTATGAGAAAAGGAAATCCAAGGGAGAAATTGCACTTTGACATTAATGTACAAAACATAGAAAATACCGACCAGAACCCATTTACCGATAATTAGGTTTACAAAAGAGCATAGCCACCAATGCTAGCTTTGGCATAGACCGTTTAATCTTCTTTGATATTGACTTCTTGTTCAAAAAACACAAATTCTTCCCACACCTTTCTAGTTAAGGCAAAGAATGAAAGGCAAGGAGAACTAAAAAAAAGTGAATTTAAAAGTCTATTTACAATGGAGTTGGCCTGCTACTTGACCTTTTCCATGTGTACCCCTTACCCAGTCACAGTACTTACCAGGAAAGTAATGTCAATAAAAATACATTTAAAACATAAACAAAAACACGTTTCATGGGAGGCGGCTCAGTATGCATACCGAGAAAGGTACACCGTGTCAAATATATATAGAGAATGCTTAAACAGTTCAGTTCAAAGTGGTTGGAATTTTCGTTGAGCCAGAGGCATGCAACTGGACCCCCCACCTGAGCTGAGGTGTAGTTGTTATTATAAGGCCTAACATTATAGGTGGCTACATGATCCCTATCACTTACCCCTACCTGCTAATGACCACTAAATGTGTCACTGCGTTAAGCCCCATTCGCTGTACTAATGGCTTAGTACTTTTAATATATTGTCATGATATATAATCCAACAAGGATCAGGCTTAGCAAGTCTACTTCTAGTCTAAATATCTTGCGCTCCTAGCGCCACCTGTTAACCAGTATAAAAGGTGTTGCAAGGTAGAGAGCGAGCAGTTAGTTAGTGGTTAGCAGTCACTAAAGTTTAGTAGGTTTAGCCAAGGAGTTATACTTGGAGTAAGTACATCGGCTCCGTGTAACAGACTGGAGTTTACCAATATCCATTACCTCGGACATAGGATTGTGATAGAGCTGAATACTAGAATGGTCTAGAAGGTGTTGGAACAACTCGTGTTCTAAATGTGGTTGATTGCTGATAGGAGATGGGAGGTGGACTGAAGAAGACTTATACATGGTGGCTTTGACTCGGGATGAGATGTTTACTGAATAAAAACCCTTTCATATTAAGAAGCTCCCTCATCGTTCATTTCTTTTGAACTATTGGGAAGTGAACGGACAAACTTTAAACGCAGTCTGAATTACTCAGACATTCTGGAAAAACAAATCATGAAGACTTGGATATACACGAACCTTACGCAGTCTTAAATCAAACATCAACAATAGTTCATTTGGTGGAGATTACCCGAAACATGACTTTTATCGTTTTGCTCATCCTTGATGTCAGCCACCGGTGATTTTGAGGCTTCTTCTAACGCCAAGCCTCAATCTTTGCGGCCCGCAGGACACGATGTGTCAACATCATATACAGGAAATGTGGAAAACCGCCACCAGGTAGGTGATTCCTTAGACGGGGAGGCACCGAGACAAGGGGTCTCAGCCAGACCCAAGCAGCTCGGCCCCGGAGGTACTCATAATCACCAAACCCGTGGCAGAGGTAAACCATTTTCCTGGCAGGTCCAAAGATAGGCCGGTTCTTGACGAAGGACTTGAATCCCTAAAACACTCAGGACGAGTTGAAGGGAGGAACCGTCTCCGGGAATATCGGCAATATTGGAATCCAGGGTACGTACCACCTACGGACCACGAACCTGGTACGAGCTCTCACTCTACTTGTGAACCCGATGTGAACAGTCTGTGGTGTGAACCCGATGCGAACAATCCGTGGTGTAGTCAAGGAGTTCCCTATCGTTTACTACCTGCAGCAGGAGGACAAAGTGAACAGGTAACTTTCGATGAGGATTACTTATTTCCCATAAAGGACAAGAAAAATCGACAAAACACTGCAGATAACTCCAGCCCATCAGGGGGGAGACGCCCCGCAAATCCGGTAATTCAACCTGATGGGAATTCTCTCACCTATCCACATCCCCAACGACTTGAGTCTATCAGTCACCCGCTGGTAACACCGACTCACCCCACCCCGGGGGCGTCCATTCCTGATTCCACTGTAGTTAAAAGGAAAACAGTAGGTAGGGACAGGGGAGTGGAAAGGGAAACAGAGGGAGAGAGCGACAAAGTAGGCAACTTAAAACCCTATAGACTAACCTTTGACAGTGAGGAGAACTTGGACGACGCTAATAAAGGAGCAGAAGCTCGAGTTCCAGATCTGGGGTGGGGAGGGTATGAACCTGACCCGGCAGAAATAATAAGGAAGTTAGTAGAAACAGGCCCCGAAGAGCATGAAGAG